>CM067221.1:93760766-94463059 GCA_034190945.1 Octodonta nipae
ATTAAAATTTAAAAATACAACAATAAGTAACAATGATATTTTAGTAAGAGATATCTATAAAAATATATAAAAAATTAGAAAGTAAATTATCTGTTAACACAATAATATAGCTTATCGAAAATTATATATATACTAGCAGTTACCCGCGGTTTCAACCGCGTACAGAATGCCCACCAATCACGAATATATTTCACCCAACCTGCAAGTACTTATGGGTCACCCTATATAACTGTTTTATTCAAGATTTTTTTAATAACTATAAGTCTACTTCATCCTATATTGCAACCGTCCTTCAAATGCTGCTGATTTGTCAACCAATATAACTTTTTGAACACCTGACTATAACTCTTATCTACCCTATATTTCAGCTATGCAACTGCTTATGGTCTACGCTGTATAACAATTATTTCAGATATTTTTGGAACCCTATATTTTAATCACCCTTTATTTGCAACTTTTTCTAACATTGTGATAAACACACTATAATTTTGCTTCTCCACATATTTCAGATATTCCATATAGTGTAGAATGCAACTATTCATGGTCTCCTTATATAACAATTTTTTCGTAATTTTTTTTTAATCCACCTAATGGAAATACATGTGGAACCCTTGCTGTGTCACAAATGTAAAAACACAGTTTTGCACCCTGACACCAAACTCTTATTTAAACACTCACCCAAACTGCAAGTGCTTATTGGCTACCGTATATAACAATTTTATTCAAACATTTTTTTAACTGCCTTGAATAACTAACTCTACCCCCAACTACATTAACAACATCCTTTATAACCATAATTTTAATCTATAAAATATTTCAATCACCCTGTATGTGAATCTGCTTAGGGGCCACCAAATATAACATTTTTTAAACTCTTAACTATAACTCTGGACTACTCACTATGTTATACTTATAGACTACGCTACATAACTATTTTTTTAACCACCCTTGAAAGTATAATCTGTCTCCACCTTATATTTCAACCACCCCTTAAATTCTAACATTTATATATTTATAATTTTACTTCGATCCATGTTTCAGATCTTGCATATATGCAACAGCTCATGTTTTATCCTACAAAAAAATGTATCCAACTTGTTTAACTATAATTCTACTCCACCCGCTATTTCAACCACATTGTATATGCAACTAGTTTTCGGCCACAAAGTATAACATTTTTTGTACCACCCTGTATAACTATAAATCCATCAGTGCCCAATAAATTTCACCAAAACTGCAACAGTTTATTGAGCACCCTATATAACGAGTTTTGTTCAACATGTTTTTGAATCACCTTGAATGTATTGCAACTACCCTGTATACGCTACTGCTTATTGGTCAAACAATATGACATTTTTTAAATAATTAACCACTTCTTCACCCTTTATTTCAACTATCCTATCTCTGCAACTTATTATGATCTACGCTATTTCACAATTTTTCCTCATTTTTTTTCAACAACTTATAGCATATAATTTCTCTCCACTCTTCATTTAAACCTTCCTTCATTTGCAACTTTTTCTAACCTTGTTTGAATCACACTGTATAACTATAACTTTACCTCGTCCAATATTTCAGGTACTCCCTATATGCAACTGCTATATAACAAAATTTTTCTACCATTTTTTACCAACCCTGTATAATTATAACTCTACACCACCCTATATTTTAATAAGCTTTTATATGCAACTACTTATTTGCCACACAATATAACATTTTTGTACCACCGTGATTCCTTAGAATCCTACTCCGCCCTATATTTTAACCATCCGTTAAATGAAACAGCTGGTAGATCCTAATAATTCTTTATAATATTTTTTAAACCTACCTGTATAGTTGTAATTATACTCCGCTATATATTTCAGCCATCCTATATATGCAAATACTTGTGGATATAAAACAAGTTTTTAACCACACCATAAACTATATTCGATTCCATCTTATATTTCAACAACCCTCTATAAACAATTGCTTCTAACATTTCTTCAACCCATTTCATAACAATAATAGCTTCTCAACATAATTCAAAGATCCTAACTGCTTACACACGACATAAATGTCTACCCTTTTTCAACCACTTGGTATATGCAACTATTTATGGCACACTCAATATAACTTTTTTGGACCACCCCGTATAACTAATTCCACTCCCCTTTATTTCAACCACATTGTATATATGCAGCTGTTTATAGGACACCCAATATAACTAAATTTTATATTCTATATACAGAACACCCTGTATAATTACGTTTACGCTTGTTATATCATATTACATTGGCACATACCGAATTTTGAATAAAAGCTAAGATAATGCCAGTATCCAATATTTTGTGCGCGCGGTGGAACCAATTGAGTAATTATTTGACCAAACATGATAGAAGTTTTTTCGCTATAACTACCGTTTCTTTCAATTTAGGGAGATTTAAAATGTCTACCAGATTTTAAGTCAAACTATTGGCTTTGCAATAAAAAAAGATTCATCAAAATCAGTTCAGTAGTTCTTACGTGATGAGGTAACAAACAAACAAACAAACAAACAAACAAACAGACAATTTTATAATAGTATATATATGGGTGTAAACGGTTTGAGTGCAAAGATTTTGAAGAACAATACTTCAGGCAAAAACAAATCAAAAAGCTTTATAACATTTTCTAAAATAAACTATAGTTTTGCCAAAAAGAACACATAAAGTTAGAGTTTATGTAGCCCTTGCTACAGTGAATAATACAATAATTTCGATTTCAAAATGTCGGTAAACCTAAATATGTAAATACTCAATAGCTTATACATCTTTAATAGCCACATTAAAAATGAAAATTGATTATTTAAACTCGAAATATGCTTTTATAATTTAGTGTAAGTTTCTCCGAATAGATATGGCAACGTGGCATTTTACTTTAACGACGACTGAGAGTTATGATTGTTTTTTGCGATTTCGATTCTTGTAAATAAGAATAGATAAACGGTAAAGTGATTTGAATGATATCTATTTGATGTAGACTTCGTGGTTTGCTTTCGATTTAATATATTTTTAAATAAATAAAATCGGTTGTGATTAGTGTGTAAGTTCGAAAATTAAGAATAGTGCGACAGTATTTATTTGTGATAAATAATGGCCGATTATACAATTAGGGAAAGACATGACATGCTCTTAATTTATGGGGAAAGCAGACGTAATTGCAGAATAGCAAGAATGTTATACAGGGAAAGGCTGTGAATAATCCGTTGTTTCAACTCAGTTCTATCATTATAATAAATTCGGTAAGTAGGATTACATATTTACTTGTCTAATCTAAATAATATTAATTAAATCAGTAATAATGACTCTTCGAATAATTTAACTGGTAAAAAACTACATATACAGATCTCTTGAGTTGAATGTCATATTTACCCAACTTTGTATAATTGCATAAAAGAAACCGCCAAATACAAATTCTAATTGCAATACCTTGTATTAAAAACGTAAATATTTTCAACAAAATATTTCATACTTTTTTATTTAATTCTAAGGTCAATATCATGTCAATACAAAAACACAGGTGTTTACTTTTTTGGTCGGCGTAGTCATTCCTTTATTATTCGCGCTAAGAGTGAATCTGCTTCGAACGCGAGCGACGTTGCCGGATTGACAATAATTTACTTAATATGTTTTAGGGATTTTCTTGGTTATTAAGGCCTACTGACCATAGTAGTATAAGAGTTTTTTGTTTAATTTGGTGTATACTACCTCCACCTAAAATATATGCACTCAAACTATTTACACCCTGTATATATATATATATATATATATATACCAGAATTTGGAATTACGAAGGGTTCATCTTTGTCACCCATAATAAGTAACATATTTATGAAATATTAAGAGAAACCCCTATTTATCAATTGTACTTAAAAAAACCTAAAAGTGACCCTATGTTGATGAGATTTTATTTATTTATACTTTTTTTGGAGTAAATTAATAGTAAATAATCCACAATTAAATTTACTCTTGAAATTGAGAATGGACGTATTGATTGAGCGATCAAACAAAATTCAACCGAAGAAATTGTGACACCCTCTATAGAGACAGAAGCATCACGGCAAGTAATTTTTTAAGTTAATGAGGGCAGTGCAATAGTTGCAGCTGTCTGTGTATTTAGAAAAATTGCCTGGATTACTGACTCTCATTTCCAGAAAGTCGCCATCACATATAAATTAACATATTTAAAAATAAATATTAAATAATTTTATTTGTTTTTTGTTATGATTATGATATGATGCTCATTTGCCCATCCTCATTTAATTCAGCGAACACGGTGTCCACCGTATCGCTCTCTTCGTCACCTGTTAAATGAACAACAATTTGAGCATATGGTTGCATGATTCCTAGTGGTAATTACCAGAAGATTTAGAGCAACGCAACAATGCATTATGTTCCATTTTATAATATCGTTTGTGTAAACAGTCACATATTTACGCTTCAATATTTTTTAGAATGCTCGTCAAAAACAGATAATTCCACTGTTTATGCTACATTTTATTGATTCCGGGCTGTTAAATAATAAATATCTCATTTCTTGTTGATATTTTGCAACGTGTACGTTAATTTTTTTGTTTTCATAATTGGGGGATGATTAACTGATGTAAAAACTGGGCCTAGATATAATCAGAGGCGGATACGGTGGGGCTATGGGGGCAATTGCACCCAAAAATGTAGAGAATAAATTAAATTTGAAATACTACGAAGTATTTTATTTTTCTCTCGCAGTAACATTCAATGTATTCCAATTGAATTTTCAATGTAGTCATGGGTTTCTTGTAGAACTGGTAATGCTGCATTTGTGAGTTTGTATACGGATCACGCAAAACCTATTAGAGCATCATTTTAATACTATTTTTGCACAAAAATTCCAGAGGTGTTTTAATGGTTTATCTTGAAGAAGGTACACGGCATAACACAAAAAAATTTGTTAACACATTTTTATTTCTTAGTTAATTATACGAGGTGTCTAAAATAGCATAAAACGTAATTTTGGGAGTTCTCAGCATCACAATAAAAATTGTTAGTATCATATTTTTTTCCAAACATTCGTAGGTATTGCCTAAAAAAATTTAGAACTATGAAACTTGGCAAACAGTTTTCTCACAAATGTATTTTTTTTCCGAGAGCTCTCTATTTTTGTTGATGATTACAATGTTCCCATTCTGCATTGAATTACTATTTTACAAATCTAATGAAAGAAGGCAATTATCGAATCTTTCGGAACAACTCGTCATATATTAACATTTTTTCGTGTTTGTTCTAATGTATGCAAATTTAATTTGAAATTCTGCATAAATATTAGTGGTAGGGGAACATGATTTCCCCTGAAGGTAGAATTCGAATAGCATATTAACGAATTGATATGACGCTTAAAATGCTTTTCCCCAAGGAAATTACATTATATACGAGGGTAAATCCAATATAAGGGGTAATTTTGCTATTCTACTTACAATGCAGTTTCGAGGTAGAATCATGTGTATATGTGGCTGAGAAAATTTATCTGTGAACCAGAACGCATAGACTGAAATGGCCAGTAAGGAGTAGCAAATAAAGGATAAAGCTGTCTCTAATATGGAAAAGTTCTTCCAACGATTTTTTTTACTCTAATCGATTTTCTACATGACCAACGTACAGTTAATGCGGATTACTGCTGCCAGATGTTACGATTGGCGAAAGCCGCGTTTTCGAAACAAAGAAAAAGGAATACACTGCATGAAATGGGTTGGGAAACCTACGAGCACCCTCCTTATAGCCCTGACTTGTCATCTTGTAACTATTTTTTTGTTCTTGCCTCTCAAGTAATCACCGGGAGGAAAACGATTTGGAAGAAATGAAGAGGCCGAGAAGCATAAGCGCAGTTGCCTCCAACATTCTATGAACAGAGAAACTTTCAAATCGGTGACAAATGTGTGTAGATCACGCTGGAGGGTATATTGTAAAATTGTTACAGCAATAATTTATGTGTAATATTATTCAATAAATGTATGAAAAAAATTACCGTTTATATATGATGCCCCTTAGTAATTGTTTTGCTGACTTTAATTGTTTTGAAAATTTTAAAGTTGATCGTAATATCTGTTGTTCTGTACCATACCACCATCAATTTTATAGTATAATGGTCGGCCTTCAATTTTCATTTTTGTAGTATTAATCTATTAGGTTTTTATATGAATAATGAATTTAGGCGTGGGCCATTCGCCCTGAAAATATTTTTAATTGATTCAGTGAGGACATACCCTTATCGAAAATTTTCTATTAACAAGATTTTCTGCCTTTTCTGCCACAAAAATAAAATTAAACCCCTTGAAATCTTGATGACTTCATGGATATTTAATTAGTCAATATGACCAAAGTTTAATGAGTACATGAATCTTGTAATGTACAAAATTAGGATCTCTAGAAAACAACATCGTCAAACGTTAAACAAATTCAAATGTTTACTTGCCTACATAATTTATATAACAGAAAAATAAATTGAATAATTGCATAAAAATATAATAACAAAAGAACAAAAACGAAAAAAAAAACTGATCTGGTCATAAGATTCGAACTTGAGTCAAAATCATAAACAAATTATGGTAGTCATCATTTCTCGTCTCTGGACTATTAGCAGACAATTTGACAGTTGTATACATTTCAGCATTTATATAATTGTATATGAATTGTTATTTTCAATTCATTATTACAATCATTTAATGAAAAATAACGTGAACCTACTTAAAAAATTTAAAAAAACAACTAATATATTTTTCAATGTGAAAAACAATGTGAATTGAATGTAAGTTCGAACGCAATAGTAAATTTAGGGGAAGGAGCTCCCCACCAGTACATTTTATTTCATTCGGAATACCAAAATGCAGGTTTTCAAACTGAATGTACATACAATAAAACAAAACCAAAAGAAAATTCATTTATGAGAGATTTGATATTTAATATTTTCCTTTCAGATGGTTAAAAGTAATTGAGCGTAAAATCAAAAGCCCTGGAAAAAAAATAGATTTGCGAGAACACCTTTTAAGACGTAAAGTTGAGATTACTACCAGTTAGCTAGATGAAGATATCATTTAGTAGCTATTGAAAATAGGTACAAAATAAACTTACTTTTGACACCAGAACTTTTCATACAGTTGCTGAAAAGTTACAAAAATTGCGATTTTTGAAAGTTTAAACACCCCGTATAATGAATTAAGGAATAAAAACAGTTATGTGTCATCCTATATACATTCTTCAAGAAAAGCTAATCAAACACCTGTGGATTTTTTTGCAATTGAAAATACTAACTTCCCTAGAGTAGATGACAAGGAATTGAACGCAGTTTTCACCGATGTATTGCTAGCGGTCTAACCTAAAATATAGGCTATCACAGGAAAAGATCTTATTCCAATTGTTTTGACATTTATATTGACCGGATCTCATGTTATCTAATGAACTTAATCCTAAATTAACCGAATAAGATGGAACCTAGAGTCGCACTTACATGAACAGATAAGTTAGTAGTTCTGTATAGTTGTTACTCAGAAAATCAAAGATAGCGCTGTTTATTAATTTATAGTTTTATTATTTTGCCTGTTCATTGGGGTTTTCTCTCCTCAAATTTTTTTCGTGCAACAGATAAGTATTTAAAATCGTATTTGGAGAACAAAGTGTAGTAAAGCAATTTCGTAAAATTGCCGGATTACTGGCTGTCCGTACAGAAATTCTTCCTCACAGTTATTCTGAGAGAAAGAGATGTCTTAAAATGATCAACCAGTATTCCTGTATATAAATAGTGTATTATATATTGTGTTATACTTATCAGTTTGGAGACGTCTCAACTCGTTTTGTTGAGTATTTCGAGTTTTTTTCAAAAATTTTACGCTCTGATGTGTATTTTGTTGTTTGTCAAAAAATTCAAAGCGAAAATTTTTTGAAAAAAAAACACAATACACTATTTATATACAGGAATACTAGTTGATCATTTTAAGACATCTCTTTCTCTCAGAATAACTGTGAGGAAGAATATCTGTACGGACAGCCCGTAATCCGGGCAATTTTACGAAATTGCCTTACTACACTTTGTTCTCCAAATACGATTTTAAATACTTATCTGTTGCAGGAAAAAATTTTGAGGAGAGAAAATCCCAATGAACAGGCAAAATAATTCAAGACCTCCTCAACAATCTTTTCGAAATTACTTATAGTTTTATCTCAACCGATTACAGTAAATAAATATTAATATATAAATAAATGTTAATATAACATAAATAGCCCGGTGTCAGCTAGTATTGGGTGTCAAAATGCAGAATGTCAAATATATATATATATATATATATATATATATATTTGTCATTAAATTGATTCTTAGTAACTATTTTACCAGATGTTTTGAAAATTCTCACGGATGCAGGAACTTCATTCATCAAATGTGTCACATACGAAGGTACTAATAAAAAGATAACAGCTATTTATATTCTCTACTTTATGCGATAATAAAACCACAAAGGACTAGTTTCATTTTAACGTAAAGAGAAGTTGCACAGTAACTACCGTTGGAAATGCCATCCAGCCCGCTATGATGGTGAACTTTAACACCTATCGTTTTATTTTCATATTAACGCGAGCAACAAGAAACGTGCACTTAGTTACCGCCTTTATATAATGTAATATACCGCAACCTTTCAACTTACTTAACCGCTCTCTTTGTTTTCATATACGAAGAATTTTAAAGGCATTCAACGCAAGGTATAATAAGATAATAACATAGTAGTATAATGTATGTTATGCACATAAACGAAGTTAGATACAAAAAATCCTAAATTCTACCAAGTTATACTTTTATGTCATGATTTAGCATATTTCTTAAAGCCTTCAATTATAATTATTATTTATAGTAATACGAAGGTAGTAGAAATCTGAGGGTGTCCCCAAGTTGAGCCAAGAATCGTAAAAGGATTTAGTACAGTCGCTTCAGTTCACAGTTTTCAAATTGGTCGCAGAAGTTTCAAATGAGATTCAACAAAAAGGTTACCTAGCGCAAATATTCAACTAACCTAAATCTCATTCAACTGTCAAACGTTTGTGCAGATCTCAGAAAGGAATTCATAATGATATATTGAAGGGTTGCAGGCAACATTTCATTTCAGGGGCCCCATTCTTGAAACCATTCAAACGCTTTATCACTCGATTAATGTCGTCAGTCGAATAAAAACTGACATAAATCGGAATTCTCAAAGGTCGTGTACGACCGAACTAATTTGTTTTTCAATCGAACAAACTTTGTGCACGATGGCAAGACCGTATACGAGCGTTTTCGTCGCATAGTATGATTTCAAGAATTAGGGTCCAGAGCTGTCACACTCTACAGAACAAATTTTAAAGAAATATTTAGATCTGGCAGACACTAGGTCGGTACCGCTCTACGAACCATGTAGAGGATGAGCCTGCTTCAGAGAAGCAACCCTGTCCGTGCGAATCTCAACGTTTTCCAACAAACCAATACAGGGAAAAAGCTGTGTCATAAGCCGTAAGCAATTTCACAACCAAATATCTCTTCATATATGTCACACGGAAATATTTCCAATGAACAAGGCCCCAATTATATTAGAGACATTAAAAATTGCTTGCGGGCTCAATCTGTGATAAAAATATACGTCTATGGCTCTATGGCTGTCAGAGAAAAGCGATAGTAATAATAAGAACCTTGAATGTAAGAATTATAATATTTGAAATGTCCATCAATTGATTTGGAGTAGACTTATCCATAACCTTTAAATGACGATGAATCTCAGTAGGAGTCACTTTTTCAGTTAATAATTAGAAAACAACAATCCATGTAACTCCCTTCAACGGAGCATTAGATAACTCTCACTACTTCGGATCCTCAAAATTCTTTAAATGGGCGAATGCGTATACGAGGGCAATGTTCTTTCTAGATGCAACCATGCCACCTGGAGCGCTTCTAAAGATAATTTCGTTTGCGGTCTACAGACATAAGTGTACTTTAAACAATACTCCCATAGGTAACAGATTATAACTTTTTCGTCCTACAGAAACTATGTTCTCACAGACGGGCGGTTTCCAGTTTTTCTTGAATATGCGAACTACTAAAAACACTGTCGTGTAAAAACACAGTTTTCCACCGTAGCATCAAACCTTTATTTTAAACACTCAACGCCGTTTCAACAGCTCTAAGTTGCCATCATCAAGGAGTAAACCAAACTAAATCCAAATTATAATTTCTGGAATTTATACCTACTACTAAACTATTACATAAGTAATTAGTACAAAGGGTAAATCCCAAGTACCTGGATATATAATAAAATTTGTAAACTTAGGATAAGCCTTAATTACCTACCTACTTTTACCCTACATTATAAAGTAATGACATTTTTAATACTTATTTTATGGATTCTTAGAAAGTAAACTATACAATGAGCTGTATGGGATAGGGCCCATATCTGAATTCATTAGTTTATTATTTTTATAAATCATTATGCTTTCCTAAGAGTCCAGATCCCTATAATTATTTACATTTGTCGTGTGTAAAAATGAAGTTTTACTTAGTATTGTGTGCTCATATTCTGCTACGCATCAAGGATACGACAGCAGCTCACGGGTCGCTAGAGTAGAATCTAAATAAAAACAATATGTGGCACTGGATTTTTTTATATTATAATTTATATACTTATAACTAATGTAGTGATACAATTTTGAAAATCTATTCACGTGGCGCTTTTTGAAATACGAAGGTTTTTAAGACGCAAATAGTACTTTTGGAATTTTAAAATTTTTTTCGTTATTCAATAATGACAAATAGCAAAATTCCTGACAATGACAAGGTGAAAAATACGTTTATTATCGAAGTAGCATTTAAACGAATATTATTTAATACAAATAGGTGTGTGTCTACACAGGGTGCCTGCTTAAGTTTTCTACATATGGGAATTTTTTTTATTATAAATTTAAAGAAACAAATTATTCCTTATAAAATGTCCTAGATGGTCTAAAACTTTACATGTGATCATCAAAAAACTAAATTTTTACTCCTTATATGAATATTTTCAAAGAATATGAAATTTGCTAAAGATTGAAATTGTTAATAAGAAAAGTTTATAAGAATTGAAAACCATAGTGAAATATGTAATTATACCCATCTAATATTAAAAACAGCTTTTGTGAATTTTTGTGATAGACACATGTTTAACATATTTATTTTAGACAAACGCAAATGAGATTAAACATTATATTCAACTAATTTAATTAAAATAATGTAATAAAGTTCCTACTCACTGTACATTTGCTTCCTTCGTTTTCGACAGATTTAACCGCTCTAGTACAACAAAATGTTTGTAACATTTCTTATAATGTTAGAAGTGATATTTGTAATTGTCCACATTTTGAAATGGCCCGTGGACATTAGGTATACATGTAATTTTATGTAGCCTCACAAGAAATAGTTAATGGACTGTAATCCGTAAATCTAACAGTCCAAACACCTTTTCCAATACAAAAGTTATTTAAGTTTCGACTTACAAATCTTGTACTGTAGCATGGTGACCATCTTATTCATCGTAGATCCATAATATTATTTAACAGTTTCACCTATCTACGATAAAAAAACGTTTTTACGTTAGATTCATATGGATTAGTTTTTTATTGCTAATTTTACGACCAAAAGCTATTCTTCACAAAGTTTTGCATGACTTGTATATCCATATTCAAATACATTTTTAAAGCACTGGCTGGGTTACACGGAAAATCAAAATATTTTGGAGTAAGACTAAAATACGTTCATACTGTACTGGAGAGCAAAAATGTTCATTTAAAATTGTTATTAAATAGTGCAAAATAGGATTAGTGCAATTTCATTATCTTCATTTGTAACACGATTTTTCCAAATTTCCAAACCTCCTCAATTTATTTATTACTTGCGTGACAGTACTGAAATATATTGTTTATTAAGGTGTCTATCATTAAGAATTTCTGCTGAATCTCTACATGTTTTATAATTTTCTCCAAAATGAGAATAATTTCAATTTTATTGGCATTTGTAGTTATTGCAAATACACATTGATGTAAGGTTTGAAATTTCTTAACAATAATTAGATATTCCAAAGCTCTCTATCATGAAGGTGTTTAACAAGAATGGGTAACATAAAATAATTGAAGAATAACTTGTTTTCGGAAAATTAATAGTATTCCATATGAATGAAAAAAAATTACAAAACCTAATTTTCATCGTAGGTAGATGGTTACGTAATATTTACCTACAATCAACTTTTCTTTATAACAATTTTCATTTTTGTAAAAAATAAAGGTATTTTACTCTTGAGCAAAATTCATACTTTTTTACTTCCTCGTATAGGACATACAAAATTATGATATTCCATCGACGTATTTTAGGGTTTAGACAATGCAGAACATTTTCTGAAGAATAACTTTTTTCGGTAAAATTAATAATAATTTCCCATATGTATACAACTTCTTGGGACACACTGTATATATATTCGTATTTAAATTGAATAATATTAGTTTAAGTGTTATTTCATAAAAATTGTATTTTCACCTTGTCATTATATGGCATTTGACATTTTTTTGTTATTGAGTAAATTCTAAAATCGAAAAATTAACTGATTTATTTTAAAAAGGGCCATGTGACATATTTTCAAAATTATATTAAAACATTCGTAATACTTTATAAATCATAATGAAAACAATTTCCGATGCGACTTTAATTTTTCTTTTAATTCTACTCTAGCGACCCGTGAGCTCCAACAACAAAGTTGTAAAGGCACATAGAAAAAACTGGACAAATATCAATTTCAGATTCACATCGTTGTACGAATAAACTAGAAGATGGCACAAATAACAAATGAATCTAAGAAATGATTATAATGATAAAATCGAAAAATATTATCCTTAAGTATATACAGGGGTATTCCACTACGAGTTTTGACGAAGTATATTTATTGCGTGAAGAAGAATTCTTCAATTTTGTTCACTGATAAGACACATTTTCAACTCAACGGATTTGTAAACCAGCAAAATTGCTATATTTGGAGATCAAATCCAATGTATACCAAAAAAGTGTCCCCTCAAAGAGTAACTGTTTCTGGTTTAAAGGCATAACTGTTCATACCTTTTTGAAGACACTGGAAAACGCTATTGCAGTCGGTAGTGTGCGCTATCGGAACATGATAATAAATTCAACAAGTTGGTGCCACCTACCAGATATCAGGAAAAATATCGTGCTGCTGTGCACCAAATTTCCAGGCCGTATTATTTTTCGATAAGGCAGCTTCCGAGATCGTGTGAATTAACACCTCAGGAATTTTGCCTTTGGGACTGTTCAAAAACAGAGTCTACAAAACTAAACCGAACACAATTGTAGAACTGAAATAGTAGATACTATTACTATATACTATAATCCGTGGGTTCAATTAAAATTGTAAAAGTAATATTCACTCTCACTTTCTAGAAACTTTTACTTACACCAAATATTCACAACAGCTGATTCGAATATATCAATAATAACAAAACATTAGCTCTTCGCCGTCGTGTAACTACCTCCTGCGATGATGGGTCGCTCCTTTTAAAATCAACATCGAATTCTCCCGTACAATCCAGTGTCAATTTTAAAGTTGTCAAGTTATTTCGAGATAAGTTTTTTCCCATCCGAACCTTCTAGCTCCTCTTTTTTTTCTATCCCAGCGATTGATGTCTCACGGAATGAAACCAGGGACGGACTGGATAGATTTTTATAACAATACGATATTGAACCCTGGCCGCAATCCTTGAAACCATTATACCACTCGAATGATGACGTAAGCTAAAAATTTGACATAAATGAAGTTTACCCGTATACTAAACCTCATTTATGTCAGTTTTCATAGGACATACGACCACGTTCGAGTGGTAGAGCGGACGAATGGTTCTTCTTTGCAGATAGGTCATCCAACATTATGACACTCGCATTACCTCGTGCCACATGACTTGGGAAGGCCATTTGCCCGAATTTTTAATAAAAGATTAATCGGCTTTTTGTAAAAAATGTTTTTCTTAATAATTTAATGTGGAAGCCCAAATTGAATCACCCGCTACATACATCCGAATACTGTGAAAAGCATTCTTGCCAAATACATTTTACTCTTGAATATAAAAGTTAGATCTCATTTTTCAGCGAATAAATTATTTATCTTTACAATATTGCTGGATATTTGGGATCTTCCCAGAAGTTCTTCCACTTCTATCCAATTTATTGCCATCCGTTGGAAATAAATAACGATAAAATTTTAATGCTAAGCTATTTTACACTCGAATATTGTTGGCTTTTATGACGGCGTGTTATCTATCCCGTACGTTCGCAGCTCCTTGCAGTTGGTTATATAAATTATATTCTATCAGAAAACAGAAATAAAATAATAAAATCGACCTGATAATATTAACGTGTAATTCTAACCTAGGAATTAAAAGGTAACCACCAATGACTCGAAACCTCTGCTGTGTATAGTATATTAGGGTGATTCATTTCCGCATTTTTTTTCTGGATGCTCAAGCAAAATATTAATTTACGTATAGAAAAAAAAATATCACCAAATTTGGGCATTTAATCTCAATTTTATGTACAATTTACATTTGAAGTTTTCCCATTTAAAATACATGGGGAGTTCGGAAATCCAAGCTCTGCAAAATTGCTCTGATGTTTTTTTGTGTAACTCGCACTCGTTCACGAGTAGAAATAATCAAAGTACAATTTTTGGAATGAAAAGATTTTTTTCATTTTTTTAGAGCAAACCACAAAAAGTAGTGAGAGAAAAAGGCTGACTACTAAAAAATAGTTCTCACCATATTTAATAAATTTAGTAATTTCCTACCTCAAAACGTAACAAATTGATAAATATTAACCAATTACGCTATTTAAATTTAACTTTCTTATTTATTACTAACATAATTCCCTAAAATAATAACTTTCCTCGAGTTGTTATGATTTCTTACTCATAAAAATATAAAAACAACACATCAATTCATAAAGGAATAACAGAAATTTAACCAAAAGAAACAGAAATAAACATCCTAACAGTCATGAGAATGAAATTAATATTTTTGAAATCATTTCGACTTTCATTGAATACAGATCAAGATTTTGATTTTTTGATTGACGTTGGAAATTATTTTCTGCATCGTTGAACTATTAATAATAAATATTGTTTCTGATCTTCATCATATGTATCACATTGGTTAAATTTTTCAATGAGTGCAACACATCGTTCAGCAGTATCGTTAACAACACGTAATTTTCAAAAGTTTCGCAGAGAACTATTTTTTACTAGTCAACCTTTTTTTCCTTACTTTTTCCGGTTTGCTCCAAAAAAATGTAAAAAACTATTCATTCCAAGAATTGTACTTTGATGACTTCTACTTACGAACAAGTGCGAGTTACACAAAAAACACCAGAGCAATTTTGAAGAGGGTGGAATTCCCCATAATTTTTGAAATTTAAAAAAATATATATTTTTTACATGCATTTTAAATGGGAAAACTTCAAATGTAAATTGTAAGTACTTAAAATTAAGCTTAAGAGCTCAAACCTGATGAGAATTTAGATTCTATATGCAGATTAATATTTTGCTTGAGCACCGAGAGAAAAAAAATTGCCTACCCTAATGTATATATGGGTGCATCTACAAAAGTTGGGCAAATTGATGTCATCAGTCAATAGGGAAGGCATTAATTATGGTAAATATTTCATTATAATATAAAAGATCCAAGTGTCATTTACCTGTGCACTCAGTTTTCAATCTAAAATGCTTCATTGCGTACTTATCTCCTAATTCATCAAACTTGATTGTTGCTTGGCACCGACTTTCAAAAATATACTAGATTGGTAGGTAATTAATTTGTACAGAATGAGCACCTTGTAATGTTTACATTTTTTACTTCCTGGGTAGGTACCTTACAACATTGCATGTGTTATTTATTTGCTAGAGTTGTATTCTGATATAATTATTTTTAGCTTTTTAGTTATAGGTAGAAGTCGGTAATATATTTTTTTTAAAATGTTTTATTTTCAACTTTTTAGTTTTTTTGAACTCAGGTAGTTTTCATTCTTTATTTTTTATTTTGTATGTATAATCTTAATAGACAGAACCAGGTAACATCGAAAGCCTCAACATTACAAAATGATACTTTATCATTTAAATTGAAAGGTAAATCTTTACGAACAAAATGTACTAGTACGCGTTGACTTAATAAGCCCAAAATATATTTATGCCTTATAGACTACGCCATGTAACTGTTTTTGACAACCCTGTATAACTAGATAATTCCAGTCCAACCTGTGTACCAACCATCCTGTACATACGACTGTCCATGGACAAGCATAAATTTGTTAGCTGCCTTCTGTAAACTATAGGACGGAGTAGAATCCATCCTATATTTACGGAGTCAAATCCGTCCTATATTTCAACCATAGTATATAACTCCTTGTGGGCTACCCCATAAATTATTTCCTTTTGAACATTTTATGTTATCGCCCTGTGTAACATTAATTCCTCTCCACACTTTATGCAACTTCTTATAGGCTATAAAAGAAATAATTTTTTAATCACACTGTATAAATATAATTCAACTCCAGCATATATTTCAACCATCCTGTAAATGATTTGCTTATGTCCACATCATATAACAGTTTTATAATCACCATATATAATTTTAATTTCACTGCCTACGGACCACTATCATTCTAGTCCGTCCTATATTTCAATTTTCATATAAAGCCACTCCTTCTGCCACTTTACTTTGTGATTTTGTTTGCTATAACTAAACACCCTGTATATAGGCCACCAAGTTCCAGTTTAAAATTTGACATGTGTTGTCACTGAATTTTCTATTAGGCGGGGAGAATTTGACAACCAAAAGTACCGTCTTCGCAAAATGGAAAAATTTGCATTTAAATAGGTATTTACCTGGTATACAATCAAAACGAGCTTGGTACTCATTGATTTAAGGAGCCGAAATTACTATGCTTTACTACCTATATGCTTGAGATGTACATAGAAAATTATCAAATTCGCAATTAAAACTTCCAGTGACTAAAATTACCGCACTATTACGTTGGAATTAAAATATTTATGAGGAAATGTCTGTTATGTCATTTCGATGAAATTTTTGATAAGAATTTTGGAATTTTCGGCGATTATCTGCAAAACTGCAAGTTGCACGTCGCAGAAAAGTATATGAGATCACCTAAGGATCTTCCTTAATAGATTTAACGTTAAAAAACTATACACATCCATAAGGAGTTATCGAAAAATCGACTAAAATATTAGGGATATTGGTCGATTTCCATGCACGCATGTGTTCATTCACAAATTTTATCACTTACCAATAGAATTATTTTCCAAAATTTGAAGTTTCACCAATCCGGATATATACTCTATTAAACAAGACCATATTCATTCAAAACGGTGCACCACAGGAGAAGAAATCAGGTAACATACATACAAAAAAAAAGCGAAAAAATACGCAACGAATTGATAACCTCCTCATTTTTGGAAGTCGGTTAAATATTGGTAAGGCCGTATAGCCGTATATACAGGATGGTTGGAATATAGGGTGGAGTGGACGTTTGGTGGTATAAAAATGTTGGAAAATATGTGAAATTAAAATTATATAGGGTGATTAAAAAACTGTTATATGATATGGACAAATAAACAAATCATATATAGGATGGTTGAAATGTATGTTGAAGTTGAATTATATTTATACAGTGTTATTAGAAAAATATTTATTTATATAACCCATAAGAAGTTGCATAAAGTGTGGAGAGGAATTAATGTTACACAGGACAATAATATAAAATGTTAAAAATGAAATAATTTATGGGGTAGCCCACAAGGAGTTATATACTATGGTTGGATAAATATAGGACGGATTTGACTCCGTAAATATGGATTCTACTCCGTCCTATAGTTTACAGAAGGCAGCAAACAAATTTATGCTTGTCCGTGGGCAGTCGTATGTGCAGGTTGGTTGGTGCATAGGGTGGAGTGGAATTATCTATAGTTATACAGAGTTGTCAAAAAAAGTTGAAAAAAGGTTACATGGCGTGGTCCATAAGTCAAATATATTTTGGGCTTATTAAGTCAACGCGTACTAGTACATTTTGTTCGTAAACAATTTCCTGTCAATTTAAATGAAAATCATTGAGTAATGTTGAGGCTTTCGATGTTACCTGGTGCTGGCTATTAAGGTTATACATACAAAATAAAAAATTAAGAATGAAAACTACCTGAGTTCAAAAAAACTAAAAAGTTGAAAATATATATAAAAAATATATATAACCGACTTCCACCTATAACTAAAAAGCTAAAAATAATTATAACAAAATACAATTCTAGCAAATAAATGACACAATCAATGTTGTTAGGTACCTACCCAGGAAGTACAAAATGTAAACATTAAAAGGTGCTCATTCTGTAAACAATTAATTACCTACCAATCTAGTATATTTTTGAAGTCGGTGCCAAGCAAATCTAAAATCATTCATAGCGTACTTATCTACTATTTCATCAAACTTGATTGTTGCGTTGCACCGACTTAAAAAATATACTAGATTGGTATGTAATTAATTTGTACAGAATGAGCACCTTTTAATGTTTACATTTTTTACTTCCTGGGTAGGTACCTAACAGCATTGAATGTGTTATTTATTTGCTAGAGTTGCAAAGTGCAAAAGGTGTGGTTATGGCGTATGCAGTTTCAGTAATGTATCGAGCAGTTACAAACATTTCGACGTGATTCATATACTCATTATTTTGAAAATAGCAAAACTAAGTTAAAAGATTCACCACGGGCCAATGAAAAGAAATTAATCACAAAATAATTCAAAACTTTTATTCAGTAGTTTATCTAAAATGATTCCATATCTGCTTAAGGAGCTATAAAACAATATTTATAAAACTTTACCTAACTTAGCTATTAGCTGTTAGCTATTTAATTTAAGTTATTTTCTTTACTCACGTTAATTTTCCAACACGCAGATAATTGACAAAAGTAACAGTTCTTTGCATTTCCTGTAGTTACTGGGTAAACTAAAAGACGAAAACTAAAAATATCGAATCTACTCATAATATCCTATCTCCGTGCGGAAATTCATGCATGATTGATTCGAAGAAGTTCCTTTATGTATTTATGACATATAATTAGAGTAAAGAATTTTACTTTACTATCGAAAATGATAGGCTAAAATAGAAAAAACGAGGTTAAGCTTTGTAACTGCTCAATTATTATGAAAATAATTAGACCTGTTACATATACACTTATAGTCATATGTCGGTAAAAAAAAAGATTCGTCAACTAATGAATAGAACTTATTGACAGTTTAATAACAGATATTTCAATGGCAAGACATAGTTTTAAAATTAGTTATTATTTAAAGGAACGAAATAATGAACGGTAGTGCATTAGTAATTTTAAAGAAACCAGTTTCCATAACAAGAAATGAAAAACCAACAACGTTGAATGGTTTTAAATACAAAATTATTAAGTGTAGCCCATGAGCCTAGACTTTAAATTTGGGTTTAAGAAAAAACCGTAAAAATGGATATCTCAAAAAATATGATCAATAACTTATTTGTAAACCTAATTTCTTAACATAAAAATCAAAGGGTATAATATGAGTAACAACAAAAATGGTTCAGATATTAAAAAAATGATGATTGAACTCATTACTATGAACTAGGAAGATAAAATATAAAAATTATTTGCTTTGTTTTCTGTCATGAGTTCAATAGATACATTAAAAATGTAGCAATAATTTCAATAAAATCGTGTCAATAGCAAATGAAGTCACACAAAATACGGACTATGTAACAACATTTAAAAATAGAAATCTATCTCACCGTAATTATAGAATGAAAATTGCTCTTAAAATGTCTTTCTGTTAATAATAAATCACCAAGATACGTTTGTGACAATTTTTCTTATTGAAAGTGATGTTTTCAGGCAAAGTGTATGCACAATAAATTTCGATGTTTCAAAAGAGTGGTTTTATATTATAGGTAATAGCGATGTATAATTTTTGGAATTTCCAATTTTGCTAATCATAAATAAAAGATGATCGTTGAAGAGGTACCTGTCAAATTTATTTGATAAACCCAAAAATGTATGTATTGACGCAAAAATTTACAAAAATATAGCATAAATAATACGAATAGTGATTGACGACGACTTCAAATTACGAACTGAAACGTCTCCACATGAGATCGTCATTATCATCAAGACCTTGAAGTCCACTGCTGGATATACGCCTACCTCACTGATTGTCATGTTTTTGTGTCTTTCCAGTTTGAACACAGTTCTTGGTCACTCTTTTAGTGTCGTCGGTCCATCGGGTAGGTGCTCTTCCTCTACTAGAAATCTCGGCTCTTGGACACTATTGATCTAGTTTCTTTGCTTATCTATTATTGCTCATTCTGGTTATGTGACCGAGCTGACATACACACAACATGAGCTAAGCCTGTTCTCTGCGTCAAATCTTCATTTGTAACACAGTTCCACAGAGATATGACTACAATTGACCTCCCCATCCTGCGTTGTGTAAATTTCATTTTTCGAGCTGTTCCAGATATTAAGGTTGGGGTTTCTGCACCGTAGATCGCAACAGGTAAAATACACTGCTCGTAAACTTTACTTTTCAGACATATTGGGAAGTAGCTTTTGAATATATATATATATATATATATATATATATATATATATATATATATATATATCATGGAGTTTAGCAAAAGCTGCCCATGCGAGAGATATTCTTCACGTTAATGTTTGACTGTCTCATGTCCTAAGTATGTAAATGTATGTAATGTCTTGACTAATTCGATAAAGCTGTTAAGAATTTAGATATTATCATTTATCAAGCTAGTTATGAAATGTGTCTTTAAGAAGTTGGTATTCAAGCGGACGCTGGAACCAACAGTCTGCAGTTTTTGAACCATCAATCGCCCTTCACCAATGTCATCTGATTTTGTACACAGGAAAACTAGTTAATCATATTGTAGGGAATTCTCCGACAGCTGGTGCATCGGCCATCAACCAATTCGAAGGGCCGTCTTTGGGAATCAAGCGTCTCTCAAGTTCGAATGAGAATTCTTAAAGTTCGTGGACTTACCAGACTATTCGACCTGGCGAAAATTCAGTTTTCGAATCCTGTGAATATAAATTGTGTTAAAGTAGTGGAAATAAATTAGAGTGAGTTGGGCTGTGTTTTTAGTAAGAGAACCCGTTTTGAAAATCAATATCGAAATTATCCAAGTAAAAATTTCAGAGGCCAAAAGTACATTTATTTCTATTACAACTTTTAAACACTTAACTGGGGGCTTAAGGAGGTGGGAAAAGAAAATCCCAATGAATAGGCAGAATAATTTAAAAATTTAAAAGTTTATTTTGAGACTTTATCACTTAACAGTGTATGGTAGTTAAGACATTGGATTTTTAAGGAAAGCATAAATTCTATTATTAATTGTCGTTTACATTGCAAGATTAACTTGTAATTAAAATTGTTTTATACCATTATTCTCAACCAAGGATTTGAAAATATCCTATGGATCATACTCCGATATACCGAAAGGTGATCGTTTGTCGGTCGGCTGTCATGAGTTACCAATGGTAGCATCTGTAAAAGTAGAATTCCTGAATACAGGGTATCTAGGGAAAGTCTGAGAAATCTTTCGGCTTCAGAAAAAACAAAATAATAAAAATTTAATGTGATGGCTCCTAGCCAGAACTTCTAAAATAATCTTTTTTAAACGTAATTAGCTCTTTTAGTTTACCCGGGCGGGCTGAGGTTTACAAGTTAAAGCCCACATTTATAACGCCCAGTATAATGCAGAATTTAAAAAATAAATTTGAATTGCCTTAGACTTTTGTTCACAAAATTAACCGTTTTTTTAGTTGTTGCACAAGTTACTATAATACAGACTACCGTATAAGTTTTTCGTCATCATCTATAATGTTCATACATCGGCCAGTTACAATTCTATTATATGTACAGATGTTGTAAACCTATTGCAAAGTTAGTTGTGTTTCAAAGACGTTATTTTAAGAAGTCCTTACTACTATCGACTACATTAAAAAAATTTAATTGTATTGAATACTGTAAAAGTTATTCATAAACCCAGCGACGTCCTTTAACAGCTCCGATTTTCATAGGGAAGACTTGTAGGGAAAAAAATAAGAACTAATCATCTTATTTTTTCATGTTCCATCCGATTTCCCACATTTTCTCGGCACCGGAAACCCTATATGGACACACTATAAATCGAAAGTGATAAAATTATGCTGTCGAGCGAGTGTGACATCTCAAAAGTTAAGCTTGTTGTCCAGTGCTCACTCAACAATATTTGCAATATCAGGATGTAAATTATTAACTAAACTTAAGAATGAGCTTATCCATTGTTTCTGTAAAGCGACCGTTAACTGGTGACAGATTTTTGTACACTATTTACTCGCTTCTGCCTCGAAGGGGGTTGAAAAGTGTGTTATTGTGGAAAGCCGTTCTGCGTTTCCTGAAAAAAAAGCTTTGCTCCGATTTTCTCGGATCTGTTTAATTCTATGATGCAAACAAGCATCAAATGACGAAAGGAATAAGTGTGCCATGTGGCCATAGGGTTGAGATAAGGACATGAACCTGTAAAAACACAACAGTATTCTACGATTACCTCGTTTCTGCCAAGCGGAAGATCGAAAGTTGATTTCGAGAGTAGTCTATAAAAAAATTGCAGGTCTGCAAGTGGCCAAGTAAGATTAAGGACAGGAATCGTTCAAGTATCCACAATATTTTCTGTGCCTGTCCCTAGCTGACGAACTAAAAGTTTGAGAATCAACATTAGACTGGGCGTTAAAAATTAAATTCTTTAGACGACCCCTAAAAAGCTTCCTTTTAATAAGAAAACACTACGATTTTTTTTAAAATTCAAAACACATGCGTTAAGACGACTTAAGTTGACTTTTGGGTAAAATCATAGTTTTTTTAAATGTCTTGCAGCTTTGAGAAAATCTCATGGAAACAGTTTTGTAGGAAATTAAATTCTTTACAAAAAGATCTGTATTTTTTTTTTTTCTAAAGTTCATATTTATCGAAATATTTTCAATAGTCTAGTTTTTTATATTTCAGGGAAAATTACTATATTAGGTCTCAAAATATTGATTGCACAGAATAAATGAGTTTATTATTAAGAATATTTGGATAAATATGAACTTTAGAAAAAAAATTAATAATACCTTTTTGGTAGAGAATTTAATATCATACAAAATTGTTTCCACGATTTTTTATCAAAGCCAAATACTGTAAAAGATATTTAAAAACTACGATTTTAACCAAAAATCAACTTAAATCATCTTGAAGTGTTGTTTTCTCATTAAAAGGAAGCTTTTTAAGGGGCGCTATAAGAAATTTAATTTTTCACGACCAGTCTAATACACATACCTATATATACATATACCAGCAAAATAATATGTATTTACGAAGTGAGAGTTGGAAATATTGGCAAGTATGTACATCGATCTATATGCTTTGACCTATTTACAGTAGACGGCCACATTTAAATTTTTAACAGTTCCAATTATGTGAAAGAAGTTATTATTGATCTAAGTCCTGAAATTAATGGTCTTCTGTTGATCTTGTGATTTTATGAAAAATGAAATCAGTCGAGTACGGAGGGCTGCCTTTTATATTTCGGGATTGGACAACCCTAGTGTTGCAATCTGACAACTGACAGCTCTATCGTAAAGTTTGACATTTTTGAGGTTATACGTACTCAGAACGTTTTGACATACGAGCGCTATGTGTTGTTTACAGTAACTTAAAGGATTCATCTCGGCCAAAAAATGGAATTAAATCGTGAACATTTTCGTGCGATTATTTTTTACAACTTTCGACGTGGATTAAGTCAGCAAGAGTGCATGGATGAACTTAATTTAATTTTTGGCGATGAAACTCCATCAAGGACCACTGTTTATCGATGGTATGGTGAATTCAATCGAGGTCGTAGTTCACTCCAAGACGAATTTCGTGAAGGTCGTCCAAAAACAGTTGTTGTTCCGGAAACCATTGATGCTGTGCGCGAACTGGTATTGCAAGATCGTCATGTGACCTATCGTGAGATTGAGTCAACCTTACACATTAGTGGGACCAGCATACATTCAATATTGCATCAACATTTGAATGTCAAAAAAATTTGTTCGCGTTGGATCCCACACATTTGTCAATCGTTGAAAAAAAAGGCTCTTGTCGATTGGTCGAAAGAAAAGCCCAAAAAATACGATCGCGGTGCTTCAAAACACGTTTATGACATAGGGACAGGTGATGAATCGTGGATTTACGCGTATGAGCCGAATCCAACAAAAGTTGTTCGCGCACGAAGCACTTCCAAGCAAATGATCGTTTGTTTTTTCGGAAAAACTAGACATGTCGCAACCGTACCACTAGAACAACGCAGAACAGTCAATTCAGAGTTGTACACAACCATTTGTTTGCCAGTTGTCTTCCAAGAAATGAGGAAAACCAACCGCCGAAGACGGATCACTCTTCACCACGACAATGCGAGCTCTCACACATCGGCTGAAACAACTGCATTTTTGACCACTCAAAACATCGATTTGATGAGTCATCCGCCGTATAGTCCTGACTTGTCACCAAATGACTTCTTTTTACTCCCGTACGTAAAAAACAAACTGAGAGGTCAACGTTTTGCGACACCTGAAGAAGCGGTTGGTGCCTTTAGAATGCATGTTTTGGAGATACCTCAATCAGAGTGGAAAAAGTGCTTCGACAATTGGTTCAAACGCATGCAAAAGTGTATAGATCTTCATGAGGAATATTTTGAAAAACAATAAAGCGATTTTCGATGATTAATATTTGTTTTTGTTCTCTAATCCCGAAATATAAAAGCAGCCTCATAAGCTATTAAAAAATATTCGTGATTTATTAAGACATAGTAGGTAAGTCTTTTGTATTATAGCACGCAGTGAAACACACATATTAATAAATTGGATTTTACTCAACTCATTTGAATTTATTCATACAGAACTGTTTTCTAAAATATATTGATTCTTATAAGAGGTACTTGACGATAGTAGAAATACTATACATCATAGAATAGCAATAAAACCTAACTGTTTTCATTTAATAAAGCGAACAAAACTCTTTAAATGTTTTCGTTCAATTAAATATGTGCCATTTCCAATCTCTAACTCTATACATCATATAAAATATTGTAAATCGTTAACAGGCAAAACAATTACTGATGAAGCAAGCCTCGAACGCTCTTCTAGAGTTCACGAGTTCATATAAATAAAAAACGTAGTAATTTGTATTCACATACAAAGAGTAATTAGTGATTCATACATACTACTCAACGATTTAAAACTGAATTAGCGAAAACAGCTTCACATTGTGATAAAGCCATTTCTCGATTCCAAGCACTGCTAACATGACTGTGTTCCTTTCACTGAACTGGAAAATTACAGAACGTTCAAATCCGAACGCATTTATGTCTGGACGGATTATAATGAAAATTCTCGATACACACAATAATTAAATAGCAAATTTAAAAGCCTAAGAACTGAAGTGTGGTATGTTAATTTAATTCACAGTTGCGTGGAGGCAAAACATTCTTTCTCAATCGATTTTCGATTATAGGGTTAATATTAGAAAGCGACTAAGCCAAAACAAAGATGTGTATGGGTATTCAAGAAGAAAATATGGTCAGAATTCTTACAAAGAAGAAACAAAATGCACAACTCAAACATTTTTATTTTACCTTAACATTATGGTTTTTCTCCTCAGTTTTTTGCTGCAACACATAAGTATTTGAAATCTGTAAATGGGGCACCAACTGTAGTAAGACAATTTCGAAAAATTGCCCAGATTACTGATTGTCTTCCTCACAGATATCCTAAGTGAAAAAAATACCTACAATATGACCAACCAGTATTCCTATATACTTATAAATCAGTGTTTTGTATATTGTGTGATACTTATCTGTGTTTGGAGACATTTCAACTCCAAATCTGGGATCGTTATCATCGCTGTGTGTTTTGGCTGGAGGATTATACAGCCACATTAAAAAAAAAGAAATGGTCTTGACCTGAGGGCCCCACTATGTGTACTCGTATGTTTTTAAGTTCGCTGAATCCGAATCCCAGCAAATCTCTGTTTAGCAATAACTTCAAAAAATACTCTGAAATTTACTATATATCCTTCAAACTACAAACGCTATTGGTCTAAAAGTCTAAATCCTCACAATGAACACCATTATGAAAAATGAGTGAAGAGATGCATGTATAAAGGAGTATACAACTAAATAACCGAATAAAGGACCCCGCACATTCGTTATGGAAAGTGGCCCCGGTGAATTTGGCTGAAATTTTCACATTTTGTAGATCTCAAAAAAATGAACAAATGTCTTCATGACCGCAAAGTCCGATGACTAATGGTTTTCAAGTTATGGTTAACTTTATATTTATGGTCAGAGTATACCACGAAGAGCTGAGTCGATATCTATATGAGGAACTACTGGGAGTATTAATGTGAAAATTAGTATACAGGGGATTTTCGAGGAGCAGGTTATAGTTACAATATTTTTAATTGTCTACAACTTTCGGTTCTATCGGAAGTGGACTCAAAATTGGTTTTTTAATATGGAACATCCTATGTTTTGTAGCATTTTTAGAATCTATGATGAATTTTAAGATAACTTTATTGGAAACATCATATGTCTGAATGGGTCCGGTTAAAAGTTATTTCAACTTTTTGAAAATTTTGACAGATCCAGCTCTTCATAAAATATTATTTTTGTGGAAGCAAATAGGGACAGATAAGAAATTACCAGAATTTGCCTGAATAAACTTGTTAAAAAAACGGACAGCTCAGAAATTGGTCCTGAATCCGAAAATCGTATAACTCATTTTTTTCAAATCGCATCTCCATTTTTCCTCAAAACCATTGGAATGTAGGCCAAAAAGTAGGAGTTTATGCTTACAAGACTAAATGAAACAGTTTTTATATACACTTGGAAAAATTAAAATTTCCGTATAGCTATTAGAGATATATGAATTATTAGTAGGCTTTTTTGAAGGAACCGTCAAGAGACGTATATACATTTACTTTCTTAACCATGTATGTAGAATTTGATATGTTTATAAAAAACTATGTGAAACGTTTCCATTGCGATCTCCGTATAGACCAAAGCATACTCATAACACCATGACGGCAGATCATTTCCTGGCAATCTACCTTTGTTGTTAGCGGTGCAGCATTGACAATATTTATTATTCGACCCCAAATAAAAAAGCTAAGGAGTGATATCGGGAGAACGAGGGACCGATGAGGTCCATTATTCTCTATCCAACGATCTTCAATCTAAAAAGTTATTCACAGGTGCAATATTATGAGGTCGTGTTGAGACTACAGCTGATTCTAAGTCAACTCTACCATTTTCTAAAATTTCGAGATATCTCTCATCTAAAAATAATGTGTGGATTAGTATCACTCCAGTAATGTGGTTGACTATTCCATAAATTTTGCCTCATGCGTCCAAATCATTTTGTGTAGAAAATGTTCGACTTCCTGAATTTTGATTAATATAAATTCGAAAAATCATTCCGTCTTTGAGCGTCACCTGTTCTTAAATTCTTAACTAATGAGAATGCAAACGGATGGTTCTTATATTTTTTTAGGATCCTCTGAAAACTAATCATAGATATTCCCACATCTCTTTCTGCATCTCCTGAGCAATTTTCTGGATATGCTCTTAAGCATGCGAAGACTGTAACTTAATTCTCTTTATTATCTACGACAGGTTACCCTTTTTCTTGCTTTTTCACAAACTGTCCATCTGTTTTGCAATTGTGAATGAGCCCCGTCAGCGTGTCATGAGTGGGTGTTGGTCTATCCGAGTATCGCGAACGGAACTTAGTTACTAAATCCTAAACGGGACATGATAAATGCTTTCCATATAGTTGTGCTTTAACATCAAATGATTAGCAAATATTGTTTGATGACACTTCAACATTTGTTTCTTGTCGATTCGATCAAAAAAACCTAGTGATAATAAAACCCATTTGAAATAAAACAGATTATCTCTAAAAATAATTATAACATAACTCTAGAAATAAATAACAAAATGTTGTATAAGTAAAAAATGTAAACATTAAAAGGTTATTTAGGTGGTGCCAAGCAAATGGGGATTGTTGCTTGGCAACTTCACATAAATC
Source organism: Octodonta nipae (assembly GCA_034190945.1). Lineage (NCBI taxonomy): Eukaryota > Metazoa > Arthropoda > Insecta > Coleoptera > Chrysomelidae > Octodonta > Octodonta nipae. The sequence goes on from CM067221.1 coordinate 93,789,044, forward strand.
CATTTTAATGAATTTTTTTACTTCCTGGGTAGGTAATGAATTTGCTAGAGTTGTATTTTGTTATAATTATTTTTAGCTTTTTAGAATAGAAGTCGGGTTTAATTTTCAACTTTTTAGTATTTTTGAACCAATTTCTTCTTTATTTTTTATTTTGAACACACAATCCAATGTATTTGTCATTTAAATTGACAGGTAAATTTTACGAAAAGTTTCCAAAGATTTAGGAAGCTTCCTTTTTCACGTTTTATTCGCTCCAAACTATGTACCAACCATCCTGAAAATTCGGACAAGCATGGTGCCTTCTAAGGACGGAGTTTTTGAGTGAAAACCTCCTATATTTCAACCATATATATAACTCCTTGTGGGCCTAAATTAGTTTCATTTTATATTATCGTCCGTTGTAAAAATTCCTCTCCAATATATTTTTTATAAAAGAAATAATTTTTTAATCACACTGTATAAATATAATTCTGCATCTGTATATGATTTGCAAAATATATCTTTTTTAAAAAATTTTAATTTCACATTTTTTCCAACATTTTTATACCATCAAACGTTTAAATAACAATATTCAACTATCATTCTAGTCCGTCCTATAATTAAATCTTCATACAAATGCAACTCCTTCTATCACTTTACTTTGTGATTTTGTTTGCTATAACTAAACACCCTTCTGTAAACGACATATGATGTGTTGTCATTTTTAATAAACTAAAAGTTATAAAAATTGAAATTCATCAAACAAAACGTAACTCATTGATTTAAGGAGCCGAAAATAAAAAATATATTTATTATACTACCTATATGTTTGGAAAATTTTCAAATTCGTCCACTTCCGCACTATTACGTAATTAAAATATTTATGAACCGGAAGTTTTTGATAAGAATTTTGGAATTTTCGGCGATTTTCTGCAGAACGTCGCTGAAAAGTATATGAGATCTGATCTTCCTTAATTAAACGTTAAAAAACCATACACATAAAGGAGTTATCGAAAAATCGAAAAATATTAGGGATATTGGTCCAGCTCCTCATTTTACCAATAGAATTCTTTTCGAAAATTTGAAGTTTCACCAATCCGGATATATACTGTAAACAAGACCATACTAATGCACCACAGGAGAAGAAATTTCATACAAAAAAAAAGCGAAAAAATGCGCGAAATATAACCTCCTCCTTTTTGTCGGTTAAAAAATCTAGTTTCCAGTTTAGGAAGCCTTTTATTCGATATACATATCGACTCAGCTCATCGTGGTATACCCTGACATTAAATTATAAAATCAACCATAACTTGAAAAGTATCGGTCATCGGACATGAAGACATTTGTTCATTTCGTTGAAATCTACAAAATAGGAACATTTCAGCCAAATCCACCGGGGGCCACTATCCATAAGGAATGTGCGGGGTCCTTTATTGAAATAATATAAAAAAATTCAAATGAATATGAAAAGGGGGGAATTCAATCACTGTACGTAGACAGATATATTTTGAAGTTTGAAGTTTGAACGCAAGTATATTCGCGTGTGATATGTTTGTAGCCACTAACACAGTGCAGTCGCACTCGAACTAGACTTGCAGCATTAATTGTAACCAACGATCCACGGTGTGAAAATGAGGCATATGTGTTTCCCCTTATAAAAGAAAGATGACCGGACATTTTTAAGCCAAGATCAAGATCTAGGTTATGCGCATGAGTCTAATACGAATTTCGTCAATTTCGGGATTTCCGGTCCTAACCTCAGAAGAAATTATTGACTTATAAAATGACTGAATCGACTCTGAAGCGCCAGAAGAGTGCTGTGTACTTTTCGTAAAGAGAAAAAACCAGTGCACCTTTTGGGGCTCCAATTCGATTCGCCGAATCGGCGAGTCGTAGCTCAAACTACAGGGTCTCGAGTTTATGCTGGTTGAGCATGCTGGTGACATCAGTTTCATTCAGAATACGTGTGAGGAAAACTTTCTGTAGAAACAACCTGTAATCCAGGCAATTTTGCAAAAAATTGCCTAACCACACTTTGTTCCCCATTTACAAATTTCAAACACTTATTCGTTGCACGAAAAACCGAGGTGGTAAAACCCCAATATATGCAAAATTATCAATAACCTACTCAAAATCTTTCTGAAATTTAGAAACATTATTACATTATTAACAATTATTTAAATTCAATACAAACCTGATTTTTTTTGGGATCACTGTGTTGTAAAAACGGAAACGGTATATTTACTACTGATAATGGATACTTTATCGTCGTGAAGGCTCAGTCGAATAGTTAGTGCGATCACAACATTTAATATAACTTAATTTTTCTACACAATACGTGGGGAACGTAATAACAGAAGGGAATTAGTTTTTTAAGAGGTGTAAGGAGGACACCCAGAGTAATTACTTCAAATAACATTATAACTAAAATGATGGCCCCTTAAAAACAATGGTATTTAGGTATTTAATAACCAATGATCATTACTTCTAGAAAAATTAAAAGAACCTAAAGATATTTTGGAGGCATATTCTACTTCGAAATACTTTTTGCCGCCTGAAATATACTATGGCTAAAGTCTTAAAAAATAGTGAACATATTGAAATTGATATTTCCATTAATTCAAGTCATACTGGAGGGGGAGTATACTGCTTTATTTCCCTCAATGTATGTAAATTGTAAACATGTTAAGAATGTCATTGATAACGAAGTCAGAATAAGTGTTTGAAACGTTTGGATTTTTTGAACATACAGAATTTTATCCCTCAAGTGTGGTGTTGTTTCCTAATAAAACCGTTAAAATAAACTAGAAGATGAAACAAATTAGCTTCAGAAAACAATCCTGCCGTCGATCAACAGAAAACTTTTGTAGAATCGAAAAGTGACCTCACTTGAGAAATGTTAGAACTCATAACTCGTACCACCGTTATGATACCACGATTATGCCTAATGACGACAAAATGTCGTTACTTTTCGATTCTACAATACTTTTCTATTCATCAGAGGCTGGTAAGCAAACTTCGAGATCACACCATGAACGTTACTATACAATAAATAATTTCAGATTCCAATTTCTAGCAAATTGTCAAAATCGCGTTTTTTGTCGCTTTGTTCCATTTCCTGAGTATTTATACATAATTTTATTCAGTCAATAGAGATTTATAAATGACACAAAATTTATCAGCAAATAGCTTATGTCATCAGTTAATTTATGGTTTATAGGCCATAACCATAACAGACATATATTTAACAGCAAACTTGCAGAAGTAAATTTTCAACATAAAAAAATCCAAAATACAGACTTTTATATTTTTGCTTAAAATGTGAAAAGTGGCGAAACGATGATAACACTCAATGGAAAAGTTGTAGAGAATCCGAAAATCTTCAAAATGTCGAGATTTTTTACCAAGTAAAACAGGAAAAACTTTGTTGAAATAAAAACTGGAACATTAATTTTCATCATTACGATAGCTGATGACATTAAGATTAATTGGGCTCAAGATCGAGATAGCCGGTTAAGTAGTACTCGCAGAATTTCAATTTAAATAATTTAAGGAGATGCTTTGCACAACGTACCGCATTAACCACGATCGTTCGACCGGAATATAGATAAAATGTACTTCATTTTTTAGATGTTGGATTTAGGTTGCAGTGCTGTAAATTGTAATAATACATATTGCACGTGAATATTGTATTAAATGAGCAATATATACATCAATGTTTAAGTACTTCTTGGGAAATAACACCACAAGTCACGAAAAAAATGCTGTACATTCCAAACGATTCGGATTCTAGGTCAGACCCCGTTGTCAATGGTTAAGAAACTATGAATAAAAAAGGCACAATTCTAAAATGTAAAATTAAAATGATTGACAATATCTATTATTTGATTTCTGACGTAACTAAGAGAATTTTATTTGTAATATACAGGATAGCAAAGAAACTTCTACAGATCATATAATCATAAAGTTCCTTTCAAATTGGAAGAATTTGAAAAGGTGATCTTCAGTATTTTGTGTGGCGCTCCTAAGTGCGACATCGCCAAAAATGCGACCAAAGAAAAACTTTATGAACTCTCCCGATATTGGGTTGTTCACAAGGACATGACCAGTAGCAATTTTTTTCTTAATAATCGGCCACCAGGAATGACTGAATTCCACGGAGGTAGTAGCGATACAATCGTTTTCATTTATCAAAATTAAAGCAGACTCTTTTAGTTTTCTTTTGGTGTTGTGTTCTTCTTTGTGTAATATAACTGAATTTTGAAACTTAATTTTATGACCAAGGTCCCAAGCATGTTAACAAATTTTGGATTTTTCAAACTGTCGTTTTGTATGCAATTTTTGTGTTCGTTTATTCGAACATTTAGAGGTCTAGAGGTTTCTCCAACATATAATTTATTACATTCACAAGGGATTTTATAAATGCAATTTTTTGTATTTTGAGTTGTTTTTTGGTTTGGTTTTGGTAATAAATTCTATAATTTCTTAACCATTGACAACGGGGTCTGACCTAGACCTATCCTTTTTCGTGACTTATGGTGTTATTTCCCAAGAAGTACTTAAATATTGAAAAATCACATATAAGATAACAAATTTTACAACCTTCAGGTTGATGCATCTGGGTATTATAACTAGGATATTGATGCCTGATATGAACTTTCTAAGTATCGAACAATCCTAGCTTCCATATAAACTTGGCATCATAAACTATTATTTTCACGAAGAACGATGTTCCTGTTTCAATTGATTCAATTACACGAACGTATTGAAGTTTTGAAAAAAAATCCACTTGTCACCAGTTTTCCGACTTTTCTCGGTGAAATGAACACTACGAAACGCTCATTAAGAAGGATTTCTGATTCTGTACAACTTCTCCGTTGATGACATTACGATCACTTCACCCCTTTTTATAATGTAAGTAAAAAACAAAATAAAACCATATTTTGGTGGACTTTTATTATTGCAATAAATTGCAGTTAAATCTTATCAATTATCCCCTATAAACTATTAGTTCAATGTCCCAAAATGCCTACGGTTTGCCATTTTGACTAGTGTATTCAACAATACTATTTAATAAACAACGTATTATCATTTTGCCATGGGCTAAAAAAAGAGTCACATACTCGTAAGTTTGAAAACTAACATATTCCCACAATTAATTTTACAGTTTTGTTTTGCACTTGAATTTCAAGTTCAACAACTTACAAGATGCTATTATTAAAAATGTTTAAGAAGCAAGTAAAACTAATATCTGGTACACATCGGTCATTTAGTTATTTCAATAATAATTCATTTTAATCAAGTCTATGATAAAAATAATTATAGATTATTAAAAAATGTCTCGTTATTATAAATGTTTTTTTTTACTGATAACACTGGTTAGTATAAATTCACTTTTTATGGAAACTTTTAACTTATTACGTTAGGAAAAAAGTTTAGAATATTTCTAAACGAATAGTTGTATTATTATCTGCTTTATTAGTTGAAAAATACAGTTTTTATGAATAAAACCGGACAAGTGGGTGTATAGGAGACACGCCCTATGGTTTCCGTACAGACCTAGTTATGTACGTAGATAGTCCATATATACCAGAATTTTTGTCAGTTTTTGATATCAATACTGGCAAGATATCGGTCCAGAGAAATGCAAGACTCCCGAATGTTTTAAGTTTAAGCTGTCTCATTCCATATTGCATTTATCCCTTTATTTTATTAAGTTTGGTGTTAATAAGATTTTATTTTTTTAAAAAAAGTTCGTTACTGAACAACATCTGAGTTAGCTGAATTAAAATTTAAAGATTAGTAGGTGCAATGTTATTTCTGGAAATTGATTTTTAAATTACAATTATGAAAGCAATGTAATTATGATACACACTGAGTGTTCCTGATGACTGTACTTCAATTCCCATCATTCCCATTCATTCATTCAACAACGAGTCGAGAAGTCGGCGTGGACGGACGTGTTTATTTTCTGTCCAATTTTATAGTTTATTAAACTAAATTTATTAAACAATGGTGGTAACTAGAAGTGAGAAAGACAAAATGAGTGATACTGAAGTTAATAGTGATATGGAACACCAAATAAATAAAGTAGTAAGTGAAAGAATCGACACTATGTTCAATATCTTTATCGAGAAAATTAATCAATTAACAAACGAAGTGAGCATGTTAAAGGAATCCAACAGTGAACTTATGAAATTGTTATCATTTAACTGCAAGTGTCAAGTAAATAAGAACAAACATGATAGTCACTTAGGTGAAATAACTACGTCTAAATTAAATGTTAGAAATATCTCAAAATCTGACACAAATAGTGACACAGACAATACAGTGGTCGATAAACCAACAACACATACATTTAAAAAAATATTGCGTTCAAAAAACAGTAAACAAGGCCAGTCCTGTGATGTACATGGTTCGTTGCAACAAAATTATACGAGGGATATTAGTTCAAAAAAGGTTCAGGAAACTAGTAACAATAAATTAATGATTGGTGCTAGCGATGTATGCGAACATTTTGGAGCTCCTAAACCAAAACTGCATTTGTATTTAGGGAGATGTAAAAGTGGTACAACGGTGGATGATATTAAAAATTATCTGTCCAAAAAATTTTCTGGTCACACTTTTGAAGTTGAAAAGTTAGACTCGAAAGGAGTTAATGCATCTTTTAAATTTTGCACAGAAAGTGTTGACCTTAAAAGTCAGCTTTATAATCCAAGTAACTGGCCGAATAGAGTAATTCTAAAACAATTCAAGTTTTTTCGGGGAGCAAAATACCAACAGCAAAGTGAATTTAAATAATATTGCCGATATCAGCATAGACGCTAATTTAAAAATTGCACAACTTAATGTACAAGGTATCACAAATAAAATAGAAAGTTTAGAAATGTTTTGTTACCAAGAAAACCCTGCTATTATTAGTGTGGCTGAGCACTGGTGCTTAAATAATAACATCAATTTAATTAATATTGATGGATATGAACTACTGAGTAGTTATACTAGAGTAAAACATATACATGGTGGATCAGCGCTATTTGTTCAGAAAGAGCGGAAATTTGTTGCTACAACGTGGAATATGGATCGTTTTTGTGAAGAGATGGTCTTTGAGTGCTGTGCAATTAAAATAAAGTCTGAAAGTTATCAGTGTATAGTGCTAAGTATCTACAGATCACCAGGTAGTACAGTAGATGATTTTATTTTAAAATTTGTAAATGTATTAAATTATTGTACATCCAAATGCCCGAACATAATTGTTTGTGGAGATTTGAATATCAATTTGTTAGTACATAGTTTGGAAAAGGAGGTTTTTCGTGATATTTTATGTAGTTTGGATCTGAAAAATACATCATCTGAGCCTACTAGATATCATGCTTCTGGTAATGGCAAGGTAACATGTTCCAAATTAGATTATATAATCATTAATAACAGTAGGAATTGCCTTTCTAAGGTATTACAACCAAACATTGCTGACCATTTGGCCTTAACTGTCAATGTATCTATTAAATTAAGTAATGATACAGAAGTGATTAACAGAAGTAACAAATCCTTCCGAAATATGTCAGATGAAAATTTAAATAATCTTTTCTTGTACTTAAATAACCTGAGCTTTGAAACTGTCTATAATTTTGGTGATGTTGATCCGGCATTTTATGAGTTTATGCAAATTTTGACAAGGGCAATTGAGTACAACTGCCCGTTAAGAAATATTAAGGTTTCAAATTCTAATAAAGCTGATAGTCGGTAGGTAACAGAAGAGGTTAAAGTTGCTAGCAAATTAGTTAAAGATACTTTCTGGTTGTTGAAAAAAACAGGGGATCCTAATATAAAATTAAGATACAAAAATTTAAAACAGGCATCTTTTAAACTAATTACTGTTAGCAAAAAGCAACATTTTAAAAAAATTATCGAAAATTCCTCTAATAAACAAAAGAAAATATGGAATATTGTAAACAAAAAAATTGGGAAAGATATAAACACTGATGCCAGAATTACTCTCAAGGTCGATACAAATAATCACGCAATATCTGAACCGGCTGATGTAGCTAAGTTATTTGTCAACTATTTTTCAAATGCAGCTAACAAAACAATTAATAATCATTTTGGAAACAATCTGTCAAAAAATTGTACTGCAACAAATCCTCTAATAAATTCTTTCTTTTTTGTACCTAGTACAGCTGGTGAGGTCACCAATGTAATAAGGCAGCTAAAAAATAAAATGAATGCTGGGCAAGATGGTATAACCACAAAAATTTAAAAAAAAGTGTGTGGCCATATTGCTGATCCAATAGCTTATCTTATAAATTTATCGGTTTTGTCAGCAACATTCCCTAAGTTTTTGAAAGTTGCATCTATTGTGCCTGTGTATAAAAAAGGTGATCGTTCTAACATACAAAATTATAGACCTATTTCTATTACCAGTAGTATATCTAAAATTTTTGAACGAATCATTCTCAACCGTATGATTGGATTTCTAAACATAAACAACACTATAACTGATGCTCAGCATGGTTTCCTTAAAACTAAATCCACTGAAAGTGCTACTTGTGATTTTTTCAGTTATGTGTACAAAAGCTTGGACAACGGTGAACACGTTGCAGGTCTATTCTTCGATCTGTCTCGTGCTTTTGACTGTTTAAATTTCAATTTTCTTGAGCATAAGCTGAAACGATTAGGTTTTAGAGGTGATTTTTTATTATTCATCATGTCGTTCTTAAAAAATAGAGAAATTTGTGTCAAAATACATGATACAACTTCAGAAATGCATGAGCTAAATATGGGTGTTCCACAGGGGTCTGTGTTGGGTCCACTCTTATTTTTACTATATATAAATGATATGCCTCTCAATATGAACTTACATGACGTAAAAATTGTGCTTTTTGCTGACGATACATCTATAGCGGTCTCAGCAAAGAACCCTGAGCAATTACAAGCAAAAATGTGTCACATTGTCCAAGTTTTTAAAAACTGGTGTGGTAAAAACAACTTTGTTTTAAACATTGACAAGACTGTTGGCATAATATTTTATAATAGGAAATATACCCCATCACTTAGACTTAATATAGATAATAGCGAAGTAGATACAAAATTGGAAACAAAATTTTTGGGTGTCTATGTAAACTATATACTATAGATATACTTTACCAACAAACTATCTTATAAACATTTATTATAGCCTCGCTTATTGCCATCTTTCATATAATAGCATGCTTTGGGGTAGTTCTCCTTACGCTATTCGTGTATTTCTAGCACAAAAAAGACTATTACGTCTAATCTTTAACTTAAACTACACTGACTCATGTAGGCCTTCATTTATAGAATACTGTATTTTGACACTACCATCTATATTTATATTTAAATGTATTTTATTTGTAAAAAGCAATAGTATTATACAAGGTATAATGATGAATACAGAGTAGAAAAACATAACACCACATTGTATGAGAATTCACCCTACTTTTTTGCCACAAAATTGTTTAATCATTTACCTAATAAATTGAAAATACTCACTGGCAGGAAATTTAAAATTTACTTAAATAAAATGTTGTTAGAAAAATGTTACTATTCTGTTTCTGAGTATTTAGAAGATTCTATTATATTCTAAATTTGTTTTTAAAAATTTGTTTTTAAATATGTTTGTGTAATGCTTATTGGTATATATGTGTATATATGTGTACATATGTATGTGTATATATGTGTGTATATGTTTATAAGTACATTACAATTGTAATTAATTTTCTATGTGTCATGACGTGTATATCCATTTGTAATGGCTGAAATACAAAATAAATAAATAAATTCAAAATTTTAAATTTAGTCCTGTACTCGAGTTCCGATAGGAACTGGATGTAAGTATTTACGAATTTTTAAGAGTAAAAAACTGTTTAACTTTGATTTCCGGCAAAACTACAAGTCCTGTGGAACAAAGTTGTAGGTACTAAAAATATATACAACTTTTGTGTTTACATTTTTTGTACATAACCTCAAATTTTTTGTGACAAATTCAAAAAACCAAGTTTTTGTTTTTTTATTTTTATCTTTCACAAAGAAAATCCCAAAATTTCCCTTTTTATGTCCCAAACACTTTTTTTGTTAATTAAAATGTTTATTTTTTCACTTTATTTTGACTTAATATCGAAAACCTACTTTTCAATCGAAAATTCTCATGTCAAAATATCTGCTTTTTTAATAAAATCGGTGGGCTTTTTGTTCATTGAAATCTCTACTTTCTGATGTTGTAAAAAATATATACATTACTAAGGTAAATGCTCCCAGAAAATTAAGTTAACAAAGTTAATATTTAGTAAGACATCTACAATATTTTGAGAAAGTTATAGAATTTGAAGACGGGAGATGTAAGACCGACATCTAGGATTTTCAAGAGAAACGGAACGGCTCCAGATTCGGAACCTCTGTGTACTGATTCTCTTGAAAATCCTAGATGTCGGTCTTACATCTCCCGTCTTCAAATTTAACGAAATGCATCAAATGCATAAAGAAGTGTTCGAGAGGACATTCAATTGTGGGAAGCGCAACTGATGAAGGTTCCCGACCAGAAACAATATATATTATATTTATATATAATATATATTGTCTTGCGTACAAAGAAATGACACCTCGAAGAGAGTAAAGTTATAGAATCTTTTGTAAATTATATGCGCAGATGCCTACTTATTGCTATTTTAAAATTATACTTACATATCTGAGTGACATACCGAAAATTTTAGCCGATCAAAAGGTATATAGAGAACTGAGGAAGGGGCTAGAAGCAGTTTCTTTCGGTTCTTTACATTTTCTGAGAACATTTACCATAGTAATGTATACATTTTTTCACACCATCAGAAAGTAGGGATTTCAACGAACAAATAATTTGGTCAAGTGCGAGTTGGACTCGCATAGTTAGGGTTCCGTACCACCTTCAAGATTCGAATATTCCAGTTTCAGACAAGCCGGGAATGAGTGCATTTTCTTATAATTACCCTTATATATTTTAAAGGAAGCGTTTTAAATTTATAAAAAACATACACTTTGATTTTTCACATATAGACTTTTATTTTATCTGCTTTAGGATTCGCTTGATTTTTATCACAATACATATGTATTTAATTTTCTAATTTGGTCCCCAAAAAGTAACATTAGAGTTTTATTTTACTAATAAACTTTCAGAAATGCCTTTTATAATCTACTGTCTGAGTTTTGAGGCTCTGTAGATTGGAAGAAAAACGGCAAAATATGTCAAAATTTAAATTATAAATTATTAAATCTGTTATTCAAATTATTTAAAAATGTAAATAAAATATATTTTTCAAATTTTAAATAGTGTAGTTTCTAAAGTGGGAATTAAGTCGATGTTTAATATTTTTAATATCTTTTATACAAATGATTTAAAAATATGATATATTTGTAATTCACATAATGAGTCTTTTATCTGATATATTACATGATTCGTTTGAAAATTGAATCTTTATTTTCCATTTAATTGTATAATTTGTCCCTAAAATTACTATGGGGGTTTTCTAGTAATTTATTTTCCGTTTAATTCTATTATTTGGAGGCCAAATAATAGAATTAGGTTTTTTTTCATATTTTTCCTATAAACAAAAAAAATGAGGTCTTAGAGTTTGGGGAATAACGGGGAGAATGGGTAATTTTTTTATAGTATTTTTTAATATTTTTTAAAATATATTAAAAATTAAAAAAATATATCTTGTACCTATTCGTCATAATGAGCCCTGGGATTTGATATATTACATGAGCCGTTAGAAACGATTATAATTTTTTATTTTCCATTTAATTCTATAATTTGCCCCCCAAAATGAATATTAGGGGTTTCTTCTTATTTTTCCAGTAAAGTTCAGGTTCAGGTGAAAGGGGCTATACTTCCAGTTTTTCAAAATTTTTCAGCTTTATGGTTTCGGAGATAACGGAGGGAATGGGTAAAATTTTTTATATTTTTGTTAAATCTAATTAATTTATTTTATAAATATGGAAAAAATATATTTGTTTTCTTCATCACGAGCTCTTTTATTTGATATATAACATGCTGGGTTAGAAACAATTTTAATTTTATATTTTCCATTTAATTCTATAATTTTCCCCCCAAAAAAAATTAGGGGTTTTTCCTTATTTTTCCAGTAAAGTTCAGGTGAGGGGCTATACCTCCATTGTTTTTTCAAAATATTCCAGCTTATGGTTTCGGAGATAGGGGGGGATGGGTAATTTTTTTTTTAATTTATGTTAATATCTTTTAATTTATTTTAAAAATATGAAAAAAATATATTTGGTTTCGTCATAATGAGCATTTTCATTTGATATATAACATGATGGGTTAGAAACAATTTTAATTTTAAATTTCCATTTAATTCTATAATTTGCCCCCCAAAATAAATATTAGGGGTTTCTCCTTAATTTTCCAGTAAAGTTCAGGTGAGGGGCTATACCTCCATTTTTTTCAAAATTTTCCAGCTTATGGTTTCGGAGATAAGGGGGGGGGAATGGGTAATTTTTTTTAATATTTTTGTTAATATCTTTTAATTTATTTTAAAAATATGAAATATATTTGTTTTCGTCGTAATGAGCCCTTTCATTTGATATATAACTTGATGGGTTAGAAACAATTTTAATTTTATATTTTCCATTTAATTCTGTAATTGGCCCCCCAAAATTAAAAGTAGAGGTTTCTCCTTATTTTTCCAGTAAACTTCAGGTCAGAACCTATAAATCTATTTTTTTTCAAAACTTTCCGTTTTATAGTTTCGGAGATAAGGGGGGAAGGGTAAATTTTGGTATATTTTCGTTAATATCTTTTTAAATAATTTTTTTTAAAATATGAAAAAAAATTATTTGTGTTCCTCAGAATGAGACCTTTCATTTGATATATTACATGATGCGTTTGAAAATTTTTTATTTTTAAATTTTTATTTAATTCTATAATTTGCCCCCCAAAATTAACATTAATGGTTTCTCCTTAATTTTCCTGTAAAGTTCGGGTAACGCTCTATATTTCCTATTTTTTTCAAAATTTTAGGCTCAGTAGTTTCGGAGATAAATGGGTAAATTTTGGTATATTTTCGTTAATATCTTTTTAAATATATTTTTTTAAATATGAAAAAAATATATTTGTGTTCCTCAGAATGAGACCTTTCATTTGATATATTACATGATGCGTTTGAAATTTTTTTTATTTTTAAATTTTTATTTAATTCTATAATTTGCCCCCCAAAATTAACATTAATGGTTTCTCCTTAATTTTCCTGTAAAGTTCGGGCAACGCTCTATATTTCCTATTTTTTTCAAAATTTTAGGCCAGTAGTTTCGGAGATCAGGGGGGGAACGGTCGATTTTTTTAGTTCCCCCCCCCCAGAAGTACCCCTAAAATCAAATTTTTTTCTTTTACGATATGTACTTCCTGATCGGGTCACCAAACTATACATTGATACCAAATTTCAACCTCTTCCGTCCAGTAGTTTAGGAGAAAATGGCTGTGATGTGACAGAGGCAGAAATCCTGAGTGATATTATAAGGGTATTCGTATATTGTATATACGGAACCCTAAAAACACCGACTTTTTAAAAAAAGCAGATGTTTTGAAGTGAGAATTTTCGATTGAAAATAGGGTGCTTTTTCGATATTAAGTCAAAATAAGGTGAAAAAAATAATTATTTGAAATCAAAAAAAGTGTTTGGGACATAAAAAGGTGAGTTTTCACCAGATTTCGTGACAAAATCAATTTTTTTGGGAAAAGATAAAAATAAAAAACCAAAAACTTGTTTTTTCAGTTTATCACATACATTTTGAGGTTATGGGGAAAAATGTAAACACTAAAGTTGTAGATATTTTTTTTATCTTGCCATTTAACTTTTTTCCATAGGACTTGTAGTTTTGCCGGAAATCAAGATAAACCGTTTTTTACCCTTAAAACCCCACCCCTTCCCGAGCTCAGATCTCCCGTAAATTATTTTTCCATTTATAGTAGTTGTATTCCCTTCCTTTTCTAATGGGTTTCATCCTACTATAAATTTTTTTGGTGTCAAAAATTCTCGACCCTGGTCTACAGGGGCAAAGCTCCAACTAAAAATGCAACTTAAAGTTTATGTGATACACCTACAAGTTCATTTTCGGATTTTTCCATTTACTTGTGCTGTAACACCAAATTTAATTATTGTAGTTCAACTGAAAGTACTGCACAGGTTTCCATGAATGAGCGTGCTATTACCAAAATATATGATATAAACGTCCCGGCACTTTTTTATTAACAAAGTCGTTTTAGTGTCATATCTAGTTCAGTGTTTTTTCAAATGTTTACTCCTATCAATTAATAGGTTTCTACAAGGGCCTCAAACTAGGTGTTTGTACCAGTAATGAGCTCTTCATTTGACCCAAATCTCTTACCGTAATAGACCGGGAGTAGGTAACACCAAATCGGAGAATGATAAATTTCTCCTTTCAGTATGGCTGACGGGTTTATACGTCAGTTATTAAAAGTGCCCTCTAGCCCGCTGACGTATGTAGCCGACATAGACTAATTGCATCCACTGGATAACTGCCTCAAAAATGCGAAACCTTCAGAAACGTATTCCTCCACAGATGAGCGTCGCATTATTATGTCAAATTTGGGTTCACCGGACGACGAAATATTGTGGCACCGTCGAAAATTTCCGACAACAGGCGATATTGGTAAGTTCAATTATTATTAGAAGCTAGCAAATCCAGTAATTTGAAGAAAGAAGTCGTACTATCTTCTTATATTGAACAGTAGTAGTATATTGTCTATTAGAATGTCTGGATCGTTCGTGACATTTTTGTTACCGTTAGTTTTACTTGAAATGGCTTTGGAAGAGGAAGTCAGTCCTTCTAAGTGCTTTTGTCATCCAACTTTATGATTCATCTGCTAAATTGTGTATTGTCGCACAGAATATCAAGTTAGACACCGACATGCGATGTCACCTATATTTCTATAAGGCCGGGAGTCGGTGTCAATAAAATCCCCAACATCGCAAAATTAAAATATATTCATTTAAATATGCTTGCGATGTAAAAGAGAAGGTACAGACTCTTCGATGATGTTTTTGATACACTGTTTTTTCGGCAATTTTCTGAATAACTATATGTTGCAAGTCATAGATAAATATACGGGACCACCTGGAGTTCTTCCTTAAAATAGAAGTCCGTAAGGAGTTTTGGAGAAACCCACCAATATACCTAAAACCATACCAAAATGTATTCAATCCCAAATTTCATCCCTTTACAAATAGAATTATTATCATAAAATTTGTAAGTTTGCCATTCCGGATGTACACTCTATTAAACAAAAAAATTAAGAAATCAGGTAACATACATACAAAAAATAATTTAAAAAAATACACATTGAATTGATAACCTCCTTTTTGGAAGTCGGTTAAAAAAATGACCAGCGGTAAAAAATGCACTCAGTATTATAATGAACTGTTTTCTCGATGGCGAAATTGGGAACTCTAAAAGTTTCAGAGTGTAAATATTGATGTTACTTCAGTATAAACTCTTCTAGATGATAGTGCTGGTTTATCTACTTTTCGGAGTTTATCTTCTACGTGTTTCAATTTCCTGTAGAAAATCCACTTAAATATTAACGTTACCTGAAGCTGAATCAAACAGCACAAGCAAATGTGAATAGTTCGATTTTACAAGGAAATAAATCATATTCTACAGATATTAAATAATCCGTTAATAAGTTAATAACAAAATTTGCTATTACCTAATTTTAGTTAACGAAAATAAAATATACTTCCTACTCGCCCACAAACAATTACAAAAGTTATAAACAAAGATTTCTCAGTTTTTCGCAAATAACTTGAGAAACGTTCTTGAAGAGGAAAAATTTCCCAATAAATGAGTCAACTACGGAAACTCTATTTCAGTAAATTAAACTTTTAATTTTACCAATACAACTGATAAAGGTTGGTGAGTAGAAACAATATATTGTCTTGTGTTCAATGGATTGAAAAATTTCGAAAAGATAGTATCATGTTTCATTAGGATCCGGCTGAGAACCCCGTCTAAGTTTATGAAATACTTGATGTTTCGCTAAATGATAAAGATAATAAAAATAACAAAAATCAGGTTCTAGATCGAACTTGGGGTCTCAATCTGCCTACATCCTTAGTCTCACTAAAAACTAATTTAATGTACAGGTTTTAGATAGGACTTGGGTTTCAATCTGCCTACTCCCCAAGTCTCACTGGATAACTAAACTGTTTAGTCGCGTTCTATTTTTCTTGTAAACTTTGAGTGTCACCTATATTTTAGGCTTAATAGTTTCGAAGACAAGGAGAGGGAAATGGAAATGTACTCCTGGGTCAACAAACTGTGCACTGGTTCCGACCAGAAGTTTCGGAAAAAATAGGCTCTAACAGAAGGCAGTCGCAAGAGTGATTATAAGAAACTATTTCTGTTTATAACCTTTATCTGGCTTGCATGCATATTGTTATAAAAAACAGCCCAATATGTTTACATAAAGTTTAGTTTTGGTGAATATTAAAAATTAGTATGGGAAAAATTATTTTTATATTCTTCCCACATAAACTACCAAAACTGGCAAAAAGGTTAGAATTTCATCATTTGTGTTTTGGAATTTCAAAAACAGCCGGTATCAGAAACCGACATTATGACTAATGTACAAAACATCCTAGGTTTAAATTGAATTTGAATCAAGTCGAAATAATGTGATAACCTAATAAAATTCCCGCTTAGTGCAAACTTAAGTTACACGACCCAGCTGTTATTCTGTAAATGCTAGACCGTAAATAAATATTATACTGCATTATATAAGACAATGAAATGTAACTAATGTATGATGAAACCTACTATAACTGTGTCAATGACCACAAATCAGTCAACTCACATTAGATATATTTTATAATCTGTTTACAATAAATTTTAACACTGTTTAGATAATAATTCAAGTTCTTTAAGAGTGTGGTGTTTTCTGAAGAATAGTTGTGGCATCTCTGGTTGTTATTTTATAGTTTAATTTAAACTTGAAATATGTTCATTTTGCAATGTGCTTGAAGATGAATATATCTCTAATTGTAGAGAGATATTCAGTAATTTACTCGAATTAAGAGTTCTTTAGTCAAGAATGAGTTGTCTCATCTAGAGAATGCCCATACGGAAAAAGCCCAATAGTTTATTACATTCAGCGATTAAAGCTTTTCAAGGCGTGATTTTTCTATTTTCTGAAAGAAATTGTAGGAGATCCCCTAAAACTACAATGTATTTTTTTCCAACTACTCATTTTAGAAGTTCGCGGATATTATCGACACTTCATCTAAGATGAACAACACCACTTCTTTCAAGTCTGATCTCAGCACTTAGAGGACTTTTTCAGAAAGTGGCTTGTACCTAGGT
The DNA here is from genome assembly GCA_034190945.1 of Octodonta nipae. Lineage (NCBI taxonomy): Eukaryota > Metazoa > Arthropoda > Insecta > Coleoptera > Chrysomelidae > Octodonta > Octodonta nipae. Next base: position 93,806,405 of record CM067221.1, read on the forward strand.
GATTACTTCCACAGAAAGATTCAAGACTGTCGGAATAGAGTTAGTTTTTAGTGCAGAAACAAGACAGGTAAAGAGTATTATATATCATATAATATATTTCTTAATTTTAAGAACCGATTCCAGAACAGAATAACACCCTTACTCAAATTAGTGTCACAGTAAACATAAATAAAACTGCTATAGAAATCTAATTATAAATTATGGATTCATGCAGTAATATTCTGTCATTGAGAATGGTTCCAAGTCTATTATTAACTTCTTTCTTAAAACTGTTTTAAGTTTGCAACTTTTTAATACAAATCGGTAGTTTGCTATAGATCCTTATACAATTATAAGCTTAATGGTGTATAAAAATAGTTTGTTGAATTGTAAAATAGTTGCTTTGTGTTGCAGTTATAAAGTGCATTAATTGAATAATTGTAACTTCAGGTGTCAGCAGTAGAATTATTGTACTCAGTTTATTTCTTCCAAACAACTTACAAATATTTAAGGTCCTTTTAACCTCAAATATCATTTATGATTTAACCACAAAGTAAAACAATTCAATCGTTATTTATATACGCAATTAACCTTATCTAGAAAAATCTGAAACACTGCATTTCGCGGATATTTCTGTTGTACTTTCTCACAGATTCTGGTACCTGTTCCATCACTTTTATCCATACGTAACATTTTCTTTATATCAAAAATGTTATACCAGAGAGAACAATACATTTAGAAAAAGCAAAGGTACATGAACATTTAATAAAAAAATAAAGATTCTATGCTCTGTTTATCTTATTATTTTTATTACAGATAGTTTGTGATACATTCTCTATTTTAGGTATGATTGTATCCTTATTTTTAAATACAAATATTAAACTCAAATATACCAGTTACTGTTAAACATTTGTTTTCACCAAAACTTAGCTGGGCCAGACATTCTAGCTCTCAAGTTTAACATAGTTCGGAGTACTCTCTTTTGTAAAACGAAAATCCATAATTAAACTACTTTTGGTGCTGTTTCTGGTGCACGCAAGACGTGATGTTCTAAACAACTGCTTAATTTGCTAGTGGGTCAATCTTGCACTGCTGGTAAGGACATACTCCAAATTGAAATGACTTGTTTATTATATATTGTGTACACCTTACTGAATATATTTTTTTACAAATGTAATTGGTATACCGTCATCTCCATAACTAGTTTTTGTTTTTAGTTTTCTCACAATATCTGTAATTTCCTTTTTAATGATTGCACTCAAATACATTGAATGAATGTTGTCTAAAATTGTACTTGTATAAATTCCACTTTGACATTACATGTTTCATTGATTTGTTTATATAATCCATAAAAGTATCTGCTATATCCTGTGAATCCCCTAATACTCAGGTACCTCATAAAATCAGTTTTTGCAGTTGAAACACAGCCTAGATAAGTATATGTAGGTCATTATGAGTAAAAGAAGTCCAAGCAGCATCCAAATTACTAGCAAATAATATTTGGAAACATAAGTGAGCCCCGCAAACCAAAAAAAATAATTTATTTTAAAAAAGAACCGACTTGAAATAAATCGAAAAGAACAGTTACAAACACACTCGACACTTATTAGCTAAACACTACCTCAATTCAAAATTTGAAGCTTGTTTGTCTGTTAAAAGTTCCATAGAATTTTGGTAAATTAAAGAACCACCACTAGAAATGGTTTATAAACAATGTGTAAATTTTCGTAATTTGGGAGTGTAGCTAGTTTTATTATGTCATAGTTACTGAAAATTCATTCAATCTTTATCCACAAATCAGTTACAAGGGGGTGGTAAGTGTTCTCAATGGCTTCAAGAAAATGAGGGTACATACGACTGTGTTCGATTTGGCGGGCACGGCCGTGCACTTAGATCCATAAGCCCTTGCTTTATTTTTTTATACCTACTAGATACATCATATTCTCATTAACCACAAACATATACAAACAGCAAAATTGAAGTGGGTATTTAAATTCTTAGTTATCTTCCCAGTGTAATTTTAACGGGGTGCGTATTTAATAGTATCATCCTAGTCTCAAAATCAGATATAATAAATATTATAAACTATTAAAAAACACGAACTAAAATTAGAAAGATTACTATAGTTGAACAAGTTCGCAACTGGAAACTTGTTTTCAACAACATATTACATAAACATACATGAGCTGCAGTCTAACTGACGTCTGGATTGAATTCGCCAATATCGAGAAGACAGAAACCACCAGCATCACAAATTTTCAACAAACACGATACATATATAAACAAAGAAAGCAACGTACACAAACAAAATCGTATACATAACCATGCAATATTGTTTAATAGGTACACTTCTAGCAAATTTCACTTACTCAAATTATGTAATGTACTATAATAAGTAGGTAATTTAGAGTCTACAAAAATAAATTTAACCTTGTACATCAATGCGATAATGATGTCTACATAACGCCTATTGAGAATTTCGATAAATGGTATTAACAGGAACCCGGAGTGCATTAGGGCCTCAATGAAGGTGAATGTAAACATGCGATTTTCAGGTAGGGCTACAGCCCTTTATTTAATAATTACTTTATCGATTTTTGAAGATACAAAGGGGCCGAACTACCAAGCAACAGTAGTTTCGCTTTTTAAATATATGTGGCAAACTTAAAATGTTTTAAGGCATAAAAAATAACATGAAAAAGTTGTCGTTTCACTATTAAAACCAGTAGTTCTAACGGTTCATTATATTAAATTAACTTGTTTAACACAATAAAACGTTATAAAAGTTCATCAAAGTCCAATGAGTACAGTTAAGATTCCCATTAATAACAAAAAGATTTTTATTTTTTTATCAGACCTTTCAGATAACAGCATCAAATGAAAATCTAACCTAATTGTAATTGATTTTTTGAGATTTATCTTAATATGACAAGCGAAATGATAACAAAGATTTGCATTAAAATCATAATTAATAAATGCATTGCACAAACTTACTTAAAATTTATTTCCTTGAACACGTTCCACAAATAAAAACACAAAAACGTCATAAATTGTTTAAATTCACTTTGACACAACACTTTCCGACAACACAGATCTCGCCATATTGGATATTTTAGTTCTGTCTTCGTTTAGCCTATTCCATAGGCGTAGGTCTGAAATGCATTATTCAAAATATGTATTACATTGATACATATTTTCAATTTTTATTATCGTAATTTAAATATTTAACAATATCTATTTCTGTTTATTTTGATTAATTAATATTCACATTGGTGGCATTTTTTATAAATTTAAAAATATGGTTTTGCCCCAAACTACATTGCATCATTTTAATCGTAATTTAACATTTGCAGAAAGTAAAGGTTATTTGTAAAAGTAAGTAAATATGTTGAATTGAAATATAGATTAGACAATTGCCAAAAATTTTTCACATAAAAACTTTAATGGTGGAAAAATGTGGAGGAATGTGTACTAATGGTACATAAAGAGGTAAAATTTGTTGTTCGTTTATTTGTATTTTTTTTAAATTCTTTCACTGTAAAAAACGAACATTTTACGCGAGAAATTAAGGCTATATTATATTTTCATAAATAGGCTAAGACAAAACGATTAGGTACCATTTTCTCCTCTGTTTCTCAACCGATTTTCTTCATTTTGTTTTGTTTATAGTTGACGACCTTCAGTGCAGAATGCTACAATTAAATAAAATATAATAAAAATTCATTATTTACGTCAATAATGTCAATGCCAAACAAATAATGTGCCGCGTGCCGCTGCCGCCAACTCAAACCATGTTATATATAGACAACCATATAAATGAAAGAATTTGGAAACAAAAGTGTAGAATGGCCAAAAGCGGTCGCATATACAGGGTTGTTGGAATCTGGGATCGAGTGGAATTGTAGCGTGATTAAAAAAATGTTTTTATATAATGATTGAAATATAGGTCATAAATTATAGTTAAGAAGATTTAAAAATTTCATAAACAAAAAGAGTAAATATGGTGGGTCATCATGGCATATACAGAATGGTTTACCCGGTTTGAAAAATGTTAAAAAATACGGGTCTATAAGGTTTCATATACAGGGGGGGGATTGAATTATTATAATGAGGATTTTAATAAATGTAAGAATTGAGTGCAATTATAGCTATACAGGGGTGTTAGAAAAAATAAATATGTAGAGTAGCAAGCAGTAAGTTGTCAAATGTAAGAATTAAAAATAAAGTTGTTATATCTGTTTTCGTTACTTATTTGGGGAGTTAAGACCGACATAAAAAACTATCACACAGAGGTTCCGAATCTGGATCCGTTCTGTGTACTGTTCTCCCTAAAGTCCTAGGATAGAATGTCAAATGATCCGTTACTTAACCTGCCAGAGATATTGACACAATTGGTCGATTTCGACCACTGGGCGACAGCTAGTTTTCATAAAACGTCGGAATTATAGTTATACAAAGTGTTTACAAAAATGTTACAATATAAATGAAAGAAAACCTTGAATTTGGAATTGTAGCGTGATTAAAAAAATTTTTTCATAAGAAGTTGCAAAGCACCATCATAGTAAATGTCATTATTAGGATATATGTACGTTTATGATAAAACCAGGTACTGTCTTTTAAAACAGCTGCTTCACGTTTTCTCTCACTCTTTCTTTTGCTGTTTCTTTTTGCAAAAATTGAAATGATATCAACATTCCTTAACGACTTTAAACCCACAATGTAAAAAAAGGAGCACCGTGAAAACATCGTGAGTACACAGTGTATTTGTTCCATTTGTACACGGTGTATACATGGTATATCTGTAGTGTCGATGATGTAGGTAAATCAGTTATTAAAAAAAGTTGTAGCGTGATGCAACGTTCCTGCACTAATGTGTATTGTGGGAAGTTTCCTCTAAATTTGAATTAATTTCTTGGTCACTTGGAACTTTTAGCGAACAATATAGACATGGCGCATTTGTTTTATTTGTACACGAATGATGTTAACGATTGAATCTCTTCTAAGTTAAAATGACATACCTAGTGTATCTAAATTAAATGTTACAGGATGAATTTTAAATAAGATTTTTTCAGTAATCAATGTTCTTCAGGAATAGGAAGTTATTGACGTAATATTTTGGCTCTCTCTCTCTCTCTCTCTCTCTGTGTGTGTGTGTGTTTTTTTTTATCCGAAGAGGGGGGAAATACATTCCGTACTTAGCTAGCACGTGCTGGCCGTCGTGCGGGACTCCCGATGTAATGACTTCAAAGCAAGAGTAAATCGTTGCATTGAAACCAGTATACCGTATACCCGCTAAAACCCTAACCTCTTTCTCCTACAACCATGGTCCCCTGCGGCACTCTTAGTCAATACTACTTCGCAAGGGTGGTTCATTGCAGATGTTTACTGCTCTTACATTGAAAGCCTCTAAAGCCTACTCCTCGAACGTATTGCGGAGTTCTTTGAGGATAGTCTCCGCGTAATCTGATACCAAGTTCCAGGCTTGGGGGCCCTTCAGCATGGCTTCTACTAATTGTTCTGGAACGATATTAGTCTCCAGAATCCTCTCCACTTTAGCACGTTGATCCTGAAACCGGGGGCAGGAGAAGAACACGTGTTCCGCGTCCTCTATCACGTCCGTACAGTGTGGGCAGTTTGGGGAGTTTGCCCTCCTGAACCTGTGCAGGTATGCTCGAAAGCATCCATGTCCAGTCAGGAGTTGAGTGATGTAGAACCCAACCTCCCCATGCTGGCGGTTGACCCAACGACTGATGTTAGGTATCAATCGATATGTCCACCTTCCTTTAGTAGAGCTGTCCCACCTCTCCTGCCATTGCCCTAGACTCATGGCTCTTTCATCGCTGTTTCCTGTCGGTTGGTCTTTCTCTAACTTTCTGCGATAAAGCCGTCCCCTTTCTGCAGCCAGGATGTCGATTGGTAGGGTAGAGGCTCACACTCACCGCCTCGTAAGACACAGTGCGTAGGATGATGCCACTCGAATCGCTGAGAGCCGCTGGACTGATTTCATTTTCCGGCGGTACGATGGTAGCTCGAGCGATTTCTCCCATACCGGTGCCCCGTACAACAAAACAGAAGTAGTTACTGTTGCCAGTAGCTGTCTTCTTATCTGTCTAGGGCCTCCGACATTCGGCATTATTCTAGATAATGCCCCCTGTACCCAGCTGCTTTCTTGCTGGCCGCGATTATGTGCTCTTTGAAGTTGAGCCGTGTGTCCAGGAGCACCCCCAAATAGCTGATGAAGGGCTGCGACTGTATGTAGGAGTCGCCTATTTTGAGGGTGATGGTTTCCCTTGCCTTTCGACTGCTAACAAGAAGTGTTTCGGTCTTTTGTTCTGCTAAACTCAAGTCCGCTGCGAGCATCCAATGCTGAATTGTGGCTATAGCGAATGAGAAGGTTGTTTGTATCTCCTCTATGTGCTTGCGCACTATGATCAATGCCACATCATCGGCGAATGCCACTAGCCTGACGCCCTCAGGCAGACCGAGCAGGAGCAGGTCGTTGTACATTACGTTCCATAAGAGGGGGCCAAGAACAGAGCCCTGAGGTACACCTCCTGTAGTGTGTGTGTGTGTGTTTGTATAAATCTTCTTACTTTTTTGAAGAAAAATAGCAGAAAAGTTGTGCACGCACCGTGTATATATACATACGGGCATATCCTGTATACATCGTGTACTAGTGGAACAAATACGCAGTGTATCCAGTGGCTGATCTAAACTCAACAATACCAGTTTTATTTAATCTATGTGTAAATAGTATTAAATTTACAAATAAAAACGTTCCTCGAAGTTTCTTTGGACTTCCATCGTCTTGAAATGATTGATCTCACAACGTTTCAGTAGCGATCTATGACTAAAGTGCTCTTCCTTGTCCTAGTCCCAGTTAATGTTATGATGTTCGGTCCATGCGTGATTAGTTAATCCAGACTTTTTTAGCTCTCCTCTTTGAATAGCTATGCGATGCTCCTTAACCGTGATGTCCAGACAGAGATTGTCACATTCACAGGGTATGCTGTTGGAGCACCGCATAGCTACTCAAAAAGAAGAGCTAACAAAGTCTGAATTAGCTAATCAGGCATGGACCGAACACCATAATATTGATTGGGGCCAGGCAATGGTAATTCACAAGGAAGAGCACCGGTATAAAACATAAATTCATCGAGACGGCATTCATAATAATCTCTAATGGGAATATAATCAGCGAGCCCAGCGTTCCAAATTAAAAACGTTTGGAGACCTCTTCTTGAGCCGCTGCCATTACGCATCACCGACAACCAATCACCAGGTACGACGACGCTGATTGGACGAGACGAGAGTAGTATAACTAATTGATGACTTCATAGAATATCAAAACTTGCTTCTAGTTTTGTATTGTTTGTAGCTGAGACCGACTATATTCAACCAGATATACACCGCTTGTATCAAATTATAATTTGACATTTTTTTAGCTAGTTGTCTTTATTGTCAGAGCTTTTTTAAATTTCTTACTCTTAGTCCATGTTTTGATATTTGTTCCCTAATTTGTTTTCTATGTTATATGTTTCCACGAGCTTTTGCAATATTTTCTACTTGCTTCCTCACCTGTACTTGTTGCCGGTTCCTCTTCTTCTTCGGTCCTCGATCCTCTGAACCCCTCCCCGCTTGGTACACACCAAGTTTATTTGTCCATCGGGCTGCTGTTATCGTCCTGGGTTGTAGTCCGATAATAGTTCCTCCGTTGTCTCTATGTCCGTATCCTGTACGTCTCCCTGACCTCCACTTCTCAGGTGATGGGTTGATTCCGTTGATCGTCTTACGTCGGAACTCCTTTCTGCATGTTCCTGTAGTCTCTTCCTAGTATCTTCGGCCGTTGTCCATTTTCGATGTTCTCTTTTTGGTATGGGTCATCCTTCGCGGCGATTATCACTCCTCTTCCTGGTTTCCTTGCTGTCCGTTCTGTGTGCTGTGTAGTTACTGATCCTAAAGTTGTCCTCTTCTTTGAGCCAGGTCTATTGTATTGCTGCTATGTCGATGTTGTTCTCCTCTAGGTGTAGTTCCCGTTCGTCTTTAGCCCGGTGGCTTTCCTCGTGATTTTCCACGCTGTTGAGATCGTCTTATCCATACACGAGTTAGAGTCTAGTTGCCAGCCCCATGAAGGACTGGAAAATTTTCTTCGTCTCTTCCATCATTATGAGTACGTCCTATCCATTCGTCCGTGTCTCTTGTTTCTTCTACGGTTGGTCTAGCTGCCGCTGCGTAGCTTATTCCCGTCCTTGTTCTTGGTTGTTCTTCGTTGTCTCTCTTATTTGTGAACTTTTCGCATTTTCTATAGCTGGCTGGGTGTGGTCCTCTGCAATTGGCTGTTTTCTCTGTCTTCTGCATTCTCTGGATTCATGTGATCCTCCGCATTTTACGTATTTTGGGGGCGCTGTACATCTGCCCCATGCAAAGCCGAACTTTTGGCAATTGTAGTATTGCCCGATCGTTACCCTTGGACTTTGTGTCTCCACCTTGATTTCAAAGTTTCCGACGTCCTGTAAAAGAAAAACTTTTTTATTTTCCGTTGTCTTTTCTAGTTGTAAAATGGCCATGGCCATCGGCGTCATTTTTGTTATTCCCTTCCCTGGTTGTTCTGATCATCCTGGGGACCTTGATGGGTTGAATGTTCTTCTGCTGAAGTTTCTCCTTTGTCCCTTCTTCTGTGATGAACTCAGGGATGTCTTCTACCATCACTCTAGCCGTCTTCTCTTCTTCTAGCGCTTACGTGTGTTACGGTATCTTTAGGATTTTGATGGTTGTTCGTAAATCCTCTTCTGTGTTCAGGTACATCCTTACGCCATCTTGAGTGTTGGTTGCTTTTGGTACGTTTATCTTCTGTTTTTTCATGAGCCTAGTCACCTGAGTCCAGTTCTGTTTTTCACGTATGACAATAGGTGGTATCCTTTGTCTTTTCTCCCTCTCCGGTTCTGTCACATTGGGAGAATCTGTCTTTGTATATGTAGCGGCGTCGGTCTTCTTTGTAGGTGTGCTGGCTTCGGTATATTCCCTCTTCTTAACCTTGGGTTTTTCTGTCGGATCTGTTCGTCTTCAGTCTCACTGGACGATGAGGAGTCACTTGTCCTCGTTTTTTATTTCCGCTTTCTTCTGGTCCCTGTTTGAAATTCCGTTTCCATGTCGACCGCTTGATCCTCCTTATTCGCCTTAACTTATTTTCTGTTGGAATGTTCGATAATCCTCTTGTTTATTTTCACCAGTAATCTTTTTAGTGCCTTTACATTGAGATCTATCATTACAATCTTTCTAATCTGTAGAATAACTTTTTGGTTAGCCCAATTAATATCCTAAACCGTTCACGGTTTAGTATCAACGAAATCGATAATGCTACAATACTTGGTATTATAACTACTGCAATGGTACCCCGAAAGGTCTCTGGCAGGTAGTCGTCTTAGGTAATCGCCCTCTAGAGCAAGGGTCCCCTAACTTTTGCGTTGCAGCAAGGGAGAACCAACTGTATTCGATCCACCCATAATTTGACATAAAAACAAGACCTTGCCCATATGCAATATTCCTACCGACGGTACTGAAAATTCATATCTTTGGAAAATAAAATAAATTTCAAATCTATAAAATATTAAACTATTATTTTTAAGAGTTGTTAATTGAATAATACTGCCAAATCATAGAATATTGATGAAACACTACAATATTATTTGATATATACCTGAATTTATGCAACCAGATATACACTGATGTCAAAGTTGCTTCCAATTATGTTATAGTTTAAAAAACTAAAAAACACGCTTTAAAAGTAAGCTGAACTAAAAAGTAGAAATTAATTTCAAGAGTTTGTGTTACAGCAAAAGAAATTCCATCAATCAATTGCGATCAATTAAATTGAAATAATATTAAAATAAAAATGAAATTATTAACAAAATAATTCAAATCATGGTAAAAAAGCGTGGGGTGCTTGATATTAAACGTTACAATCATTTGTTAATAATTTAATGTCGAAATCACAATATTAACACACCGTCAATCTATTGAAACTATCCAATAGAGCCATAAAGAACTACAGAAACGTAATATTCTGTAAGTAGTCTACCTGGAAAGAAAATTTGCCAGCTAAAGACCATTTTTGAATTCGGAATCTGTCTACTAGTCGAATACGATGAGTTTTCTTTATTGGAAATAAGGGGATTTTAATGTACACCAGAATTATATGGATTCTGAATGGATGTAACCTGTTGGGGTCTATCTATTTCTGTTGTAGTACGTTAATACAGAATAAAAATGTTTTAAATGGTTTTTCCATAAGCAGAAATTTTAATATATACAAAACATAAAATTTATGAAATAAAAAAAAAGAAAGAAAGATATTCAAAAGACTGGGAAAATAGTCAAAATAATACCTATTAGATATTAAAGAGGAAATTCCAGTAGAAGACCAAGGTGTTTACATAATATCTACCATGTAAGAATTGCAATTTGTACTATATTGGTTAAAGAAATAGAAAAGTTAATGGCCACTGAGAGGGTTTACTGACACACTAAAATAAAATGCTACTACATACGGATTTTCCCACTACATCATGAACACCAGACACAAACCACAATTATAAAAAAATGTAGGGTCAGGAATTCTTTTAATACATAAATCAATTCAGATTTTCACTAGTGATTTTCATTTTATTTTTCCTTTTTCTCTCTTGGGAAACTTAAAACTGATGACATATATTGATTCTAAATACAATTGAATCTAAAACTATGTATAACTTGTCAATACTGTGTCGCGTAATTATTCAAGTATAACCACGTTTCTCTTTGGCTCTGAAATTAATATATATGATATATTTATTCGTTATTATTTAAATAATATCTAAGTTTTTCGTTTGAACTTTCATTTATTTCCTCTCCTGTGGAAAATATTTTATAGATTCCAATAAAAAAGTGTATGGGAACATTTTTTAGTTAACATTTATTAATTTACTTTCTGTATGGGACTCTTTTGAATGTTCCTCAATAGGCAACCAATCAATTTTCAATGATCTCATTAGAAAGTGTACATAATTATCAAGCTTAAAGCTGATATATTGTTTTTAATTTATTTCTAACTAAGTAAGAATAGAAATACAGCGGATATTACTATCAAGTAAGCCTATGTAATATTCAAGGAACTGGTAAATGCTCACAATAAATGAAGAAGAAAGAGTTTAATCAATACAAACTATACCAACATACAGGTGTGAAAGCTGTACCCTGAAAACCAAAGCTTAGTCATATCAAAAAAGAATAGAAATTGAACTTGAAATAAAATTCAAGTAATGGAATAAAGTATTTCAAATGAAAATTGGCAAGAATTAAATCAAGTTGTAATAAAGTAAGTTTTCACATTGTTATTATTTCAAATATTCTATTTATTTTGTAACAAAAATATCTTGAAGTAGGCAACAGCAATTTATAGATAAACCAAATTGCCTGGGAGCTTTATGAGACTTTCACTAAATGTGTTGAAACGTATCTGAAAGTAAAAATACCAGTAAAGTAAAATCATAGTTACATATGTATGATCTGTTATGTACACTCTTTAATGAGACTTTGTTGTATGCAACCGTAAATACGCGTCAATGACAATTTGTTAGTTGCACCATATACTAAAAGGTGGAACGACGGTCTCAGTTGAAGAATGTTGCAATAGTAAACCAAACGTCCGCAAGATGCCTTCAACTGTCAGGCCCGATCACATATCATACAAAGAAAAGGTGAGGTGCAGTTTCTCTTTGTATGATCTGTGGATCTGACAATCTTCAGATCGATAATAACTATTTCGCCATCTGCATGTAATACGAGCAACCGTTTTAGTATTCATATTGTAAACAATACTATTACATCAACTTTTTAATAAACTTAAGTTTATTACATAACTTTTAATAAACTTAAATTTACATTATTAAGAAATAAAAAATAACTTAATGTAAATAATGTGTATGTATTAAAACTATTCTTTCAATAAATGATTAAAATAGTGACATGTGCATGACTTGATTTTTTTGAGAAGAAGTAAAGGGGTAAAACGTCAGTTCCCCAAATTTGACAGCCGTTATTTACGAAATTAGTTGCTGATTTATTTTGTGTTTTTAATTAATTTTAGAATAAGATAAACCCTAATTTGAAGACGCGAGATGTAAGACCGACATCTAGGATTTTATATACCTATATATATATAGGATATACTAATTATGATATATAATGAAGTTTGATAATAGAGTAGAAAGTAGTTTTATAGCATTATTTTGAATAGGTTTTACTTACTTACTCAATGATTGAACTCCAAAAATTTAATTTTATGGTACTAATATTAATTAATTCAGTCAACTTCATATAGCAGACGAATTTAATAATGATTTATGAATTAAGTTATAATACTAATGGGAGAAGGATATTTTTACAAAATGTTAAAAGTAACCACAAAATTGTAGAGGGATTATGTATTTGCGTGTCAGAAGATTGAAATGTACATAACTGAACGCAGAATGTTAATATTGTAATACCAAATACAGTTTATATGATATTCTGTAAGTAGTTATTTTATCACATAGTTTAGAATTTCATACCACAATCAGAAACTGTTCCCAGTTTTCTGGGCAGTACAGAATGAAGGATATTCTGTAATAATATATCCTTCTCCTTCGAATAAATTCAAACCAGCAAAAAATACCAATTCAGTATGCCTAGATTTATTTGGACAATTTTTTTGCTGAATATTACAATTCGGTACCGAACTGTGCCAAACCATTTTTGGAAAAAATGCTGGAGAATATACTAACGCAACCAAAAATACACTGAAATATCGAATGACAACATTAATGACAAGAGAGCAAGTCGGGCTAGACTCACAGAGCCTCCTTGCAGTTTATTAGCGCAAGGAACGACTTTTTCGTCATGGAATTGGGATACTTAGATCATTTACCATCTAGATATAGCCTGTCAAGCATAAAATCGTGACAACGCTAGAAAGAGAGAGCAATAGAGACAGTAAGAGGCTATTTCACTTAGTGGGCGGAAGCAGCCAATGAACAACATGATGAACGTATTTCATTGGCAGCAGCTTCCAGCCTAGTGACATAGCTTCTTGCCCTCTCTATTGTCCTCTCTCGCTTTTGTCATACCACGGCATTTGTGCACTGCAGGCTATCTCCAGAAGGTACATGCTCTAAGTTGGGATAGGTGTCGAACCACTCACAGATCATTCAAAGAGAAGAACCACCTTTTTAATACAACCTGGTTAGTACATTTAAAATTTGGTTTTTATGATATTATTCCTGATTCTTATTACGAGTGGAATGTCTTCGATGGCACATTACATACACAAAAAACACTGAACTGTTTCATTAAAAACAGTTGATCTGCGGTTTAAACCTCTACAAGTTACTCTTTCAAACTATTGGATTTGAAAATTCTGTGTTTAAGTTGTAAATTCAATACTGGGACTTTCGGAGGGGTTAGCAAAAGTCAAAGAAAGAAGATGGCAGAGGACGACTATTACGACGAAAATTTAGTGGAATTTGATATTGACAATCTTTATATATATGTTAGGCGTAAATATCATGCACGTGTATGATACGAAATATCATATTTCGCTGACCAGTTTCCTGCTTCATAATGTAAACGTGGGAACGCATCGACTTGACCGTTCTTTTGATTAGTCAGCTTTCTTAATGTTATAAATCAGAGGGACGCGGTCCCACGGTCGTCATTTATCGTTAGTATACTTGTACCATTTAGTTAGTTAATTTTAATTTTCAATTTAATGTTTTATTCAAAGTTTTAATTTTTATATTTCAATAAATAATTTTTTTTAAAAAACTCAAAAGTGATTTACAAGATATAAAATTGGCGCAGTCAGTAGGATTGTCCAACACAGCTAGAACACGTGTACACTCACTAGTTTGTCGATTTCCAAATCCTTGTGGACAAGAACTTTCAGACCGAGACAACAACTGTGGCAGCGAGAACCCGGAACACGCAACCTTACAGCTAAGCAGTCCTCAGCTTCTCCAGAACAGTCTCATGCCAGGAGTATTAACGTATGTACTATTACAATCATCACGTTATTGATTTTTAATATTTTATTGATTTATTCGATACGAGTTTTATGTATCTTGAACATACAGTTCTATCATTTAATATTCACCTACATTCATCTCTATTATTTTAATTCTTGAAACATATACTTAAACACATAGAGGCCTTCTGTGCTTTTGTGTTCGATATTATTTTAATTGTTTCCAATACTGCAATTATTTACTTTATTGCATTTACCTTTACCTTCATGTTTTTACATTTATATTGACCTGTTTATTAATTGCTGTAACAAATTTACCTACAAAAATACCCCTACATTGATTTATCCCTTTTAATATTTAATTTGATATATTTGTTTTATGAACTATTTCATAATATTTCTAAATATGGTTGAAACACGCCAAGGTACGGTAGAACCTTACAAACTTGCGGAAATTTTCGCTATCATCCCTGAATACGACGGCAATCCAATTTTCTTAAATACTTTCATCAGCTCCTGTTCGACAGCACAAAATATGGCTGTCGCAAATCAAATAACTCTTTTAGTTTTGCACATTAAAAACAAGCTAAGAGGCCGTGCAGCCGAGCTTGTTAATTCAAGAAATGCGTCGACTTGGGATGAAATAAAAACACTGTTAGAAAACCATTTCGGTGACTCACGCGACTTGTCCGCTTTAATTCAGGATTTACAAAGAATGCGACAACTACCAACTGAATCCCCACTAACTTTCTCAGCGAGACTACAAAGCCACGAGGCAAAAATGCACGCGGCTGTTAACAAACAGAATCTAACAACCAAAGAAAAAGACGCGCAAATTTATCTTATAGATTCCATGGCTCTAAATAGTCTTTTGACCGGACTTGAACCAAAAATAGGCCAAATTATTCGCGCTAGTAACCCTCCCGATATAATTACCGCGGTTTCCCGAATAAAAAGAGAACTCCAACTTTGTCACTTGGAAAATCAAAAATTCTCAAATGTACGGAACCCTCAACAACATCAACCACAAAGACGACCACCTCCTCAAACTTTTGTAAAACAGTGTTCGTTTTGCAAACGCACCGGGCATTTGTATAACGAATGTCTAACACGACAACGACAACAACAACAAAACCAACAACCACACCAAAACTTCAACAATAACAACCCGCAACAATTTAGACCGAATCCTCCTTATCAATCGGCTAATCAAACTAGGCCTAATACTGATCCCAATAGGTATCCCGCACAACAAAACCGACCTTCTGCCAGTGGACAATATCAAAGTCCTAATCAATCTCGACCAAATCCCAATTTTTACAGAAACCAACAACAAAGAACCCACCACTTCAACCAAGATGAGTTTTACAACCCTTTAAACAATTTAACAAACGATGACCCTTATACAAATTCATACTACCAAGACGATTGTTCTTATTCAGACCCCCAAAATACAGATTTCGAATACTCTCAAAATGACTATACTGAAACTTTCGAAAGCAATTACCCAGAATTCCCTCCTGAATTACCCGAAGACCGACGACAAAATTTTCAAGAGGTACTTACAGTGGACAAACCACCCGATACACAGATCTGCAATCTTCAAACCCAGTTCGAAACAATGAGTTTACTCGATGACTTCAACCCCAACCTGAATTTTCCGGAACAAGCTTTCCTATAAGCCCCTCACTTTCGGTAAATTCTAAGAACCTTTTCTACATCAACGACGCCACTAATACGTATAAACTGTTAATAGACACTGGTGCCGGTTTATCAATTTTTAAACCAAACACTTGTAAACAATTTCGACACCGATACCCAGAAAACGTTGTGATACAAGGTATCACTAATCAAAAAATCCTGATTAACGAATCGACCTTAGTCCCATTTAATCTTAACGATCCACACAAAGTTTACATCTGTAACTTAGACATTGTGTTGATTGACTTTAACAAAAAACTTCTTATAACCAACTTCAAAACTATTCCGCTTATGAAAGTAACAGACGAAACAATATCTTCGAACTGGCAATCTCCAACAATTTCAAACACGATTACTATTGAACCGCGAACAGAAAGGATTTGCAAACTCAAATGTGACTTACGTAACACGGAAGCTATACTAACCGCTACCGTCCTAGAAAATGTGAGACTTCCGAATGCTTTAGTCCAAGTTAACGACAAAGGCGAATTTTTGACATCCATCTTAAACGCTAACGCCTGCCCAAAAACTGTAAATTTCGACACTATCAAATTAGAACCCATTCAAAATTACTCTGTAAATCACTGTGAAGAAATTTCGTTTGCAACTAATCCTAACTTCGACAGACAAACGGAGATTAACAATCAACTCCGACTCGAACACCTTAACGAGGAAGAGGCCGAACTAATACAACAACTTTGTCTTGACTTTTCCGACATTTTCTACTTAGAAGGTGACCATCTTAGTTTCACGAATGAAATTAAACATTCCATCGACACAAACAACGCCAAACCCATATGCACTAAATCGTACCGCTATCCCCAAATTCACAAAGAGGAAGTCCGTAACCAAGTTTCGAAAATGTTAGAACAGGGCATCATTCGTCCCTCAAATTCTCCCTGGTCTTCCGCTGTATGGGTTGTCCCGAAAAAACTCGACGCCTCCGGGAAACAGAAATGGCGCGTAGTCGTGGACTATAGAAAACTAAACGAACTGACAATAAATGACAAATATCCGTTACCCAACATATCCGATCTGTTAGACCAACTTGGCAAGTGCCAGTATTTTACCACCCTAGATCTAGCTTCTGGTTTCCACCAGATTGAAATTGAGTTTAAGGACATTCAGAAAACCGCTTTCACTGTAGAGAACGGTCATTTTGAATTTGTTCGCATGCCTTTCGGGTTGAAAAATGCCCCTTCAACATTCCAAAGGGTGATGGACAATATTCTGATAGGAATCCAGAACGAAAGATGTTTGGTGTACATGGACGATATAATCGTTTATTCGCCCACCATTCACGAACACCTAGCAAGACTAACTGACGTTTTTAAAAGACTTAGGAAGGCAAACCTCAAAATACAGCCTGACAAATGCGAGTTTCTCTGCAAGGAGGTCGCTTATTTGGGACACTTAATAACTAAAGCCGGTGTAAAACCCAACCCGTCGAAAGTCGACTGTATCTTAAACTTTCCTCAACCGCAGAACCCCAAAGATATTAAGTCATTTTTGGGACTTGCTGGTTATTATCGGAGGTTTATTCCAAACTTTTACAAAAGGATGAACCGTTTAATTTCAACGCTGAATGCGTCACGTCCTTTAACGAACTCAAACGTGCTTTAACTTCGACACCAATACTGATCTATCCGAACTTCGAGGAACCATTCATACTAACCACTGACGCCAGTGCTTTTGCAATCGGCGCTGTACTATCCCAAGGGCCAATAGGTAAAGATTTACCCATTGGATATGCTTCCAGGACACTTTGTCAAGCCGAGACAAGGTATTCGACTATTGAGAGAGAACTGTTGGCTATTGTTTGGGCAGTGAAACACTGGAGACCGATAATCTATGGCCGAAAGTTCCAACTTTGTACCGATCACCGCCCGTTGACGTGGCTTTTCTCGATAAAAGACCCCGGAAGTCGATTAGCCCGATGGAGACTTAAACTCGAAGAATATGACTACGAGATCATTTACAAACCGGGTAAAATTAACAAAAACGCCGACGCCTTATCACGCATTAAAATCAACCACCTTGATGAGTGCGTACTATTCCAGGCTAAAACTAAACTAACACCCCACAAAATCTTACCCCTAAATGACGAAGACGATGACAACACCTCCGAACCTGAACAAAACGAAATAACTACCGAAACGATATCCAAGAATTCAAAACTTTTGTTGAACGTTACAAAACTGTTTCCTTAATTGACTATAGTAAGATCGAATTTTCTAATTGCCAACTCCTAGACAAGGCAAATAAAAATATCCTAATCTTTCCCCAATCATCCAACCTTCAGGAATTCCATCACGACATATTCGAAGATATTTTCGAAGAAGTCGCTGATTTTGAAACATTTAAAATCAACGTATTCGCTAGCAAAACTGTTAGCAGGAGACAATACTTCATAGTCCCGCTTCCAAACGATCCCGAAATCGTAAATGAAGTCCTTTTCGCATCTATTTTCAAAAATCAAGACGTTCTCTCCCCATCGAAAACATATTGTGTAGAAAACAACCTTGATCTTCCAACTCTGGAAATGCTATCCTTTATTTTCTCTGAAAAAGACATTAAGTGCAAGATTTGCCAAAACATCACAAAAACTCCTAACAAAGACGAAATTCCACTAATACTCGAGCAATATCATAACGGAAAAAAGAACTTGCATCGCGGCATCAACGAAACCATACGCCGTGTCAAAGAGAGGTTCAACTGGCCGGGATTTACTAAAGACATTGAGAACTTCATAAAGAACTGCGTAATCTGTCAACAAACCAAAGCTTGTCGAAAAAACTTAGATAATCCCCTCGTCATCACTGAGACACCTAAAACACCCTTTGAAAGAATTAACATCGACATCTTAGAAATTCCTAATAGAAACCACATTTTGACGATAAGAGACGAACTGACTAAATTCTCACAAGCCTATGCTTTGGCAGATAAATCCGCCAAATCTGTCGTTAGTACTATTATGTTGTACTTTCAACATTTCGGTACACCATTACGTATCCACTGCGACTATGGCAGAGAATTTGACAATGCCATACTAAAAGATCTATGCAAACTTTATGACATCAAACTTACCTACTCTAGCGTGGGACACCCGCAAACAAACGGCTCCGTGGAACGATTTCATTCTACTCTACTAGAAATGATTCGCATTCACAAAGCTGAAAATCCCGAAGAACACCCCTTAAACGTACTTCCGTATGCTATTATTGCCTATAACAATTCAACCAATAAGACCCATGGCTTCACCCCGTTCGAACTCGTTTTCGGACATACCTCCAGCAGACCCCAGAGACTCTTTATAATCAAAAAGAACTAATTAGCAAATACGTACGAGACCTAAATAACCGAATTTCTGACTATTACAAAATTGCACGCGAAAAGACCAACTTACAAAAACAAAAAGCGAAGGAAAGATTTGACCAACACGTTTCGAAAAACCCTCCTGAATACAAAATCGGTGACAAGGTATACGTTAAAGAGTCACAATAAAAGACAAACTCCAGAACAAATTTAATGGCCCATTCCAAATTATTGAGATCCACAATAACTCTGCTACACTTCTAAACCTAAGAACTAACCAACGAACGAAAGTGAACTTTGACAGAATGAAACCATATTCTGAAAACTAAATTTCTTTTCAGGTTTCTTCTGCTGCTCGGATCAGCAGTTTCACAGTACGACGTCAAACCGATTAACAACACTCTCGGTATCTACTACCATGACGAAAGTCGAATAATTGTATCAAACTATAAATGGACTCTATTAGTTCACCGGAACTTGACAACCCTTAATCAACTATTTGAAAATAATAACAGAATCCTCAATACTTTAGAACGAACTGTCGATCCTATGCCTGGCTTCAAATTTCACGATACAGGTGCCTTTCGTGTGGACGTCCAAACACACATTAGCCTTTTAACACAAATCTCCGACTCCATCAAAACAAAATTTTCAGGAACCATCTTTAAAGCAATAACCGGTAACCTAGACGCATCCGATGGCGAATTTTATACTAGCAGCATAAACAGACTTAACCAAGGACAACTACAAGTCGAAAATCTTTTAAAGAACCAAATGAGCGTTACAACCACTATTATTAAAAACTTTAATGAAACTATTCAGAAACTTCAAATAGACGAGAAAATCTTTAACGAAGACATTAACGAAATCAACCTCACGATACATGAACTAAATGACCGGATAGCCACTATTCAAGCCAAACAATCATTTCTTGAAATTTGTGAAAAACTAATGGCTAGTTATTTGTTTCTTGAAGATAACCTTAACGATATTTTAAATTCAATAACTTTTGCACGTTTGAAAATTATTCACTCATCTATTATTACACCGGATCATTTGATTGCCGCATTACAGGAGATTTCTCAAAACCTTTAATTTACCGTTACCAGTCAGATTTTCAAGTGTTGCACAGTATTTAGAAGTAATTGAACTACAAGCTTTTCAAACTCACTCAGATCTAGTATTCATCTTAAAAATCCCTCTAGTAGAGCAACAGCTTTATACAGCTTACCATTTATAACCCTATTCCGATTTTAGATGATAGAACTGGTTTTCATCACATCCTTTCTTTTACTCAAAAATATGTAGCGCGAAATGATGATTCTCTTATGTACATACCAATCAAGGACTTGAGTGCGTGCAAACAGCTGACTCCACTCCGAAAACTGTGCTCCGATTTATACGCGTATCCCATAGACTCAAATGCACCCTGTGAGGCGCAGCTCCTGAAAAACATTCGTAGTGTCCCCGAAACTTGTAAAAGTGCCATCGTTTTCAGTGAAGGGTACAATGTTCAAAAACTTGAAACAAATGCGTGGATTGTAATCATATCGGAACCCATACATGTGACCATTAATTGTCCAGGAATTGACGCTAAAACTTTAGTGCTAACGAACAATTCTATCATTCGGTTACAAACGGAATGTAGTGCTTTTGTTGGTATTACAAAAATCCAGGCCGAACCACAAAAATTCATGAACATTTCGGACAATTCTCATCCAGTTTTAATTCCATTCAATTGCTGCAATTCTCATCCTGAGAAACTTGCAATTCGGACCTTAACTCAAATTGCATCCGGCTGAAGCTGGACGACTTAAACATGGAAGAACTGTCCATAGCCATTACATATAAGCTGGACCAGTATTCAAGGGATCTCGACGATCTCATCAACCAACCCTTTGTTAATAAAAACATTTCCTGGTTCACGCATGCTACAATAATTATCATTGTAACAATTGTTGTTGTATACAGCTCATTGAAAATCATAAGGCACGTCGCGTAAGAGAACTCCGAAAAACGAAGCTCCAATCCAGAGAGTCTGAGTACCCTGACAAAACCGTTCTCCAGGCTGATACTTCAAAACTGAGGCCCCAAATCGAAGAGGAACCTGAACATCCAGACTTATAGAATTGAGAACCTTCGTTTGATACACGTTTCCAAAAGATAGCTTATTTGACTTTTGTTTTGTATATTTTTCATATTTTATGTAACCTATTTAAACTTAATCATTATGTTCACTTTAACTTTATTTCATTTCCAAAATAAAGCGGTTTATTGTTTTTGCTTATTTAGCTAGCATCCAGTAAATTCCAAAAGTTGATGTTACAGCATCAACTTTTCTTGGTAAAGGGAGCTGTTAGGCTCGAATAAATATCATGCACGTGTATGATACGAAGTATCATATTTCGCTGACCAGTTTCCTGCTTCATAATGTAAACGTGGGAACGCATCGACTTGACCGTTCTTTTGATTAGTCAGCTTTCTTAATGTTATAAATCAGAGCGACGCGGTCCCACGGTCGTCATTTATCGTTAGTATACTTGTACCATTTAGTTAGTTAATTTTAATTTTCAATTTAATGGAATTTTATTCAAAGTTTTAATTTTTATATTTCAATAAATAATTTTTTTTAAAAAACTCAAAAGTGATTTACAAGAGATAAACGGCTGGACCGATTTTAATGACATTTTTTTGGATAGGTTGGATTCACAATTGGACCCAGTAGGTGGCACAAAGATAGCGTTCAAGGAATTCCTTTTATTTTTGACGATTTTTTGGCGCATATTAGTATAGAATTTATCAAATGCTAATATAAAAAAAAACATTTGCTGAACCAGCTAATAGCTCCAAGTCATATTTGGACAGTACAACGTCAAAATTATAGATGGGTAAAGCTTTCTGCTGGTAGTGTACAAAGTATTCACACTATAAGGATATTAAAGACCCTTGCCTTGGCCTTCATAGACTTTGAGAAAATGTTCGACACCAAAGCCAATTGCAGAATATATGGGGGCAGTTCAGAATTTTCCACAAACTGAGAAATTCACGCAAGGTATTATATCAAGAAAACGAATATAACGTATCACGAACTATTAGAGATTTACAATAAACTAGTGGCCGCCCAGTGGTCGAAATTCGACCCTATTTCATGAAATTGAAAAAAGTATATTTTTGTAAGAAACAGAGTTGTGGAGAAATCGGAGAAGTAGATGTAATGACCAAAATTGTTCACTTATATTGACAAATCTATTGAAATAAAAAGAAAATAAAAATGTAATCAAATTCGATGTATTTTTGACAAATAAATGACCCCCCAAATTTTGAGCTGGAACAGCTTCTGGCAAAATATTTGATATAATAATTGGAAGATTGTTCTTTGCAACCTAAAAGTTTTCGTCATTTGCGGTTTCAATCAAGTTAGAAATATTAAAGAAAAGAGAAGACCAACAACCCTAGGAGAACTTAAATGTTTAATACATTCACTATTGTTCGCTGTCTGACAATTTTTTGCACAACACCTTCGGGAAGGTTGTGATAATAATATATTAATCAAATAATTAAATTAACATTAAAAACAGAATATTTAATATGAAAGTTACTGCAACGCGTCCGAAAAATCAATACTGATCTACTACCACTAAACAATAATAACCCTGCATGCCACTTCCAGAAGTACATGCTCTAAGAATATAAGAGCATCTTACGATCGCTCCCTCCATATATAATTACTCAATGTTTTGAGTTTTGACTGTCTGGCGGCGGCACCACTGTCAGTTGTTTGGCGTTGACAGTATGGACGTAAATAATAAATATTTATTATATTTTATTTAATGAATGAACCAATATTATAAATTAATATCAGCATTCTGCACCGACGGTCATCAGTAGCTATTAAACAAAACCAAATTGATGAAAATCGGTTTATATATAGATAATACAATCCTGAAAGTGGAAGAATATATTTACCTGGGTTATATAATACCAGTATAAGGTCCCCTACTACTAGAAATAAAGGTTGAAAGTTGTATGGTTTTAAAAAAACTCAACAGCGTTCAAGTCTACAACTGACTCAATCTCATGAAGAGTAGTTCATCAATGTGTTCTGGCGAACGAAAATAAAATGGATAAGATATGAAACCGGCAATAGATGTAAACAATAAAAGTATATTATCTGAGAGGAAACGCCCTGATACAAGATGGCTTCATGACATCTGGAAAATAATACGCACTACTTGATCCTTAAGAGATAAGAACAGAAAAAGGGAAACAAATTTTTGTTCAGCTCCGTCGTTTGTTTAGTCCCTATACATATTAGAACATATTATTTGATTTGACCATCAAATACAAAATATTCTGACAAAAACTTTTAAATAATTTTTCTTTTAGTTTTCTGAAAGTAGAATTTTGCAATAAAAATGCATTTATGTATTTTTTATTTACAAAATTTACATATCGTTTTAACAAATATTACTACGACTCATCTGATGGAATTAATCCAAACTGACATCATCGAGAGCTCCTTCTTTGGATGTTTGTGACTCCGATTTTAAGGTCGATGAAACTGTTTCACCTTCGCTTAAAACTCTGGGTTTCTTTTGAGGTACATCTTCATCATCCGGAATGACAGATTTAGCGTCAATTTCACCTATGGCAAGGCCTGGTTTGGCTTTTAATGGCACTCGTTTTGTATCTTGGGAAACGGACTTGCTCCAAGTTTTCAACCACTCAGCTCCAGGACTGTTTTCTTCAGTGGTAGAAGCTAACTGAAATAAAAAATTATTGTTAGGGATTTGAAAATATAGTCACCGTTTGATTTAATATCTCATAGATATTTGGTCCATTTTAAGGATGTCATGTTTCCATGTATCTTGATTATGGTAAACAGATTTCAATATTGAAAAAGCGGGACACCATTGATCGGAGAGTTTTTTTTGTTAATTGTTGATATCACTTGATTAACTAGCACTAGCACTAACAGGCAGTACGATGTGTATCTTCTGAGAGAATCTAAAAAATGGTAGTCGAATTCTAACAATGAGGCGGCTCTTTGATAAGCAGTTCTCTATAATTAGTTCTTAAGAATTATTAGTTACTATTAATTACATTATCAAATTAACAAACGTAATATATAAACATATCCTGGTGAAACGGCCTCATGGCCGCCAATAACCGTATATTTCTTTTGGTTCTCCCGCCATTTTCTAGCTTGCGCATTCTTTCCAAAAACCGGTACTTTTTGAAAACCCAGCAAGACGCTGGACAGATTGTAAAAAAATAGACTTTCTTGTGAAACATGCGATTTTGATCCTTCCATAATTTTACAACAATGGATGTGACCTTAAGTTTACAGGAAAAATGAGGCAAAACTCCTAATATTAATTTTGGGGGACAAATTATAGAATTAAACGGGAAACAAAAACGCACAATGTAATATTTTTCCAAATTTTAAAATAATTTGTTAAATAGTTATTAAAATAATATACAAAATTCGACCCATGTAATGTATCAAATGAAAGGAATTGTTATAAAAAATAAAAATATATTTTATTTGTATATTTAAAATGATTTGTTTAAAAGATTTAATAATTTATTATTTAAAATTTGACCCATTTCTTCCTTTATCTCGCAAAGTACTAAGCCTAAAATTCAGTTTATTAATAAAATAAAGCGAAAATCCTAATCTGAATTTTGGGGGCTAAATTGGAAAATTAAATAAATATTTTTGTAAAAATCAAGTGCATCATGTAGCAGATCAAATAAAAAGGCTCATTGTAAAAAATTAAGTTTATATTTTATATTAAATCATATTGCTCAGTTTAATATTAATATATAATATTAAGACAAATATAAGAAAATCCACTCGTTCCCTGCTTATCTGAAAATTCAAAATATATAATATGATTTATCTTCATTATAACAAATCTCAAAAGTATGAGTCCAACTGGCATTTGACCACATTATTTATTTTATCCAATTTACTAAACGCGTTTTTAAATACTAAAATCGAGTCAGGATATAAAAAAGGTTACCCCGGAAATGACGGGAGACTTTTTGTTCTCACCTAAACTTTATTTTACCTAGGTATTTATCTGTGACAAACCAAAGGTTCCATAGGAATTCTAGTACATAATTTGCCTCTTGAATTAATGAAAACTGGTCAGAAGCAGTCATATCAGTTCTTAAAAAGAGAGATCAAATAATAATGTTACACCATACTTTATCTAAAAACAGTGATAAACTACAGCTATAATATTAAACTATCTTTACACATCTTTGTTAACAAAGTTGCTCAGATATTATTGGAACCATATAAACATTAATAACACTTTTAGTTTTTTCCAAGTCTTAGATTTGGCGAAAACCTATATCTTGCCCAATAGAGAGTTTGAAGAAATAACTATGGATTACTTTGTGTTAGAAAAAGCGCCTATTAAAGTCTATATATATTGCTTACACCCAGATATAATAAAGTTTCAAAGAATGATTGTACAGAAGGTGGTTTTACAATGAAACATAGACGACACTGACAACAGGGGTACTGCTCGGTATTTCTGTGGGACTTCAATGTCTTAAATCTGCTGGTTATATTACAACGTTTCGATACTTTTGGATCCGTTATCGTCATTAGGTGGATCAGGTGGAATTTAGAAACTCTATCCTATTTATATTTGAAAACAGTCGCATGTCATTGGTCAAGTTCACTAGACCACGCAGATGAATAAATGAGTGCATCTGTATGACCCTTAATTGTTACTGTTAAGTTAATTGTGCTCTGCATGAATAATAAACCCTTGTTAGTAAACTCCTATTCGATGAATGCAATTAGGGCTGCTTGACAAAATACTAAACCTGACGTTTTTCAGAAAATCAGAAAAATTAAACAAATCCTAAACTTCAACCAAGTGTTACATAAAGTTTCTTCACCAATATGGAAAATTTAGATGTCAATATATCTGAGAAAATAATTATTTATTGCACAGAGTGTTTGTAAAATAAACTTATCATATATTAACAAAGATAAGAATATAAATAAAACAAGATACATGATTTTCTTATAAATGCAAAAATGTAAAGAACAGATTTAAGGTATCACACCACCTACCCATAGATTAATGAAGATAATATTGTAAAAGTGAACTTGTATTTTTCAGATTGTGTTTAGTCCTATTTAACTATGTCTGGAATAAGTTTGCCTGGCATTTATATAGTACATAACTGGTTTATTAAATTTAGAAAAATTGGACACAAGTAGTCATACTGATTTACAGATATGGAGATAAATAAATACTGCAACAATGTAAAAACGTAAACTTTAGAGCATAACAATTAATGGCATTTTTAATATTTGGAGAGTTTAGATGACGCTGGATTGAGCGGGGATTAATGTTCAAAAGAGTCAGGCCATGAAAAATAATAATAGGATTGACTCTAAAATAGTCACAATGTTAATAGTTATCAATTAAATAAAAAATATTTATCATCGGGATTTAAAAAATGCCCTCCTTACCTTCTCTTTCTGTTTCTCTTTTCGCAACTTTTGTTCTGTTAGTTTCTTTTCATGTTGCCTTTGTGCATAAAGAGTTTCAGTTAGACTGTCCAAAGTTTGTCTTTTATTGTTGCCGTTTCCATCACCTTGATTGGCAAGAGGTTGCGTATTAGTCTGAGGACCTAGTTCAAGCATTACCTGAAAATCAGCTCTGTCACCCAACCTAAATCCCCATCCTACCCTGGAGTCAGTACCTGAAATTTTAAAATATTAATTTATGATAACTCAGGGAACTATTGATAGAGTTAAATTAGTGACAAGTATGTGGTATGGACAATATGGACAGTTATGGCTATGAAGTATTACTAGTTCATTTTGAGAAATTATTTAGTTTCTTTTTATGATTTTTTGGGGGATCATACAACATTTGAAGAATAAAACGGTGTATATATATATATATATATATATATATATATATATAAACTCCAAACGTTTTAATGTCTTAATCTAAAATGGTTGACAAGTGTCAAAAAAGTAAAAAATTAAATTTCAAATTGTAAAAATACCATTGACAGTGAGATGAGATTGAGAGCTTGAAACGTTTTAGACCAATCAATTGAGATTTTTAAGTGGCATAAAATTCAACACCAAACCCCATACTCCATCACATAAATAATAATTTATAAGCCATAAGTAACTTAATTTTAACAGCAAACCATAGAAGTAAATTATTTGAGCCTTGAAAACCCCAAAAATATGGGGTATTTTGTTTTTTGCTAATAATGTGAAATGTAATGATCTGCTCATGTACCTTGACAGCTTTCGTCAGTGCACCGCATATTTGTACTTTTAAAATTATTACAAAAAATATTAATTTAAGTAATTTCGCAGCGCTTATAGCAAATAGCTAGACAAAACCGATTGAAAGTGGATTTATGACCTTTCAAAATATCTTTTGTATATCCCGATTGGACTATTCTCGTTAATACGGTGCTATCTGCAAAATACCTCACTAAATTATTTAAATTCCAATTCTTTTCCATCGTGAGCCCATCTAAAAAACATCATAAACTATCGTTTTGACCAATGTTTTAATGTTAGTTACCAGAAATTTATAATTTTTAAATAAAATCCACTTTAGTGACCAGATTTTGAACTAGGTAAAAAATGATCCAATCAGGATTTATAAACGCTCATTAAAAGATTTCTGATTCTCTACAATTTTTTCTGTAGACGGTATTACGATTCTTTAATTACTTTTCATTATATAAGCAAAAAACAAAGAAATTCGTATTTTTGCGCGTTTTAATTATTTAAATATTTACTTCTTACGAGTTTCCTACGTTAAAATCTTAGCAATTATTCTCTATAAACTGTTACTGGACGTGATGATATAAGCGAAAATGGGTTCAATTTTGCTCCATAAACTGGTGGGATTTTTTAATATAAATTTTTTTATTCTCAAATCTTCAAGTGTGATGTTATTTACCCAAAAAAAAACGTAAAAAACAAGATACCACAAACCTTTAGAAAACATGTTGGGTTCTTAATAACCAATTAACTAATCTAGACTTCCAAAAAATGTAAAAGCTTCATATTAAAGCCTTAAAAATGAATAAAAAGTAATATAAAGTTGTTTTTGTTGTTTCGCAAAAAGGACTGAATGTTTTTAATTTTTGCTGGAACAAAAAAACAAAATTGATCTTCCTAATTATATTTGGGCTCAAAAATCGAAAAACATGCATTCGCCAACTTTGGACCCTTGCCATTTCTTAATGCACACTTTAAAAAAATATAAGCATCAATGTCTTTGCCGACAATATATAAAGCTTGGATCTCGAAACAAAGTCCGTTGATGATTTTCAGGACAATCATGAAAAATTTACAGACTGGGTTAGTGAAGTTTTTGGCATGATTAAGAAACATGTTGAGAACGTAATTTTTTGTGAAAATTTTCTCGTTATATATAGTGAAAGGTAGAGATCACACTTGACAACCGCAGAATTAGGGAGAGTAAAACAAAATCAACAAAGAAAATAAGATCGCATTAGTTGCTGCAGAAAATAATATAATTAAAAAGTCTGACAAAAAATAGCAGAATTCTCCACAAACTGAAAATAATACCAAAAAATAAAAATAATCAGTTGCTAAGTAATGGTGTTAACTAAAGTAAACACCAGAGAAACAAATTAAATATTGTGAATGTTACTAAATTTTGTAATGACCTATACTAAATTTAGGAAACAACTCGAGAAAGCAAAGAAATAAGCAAAATTAGTCGCGCGTGAACTGAAGACAGCAGTAAAGAACATGAAAAATATGAAGGTATATGTGACATTTAGATGAAATACTGAAATCCGGAAGCAGAGAAATTGGAAAGCAATCTTCTATCACCAGCTTTCGAAAGCCTTGGCCAGAAGCTAATTCCAATGTAGGGTGGGCCGTTAATATTCTTTTTATAATTTTGAGTTCTGTGGGGGGCAGAAGATGTATTACAATCAAAAATCCGTTAAAAAAAACATTTTCAATGAAATAATAAAATTTCCAAAATTTTTGAAAAAGCCAGTATTTTCAGTTCACCTTATTCCACAGTTCAGCAGGATATGCAGGAAGGCAGGACAAAGGGCTTAATTACACAAAGTTTGAATAAATCAAGAAATACTGCTAAATATAAAAATACAAGGAAAGCCCAGAATGAGTCTCTAACATAGGAAATAGGAATAAGTCACAAAAGTGGGAATATTATATTAAAATATTTATGGTCTCAATTCAGACTTAAGTAGATATTTTACATGAATTTATATTTACCTTTCTTCAGAGTTGGAATATTCGAATAAATTACTGATAATATAGATGGCAACTCGTCTGGAATAATGAATGCTTCCGAACCTAAAAATATGTAAAAACATATTAATTAATTGAACACTTCAATGTTGAGTTAGTACATAAAACAGGTATTTTACGAAATTATCGTCAAATAGTCTTCACACAAGAATTTCAACATACTCATTATAATTTGTCGATAAAAATATGCAATACTCAGTTATTAAGCTCAAGTTCATTGTTCACTGATAATTAGTCAAATATTCGATGTGTAGTAAACTTAATAACTACTCTGAATCTTAACTGAAATGTAAAGCAATTATTTTAATTGTAATTTGGCAATTAAGTAATAAAAATCAGGACTTGTGTATATATTTCTTAACAACAATAATTAAATGGAAAAAGTTTTAGCGAAAAATTCACATTTTATTTTCAAACTACATGAATTGCATATACTTCGGGTGAAAATACAAAGGACGTTTTTGTTAACATGGTTATGCTTTAGGCCCAATTTACGTTTGTTTTTATATTTAAGCAAAAGGGACTATGATATACAAAATTTTCTAAACAGGGTGCTTACTATTTTGAAAATTGAAAATTGTCCTAAAAAGAGGAGCAATTGAGAAAATCTTTGATTCAGGGGGGGGGACAAGGCAGCGAATGTATGGGAAGGTTTAATGACTCACGATAGTTTTTCAGGTCCGTAGGCCTGGAGGCAGCTGCCCCCTCCCCCCTCGGTACGCCCATGGCAATATTTAAGTAAAGAAAACTTTTACAATAGACATTATGGGTCTAGCGGTAATTATATGGTAATTACCTCAATAATTGTGCCTAAAACAATTGCATTTACCTTAAGAAACTCTTAATGAGACAATTACATACATGTACTTAAAATGAAATAAAATTAACAAATAATATGTAAATTATTTAGACTTAAAATTTAATTTCTTAATAGGTTGTTTTGTCCTTCAGTAAAGTGTTTGTATTTGATATTTGTCAAGTTTTGTTAGAACTGTGGTCAAATTAATTTTAAAATTCATCAGCGAACTTTCACAGCGTTAGTAAAGACTATATAGGGTGTTCAAGACCACCCTTACAAACGATTGGTGAATTACGTCAAAGAGTCTTGGACGCTGCGCAAGGCCGTAAAATGAAAATTTTTTCGGGGTCGGTTGGACAATATTTTCGGGGAGGGTTGGATAATTTTTTTGATAGGTGGTGGACTGATTGGTACTGCAAAATCTGTATTTGTATTCATATATATCCAGGATATATAAAAATGTATAAATACAAAATTTATTCTCATGAAAAAGATGATTATTTGGTTAAAATTGAATCTTGAAACCCAATATTCCAAAATTGGGGGGGTTGGACCCCCCCCCCGCTGGCTACGACCTTGACGCTGCGGAACACATCAGTTCGCGACGTTATGCAGAATTGGTGAAAAGGTCGTTTTTAACATGATTGCGGGCATGTAGGTATTAATGCTGGTGGCAAACAGTTTAAACATTTGCTATGGTTTTAGTAATAGAAATTTCACAACCGTTTATTTGAACTTTCACATTTCAAATCTGTGTAGAATTTTGGAACGACGGGCTAAGAAAAATACATATCTGAAATTTTATTTGGGAGTTCTGGAAGAAGTATTATACCATTTTGCAAGTTTCATTAGTGGTGCCAACTTTTGCAATATTTTGTTATAGTAGTTTAGGTATATTGTTTAAACAATGAAAAAATTTCTCCATTTCTGTTAATAAATGTGACAAAACAGTCATATGTTCAAAAACTGTAAATATAGTCCTGAAAAATGTAATCTAGGGTATTCTTTTTGAACATTTCTCAATAAATTGCGTATATCTTTAAAAAAATTATCCCGATTTTTTAAATACTTTTTCCCTGGGTAGTCATAAACTGGTTACCACTCTGGGTTATGGCTTGAATTTTGGAACACGTTGTATATGTTGTGAGAGGCTTCTGCGGTTATAATTGTGAACTGGGCTAGGTTCCGGGAGAGAACAGCGTCTAAATGTATTAAATATTTGCCGTTTGGAGTCCTGCTTTAGAGCCATTATCAAGAGACTAAATAAAAAGAAAATGATAATAACGCAAATCAGGTTTCATATCGCACTTGGCGTCTCTATCTGCCTACTCCC
The DNA here is from genome assembly GCA_034190945.1 of Octodonta nipae. NCBI lineage: Eukaryota > Metazoa > Arthropoda > Insecta > Coleoptera > Chrysomelidae > Octodonta > Octodonta nipae. The sequence goes on from CM067221.1 coordinate 93,837,900, forward strand.
CAAGTTTCACTAAAGGTCTAATTTAGAAGTACATATTTTTTGATCGAATTCGGGGCCTTAATCTGCCTACTCCCCGAGTCTCAGTAAAAGATTTTGCCGAAATTTTCATAATAATCACATATTGAGCTGAAGAAGATCCACACAAAATTGTTCAACCAAAATTTCAAGACCAAATTTTATTAAATGTGTGCCTTGGTGTTATTGATAATTATTTAATTAGAACCAAATTTTTTTGAAGATGATTAACAAATTCTGCAAGAACTATAATTCATGCACGATGGCGCTCCAGTCCATTTTAGTATCAGCGCTCGTGTATGCAAATCGTAGTCCAGTATCTAAAAGTGAATCCGTTCGATATTTACGTAGAGGTTTTTGAAAAATGCTGGTTTATTATACTTCGGTTGGAAATATAGAGGATCGTATCATCGAATCATGTGAGATTATTAACAATATACTGAGAGAATTTAAAATGCGTTAAATTTATTCAATACTTTTTTAATAAGTTTATACTAAAATAATTTAAAAATATAAAAAAATATTGTATGTTCTCATTATGAGACCTTTAATTTGATATATATGATGTTGACACGTTAATTTTTTTTTCATTTAAATCCATAATTTGTCCCCCACAGTAAATATTAATGGGATTTCTCTTTATTTTCCTGTAAAGTGTAAGTGGGTCCTATATTTAAAATTTAAAAAATAGCTCTTATAGTTTCGGGAAAGAAAGTATATTGGAATTCTCCAGAATGAGCCCTTTCATTTAATATATTACATAACGTGTTTGAAAAAAAAAGTTTTAATTCTATAATTTGCCCACCAAAATTAATATTAGGGGTTTCTTCGTATCTTTTCCTGTAAACTTTCGATACTTGAAGACGCGAGATGTAAGACCGACAAATTTTAGTGTTAATAGTTTCCTTCCAGAAGTACCCCTAAAACCACAATTTCTTCATTTACGAATAATGCCACATTTCAACTTTTTTTGTCCAGTAGTTTCGAAGAAAATCGACTGTGTTATGACAGACGGACAGATCAGGAGTGATTTTATAAGAGTTTCGTATTTAGAATGTACGGAATACTAAAAATTAGTATTCATTGTATTTTTAAAATACCTAACAAAATTTTCAGTTAAAAAAATCAAAAAAAATCCATCTTGCTTATACTAGCAGGTTAGATTTTCTCTCAAGCTATTTTTGAACCTGACCGTGGTCACAGATTTCGTCAGCTTTTTCAAAAAGTAAAAGCTTCTTGACGGGAGGGAGAATTCATACTAGATCTTTGGTAAATACACTGGAACATATTATATTTTATTCCACTTCAAATATTAAAAAATGGTAAGGTAAATTATAAAATAAATACGTACAAATTTTGTGTAATATTTATCAGATTGTTTTTTACTTAGTTGCCGGACTGTGATGAATAAGAACCTAAGTACTATAAGAAACAGTAATTTAACAAAGTAATGACAATAGTTATTATCAATCTTATTTTACCCAATACCAATCCAAGTCATCCGATAAAATTACCTAATATGTACACCAATACACCTAATATCACTATCACTTTCATTTTCAATTATTATTTAGCCTAGTCAAACGCACATTAACTTTTCGAATGTAGACACAACACTTTCACTTTCCTATATTCGACCCATAGTCAACCGTTTTATTATTATCGTTCAAGAAAAAATTTTAAACTTTTTCTCAAACACAATTATGCGAACTACTATTTCGTAGCATTGACATCCGGACAAATGAAGTAACTGAAAAAGAATTGAGGTCGGAACTGACCGAGACAGAAATTATTTTCAACTTTCCCTTATTTCTTCCAACATTTAATATAAATATCGATTACTATTCTGCATTCGTACGCGCTTTGCTACTGAGAGATTTTATCAAAACTCCTTTCTTTTTGCTATTCATTAATAAAAATAATGCGTTTATAGTGAAGGTGCAAAGGAGTGGACATTAGGTGGTAATAACAACGAAGTGGTGGTGGTGCTGAGATATTTTCAAGGTTGTTCTTGGCATGCCTTGCGTAATTATGCTGTTAATTGCTATTACAATTCCTTTATGTTATTGTAGGTTTTATAGTTTGTTGCTAAAGACAATTGTTTAACTATCATATGAAATGTTTCTTGAAATGCTTGTAATAAATATTGCGTTTTTATTATAGGTATGGAATTCTTTTCATGGGAATTTATATTAATTATAAACCATTAAAGCAACTGAGCAAAAGTTAGATAGAAATTAAGGTGAATCAACTCTGTCTTATGGAATGAGTTGTTAAGAGTTTGTTCTTTACAAATCTGGTCATATAAACACCGTGGATGATGAATGTCTTAAGACTGAAGAAACGGAGCAAAAGTTAGATTGTGGTTTATCTACTCCATCTAATGGAATGAGTTGCTAAGGGTTTGTTCTTTGCAAAACCGTTCATATAAACACCGAAGATTCATGAGGAATGAAGAAACTGAGCAAAAGTTAGATAAAGATTATGGTAGATCTACAACGTCTAATGGAATGAGTTCTTAAGGGTTTGTTCTTCACAAAACTGGTCATGTAAACACTGTTAGGATGATGAATGTCTTAAGATTGAAGAACCGGAGCAAAAGTTAGTTAATGATTGTGGTGGATCTACACCGTCTAATGGAATGATTTGTTAAGGGTTTGTTATTACAAAAAACAGTCATATAAATAACGAAGATGGTGAATGTCCTTGAGACTGAAGAAACTGAACAAAAGTTAGATAAAGATTGTGGTGTATCTAGTCCGTCTAATGGAATGAGTTATTTACGGGTTTGTTCTTTACAAAACCGTTCTAATAAACACTGAATATGATGGTAAATGTCCTGAGAATGAAGAAACTGAGCAGAAAGTTAGGATAAAGATTATGGTAGATCTACTTCGGCTAATGGAACGAGTTGTTAAGGGTTTGTTCTTTACAAAACTGCGTCATATAAACACTGAAGATGATGAATGCCTGAAGACTGAAGAAACTGAGCAAAAGTTAGATAAAGATTGTGGTGGACATCTACTCCGTCTAATGGAATGAGTTATTAAGGGTTTATTATTTACATAATTGTCATATAAATACCGAAGATGATAAATGTCTTGAAAACCGAAGAAACTAAGCAGAAGTTAGATAAAGATTGTGGTGGATCTACTCCGTCTAATCAGTTGAAGGGTTTGTTCAAAAACGGTCATACACCGACTAAATTAAATAAAGATTTTGGAGGATCTGCTCCGTCTAATAATTTGCTAACACTCTGGGCACATAAACACTGGAAATAAGATTTTTGTTAAAAGTTTTATTTGTTCGGTGAATTAGTTTTTATTCCGGTAATTAATTCCTCTATTAGGATTTTTAAATTAAATGTTGTAACACGCGTGGGTTGGAACAAATTTATTTAAAATTCAGGTGTTGGTTTTTTGGAAAAACACTCGGACACGTCGGTGTTTTTTTGGCCTGCGGTTTTCGTGATGATAAACTCACCTATACTTAAATTGCGACGGATTTTATTTTTGACTTCTGCATTGAATTCTAAGTATTTTTCATGTACAATGAGTTATTAAAAAATTACATTTATTTCAAAATTAAAAAAAACATCACATATCAAATTAAATGTTCAAATTGTTCACCATTAACTAGAATACCTAAGACGGTTTTCGAATTCTCGTTTCATTTAGCGTTTGTGGCATTCGTTGTATTTCTGCTATTCTTTAATTCCTCGATATTTTTCGGCTTGTCTTCTAAACGTTGTTTGTGGCCTTGTCTTTGGGGAATAACACCACAATAGAAATAACGTATATGATGACTAGACTTCGTTGTCAATGGTTTTATATATAAAAACCTAACCATTGACAACGAAGTCAGAATAGACTCGTTTGGTATTCCTGCAATATACGTAGTTTTATTTCTATTGTGGTGTTATTCCCCAAGAAATAAAAATAATTTTCCGGCTTATTGAAGTAGACATTTGATTTCACGTAACCTCAAAGATAATAGTCTAACGGGCTTAGATCTGGAGACCTAGCTGGCCATTCGATGTTACCTCTCCTTCTGATCCAGCAACTCGAACTGTTCGCGAATAGTGCTATCCTGTTGAAACTATACCGAATCTGCCAGTATATTGGGGTTTTCACCATTCGGGTAAAGTTCTAAAACAGGGTAGTCATTTTGTAATAGGTCTAAATACTTTTCCGTTAAGTGTTCCCTCAATAAAAAAAGCACCCACAATTGTAAACTTTCTTGTGTTATGACTTTCTACAAACCAATGTGGGCCTGTTTACTTAACCATTTAAACAAAAAACCATCTTACTTGAAAAGTGCGGGTTGGCATTGCAAAATTCTACTCTACCGTCCAAATCATCTTCAGTAAGTTCCTGAACTAAATGAACTTTGTATGGGTGCCATTTATTTCTATGCAAGTATTTTAGAACAGAAGATTTACTTATTGAATGTACTGCTGCTATTTGTCTAGTGGATTTGTGAGGATTTTCTTGTAAATTGAGCAAAACATTTAATTGTGTATCTTGTGGAAGATGTTTGGTTTTGTAATTGTTTCTTACGTGGCTAAATTCTAGCAACTTTTTTTCTATTTTACTAACACCGATTGTGTAATAGGCCGCCTTGGGTACTTCATATTAAACAATTCGCAAACTTCAGCTTGTGCTCGAGTTCTGTCGCCATATCCTACTATCGTCAAAATTTCTATTCGGTGCTTTTCACTTTGTGTTAAAAACTCCAGCATTAAAAAAAGGTTTTTCATTCATTCGACTAAAATACCTCCAACAATCATAAAAACCAGACGTAAATAAATTGGTTCAAGCCAACAAACACCTTATTTTTACCCTTGTTTTCTTAACTCATGAAAAAAATGTATTTTTTTAATAACTGTTATTTTTCGGTTGAAGATATTGTATATGAAAAATACTAGAATTGAATGTAGAATTTAAAAATAAAATAAAACACAAATGTTTCCATTTGAAAAAATGAAGTTGATGGTCGCAATTTATTTGTGGCAAACCCTGTATAAATGAGTTTATTATCACAAAAACACCATTCCAAAAAAAAAAACGACGTGTCCGAGCGTTTTTCCAAAAAAAAACAACACTTGAATTTTAAATGAATTTGTTTCAACCCACCCGTACTCACTGTTTATATATTTCTGTGGGGTCCAGGAAATGGCTACATATATATAGTAATTAAACTTATACTGCTGACAATTTGAAAACTTATAATGGTTATGTCTAAAGAACGAACAAAGACATGAACAATGTTTCCAACTATTTTTTTTTTCAATCTCAAGAGGGAAGGGGGAACTAAAGTGAATGAAGTATTAATTAATTTGTCCTGATTTATTTGTCACCCCAACCACTGAAATAAGTAATTTGAAATGATAAAAAAATTTCTGAGTGAATTTGCAATCAACCCAATCTTGTCCACTCGTCCGGCAGCTATAACAACAAGAATATTAGGCGAATCCATAAGGAAGGTTTTGAAGTTCTGAATAAGTTTCATCCCTATACACTGTATATCCAATATTAACTTGTTAACGGACCATAAAAAATAATTCCTAACAACCAACCGTATTCAATTAAATTTATGTATTGTTGATAATTTCTTCCAACCTGCCACATTTTAACATTTTCAATACGAAACACGATTGTAAAGTGACATCGTGTTTCGGTTACTTATCAGGATAGTTAAAATATGTATTTATTTTGTTACTTTCAACCTAGTTTGCCAAAACGGTTAAGCTATTCTGGCATTACCTCTTACTTAACAAGATAAAACGAAATTCTTGAAAAAGTATGTGGAAGGTTCTGGTAAATTCTGTAGAAATTGAGCGATTTTCCTTTTGGTGTTCCGTTACGCCATCTAACGTCGTAGGTTACAAAAAAAAAAAGAATTATTAATAGGCCTTTTAATATTCGAAAATTTTTAGTGGTCATGCGTCAACTTCTGTCATTTTTTTCGAGCAAAAAAAAATTGTATTTACATTCCAATGGTATGAAAACTGCTCGAAAAAAATGACGCATGGGAACAAAAACTTTTCGAATATGAAAATGCCTATTAAGACAATAATATGTCATTTCTTACCGAATCACGCTATATTTGGACACTGCCCTGTGGTTAATATTATTACGAAATTTACCCAAAGCCGACCCTGTGTCATTTTAGTACGACAACAAACGCTTTAAGATAAAAAATACGATTCTCGAAAAGACTTGATGATGATTTTTACTGGAGAATTCGACGCTGGTGTTATAAAAGAAGCACGCCACGATCGCCAGGCAGTTATACCGCGACGACTAGCGTATATGGGAATGTATTGTGATATTTGAATCAGCTGTTTAATGTAAATAAAGTTCTAGAAAAGTGAAAGTAAATATTAGTTTTATAATTTTAAAATTGAACCCAGGAAGTATATTGCAATATTTTAAACTTAATTTTTCGAAATAAAGTTTAAAATTTACATTTATCAACTGGTCTTCAAGGTAATAACCCTGAAGTGCTTTGAGGCACAAAGAAAGACTGAGTTGCACTGTTAAATAATAGTTTTCGTCAATATGAATTTGTTCACTTTATTAAAAAGGAGAAAAAAAATAAAGAAAACAGACAATTCATGTACATTTTAATTTTTATTTCACGTATATGTACAAGTACATGATCTGAAGAAATCTCTTATACTATATTTACAAGAAGGACAATATCGTATTCAATCATGAAATAACAATTTAAAGATTATCCCAAGAAAATTTGTCGTGAGATTATAAACGTCTATAATATCCTTGATAAAAATGGAAATCTTTAAAATTTCCCTAGCATTCTTCGTATATTTTCTTTTCTAAGTTATTACTTTTGCAAACTGAAAATTGCCGAAACAAAGGATTTGGGTCTCCATTTCTAGATTTATAAATTTGTTTGCCAAAAATAGGTAAGATTATAAAATCCTAAAATGTTTAATTCATACTGTGTTTAAATGGGAAATAAAGGTGTTAGCCCATTCTCATATATTTGCTAAAGGGGCACAACTAATGGCATAACATAATCAAGAGAAAATGTGTTTTTATATTAAATTGAATTAAAATGTTTTGCTGCAGTATAAAGGTGAATGACATTATAGGTGCAAGAGATTTTCCAATGAGTTAATTTTTTTCAGTGTTCCCATAACTATAGAAATCAGGAGTTGAAATTTTCTAAACTTGTTGGACTGGCGGATTTACAAAAAACAATAGACTACTTAAATAAAAGGAGTACTTAAATAATTTTAATCATGAATTACAATGTCTTTTTTTGTTATTTATTTTTAACCAACACTATAAAAGGTGAATAATGAAGCATCAATTTTCAATATATTCCTTTGATTGTTGTTTGAGTTAATGTAAATAAACATTTAAACGGAATTATTTTTTAATTAGTGTACAGAGATTTACATATTACTATATTACCTAAACCGGCATATAAACAAAGTTTTCCGACGTTTCGCTCACTCTTATAAGGGGCTTATTCAAGGATGAGAAAAACAAAACAAATGTTACTTACTCTGCGGCGACATTAATTTTTTCTCACAAACTAACTTTGAAGCTTCACTTTTTTATTCAACTTGTCACATTGACGCACAAATTGTAAATGAATAATAGGTACGAAGAAATAATAATTGGCCACTCGAAATTTCCAGGTAAAAGAGGGGTAGGAGGCACTTAATGGGATTATATTGGATTGTTTTATGATTGTGATGAAATTTCGTATACATTCCTGGAATTTTATTAGTGGGTAATATAAGTGATTTATTTTGTTGATGAGATTTCTGTTGAAATGTTGATGCAGGGTTGCCAGATGGGTGAAAGTTTTAAACTCTGCTGTAGCTGAACATCATCACGAAACGGGCCACCGAATCCTCTTCGACAGCTCCTCTGTCGTGGCCAAATCTCCGTATTATTTCACTAGAAAATTCCGTGAGGCCGTTGAAATCGCCAAAAATCCCAAGAATTTCAACCGAGACAAAGGTTTTGAACTTTCGCGCATCTGCCAACCCTGCATCAACATTTCAACAGAAATCTCAACAAAATAAATCACTTACATTACCCACTAATAAAATTCCAGGAACGTATACAAATCTGCATCACAATCATAAAACAATCCAAAAAATAATCCCATTAAGGGGCTCCTACCCTTCTTTTACCTGACAATTTCGAGGGGCCAATTATTAGTTCTTCGTACCTATTATTTAATTACAATTTGTGCGTCAGTGTGGCAAGTTGAATAAGAAACTGAAGTTTCAAAGTGTGTTTGTGAGCAAAAGATTAAATGTCTCGCCGCAAGGTAAGTAACATTTGCTTTGTTTTACTCATCCTTGAAAAAGTCCCTTATAAGTGTCGGCGAAACGTCGGAAAATTTTGTTTATATGTCGGTTTAGGTATCTATATAAATAAATTAATTCGAAAAAATGACGCAGTTTAAATCCGGAAAAAGCAGAATCAGCTTTGGTAGAGGTTGTTTAACATCAGGATCTAAAAAAAGTTTCTAAAAAAACAGCTCACATTGATTTGTAGTAATAAAATGTGACAACAGATTCGTTTAACATTAAAATTTATAACCGAAATTCACAGGTCACAGGATAGTACCTAAGATTAATTTTAGTCTGCTTAGCAAAGGGTTGACATGTGGTGTAAATATTGGTATGGAATATGATGTTTTTTTGTTCTTTATACGGGGGTACTTGAAAGTAATTTAGGATTTTTTTCAGAACAACCACTGATAATAATTTCATATACTGAGATTACAAAAAAATTAATATTACCATAATTAAAATTGATCAGTGTAATTTTGTTGAACGGTTATAGGAACACTGAAGTACATGAATAGAAGTTCTATCTTAGTGTAATTATTTACAATTAATCATTTTTTATTTCCTTGTGTATGCCCAATTTCACCTATTTGCAATATACGAATGTAATTCATGTTTTTTACATCTCCAAGGAATTCGCATTGGCCTTTTTAGGCCCGCTTTTGCTAACTTTTTGATAATTTGAACATATTTTTGAGTAAGATCAGCATGGTGGATAAATAATTAAATTACTAAATTCATTGTTTAGAATAAATTAACATTAGTACATACTGAATTTATTCATTTTACATCATACAACGAGGTCGCATTCAGATATAAAATATACCTCAAAAGTAAAATCTATTCAATATTACTGTAAAATTTTTGTATTTCTAAAAAAAAAACAATAAAAAACATAATAAAATATTCTATCCGACAAAATGTAAGCATCATTTCAGTGAACATAGTTTTAAATGGTCCAAAAAAATGTAAGGGCCTTGGTAAAAATATTTAGGGATTCATTGTTTATTCAGAGATGTGGTGATTGGATCTCGCATCCGTCTTCAGATGAGCTATAAAAGTAGGAGAGATATATGGATGTAGCTATACAAGAGAGTCAAACTCTAGTGAAAAAAAAAAAACAGTAAAAAACTACAGGGTTGGTCAAATTGAAATATAAAAAGAGTTGAAGTAAACACCAGTAAGAATAACGAAAAAATACCTCCTGAATACGAAAAACCTCTAATTTATCGTATTGACGATACAATTAAAAGAAAAGGTTAATACAAACAGAAAAAAAAACATCCAAAAATGTGACAGTGACTCAAGAAAATATCTATTGCCATACACGGATAAGACTTTTTCTATCAATCAGAAAGAAAGATGCTATTCTAAAGACTGGCGTCAAAATTTGTTTAGGAAACAAGAACTATTATACAGAATGAAAATTTGGATCATTAAGTCCATGTAGGATGGGCTCATATGACCCTTTATATAACTACTATGACAGGAATACATATTTTCAGCTACAAACATTCAAAAGTTTATGAATTAAATGAACTTAAACAAGTAGCACGACCTTGAACTTATAGTAAACCTGCGCATCGAAAAAAAAAATACCGATAATGACGTTTAGTATTATTTTAACAGTCATATGTAAATGGGATAGGACATTAACATACGAATTTATTTACAGAGTCTGCTATTCTAGTAAAAGAATCCATGATGATGACATTACTGAGGCAAATATAGTTTTGAACACTTTGGATAGCTTACCTGCTAGGCAATGCACACAAGAGCCTGAAGTTTCAATTAAAACAAACGGACAGAAATGTTTTGACAAAGAGTTGAAGACGATGTTATCTGGTAGTTTAAACATGAACTTAGAACAGTTAGATGTCTGCAGGGGCGGATTTAGAATTGTCATGAAGAGGGGGGGGGGGGGCAAAATGAAAATGGTGATAATAAGACGCGTTTCCAAGGGTTATTACTTGGACCTATACTCCTTCAGTTTAGCAAATTATTGCTTTCCTGTCTACTGTTTATGATCACGTAACTTAACTCTTTCAGATTATTAATCTACTGTCTAGTGTGTACTATTATTAATAGTTTTTCGAGTTTTCGCCTAGAGAGTATTACCTCCCTACGTAACTTTAACTTCACTGTGTATACACCTTGTATTTATTCCATTTGTACATGATGGGTAAACTAAACACGTTGGATACAGGATGTTTACAATGCGATTTCAGTCTAAGTTTGCGTTATTGTAATAAATCTTAAATTGTTTAATGAAAAAAATTCTCAAAGTTTTACATTTGTATATCTCAAATCTGCTTGATTGGCTAAAATCAAAGTGCATTCCAACATGAGGGTATTGGTGTATTAACCGTAGAAACACAAGTAACTGTAAGCGTGGAGGCGGATACACTGTATATAATAATGGGAAAAATAATTGTAGGCAATATAATTAGACAAATAACCTAATAAAGTGAGTGATATTGTGCAATAGTAGGCAGGAAATCAATAACTTTATAAATCACGGTAGCGAATTGTATTATCACCGCCCCCTCCTCAAGAAACTCCCTGTACTCAACCTGAGTTTGGTGTATAATCAGCGTGGATACACTGTACAATTACAGTGTGTGTATTAATTATTTTTATTATAAAATCAAATGTGAATTTTGCTACCTTGGAGATTTTTATACAAAAAGCTTAATTCCATCTCTTTCGAATTAAAAGAAAAAAGGTTTACCAAGGATTTCTTTGTTTCTTTGTTGAATTACATAATAACAAAAAATATAAATTAAAGGGGTGATGTACTAATTAATATAAAACCCTTATTACTTTTGGTGAAATTGGTTTACAGGACGTATAATATAGAACCGTCAGTTGTTCTATGTGTGTATTTTAATAATGGTCAGTGATTTTAGAGAAATATTTAAGAAGAATTTGTTCTTTTTTTGTTTCATTCAATGGACTCTTCCCTTTCTGATAACAAATCAGGTAACATTGATCTCTTCATCGCTGTCGTTTGAGCTTTCATAATCCATTCCATCATAAATGTGATAATTCACTGGAGTGCAGTGACCTGCATTTCCTGGAATCATTCCGTCGCTCCTTTCTGCCCTCTGATGATCAACTGGTGAATTCACTGGAGAAATATCCGGAACGTCCGACAGATCGAGCTTCGGTTTGTCTCCATCCGCATCGCTCAAATCGGGATGAGGGTTGTTCTTGTTGGGAAGGGTTTGTTCCCGAGATCCTCCTGCGGCGAGTAGCTCCCTTTCTTTGGAGTTGCGCCATTTCATGCGACGATTTTGAAACCAAATCTTCACCTGAAAGGTAAACAAATTAATTCAATTAGTATTATTAAAAAAGGAACAGTAAATTGAGGAATTTTGTCAATAAGAGATCTAAGAAATCTAGAACTGACGTGTTACAACATTTCTTTACAAGATGGAGCTACGATTGAAAAATATCTGCTGATAATGTAATGTAAACGTTAACAACACAAACGGAAAATATATAAACACTTAATGGTACATAATGAAAATGTTCAGAAGCGTAATATAGTAAAATAGATACATTAGATATATAAATTAGGGAAACAAATATTGGTTGCACTAATAAGCCATTATTTAATCAAAATTGTTTAATTACTTTTAGTTTAACCTGAATATTGGGTTAATACGAATATTTTTGAGAAAAATTATAAATTTTAAAGCCACATCTTAAAATTTCCACGAAATTAACCGATTCCAGTTGTAAAGTGATCACATATGTAACGCTCTAACCCTGATTCTTCACTCACTAGGAATCACACAAAACAAGTTCTTCAAATTATTGCATTAGCTATCCTTTAAAGAAATTCTGATATGTGGTAACCTTTGAACCCAAGACAATGTACTATTTCTAGCGAGACCTTCCATCACCTCGCTTCCATCAAAATATCGAAAAATTATTCATCTATTGCATGGATATACCTAGTTGAATATTTAAATAATAAATTAATGTGGTTGAATTTAATGGAAACAAGCCAGTGCTGGATCCAGGATTGTCGTTGAAGCGGGAGGCGTGGGAGACTTTAGCAAATTAAACACTAAAAAAGCCAACAACTCAGATGATTTTGGGGGTGAAACAAGCCATCAAATACTTCAAATTAGGATCGTTAGTACAAATGCGTTTATTCCTTCGAGAAGTCATTCTTTTGTACTCAAGATGATAAATAATATATATTATTTTTGGTCGCGAACCTTCATCCGCTGCTCTTTTCATAAGAGAATGCCCCCCGAACAATTATTTATGTATTTGATATATATCGTTAGATATGTAAACGAGAGATTCTTTTATACGCAAGACAATATATATGTAATAAATATTGTTTCTGGTCGGGAACCTTTATCAGTTGCGCTTCCCACAAGGTAATGTCCTCTCGGAACAATTATTTAGGTTGTATTTGATACATATCGTTAAATATATAAACGCGAGAAGTAATGATCGACATCTAGGATTTTCGGGGAAACAAGCACTCAGAGATTCCGAATTTGGAGCGGTTCCATATCATTGCTGTTATCTCGTAACTCCTAGGTTAGAATGTCACGGTAAAATTTTCAGGTTAACCTCACCTGTTAGACATATTGAAATGTCTATCTTTTGAACACAAGACAATATATAATATATAAAGGTATGTATTTTATACATAAATAATTGTTCGAAATGACATTGTCTTGCGAGAATCGCCACTGATGAAGGTTACCGACCAGAAATAACATATATTATATATTGTCTTGTGTACAAAAGAATGACAACTCGAAGAGAGTATTCAATATCTCTGACAGGTGAGGTTAACCTAAAAATTCTACCGTGACATTCTAACCTAGGAGTTAAGGATATGATTCGGAACCTCTGTGTACTAGTTTCCCCCGAAAATTTTAGATGTCGATTATTACATCTGGTGTTTACGAGATGTAATGATTCGTATGTTTGGCAAACCTTTTCCGTTAGGTACAAATCATTCCCACTAGCAGCGCTAGTAGCCCGGTAGCGACACACATTAACTTATATCATTCCCATTAACATACGGGTAAAATTGTATACCAAAAAATGTTTTTGATACAGAACGAGGTTCCAGGAGAAAATTTAATATTTGGAAACCCCTCAGACGTGATTCTATAATATACAGGGCTTTCATTTCAAAATTAGCCAGTCAAAATATCTTTTAAAAAAAAATTTACACGTATGGGTCACCCTGCAGTTTCAACCTAAAACGGGGGTGAATATCACTTAAGTTTAAATAGAAAGGGGTATTATGTGACACCTCTTTTTAAAGGTATCTTTTTTCCCAATCTTTTGACAGACCATTTTTTAAGAGTAATGCCATTTTAAGCTTTCTAATTAATTAATTAATTAATTAATTATTATATACATTGTATTTACACTATTAATATTGCATTAGCGTTAGAATTACATTATCCTTAAGTTAGATATTGAAAATGTGCGCCATTGTTGGTAAAACAATGGTAAAGTCGCAGCTCGAATTACTCCCGCACTTTTCGAAACGTAATCCGCTCACACTCCTTCACTATTCCACGTCTAACTTCCGGAATATCGCGAGGTTGAGTTTTATACACCACAGATTTTAGATGTCCCCAAAAAGAAAATTAAGGGTCGCATTAAGCCAATTTCGTACAGGTGGGGCACAATGTGGAGGTACACCATACTGCTGAAAAATAGGTATTCTTCGTCTAGCAACCAAGTTCCATCTTGATCTATTTTGTTTTCTAAAGATTGGGTTATAAGGGAATTTATCACATTTTTTTATAAGTCCAAATACAATTCCCGAGTTAAATTTTCTATCACGAATAAATGATCAATATTTTATTTCTGAGAATTACGGTCCATATGTTGATTTTCTAGGGATGTTGGTTGTGCTCTTCCCGAAAAAGTTGTGGATTGAAATGTCCCAATATCTACAATTATATTTATAAAAAATACATTTTAAAAAATCCTGCTTCGTCAGAAAAACAAAAATTTTTAATAACATTAGGATCTGCATTAGCCCTTTGAGTAATTAATTCGCAGAATTTTAAGCTTCTGTCATAATCATCCTCAGCAAGCTCTTGTAAAAGCTGTATTTTGTAGGGAAATAATTTATTTAGGCGTAACGTTTTATGCACAGAGCCGACGGAAATATTTGTTAACCTGGAGACTTTTGTATGGATGGTTGAGGATCGATGGCAAAATGACCTAAAATCTTAACCTGTGCAGCTTTAGTTTAAACTCTACGATTCTTGACAATTTTATTGCGCACACTGCCAGTTTCTTGAAATTTATGAAAAAATAAATAATAAAACCAACTCATACTAATGTCCAATATTTTTATCGGAATGTCTCTGATGAAAAACATGCAGTTCTACATGTACAGCATTGTTCTTCCCAATAAATAAATATTATTTCAATTTTTTCTTGTAAATATTAAACCATTGTCGAAATTTGAATTTTTGATACGATAAGTTTTTACATCTTTTTCTATCTAGCCTCCCCGATTATTTGTGCTACCGCTAGTGGAGCGCCATGAACATCAACAACGGCGATGATGGTGAAAATGTGCATTTATTATTTACAGATTGTTTTATGCACAGTATTTAATGAGCATATCAACCCGCTCATTTCTGTCAGTTATGACATACTATCATCAAATTGCATTTATTTGACATTTTTATAATTATTTATGCTCAGTTGATTAACTGCTCTTTATTACTAGACTAGATAATCATATTATAATTAGAAGACACAAAATGACTGCTATTAGTCCAGTGGGTTTCGGAAATACCAATTATTGCAACTAATCTAAATCCCTAACTTCTTCCTTTTCTACTGATTTTTTTTCTCAAGTAGACCGTGGCTGTAGCTATTCTAAGTCTCGCTTTCTCTTTGGGTTTATTTCCAGTTACAGGTTTTCTGTAGAAAATAGAAAATCTAATTCTCTGTCTCGTCACAGTCGGCATTTGAGCTGCGGCGTCGATTGGTCGTCGGATCGCATGGCGTGATAATATTCATACATACATGGAACTAAATATATAGCAACGCCACAATAACAACTAAAATATAAGAAGTGATAGCACCTATAGAAATAAAAAGCGAACTCGCCTAAATTGTTGAATCAAGAAGGTTTTCGAAAAATTGAATGGGGAGAAAGAGTTAATAAAATATCCGGTTAATATCCGAACAACCTAAGGCATGTGGATGATATACTACTAATCTCACATGATAAAATGAAATTAAGTAATAGTAGTAAAAAATGACAAGCGGGGGTCTATGAAAATTTTAATACTACGGATGACATTAAAAGAAAAAAAGAAAAGAGTGGTGTAGAAACATAACTAAAGTTAAATATGTTAGGGAATTAGTAGCACGGAAAAAGTGAATACTCTCTAGTTATCACATTAAACTCGAAAACATGTCCAAAAATGGATTAAGGATGTTAGGGAGTGAATCAAATATGAACCTGACTTATCTGTTTCTCGCCCTGTAGGTAATTCGAGTGGCGTGACGTCTTGATATATGTTAGGTAGGGATGTTAAGAAGAGGGGAGTTCGTCGGTTTGGCGAGGCGTAGTCGATGCGCTGTTAGTAGCATCATGTCAGAGCAAGAGGTGCACACGTTGTTGCGCAACGTGTTGTTATCAAATTTTTGGCGCGGGAGGGCGTTAGACCGTCTGAAATTTTGCGTCGACTATCTGCACAGTTCGGCATTGAAACACTTTCAAGGACCCAAGTGTACGACTGGCACAAAAAGTTTTCAGATGGCCGAGAAACAGTGGAAAATGAGCCTCATGCACATCCTCATGGAGAAAGAAAAATTAATACCACTGATAAAAGAAGAGTGAAAACGGCAATATTAACTTCAACTCCTTATAAAGAGGAAATTGAGACATCTATAGGGAACAAACCTACTACGAAACCCAAAGTAAAATCAAAAAGTAGTGAATAACAAAAGAAAATCTAAAAATGTTGTTACTAAACAAAGAAAAGAGAAAAAAAAACATTTATTGTACAGAGTTGTAAAGTGAAGCGTACTCATGCGATTTTTGTCGGCGTTAAACTGTTTTTGTTTTTATTTCAAATTTAAGGTACATGGATAATGTGTTCTATTTTGAGGTATTTCTACTTTGATATCTATTTTATTCATATTTAGTCGCCTTCCCATTTTACCCTAACAGGTAGGCAAAACGGGATACCCTTTTTTTAAAAAAAATATTAGTTTTTCAATGTTATCGTCAAACTATTCAGGAATAACTATACCAGCCATGAAAACGATTAATGGTCAAGTTACAGGTGAAAAATGTCGTTATATCAAAAGCCTAATAAGAGAGTTCTAAGTCGAATAACGTTAGCTATCCCGTATTGTCCAACTCTCCCCTATGTGGTGTTATTCCCAACAAGTGATAAACATTAATGTATACTTTCATTGTCCCGCCGATGAAAAACCATACTTTGTTATTATTTTTAACTATATGAAAACAAATGTGTACTATACTGGCACATTATAATCTTGCTCATTGGCTTTTAATAGGTATCCTGAAATAATTATTTTTATTAGGGTTTTATAACCAAGATTGAAATGTTATTTTAATCCTAGAGATTTGACTAGGTTCTCTTTCAGTGTTTTAAACAATTTAACAATTTTATCGAAAATTAATAAAACTAAGATTTTTTATTTAAATTACAAAGCAATCAAGTGCACCATCAATTCATTTATATTATCTTCCTAATTGTAAGCCAGTCACATACAGGATCAGCTCCCTTTATATGTGTATTATTTATCAAATCATCATGGCCATCTGAGACAATCAATTCAAACGATCTAAAACAAAAACAAACGATGTATAAGTCAAACCAAGGGGGAAGGATTGAATCATTTAGAACTGTGGAAACTCCAGGGGTTGGAAAATGCCGAAAGCACTCATCCTATGACGGGCATAATGTGAGGCTGCAAATCGACGTTTAGCGAGTCAAAGATTAGGGATAAAGATCGGTGGGGTGTAGAGTGAAACAGAAAATTGGATGAGATAAATTGCCAGAGGAAAACAATTAGATCGAATACCTGGCTACGTGCGAAAATGAACTCGGGGACGTTGGCGGTATTCACTAATGAAATATATTATATCTAATGAGTTCCTTACAAAAGTAGCTAATTGAAATAAATTATTATTTCATTGTTAACTCTCTCTTTAGTTGGTATTGATATGACAAAAAAATGTAAGAGGTGTAACCATTTTTTCTTGTCTTTAAATTTTCGTTGTGGTAAATGTTTTGAACACCAACACCCAATCTTTACTGTTCAACTAGGCTCGCCAAACCATGGAGATCGTTAAGTCTCGGTATGGCCGAATATGTGAAAAATTTACATAGTTAGGAAAAAGTAAAGCATTTGTTACCTCATTTTTTCTAGGCCTCATTTTGAATTTCCATTTGACTTTGACATTTGAGGTTATATCAAAGTCAACTAGATTTGTTTAAATTTGCCCCAAGTTTTTCATGACAGAAATGGTTAGGGAACTACCGTCATGACCATAGTTATCCCAAAGGACCAGGCACCTTTTTTACAGAAAAATGGACTTCCCTCAGATTTTTTGAGATTTTGGTATTTTGTAGAAGTTGATGCTCTGACAAAAAGAATTCATGGGCTCAAACAGATTCTATGACTAGTTTTCGGGATACAGAGTGTTAAACATCGAAAATGCTGGATTTTTGATATTAGATTTCGCATGATAGACGTGTTTTACTTCCCGTTATTGGAGAAACCGTGATTTGTACATTATTTATTTCACAAAACTAGTGCCATAGATTTTGGTGGATTACATGGTATTTCAAAAATACGTATATTTTTTTTGGAAAAAACATTTCTTTATTACAACGTTGAAAACATAAGAAGATGCTATTGCACAATTAATATATCGTTAAAGTAATCATTTCTTGGATGTACTTCATATAATATACAGTGTGAGCCATAAATATAGCTAGACAGGGCATATATTATTTTTCATTATTAATGAGTCACCCCGAAGAAACCATTCGTGCTGCAATTTTTATCTGAGATGAAACAAATATAAAATCGGTCTCTCTATACTCTGCAGCATATTAAACTTATTGCAAAAACTGTACATATTAAAAAAAGTTAGTTTTTACACCATCCACTTTGTACGTTATTACATTTTTACGTTAATAAATGTTCAGTGTTTAATTGAGCAGAATATTACTAAAATTGTATGACTAGTTTTCGAGATATAGGGTGTTAAGTTAAACATCGAAAATGTATCATTTTTCTTATCATTTCTCATAACAGACGTGTAATATTTCCATTTATTACAAAAAACGTATTTTTCAGAGTTTTGATAAAAATATTGAACAAAACAGTTACCTTTAATTATCTTTGATTGCAGTGTGTTTCCAATATATGTAACATGTTTTTTCAGAAAACTCATTTTGTATTACAACGTTGAATACATAATGATGTAATCGCACAATTAATATAATGAAAAAAAATGAATTCTTTAACGTATTTATATATTATTTGGTGTGAGCAGTAAATATTGCTATAGTGGGCATATAGCATTTTTTACCATTAATGAATAACCCTGTATAAACTACTCTAATTTTTAGTTTTTAGCCTTTTTGCAAAGCTGTTTAACATTCTGTTGATCATAAAGAGACAGAACATATATCTGTTTAATGTCTTATTAAAATCACAGCACCAATGGTTCGTACAGGAAATAATAATATATGCTCTCCCTACCTATATTTATGGCTCACACTTTATATTATATGAAGCATATCCATGAAATTACTATTTTAACGATGTATTAATTGTGCAATAATATCTCTTTATGTTTTCAACGTTGTAATAAGAAAACTATTTTTGCCAGAAAAACATGTTAGGTATTTTTAAAATACCCCGTAATCTAAAATTTATGGCAATGGTTTTATGAAATATATATGTCCACTAATGCACAAATCAAGTTTAATTGGATTTTTTAAAATTGAAACATTTTTGACACCGAAAAATTTTAACTTTAGGCACAACCCTATATCCCATTTAACCCAACTAAATACGACAATGCAATGTGTGAGTTGGCACATTAACTAATGTATTGAGAAAACCATAAGATTTCAGAAAGGCTCATTTCAACAAGTGCTAAAAGTGTTCACCATTACATTCCAAAAATATAAATTTGACAATGGAGGAGTGTATGCTCGGTTTACTCAAGCTACAGCTCTCTAAAATATCTATACCTATAGGATAATTCGACCTCACCGTTGGTATCTAGGAAACTACAGGAGATACGACAAAGTTTAAATGCGAGCAAAATTGCCTAATTTAGAGCTTGAAGAAATTAAAATTTTCCTATTATTTCCGAAGATATGGGAAAAAATAGAAAATAGGAGATTTCGTTTTTCTGTCTCTTATAAAGTTATTTGACGAGTAAAATCAATTCTAAAAAGACATTTTCAGTGCCACTTTTATTCAGCTATACGATTATCTTTTCAGATTTGTCATCCGCAGTTTCGGTTTTCGGCTACCATCATCAACTTATAAACGTCACATTAGATTTTTTCCACACAAAAATAGTGAACATTATTCTGATTCCATTGTAATACAACTTATAGTAACTTGCTTTCTTAAAAGCACAAATATTTAGATAAAAAATATCTGCTTAGTTGGTCTTGATACTGAAGAATTTTCTTTTGTACCTACTTGTTAAACGAATTTAGAGTACCTACACATAGTTTCATACACAAAGAATTTCACAAATGAAGATAAGCGAGATATGTTTACAGTTGATTAAAATTTGATAGAAACAGTAGATAATGAAATGTATTTTGAATTATATCAGAAAAGTCAAAAGCCGCATAGAGAATTATTTAGAATTTTGGTCGAACATTAAGAACACTATTTTAACAAAATAGGTATAAAAAATATTATATCAAGTGTACATAAACGAGCACTAGTATTTAAATTATCCAGAACCTTGCCAGACACCTGACTAGCCAGAATTTTTTTATCCACATATGTGGAAATCTTGCAATTAAATAGTCTCAAACAGCTCTAGAATTATGTGGAAACCAATATCTATTATAACTGACAAGGAGCAACTCATCGAAATACTTGGTCTCCAAATTGGGTTCTTAAGCAATTATGACTTTCACCATTTAAAAAAAGGGCCCGACTATGAACTTGCGGCCTAACTCTCTA
The DNA here is from genome assembly GCA_034190945.1 of Octodonta nipae. Lineage (NCBI taxonomy): Eukaryota > Metazoa > Arthropoda > Insecta > Coleoptera > Chrysomelidae > Octodonta > Octodonta nipae. The sequence continues at coordinate 93,858,493 of CM067221.1, forward strand.
GGGTAATTTTGACGTAAAATATGTTCGTTATTTCTATTGAAGATGCCACAGTTTGAAAAAGTACTTTCCTCAGTTTTTATAAAATCACGAGTTCATCCCTATTTGGGCGCCAAAACTGAATATGTTTTAAATCACTTTCTTTAAACTCCCTCCAGACGCTAGTCTATGGCACATCCATATCAGACGAAACTTGATTAAGTTGATTTAGAATGGTTCGGATTTATCCAAAAACCATAGTAACGGAAATTAAAAATAATATATTTATGATAAAACATTTTTTAAAAAAATATAACCGACTTCTACCTATAACTAAAAAGCTAAAAATAATTATATCAAAATACAACTCTAGCAAATAAATAACACATTCAATGTTGTTAAGTACCTACCCAGGAAGTAAAAAATGTAAACATTAAAAGGTGCTCATTCTGTACAAATTAATTACATACCAATCTAGTATATTTTTGAAGTCGGTGCCAAGCAAATCTAAAATGCTTCATTGTGTACTTATCTACTAATTCATAAAACTTGATTGTTGCTTGGCACCGACTTCAAAAATATACTAGATTGGTAGGTAATTAATTTGTACAGAATGAGCACCTTTTAATGTTTACATTTGTTACTTCCTGGGTAGGTACCTTACAACATTGAATGTGTTATTTATTTGCTAGAGTTGTATTTTGATATAATTATTTTTAGCTTTTTAGTTATAGGTAGAAGTCGGTTATATTTTTTTAAAAAATGTTTTATTTTCAACTGTTTAGTTTTTTTGAACTCAGGTAGTTTTCATTCTTTATTTTTTATTTTGTATGTATAACCTTAATAGACAGAACCAGGTAACATCGAAAGCCTCAACATTACACAATGATACTTTATCATTTAAATTGACAGGTAAATCTTTACGAACAAAATGTACCAGTACGCGTTGACTTAATAAGCCCAAAATATATTTATGCCTTATGGACTACGCCATGTAACTTTTTTTCAACTTTTTTTGACAACCCTGTATAACTAGATAATTCCAGTCCAACCTATGTACCAACCATCCTGTACATACGACTGCCCACGGACAAGCATAAATTTGTTAGCTGCCTTCTGTAAACTATAGGACGGAGTAGAATCCATCCTATATTTACGGAGTCAAATCCGTCCTATATTTCAACCATAGTATATAATTTCTTGTGGGCTACCCCATAAATTATTTCATTTTTAACATTTTATGTTATCGCCCTGTGTAATATTAATTCCTCTCCACACTTTATGCAACTTCTTATAGGCTATAAAAGAAATAATTTTTTAATCACACTTTATAAATATAATTCAACTCCAGCATATATTTCAACCATCCTGTATATGATTTGCTTATGTCCACATCATGTAACAATTTTTTAATCACCATATATAATTTTAATTTCACATTTTTTTCAACATTTTTATACCACCAAACGTCCAGTCCACCCTATATTCCAACCATCCTGTATATACGGCTGCCTACGGACCACTATCATTCTAGTCCGTCCTATATTTCAATTTTCATATAAATGCAACTCCTTCTGCCACTTTACTTTGTGATTTTGTTTGCTATAACTAAACACCCTGTCTATAGGCCACCAAGTACCAGTTTAAAGTTTGACATGTGTTGTCACTGAATTTTCTATTAGGCCGGGAGAATGAGACAACCAAAAGTACCGTCTTCGCAAAATGGAAAAATTTGCATTTAAATAGGTATTTACCTGGTATACAAACAAAACGAGCTTGGTACTCATTGATTTAAGGAGCCGAAAATACTATGCTATACTACCTATATGCTTGAAATGTACATAGAAAATTTTCAAATTCGCAATTAAAACTTCCAGTGCCTAAAATTACCGCACTATTACGTTGGAATTAAAGTATTTATGAGGAAATGTCTGTTATGTCATTTCGATGAAATTTTTGATAAGAATTTTGGAATTTTCGGCGATTATCTTGCAAAACTGCAAGTTGCACGTCGCAGAAAAGTATATGAGATCACCTAAGGATCTTCCTTAATAGATTAAACGTTAAAAAACTATACACATCCATAAGGAGTTACCGAAAAATCGACTAAAATATTAGGGATATTGGTCGATTTCCATGCACGCATGTGTTTATTCGCAAATTTTATCATTTTACCAATAGAATTCTCTTCCAAAATTTGAAGTTTCACCAATTCGGATATATACTCTATTAAACAAGACCATATTCATCCAAAACGGTGCACCACAGGAGAAGAAATCAGGTAACATACATACAAAAAAAAAGCGAAAAAATACGCGACGAATTGATAACCTCTTCCTTTTTGGAAGTCGGTTAAAAAGGACCAAACTCAGCCAAGTATTAATCATTGCCTTTCCAGATAAAAGTCAAAGTACATCTGAGCTGTTTTCTTACCGTTTCTATGAAATGGTATCATGTTTTAACAAATACCGAAAATAACTTCAAAGAAAGGATGTTTTCAACTATGATTTGAAAACAGTGAAAATGGAGAAACAGAGCAACTATCTCATTAATAAGATATCAGCTTTTCTTCTACATTAATTTATAAATAAATAAATTCCTAATTATTGTTCAAATAAGAATTTCGTTCGGTTACTCTTGTTGTTTTATTGAAGTCGGTTTTGTTTTTTCAAATTATTTTTTTACAATTTTAAACTATATAATGATATAAGTGGATGCAGTTTTCAATTCTAAAACAACAATTTTTGATAGTGGTAAAAATGAAGGTACCTTACTTTTAAGCAAATTCCATATTTTTTACTAAAAGTTATCAATTCATCTTAGGTTTTAGGACATGCACATCTTTTTATTAAGAATAACATTTGTCTTAATACTAATAATTATAAGAGAGTTTTCCATACGACTCCATCTTAAGTGGACACACTTTATGCAACTTGCCCCAAAATTCGTTAAGCCGAAACCTATGAGTGGACAAGTTTATACCTGCCGGCGAAAAAATCGCAGTCATTTTTTAAGATATACTCACTTTTTGAAAAACGTCCAAAAAGAATATTAGATTTTTCAGTACTATCATTACAATTTTGAAAATATTGCTGTTGAAATGTTTGTATTGGTAACCTAATTATTTTATTAGATACAATCCCAAATTAAACCGCAATATATGTTATTTTATCACAAAAAAATGTAGTTACATTTATTAGGAGAAATTTGGAGAAAGTTGGCATCACTAATAAACTGTCTTCTAAACCTTGTTTGTGGCATATTCTTGTTTACTTTAAAAACATAAAAGTAACCAGTAATAAAGTTTGCAAAACTGTATAATACTTCTTCCAGAATTCCTAAATAAAAATCATGTAGGTACTTTTCTGAATAAGAACCAACTATTAAAGTAATTCCAACATTCTCGACGTATTTGATATAAAACGAATGTGAAAGTTTAAATAAACAGTTATACATGCCAAATATCGTCTTAAAAACGACCTTTTCATCAATTGTGCATAATGTCGCGAATTGATTGTCCGGCAAGATTCTTTGACGTAATTCTCCAATTATTGATATGGGTTTCGAATAAATCTTATCTTTAAGGAAACCCCAAGTAAAAACGTAGGGTTTAACTTGGGAGAGCGTGGTCGCCATAAAAATGGACCAAGGCGCCCGATCCAACAACTACGCTAAATTTTATCGTAAGCTACAAGTTTTTCCCATTTTCTGAAATCAGTATCCTCCATAATAGAATACAGTTTAAATCATCCAAGTTAGTTAAGGAGTATTCTAGTTTAACTGAAAAGTCATAGTTACAATAACAAATACAGACGAACTGAGAACCTCCTTTTTGTAGTAGGTTAAAAAGCTGCGATAAAATGAGGTTTTGCAATTGTGGATAAAACTATTTAAAAAATTTAAGAACTGCAAAAATATCTGTTTATAAAGACAAATATCTAATCATCAAATGTTTGCATTTTACATCTTTTAATAAAATACCATATGTATTTAAGTGAATTATATTATTTGCAGCTCATCTATATATGAATAGGCAAAGACAAAACGGTTCGGTACCATTTCCTCCTCTGTTGCTCAACCAATTTTCTTTATTTTTGTTTTGTTTAGTAGTTATTGACGACCTTCAGTGCAGAATGCTTAAAAGTAATATTGCTTCATTCATTAAATCAAATAAAAAAAATCCTAATTTACGTTCACACTGTCAATGTTAAAGAGTGCCGCCAGATTGCTTGGAGAGAAAATCGAAAAATGGATTGACTCGAAAAACAAACTAAATTAAACAAAAATCTAACAAATTTTGATCGGTCCAGTAAGTTATTCCACTTTATCACGCTACTCAGATCTCACGCATAAAAAAATATATTATATGATAAGAACCATTTATTTGGTACTCCCAATTTTGAAACTTTCATTTCTTTCTAAATATGGTTTGTCAAAATTAGAGTTGTGTATTGTGTGGCAACTGACCAGTGTGTATTCGATATTTTATTATTTTAACATTATGCTTTTAATTTATATTGTTTCTATTTTAAGGGCCACGATATGAATACAATTAGTGAGATTTAAGATAAATAGTTAGATCTGACATCATGGTAATAATTCTAATGTTCACGACCATCTTGGTTCTAGCGAATTTGATTATTTCGATTTTAGTTTGACATACCATAACATTGTTAGCCGTTAGGATAATGTACCTTTTCAATTCAATGTGAAAATAATCAATGTATTATTTAAAATACCCTTACAAAAATTGACAACATTAAAAATTTTATTTAACAGCAAATTAACAGCAGGTGCATTATATCTTCTATACTATTATAAAATTGTAGTTGTCTGTTTGTTTGTTTGTTTGTCTGTTTGTTTGTATGTTTGTTTGTTACCTCATCACGTAAGAACTACTGAACTGATTTTGCTGAATCTTTTTTGTTGCAAAGCTTATTTTAAAAAATTCCAACTCATATACATTAAGTGTCATTTTACAGGGTGTTCCATATATAGGATAGGTAGAATTAAATGGATTTAAAAAATCTGGAAAAAAGCTATATTAGATGGTCCGTAAGTAGTTGCATATATACAATGTGGTTGAAATAAGCAGGAAGTTATTCGGGGTGGTTAAAAAAAGATATATTGAGTGGACTATAAACAGTTGTATATACCAGGTGGTTGAAAAACGGGTGAAGTTGAATTATATTTATACAGGGCGGATAACAAATGTTATATTGTTAGCGTTATAAGTAGTTGCATATACAATGTGGGTGAAATCAGTGTAAAATAGAATTATATTTATACAGGGTAGATAAAAAAATATGTTATGTAAGCAGTTAAGTGATTAAGCTATTATTATAGCTATGAAATGGGTTAAAAAATGTTAGAAGCAGCTGTTTATATCGGGTGGTTGAAATATAATTGGAGTGGAATTATAGTTTATAGGGTAGTTAAAAATTTGTTTTATAACCACAAGTAGTTCACAAGTTCACAAGTAGCATACTATAGGATGGTTGAAATACCCATGTAGCAGAGTATAATTGCAGCTATATTTACAAGTGAATTTAAAAAATAGTATATAAATGTTATGATCTACAACCTGTTTCATATACCGGATAGATGAAATATAAGGTGGACTGAATTCTAAGTATACAGGGTGGTGAAAAAATAAAAATATTATATATGGTGGTCCATAAGGTTGTTGAAATATAGTGTGGCGTAGAACAATAATTATACAGTGTAGGTAAAAGAAATTCTGGAGTACCTGAATTATGGGGTAAAGTCAAGTTATCGTGTAAGATTATCAGTGTAATTCAAACAAGGTTAGAAAAAGTTGCGAACCAAGGATGCTTTAAATTTAGTGTGGAGAGAAATTATATGGTTTTGGTTGAATTTCGACCACTGGGTGACCGGCTAGTTCTGAGAAATAACTTTTACTGAGCAGAAAATCCCTATACGGAACGCTGTTTGACCAGTTTAATGTTAAGAGTACAAAACACGGTGTTTATTTAATTCAAAATTTTGTCGACATGCGAAGATTGACAGTTTTTCCCTATAATAAAATTCAGATACGAAAAACGTCACAAACTTATACATAAACCTGATAATATTCGCCCTTTATTGTTTTAAAGTCCCTTAATCCTGAATGTCTTTGTGCTGAATAGCGAAAACCATTAAAATCAAACTACCCGATACGACGATAATGATCTTTCTTCAAATAGGACATTAAATTCCATTTGTGTTTTTCACCAGCATCATTTCCATTTATCCGAGATCTTTCCCGAATGAGGGCCACCGCTTCCACCCACTCCGCCTTTGCCATTAAACAATCACGCGGGGGTTTATCGTAATCATAATTAAACGTTATTAAATTAGATTTTATCGCAAAGGAACTGATTTAAACGAGTATTTAAGAGGCCGCTTTTAGGGGTTGAAAATGTACCCCTAGATGATCGCGACAAGGCGGACCGTCGGTGAAGATTATATAAGAAAACCGACCAATAGAAAACCATCGCTCCCCACTACGCAGCGAACAAATGCCGACCGTTTCTCACCAGATATATTTGTACCTCTACACCCTTGCATATAAGAGCTTTAAGGGATGAATTGGTGAGGCAAACCACCCCTTTATAGTTGAGTGCCGTGTGCGGTCTAGAAAAAGTTTCCGGTTCGGGGATGCTATGAAATTTCTAATAGCTCTTTATGGACGGTGTGAAACTTATTAATTCTTTATTGTAAGAGAGTCCTCTATCTCTCTCTTTCTCTTTCATTTCGTAGGATCAAGGTTTTCTTGAAAGCTATTCCTGACATGAAAGGAGCTTGAAAATCTTTGGCTGATTTAGACATTGACAAGGTAATCGGTCAAATGGATAAGAAATATAATTGTCAGTTTATTATAGGCCGCCATTTATTTTTTTCTTTGTAAAAAATGATTACATTTTTTTTCTGTACACTTTAAGATGAGAAGTGACCAAGAATGGAATATATGCTATTTCATTTTCTGCACTTAAAGATACATTAAAAAAAAGCGGAAGTCATTTGAGACTGAATGATGGATGCGAAAGCTTTTTACGAAATATAGATACTTTCCGTTTCTCGTGATATCCCTGTCTCTGTTTCTTTTTCATCGTGTCATTCTTAGTAATAGATGTAAATTTAGGAGAAATAAATTAATTGTTATTATTTTGTTATGATTCAAGTAGGTATTACACCCAATGTGTAATTTAATTCTCAATTTAAATATAACTGCGAAATAACATATGTCGTGTAAGATAATTTTAAATTAAGATATAAAATTTCAATCATACTTCACCTATTTAATATTCTGGTAATATTTAAAAAGGTGACTTTAATTATAACAGGTTAAATTATGGGAACATTATGTAAGTAGATATTTTTTTAATATTACAACATTTCCAGATTATTCTTCAATACATTGGTATTAAAAAAGTGTCCGTCAAAATGCATTAAATTAGGGTGGCGCTGATGTAGCAAGAGTGTGAATTTTTAACAGAACGCCAAAGGTTTTTAGAATCTCACATATATTTAGAAAAAATATATATATTTTTCCTACCTTGATTGAAAAAAAGACAAATCCAGTGGCTTAACATTAATATTATTTTATATTTAACAATTCACATCATACCCTCTTCCTACATCAGAGACATTCTGGTCACTTCTTGAACTTATTATTTAATGCTTTCAGCTGGACACTTTTTGAGTTTAATTCCCATATAAGTTTGTCATCCTTATCTCTACCATCTATAAACTTGACCTTTTGTGCAGAGTCCTAGTTTGTCATCTTTGTCAAGTCTCTAATTTAAAATATCACAAACAGACAATTGGAACACTTGTGGTTTAAATATTTGACAATGTTTATTATTTGATTTTTGACGTAACTAAGAGAATTTTATTTGTAATATACAGGGTAGCACAGAAATTTCTAAAGATCATATAATCATAAAGTTCATTTCAAATTGGAAGAATTTGAAAGGGAGATCTTCAGAAGTTTATGTGGCGCTCCTAGGTGCGACTTTGTTATAAGATAGTGCATTCGCCAAAAATGCGACCAAAGAACTTTGTTGATTCAGTGATCCCATTAGTATCCTTCAGAAAACAACTAGACAATTGGAATGTTTATTAGAATGAAAAGCAAATAGTGTGTAGGTATTGTATATTAATCGGATATTATATTTGTTTTTTAATATCAAGGAAGAGACTCTTATTATATTAGCTGGTTCTTGTTGTACACAAAAAAAAACTAAGTCGTATGGGCATTAATGATCAAGGTAGTGTTGTGTCGGTCGGAACGAAGTGTCGAAACAAATGCAATTTAAGTTTTTGCATGTCATTACCTTACTAATCTATTTTCATATATGTAAGTGTGGGCTTCCTTTAAGAAGCTTTCGCTTCAATAATAGTGATGATTAGTGACATACTTTCGTTTGCATTGAGTGTTACCGTTCTATCAATTTCTTTATTTTAAAGCTTCAAAAAAGGCTAGGATACGGCGATTGCTAAACTTATCTGAGTATCTAAGGGCATTAAAATTTTGGCATTTGGATAATATGACAGCCACGCCTTTAATTCTTTTCAATAAAAAGGGGGGGTTGTTTTCTGAATGATAATTGTGGCATCTCTGGTTTTTATTTTTTCTGAGTTCTTTGGGAATAACTACCACATAAACTTGAAAGTCTGTATATTTCAAAAGTCCAAATGTTTCAAGGTCTAAATCAGACCTCGTTTTCAATGGTATAAAAACAAATTAAACAAAAAATTAAAAAAATAAGAAGATTAGCAATGTCAAATTGTGATTTCGATATTTGTCTTTGCTAGTCTTCTTAATTTTTTAATTTTTAATTTTTTGTTCAATTTGTTTTCATACCATTGAAAACGAGGTCTGATTCAAACCTTGAAACGGTTGGACTTTTGAAATATACAGACTTTCAAGGTTATGTGGTAGTTATTCCCAAAGAACTCAGAAAAAATAAAAAGGAGGGTCCCTTGAAAAGTAATATATATTAGAATAATAGTTTGTTTACTAGATCGTTGAAAAAAGTGACTAATAGTAAAAATGTATTAGAGTTGCAATTGTCACATTAATAAGTTACAATAATAAAGATTCAAAACTCCATGTGTTCACCATTAACCTGTTGGTTGGCAGCAGTATAACCTATTTTATGTTTCTTCTACAACATTCTGTAGGTACAATTTATCTAGTAATATTGTTACATTCATATATCTTTTCAATGCTTTCGTCTCATACGCTTTCACTGTCAGACGATCCTAGAGGAAAAAATGTAATGAAGTGATTTAGCTGGCCGTTTTAGGCTTTATGTCGCATAGTGCGGGCCAAGTCACTTATAATAGGGGAAAAACTCCATATCTCTTAAAAATATTTAGTTCCATCGAAACGGGGTTGGTTCAATTCGAGTTAGGATAAGACAATAAACAAGAATAATATTAAATTTAAAATGTGATATAATTTAATAATTTAATATTTTATCGCGAAATGAATTCCGACATTCAGGAGTTTCTAGCTCACAGAGACTCCAAATCGGGAGTTATACTGTGTGTTACGCCGTTTCCCTGTTATCCCTAGGATAGAAATCACAAGAAAAAATTCGTAGGTTTACTAAAACCTGCCAAATAAATTACGGTACCAACTCTTCGAGATTTTTCAATCCATTGAACGCAAGACAATATATTGTTTCTAGTCGAGAACCTTGATCAGTTATGCTCCCATCAAATGATTGAATTCTTGAATAATTGTTTATGTATACATATAGCTATATGTTCTGTATACATAAATATTTATTAGAGAATTCAATGGGTTGAGGGGAGCGCAACTGATGAAGGTTCTAGACTAGAAACAATGTATTGTCTTGCGTTCAATGGATTGAAAAATGTCGAAAAGTTAGTACCTTAATAATTCTATACCAAACTTTTTTTTGGATTCTTGTGTTCTGCATAGTTTCTCCAAATAATATTACACCACGAAAATTAAATTACAATATTATTAAAAACAATGCATATTTCTTTCAAATATTAAAAGTTGTAAAAGAAAATTTAGGCATCTTGTAGGTTATGTAGAAATCCGACAAGACATGAGAAAAATGTATGAAAACTCTCTTCGTTCGTAACTGGACATAAACCCTATCTTGTGAAATGAGGCCTAGATGTAGCCTTTTATTTCGAATTTCCTGGACTTCTCGGAAAGAAGCCCAGTTGGTAATGTTGACGATGCTATTATTTCGGGTCCATTTCTATTGCTATCTTAATAGTTTATGTGTCCTATAATTTAAATTTTTCCCTGTCGATTTATGAGCCGCTATGAATCATCTTCAATGTTACTCCCAGGCGAGAAGTCAAGTTTTCGTCTATTTGAGTTATTTTGGCTATCAAAGAAAAATTCCGGAAAAATACGCTGAACGTATTTCTAGAATTACCGGAACCATATTGCTGCCTTACAAAATCAATCTTGAACCCTAATTCAGTCACGAACCCTTTTTGGATACGTTCTTATGCTGCTTCTTTTATTGGAGGAGTAGTTTTCATAGTTCTCCAACATTTTAATTCTTTACGTCATATATTTCATTCGGCCGTGGAGTAGAGAAATATCTAACTGAATTGCTTCGTCTTAACGAGGTTTTACTACCAAGCCCGAAAAGTCACTCATCTCAGAAGATCAAGTCCTGCAAATGAAGTAGTTGCTTGTTGCAGTAGAGCAGGATTGCCCCTTAAGACCCTCTTGCAGTACATTGGCGTTTCGTTATATGTGAAGTAAAACATATTATTATTTACTTCCTATAGTATTAAACGCACATTTCTATCTATGTTTACAAACCTGTACCCCTTCTCGTAAAAACCAAAACCTATCAAATTTGGAGACGCTGTTGACCTATATGTCCTGTGGAACGTGCACACTACATTGATATAACGATTGAGATCTACTCCTAGGGACACAATCTTGCCCTTCTTCTTTCTTATACCTCCATATTACATGGAGTTTCATATTCTTTTCATTAGATCCGTTGATTAAAAAGTTAAGCAGTAGATACAGGACCACAGGCATTAGCATGAGTTTAACTATGTTGAAAACTTTAGCAGTTCGTCAATTAATAATAATTCATATTTTGAATAATTTTAAAATTTAATGTACCCAGTGTTAATGCATGTCGAGTCTAGGCATTATTGGTGAGTCCAGCAGTTTTTTCATATATAGTAAGAGGTCTTACAGAGCAAAAAAATAAGATCTGTAAGGAATGGCTTTAACGTTGAGTTCAACATTTTTTAATATCATTTTAATAATTTTGTTTAATTATTTGGTATTATGTTTCACTTACTCTCCTAAAATGGACATAGTTGGGCTCCTAGAAGTCTTAAGTACTACATAAAAATTTGATGGAATTGCTACGGAAACTCTCTATAAAATATGCCTTACCGTGGTGATGAGGTTAGAGTTACAAGATGGCCGGAAAATCCAAAATCATCCCAGAATTTTAATTCCAGTCCCGTGTTCAGTAATTCAGATTTAATGTAATACTATTGTAATACTCGTAATAATTCAGAGTTAGCCTGCAGCTAAACGTTATTTTTGGGAAAAGGTGCTATCAAATTTTATTCCTGTATGTTGCAATGTGTTGCCTGAATTTAGAAAAATGATTTTGCTATTAGACCAGTTAAAAAACTAAATGAAAATCAATGGCATACAATTTGGTGCAAAGTGCAATATTTGGAAAAGAGATTGTTTTGGAGGTAGAATTTGCAAATTGTTTGATTTTTGTCTTTCAAATCAGAGGATGTTGAAGATGCGGTTAATATTTATACAGATTCTGTATTTAAAAAAAAACTTACCAGCCAATAAAACCTGGGTATATTTCTTGAGAGCAAACATATCAACAGATTTATTTATAATAAGCAAATCTAGATTGTGTACAGTTAATATATTTGAAAATAACTTACATTTTTCTTTTTCTTAATCTCCGAGTAAAAACATTATAGTAAGTTAGTTAGTTAATATCTTAGAAATGTCCCGGAAATCATAAGTCTGGATCTGGGATAATGTTAGATAAGCTATGCAAACTATACTTTTGAAGTATTAGATCTATAACCAGTAACAAAACACAGTAACGTACAAAAAGCCACTGTTGAGTTTTCAATGGTTTTTGTTTATGTCTGAATATCACATGTGTCGCAAGGTCCCATGTTATTATTTTGTCATTCCTAAAGATCAACTCCGAAAATAAATAAAAAAGTACAATAAAGTTTTTGAGTTTATTAATTTAGTTTAAAGTGCTTTAACGGGGATATACTATTAGTAGCATTTCCAAGTTCCAACTGGCATACATTTAACATGTTCAAAGACAAATTTCAGCAATAACTAAGAAGGTTAACAGTAAACAAAACAAACTCTTATGACTTTCGCCTATTTTAACATTGAAAAACAAGCAAATAGGATGAAGTCAATAAACCAATGAATTGTGAATATGTGTTATACAAATAAAATGGTCAAATCATATTCACCCTTCTGTTTCAGGTTCCTGGTTACTTTGCAATCTCAATTTCAATTTGCAGTCATTCATTTGTTATTAATTCGGAACACACATCTTCAATCGACTTGCGTCGGGATTATTTTAAATGGTTTTGTAAACGTTACTTTTATGTATTAAAATTGCTTGAAATTTTTGGTTTGACTAGAGGACGTAAACACAAATGATGATAGCATTAACATAATTGTCACACAAATATCTCTAAATTAGTTAACGTTTTGAATTGCAGGATTATTACGGAGAAACCTACTTAACACTTATACAAAATAATCACACCCAGAAGCGAAACTCTCAGTTGGCGCCAGGTACAAATTTCTTGGCGCATGTGCGATAAAGCCATTAATTTGACGGTAGGTTCAATGAAACACATAATTATGAAGTATTATATTATTAGTTAAAAAATGTACCGAATCCTCAGAGTAAAAGCTATAAAAATAATACTATTATTCCCAAAGAATCTGTTAAATACATGTTACTTACATATACACAATATTCAACTACATATCAATTATCAATCATATTCTAACTATGAAGTGAAAACAGTCCACCGAGGTATACAAATAAGGTCAGTTTGTCAAAATTTTTTTGAGAATTAAATTATACCTACTTTAAAATGATTGTGAGTTGGCCCTATTACTTCCACACCAGTTGAAGTGGAACTTCTGGTATATCACAGATATATAAACACAAACCTTTATTTTCAAAGTACTTCTGATTATTATTTTTTATTCAAATGCCTTTACAAATTACATTTCTCAAATATGTTGTTCCTCTTTTAACATAAATTCGTCTTTATACTTAATATAAAGTTACCGCCCGGATATAGTTACTGTCAAAGTAATGGCTGATTTGTGTTCAAGGCCACGAAATCTTGAACCCAAAACAACAAAGGTAACGACAAGAGTTTTGCTTCTGGGTTTGATTATTCTGTGACACTTATATCAAGGTTATTTACCTTAATATAAGGGGAGCGTTTGTTTTTGTATATTCACGACGTTTATTCAAACTCACATCTAACCTTTTCAAGTCTCTTGGCCTGCTCGGATACGGTTACAAATTCAAAGAGCTAGACTTTCTGTACAATAATTTGTCCTTCTACACTACAGAAAGGAACTGAAGAAAGAAATTTGACAGTTTTGTTAAATTACTTGTAAAATAATATGACTATATTAGGGCACAGTTCTGAACAGCCCCCTTGGGTGACGTCACATATTTTCAAATTTTATAATAGATATAATTTAAAAAATAGCATTACATTTTTTTTATTTCTTAATGTCTTAATAAGATTTTCGCCAATTTTATTTGCAAATTCTTTCCGAATCTACTTCACCTTTAATATTAAGTATAACTACCTTTTAAAGTTTTTCCATAACCTGTTACCTTCTTCTTGTATCGTTTGTTTTTTCTTAACTGCATAAGCTGCACTGTATGCATTTTCAAACTATTTCATATTTAAAAAATGCTAAAATATTTGAACTGAGGGGACTGCGTCTATAACTCAGGGAAAGGCAATTGTTACGTAGACAATAGGCACGTATTGAGGTCACTACGCTAGTGGACTTAAACCTACATAAATCTTATCTATATATAAATAGGCTAAGACAAAACGATTAGGTACCATTTTCTCCTCTGTTTCTCAACCGATTTTCTTCATTTTTGTTTTGTTTAGTTGCTACTGACGATCCTTCAGTGCAGAATGCTAATCTTAATTCATAATATTGGTTCATTCATTAAATAAAATATAATAAAAATTCATTATTTACGTCAATAGTCAATAATGTTAATGCCAAACAAATGAATGTGCCGCGTGCCGCTGCCGCCAGACTCAAACCATTGAGTAATTATATATAGACAGACCAATGCTATTATATACTTAGAGCATATACTTCTGGAGGTGGCATGCAAGCGTTGTTATTGTTTAGTGGGTAAAGTAATCGTTGAATATAATAATTATACAGGGCGATTCCAGATATGTTAGAAATATTTTTTTTAATGGGTGGCACATAAGCAGTTGCATATTTAGGGTGTTTAAAATATAGAGTAGAGTGCAATTATAACTAATAAAATAATTATATAGGGAAGCCCATTAGCGGTTGAATTTACAGGGTTCTTGGAAGAATAGAAGGTGCAGTAAAATTACAGTTTTACAGGGTGGTGCAAAAAACATTATACATAGATGCATATACAGGGTGGCGGAAATGGAAATGCAACATTTCGTAACCCATAAGCAGTTGTATATATAGTTAAGATGAAATATAGGGTAAGAGGAATTATAGATATACAGGATGGTGATAAAAAATGTTAGAATAGGAATTGATTTATAGAGTAGACCACGAAGAGTTCCATATATATAATGATTGAAATATAGGTCGGAGTAGAATTATAGTTACAAGATAATTAAAAATTTCATAAACAAAAAGTTTAAATATGGTGGGTCATAGGCAGTGGCATATACAGAATGGTTTACCCGGTGGTTGAAAAATGTTAAAAAATATTATGCGTGGTCCATAAGCAGTTGCATATACAGGGTGGTGGAAATATATAATGAGATGGAATTATTATAATGAGGATTTTAATAAATGTTAGAGAATTGAGTGCAATTATAGGGGTGTTAGAAAAAATAAATATGCAGGGTAGCCCATTAGCGGTTGAATTGTTGTCATATTAAATTAGGAATTACGAATTTGAAAACAAATAAAGTTCTATGAATAATATCTGAAAAAAACTTGAATTTCGTTACTTATTTGTAGAAGCGAGATGTAAGACCGACATCTAGGATTTTCGAGGAAACTATCACACAGAGGTTCCGAATCTGGATCCGTTCTGTGCAAATGCTGTTCTCCCTAAAGTCCTAGGATAGAATGTCACCATAAAATTTTCATGTTACTTAACCTGTCAGAGATATTGACACAATTGGTCGAATTTCGACCACTGGGCGACAGCTAGTAAATATAAATCGAGATAGTAAAATTTTCAAGTTATTGTTTAGAAATATATTAAATTTTAAAATGTGACGTCACAAATCTTTTGACCCTGCTAGCCCTTGACATAGTATGTCACATTTTGTTAACTACTACCCCCGCTCTTTTAACGTGTGACGTAATTTATGGATGACCCTTTATATTTTTTAATAGAATAATAAATTTCGAAAGGCCACGGAAAAACTACTGGTAATTAGATGCTTCCAAAGAATAAACTTTATTATGAAGGTATATAAATAGGATTGAATTTTATATTTCGGGTTAGTTAATGTTTTTTGTTTAGGTTATCAATAGATTTATAGTACAATTTATTGTACAAATATATTCAACAAATTTATTGACGTCTAGTCTTGCCATTATGCAGTGCAAGAAACAATTTCTCAACTATTACGCCACGCTATTGTCAGTAGACGCCAGTTGTTTCTCTCAGTAGCAAATTTTCTCTTATCAATTCAATCCTTAAGGTCCATATGATGGCGTTGTGCTGCGTCACCTCTTACGCGCTATCCATGCTTAGCTTGATGCTGCTGTTGTTGGCAAACTCAGAGTTTTAAGATCATTTGAACAAAAATTTTCACTATTTAGACCAGACAATTAATTATGTAGATAAATTAACAAAATACGGGTCATGACAAGAACATTTCAATGGCAATAAAGATTACTTTAGGAATTTTGGATGTCAGACAGAAGAATGACGAGGTTTTGAACCTAGAGGTTAGACGATTATGGCGACGAATCTTTTGGAGATCAATAGTAGTTTAGTACCTACCTGTAGAAGGACTAAAGTTGTGACTATCTCAGCGTACCAAACTAGCAAGAAAAAGGAATTTAAGGAAAATTGATTAAAAACAGGATGAGAGCAGCAGTGATAAACGTCGTTTACAAATGCGATCATCTCTTTGAAGGACCTATCCTGAGATAATCTCTGCTAGGAACACCTGCCCTGGAAGACAAACTTCTAAGAAAATTACATATGATACCGATGGACTACGGCAAAGGAAAGATGCCCATTTGGATGGATTGATTCCATACCAGGGTGAAGATTTGACGCATGGGAGGACCAGCCTCAGATGCTTCAAGACGATTCTAGAAAGCCCCTTATTTGTATATAAATAGAATTAAATTTCACATTAGGAGTTAGTGGAATAAAAATAACAGATTTTTGACGTTTGCAATTTGCATGTTAAAGTAATTTGTTTACAATGTAATATAAAGTAATGGTGCATTAATAAAACCTATGTAGGTTGTAATATGACTACCAGCTAGGCCATCGGTATATTGAATGAATTACGTAACAAATTACTATCACAACGAACCAAGCATTGTCTCATAATATTATGTATTTCCTTCTTTATTTGGTGAAATTTCAAATTACCGCAATAATCTTGGATGTAATAATCAAACGGTTTTGAGAAGAAAACAAAACTTTCGGCGAGATAATAACCGACACACATGTTTTTGATCGGATGACACATCACACAAGGAGAAAAGTAATAGATTCCTTCTTCCCCTTAGTCAAAAGTCTCGGCTTCTATTATATTATCCAGTGCGTTAGATCTGCAACATATGTTTTTGATGGCGCCCTTAACAAGGGGTAGTTCTATCTCCATTTAAAAACAGATCCGAATATTTACCCTCTATTTAGCCTTATGGATCGCCCCTTTAACTCCGCTCAAGATATATAACTTTTCGCATTTGTGTTCCGGATAAATGTCTGTTCTGGACTGACGAAAGCATATTACACGGTTGATTTGATTTTTCACTGAGATTAGTTTCTCAGATTTTAATGACACTTGTTGGAAAAATAAATTAAGTCAATAGCCACCATCAAAAATGTAAGGCTTTTATTTTGCTCATTGTTTTCGGAATGATTTATAATAAGAATTTGAAGCTGTGTTATTTTCAAAAATTGTTCGGAAGCACTTTTCAAGGAAGATTCAATTGCACTTGTTTATTGTGTGTGGAACTAGAAACTAATATTTCAGATATTTTTCTCTGGACATAATGAGCACTCTTAAAAATTTTTGCTCCTTCTGTTTTGTTTTTTTTATTGTCATAAGTTAGTGTCTTGGGGTTGGTTTGTCCAGATTTACTGCAACGCGTCTTATACACTGGAAAGGATTTTTCAGTGGGTTACCAAGTTTCCAGACCATCTTAAAAGGTGAAATAATAACATATATAGACATTTCTTTTACAACAAGGCCAAAAATGATATCAATGTATAAAATTGATAAGCTAATGGTCTACTGCTAATACTACAGTCGCTGATGGAAGCATTATAAGCAGAATAGGTTCTAGATGAATGGAATCTGGTTACAGATAATTGAGAGAATTTGATAACAAAGTATAGAAATCTTATTCACCTAATTGAAGTACATTTACGTTCATATAGAGCATAGGTTTGAAAACATCTTTTATTTCTGTAAGTAACGAACCTGGTTAAGACGCTAAGACATATCCAATAAGAAACAAATGTCAATGAAATCTACAACAGGTTAGTTATAAAACTTAGCGCACCATCACATTCTTAGTAGAAGTACTAGTACTGCAAAATGGATGACTAACCTTTAACTCATACCAATAAGCTTAAGATGCATAATTTTATTTTAATCTAGAAGAATAATTTACACTCTTTCATTTGTCCCTGTGCTCATCTACAATTTCATCAAACTTGATTGCTGCTTGGAACCGACTTCAAAAATATACTAGATAGGTAGGTAATTAATTTGTACAGAATAAGCACCTTTTAATGTTTACATTTATTACTTTCTGGGTAGGTACCTAACAACATTGAGTGCATTATTTACTGTCTATAGTTGTATTTCTTCATAATTATTTTCAACTTTTTGGTTATACTTGGAAGTCGGATATATTTTTTAAAAAAATATTTTATATTTTATGGTATGTGACCTCAGATTTATACAGTAACTACTAAATAAAATGAAAAAATAACTGTACTTTGTTTTTCATTTGTGAAACACTGTGTGATAGTGAACTGTACATTGCAGAACAAAGTGTAAATTTTAGATTTATTAAGGCATTATGAGATGTTATATTTTGGATAAACAAATCGCAATGGTAGCGAAGAACTAAACAAAGAAAGCCTCCATTAAAAGCAATAAATGAGTTAAAGCAAAAAAAAATCAGACAAAATACTGAAAGACTCGGAACATACTTAAATAAATTATATTAACAGAGATAGAGAAACTAGTAAGTATCTAAATCGAGACTGAACCCAGTCGAAGATATGCCAGAAATGTATAGTAATACATAAAGGAACACGTTTAGTATAAATGTTTTCTAATAATTTTTCTTATAAATTTCAAGTGAGCCCCAGTATCGACGGAACCCCCGTCTTCCCCCCATTATCTTCGTAAAACATAATGAGCCCTGTGAAACTTACGTTAGAAACAACAATTCTTTAATTTGTAGAAAAAAGGTCAGCAAACTGTTAATTATTTACAGCGGATGGGCTAGAAATAATTTTAATTTTATATTTTCACTATAATTTGCATAAATCTCCTTAATTTTCCAGCCTATAACTCCAACCAGATGAGATTACTAATTACAGTTTCATCGAATATATAACATGAGAAAACGGAAAATGGATATTTTTCCAGCGGTCCCTATGAAAGTCAAAACTTTACGTTTTACTAAGGGGGGGGGGATGGGTCTGCAAATTTTTCCAGAATGAGACCTTTGATATATTACATGCTATAATTTGCCCCCAAAATTAATATTAATGCGCCGTAAAGTTTTCTCTATTTTTTTCAAAATTTTAGGTTCAGTATTTCGGAGATCAGGGGGGGGGGAACGGTCGATTTTTTTAGTTTTTTCCCCCAGAAGTACCCCTTACAAAATTTCTTCTTTTGCGATATGTGCTCCTTACAAGTCACCAAACTATACCTTCATACCAAATTTCAACCTCTTCCGGCAGAAAATATACAGAGGCAGAAATCCTGAGTGATATTATAAGGGTATCCGTATACTGTATATACGGAACCCTTTATATTAACAGCACCAGATCGACTACCCCCTCTTCCATTTCGTAAAACTTCGGTAGAGAAAAGTCTAAGTTTTCAAGGCATGACGACACTTAAAGGGGCTTTTTCAAGGATGAGACAAAAAACAAAACAAATGTTACTTTCCTTGCGGCGAGGCCATTCATTTCTAGTTTTGAAGTGTGTTCGTGAGAAAAAGATGAAATGAATGGAGTAGCCGCAAGGTAAGTAACATTTGTTTTGTTTTTTGTCTCATCCTTGAAAAAGCCCCTTATAAGTGTGGGCGAAACGTCGGAAAACTTAAAAAAATAAATTAATTCGGGAAAATGCCGCGGTCCAAATTCGGAAAAAGCAGAATCAGCTAATTACAGTTTATGTTTAGGCAATAACAAATATTTTAAATATTATAATATTAGACATCGCTACTGTAGTTGGCCAAAGCATGTATCTATAATGATTCATTCTATTGTGAAACGTGAAGATGTAGTTACGCAGTTTTTTGATTACCATTAAGTTTTGAATTTTGTTTAGATTAAAAAACTAAATACTTACTAATTATCTTACCTGACTGTCTTTCAGCCCCAATTTCTCAGCTAACTTCTTACGATCCGGTTTACTGATGTACTTTTGTATTTGAAAACGCCTCTCCAACCCTTTTCGTTGTAAATCGCTGAAAACGGCGCGCCTCATCATGCCTCGTCGGGTTTTCCCCGACCGCTGTGGGCCCATGGGAAAGTCCCGGGGAGAGGAAAAACAGCAGATTGGGCTCCTGAAATTGAGTCGAAATCGTGAATTACAATGGTACAAGACACTATATTGAGAAATAAATAAATTTGCTGTTGTTTGTGATGTATTGGAAATATTGGAACAAAACCTCTGATACAAGATTTGGATTTACCATATAATCACGATAATGTAAATAAAAAATATCGAGAGCAGTTCACTAAGGAATTCATACTAACAATACGTTTATAATTGTGAAGGTTGTAAGAACCGCAAATAATTTTTAAGCAAGTATTACAGAGTAACTATCCCTACATTTGGCACACAGGTCAAAAAACTATATTTTTGAGGGCAAATGGGGGTTTATTTGGAATTGTGTTTGTTTAACAAAATGATTTACAGAAACTCTTATTTCATAGGTATTATTTAACTATTGTAAAAACGTGTGAAGTTTGTTGCTTGATCATCATCACCCAACACTGGTGGATATATGCCTTCCTCATTGATTGAAATCTCTTTCTGGGCAGTTTGCACCCATCTTTTTATATTGTCGGTCCACAGCGTAGGTATTCTCCCTCTACTACCCTTATCGACTCTTGGACGAATCTTTGGCACAGGCGGATCCAGATACGTGCTTCCAAGGGGGCGATCTCATGCTTTAGGGGGGGGGATCCTGTACAAAATTTACCTAAATATAATTTTAAACAGAATTCTTGGTCTATTACATTAGGAGTAGTCGATCTGAGCTTTAAACCCGGAGTAGTTGGATCTTGGTGGGGGCGATCGTCCTCATCGCCCCCACCATGGATCCATCCATGCACTTTAGTAGTATCTGTGCTCATCTATTGTATTACTCATTTTAGCTATGTAACCTAAATAATTCTACTTGAGTTGACAAATATCCTCCACAATAGCTATTCCTGTTCCTGTCATTGACCCAAGTTTCAATTTTCGAGCTGTTGCAGATGTTATGGTTAGAGTTTCGGTACCGTAGGCCATAACAGGTAAAATTCACTGTTCGTAAAATTTTCTTTTCAAGCATATTTGTAGGTTGCTTTTGAATATATTCCGGAGTTTATCAAACGCTACCCAGATATTCTCGAGAGGTATTCTCTCGTTAATTTGTTTGAGTTTCACTAACTATATAAATCTATCAATTAATTCGACAATATTGTTATTGATCTGGAAGTTATAATTTGTTACCAAACCAAATGAATTTTGTCTTTAAGAACTTGATACTGAAGTAGGGCTTCACACAAGCGACAGACTTTTCTAGTTTTATCTCGTTCTCATCTCTAAAAACCCAGACAGGACAAGACTAAACAATTTTGAACATTCCGATACCACATACGGCGCGATTTTTGTTAAAAAAATATAAAGTTTTTATAAGAAAATGTTTACATATGTAACAATACACTTGATGACATATAAAATTCGGTTACCATCTACGAAATATGTTCTTTGAGAAAATGCATGTAAATGAAAAGTTCTTTTGAAGTTTTTGCAAATTTTATCATCATAATTAAATAGAAACAATTAGTTTTTAAAATAAAATGCTCAAATTAAGAATAAGTGAAGTTGTTGAGGTCGAGAACAAATTAGTGACTCGTAGACATCTATTACTAATTAAGTTACATAATTAAATTTGTTGCACCGAATACTTGAATACCGAATATTTTTAAACCTAACAAACTGAAACTGACCTACTAAGTAGCCAATTAAAAAAGGTAGGAGATATTTTAAGAAGTACAATGATAACAGCTTTCAACAGAACACATGACTACATACCTACCTGCTAAAACATATCTACAAACACCAATAGATAAAACTACAGTAACACAAAGTTAACAGAATACTTTGAAATACCTATATAAAAATAATATGAAAATTAAAAGAAAGCTGTTATTAATTAAAATTAATTTTGAATTAAAGAGAATAATAGCAGTATCGAAAGGTCTTAACCAACTGAAAATCTAGCCGCTCAAATAAATAATAATCCTATTAAAATATGTATTGATGCCAATAGTCTTTTTGAAATATGAACAGACTTCGAAGCATTGGTAAGCGGAATTTCCAAAGTATTTATTATTAGAAAGAACCAGGCATGGATCCAGGATTGTCATTGGGAGGCTAAAAAGCATACCACTGAGATTATTTGGGGGGGGGGGCTTCAGCCCCTCAGCCCCCCTGGATCCGCCAGTGGAAAGAACAATTACAAATAAAATTATTGGTGTTTCCTCCCACGTATGCAGATGGCGAGATTTGTTTAGTGTAATAGCTACACCCGGAAATATTGGTTTTCTGCAGCAGGTGTGATAATGACTAAATCAACTACATCATTAAAAGGTGATGAGATGCAAGTGTTATTATTATTGCTCATCTTGTGATTGAAAAGACAAAATTAAAAGTAATGGTCAAAGAAAAATTTGATGCAATGTCAAATTGTCCCTGCCAGACTGGCAGAATTCTGAAGAAATTTTCAGTATTAATACACATTTCTAGGAATAATTTGTTTGGATAATTAATTTTTGTCCAAAAAACTATTTAAAAGGGTAATACCGTTCTAAAAATATATGTAACTACTTTTATCAAGAGTCATGTTTTTTGTTTTTTTTTTACTTAGTAAGTACAATTATCATTACAATTGACATTATTAACTAACGGGAATGTATTAGAAATAAAATATATCTGACCTGTCAAGTAGGGTTGCGGCCTACAATGGGCCGCCAACAGCAAATGAGGATTGAAATGTGGTGGCGGCCTAGAGGCAACAGGTTTCGCTATCGATGATGCTGAATGATTGTTTAGGAACGTCGACAGCCCCAATAGACTAGGTGGAGCCGTTACGTGGACTATATTATCTGAAAATGAAAGTAGAAATATTAACATTAACACTCACGGTACTTGTCATTTTTCTAGTGATAAAACTGGAAAATTTATTTATTTGTTTATAATAGTTAAGTGTACACAATTTTGTGTCGTTATATTTTATCATAATTTGAGTAACTAACACTTTTGTTCCATTATTATGTTATCCTCTTCAATTTATTGACTAGTTGTTATTCCAAATGTTTTAAAGTATCAAACTACAACCCATCAAAAGAACTACTTTCTTTGTTAGGCATTGGTTTCCGTTTAATGCATTATAAGATTCATTCTTGAATTATCCCAAAACATTTTGAATACAGTACTCGAATAGAATTCTTTGCGATCTTTTATATTAGTGCCCCAGTCGATTCCGTACCCCACAATCAGCTGATTAGCTCTGGTTGATTGTTCATGAAGTTCTATCGATAAGTAGCATTCCCATGAGTCATTATCAGGTAAATTTCAAGAAATATAACATAACCAATACGAATAGCGATTGGCAACGACTCTAGTCTGATTTTCTGTAGCCAACAATAAGTAATCTGGTTAATTTATTGAAATTGCCCTGGCTGCTACAGTTTGTTCCCATTACAAATACTACAGTGCCGGTTAAAATTCTCCCCCTCTCTATCTTTTAAACGGCTATACTTACACTAATGAAAGCAGGTGAGTGAAAATAAACGGTTGTAAACTTCTTTACCAATGGTAACAGATGACGTAACAGTAATAGATGACGTCACAGGGCCCCTGTGGTCACTAGTTCTAAATAGGACCTTATGGCAACTGACAGCTCATTTAAAAGGTATTGACAATACCTGCTGCAGGGTTGATTTTGTTTCAGTTTAGGTCAATTTTGATGGATAAATTAAATAAATACTAATATTATTATTTCACATTTAATTAATGACTATTATTCAGTCCACCTCTGATTAGTTGTCAAAAACGTTGACTTTTTAGGGTTCCGTATATATACTATACGGATACCCTTATAATATCACTCAGGATTTCTGCCTCTGTCACATCACAGCAATTTTCTCCTAAACTACTGGACGGAAGAGGTTGAAATTTGGTATGAAGGTATAGTTTGGTGACCCGATCAGGAGTACATATCGCAAACAGAGAAATTTTGATTTTAGGGGTACTTCTGGGGGGAAAAACTAAAAAAATCGACAGTTCCCCCCTGATCTCCGAGACTACTGAACCTAAAATTTTGAAATAAATAGGAAATATAGAACGTTGTCCGAACTTTACAGGAAAAATATGGAGAAACCATTAATATAAATTTTCGGGGGCAAATTATAGAATTATATGAAAATTTAAAAATTAAAAATTTTTAAAACGCATCATGTAATACATCAAATGAAAGGTCTCATTCTGAGGAACACAAATATATTTTAAATACACCAAAATTTACCCATTCTCCCCCCTTATCTCCGAAACTATAAAACGTAAAGTTTTGGAAAAAGGTATAGAGCCTCTACTTTTAATTTTGGGGGGCAAATTACAGAATTAAATGTAAAATATAAAATTAAAATTGTTTCTAACCCATCATGTTATATATCAAATGAAAGGACTCATTATGACGAAAACAAATATATTTTTTTCATATTTTTAAAATAAATTAATTAAAAGATATTAACAAAAATATAAAAAAAATTACATATCCCCCCTTATCACCAAAACCATAAGCTGGAAAATTTTGAAAAAATAGAGGTATATTCCTTCACCTGAACTTTACTGGAAAAATAAGGAGAAACCCCTAATATTCATTTTGGGGGGCAAATTATAGAATTAAATGGAAAATAAAAAATTAAACTTGTTTTTAACGTATCATGTAATATATCAAATCACAGGGCTCATTATGACTAATACAAATATATTTTTTTATTTTTTTTTAATATTTTAAAATATATTTAAAACAATATTTAAAAAAATACCCATTCTCCCCTTTATTCCCCAAACTATAAGACCTAATTTTTTTATTTACAGGAAAAATACGTAGAAAACTTTAATATTAATATTGGGGGCCAACTTATAGAAATAAACGGAAAATAAAAAATATATTTTTAACGTGTCATGCAATATATCAAATGAAGGGGCTCATTATAAGGAATGCAAATATACATTTTTTGTTTTTTAAAATTAATTGTTTACAAGATATTAACATAAAGATATAACAAATTCTCATTTCTCGCTTTATTTCCGAAACCATACTACCTAAAATTTTGAAAATAATTAGGGGTGCTGGGGCTCACTTGAAATTTATAAGAATAATTATTAGAAGACCTCCATAGTAATTTTAGGGACAAATTATACGATTAAATGGAAAATAAAAATACAATTTTCAAACGCATCATGTAATATATCAAATGAAAGGCTCATTATGTGAATTACAAATATATGATATTTTTAAATCATTTGTTTAAAAGATATTAGCATTAAACATCGACTTAATTCCCATTTTAGAAACTACACTATTTAAATTTTGAAAAATATATTTTATTTGTATTTTTAAATAATTTCAATACCAGATTTAATAATTTATAATTTAAAACTTGACCTATTTTGCCCTTTTTCTTCCAATCTATAGAGCCTCAAAATTCAGACAGTAGATTATAAAAGGCTTCCCTAAAAGTTTATTAGTAAAATAAAACTCTAATGTTGATTTTTGGGGGCCAAATTTGAAAACTAAATACTGCGAATCTTGGAGGTGGTTCGGAACCCTTAGTATGCGAGTCCAACTCGCACTTGACCAAATTATTTGATTTTGTAGTATTTCTTACTTTGCAAAGTTCTTACCTTATACCTTAATAAATATTAAATAAATTAAATATTTAGTTTTATTATGGTCTAAGAGACGTTTAGGAGTTAATATAGGCAAAGTGGTACGCATTCAAGCCGGTAAAGTAGCAGCTCCTTAATAATTGGTGAATGTAGGAAAAATCTCCATGAGCAGAACGTTTATTTAATGAGAGGTACACCGATAGTACTATATCGAGGACTTACTTGAAAGAGCTATTTCAGAAGTTTGAAGCAAGAGGTAGTGTTAAAGATGCCAAACCATCTAGTCGACCAGCAGTCATGACAAAAAATACACTTAATCGCACCAATAGTAGTAAACCCTACTTCGTGTACTGCTAAAGTTGCTATTTGTACAGTTAGTCAGATTACAGTAGGTAGAGTGTCGGTAAAAGAACAAATTTCACCCATACAAATTAAAATGGGGCACCAACTTTCACTACCCCGACAGAGGTCTGGAATTCTATTAATCGAAGCCAATCGCTACACAAAAATCATTTGTTTTAGTGAAGAAAATCCGCACATCTTTCGTGAGAAACCTAGTAAATTTCCAGAAAAATCCACGCTTTTATTACGAGGTGACGGACTTTTAAGTAAAATAATCATCTTATTGACAATTTAAAATATCTATTATTTAAAATATAAAGAAATTCAATGCATCCACTGATTTGTTATGGTGAGTCTATACATCTATATGAGAATAGAATGTACCATGAATAATTATATATGGAGGGAGCGAGCGTTAGATGCTGGTAGATTCTTAGAGCATGTACTTCTGGAGGTAGCATGCAATGCACAAATGTACCAAGAGTAAAAAGAGAGGACAATTGAGAGAGCAAGAGGCTACGTCAATCGATTTGGAGATGCGGCCAATGACATGCTGCACACAGCTCATTGGATGCAGCACTTAATCAAGTGTCAAAAATCATTTGTCAAATTATTTCGAATACCTATATTTGTTTAAATTTTTATTTTATTTTTTTTATTTCAATAGATTTGTCAATATGAGCGATCAATTTTGGCATTACACCTACTTCTCCGATTTCTCCTCAACTTGTTTCTTATAAAAATATACATCTTACAATTTCATGAAATAGAGTTGAATTTCGATCGCTGGGCGACCACTAGTTAGTATTTGTTCGTTAAATATACGGTGAAACTAAAAAAAGTATAAGAAAATAGTAGTAATAAAAGTATAAACAATTATAGGATCATTCCATGTCAAATCGACAAATAGTTGGACGCGACCCCCACCGATTCGGATGAATTTTGGAGGAGAGTTTTGTCTCATCATAAAACGAAGTTCTGCCAAAGAAAAAATTAAAAAAAAATTTCCTAAGATATTCAAAATTAAAACTGTTTTTCCGATTTTATGAGTTTAGTTATTTAATATTTCAGAAACTACTGAATATTTAAAATAAAACTCTGGGACATTTTTAGAAGACACTTAGAGGGTATGAGAAAAAAAAATTTAAAAAAAAAAAAAATTGAAAATTATCAAAATTAAAAAAAATTGAATTATTCAAAATCGTGGCAAGTATTCTGCCTCAATTTTTTTATATTATACCTCTAAAGAATCTAAAGAAATTCTGAAATTTTCAGAGGGGTGTTCTTTTTCGTTTCAAAGATATGAATTTTTGAATTTTGGGAAAATAGTTTTTTTCTATTTTTTCAATTTTTTTTGTTGAATATCATTATTTTACTACATGATTACCGAAATTTGAGGTCTAAAATATTATTCTTATGTTAATGGGATGTAAAAACAAAAATATCTCAAAATTGTATGTAATTATCTGTTTATTTGGAAATTAATGATAGCTTACATAGTGGGCGGATAAAAGTATTGTTTTGCAGGGTGGTTAAAAAAATGTTAACAGAATTTTCTACCCATAGGGTAGCACATTAGCAGTTGCATTTACAGGTTGGTTACAATATAGGATGTATTGAAATTATAATTATTCATGGTGGTTCAAAAAATATTACAATGAGTGGACATAAGCAAATGCATTTTCAGGGTAGTTAAAAACATATGGTGGTGTAATATTATAGTTATACAGTGTGATATAAAATAAGTTAGCACAAAAATGTTATATTTGGTAGCTTATAAAAAGTTTCAATATAGGGTGAATCGGAATTATAATTATAGGAAGTGGTTATGAAAATGTTTGAACATAAATGTATTATAGGGTACAGGATACAGGATGGTTGGAATATGGAATCAAGTGCAATTTTAATTATACAGGGTGATTAAAAAAATGTTTGAATGGGTTATCCATAAGCAGTTGAATATATAGGGTGGTTGAAATACAGGAGAGAGCAGAATTGTAGGATTACACAATGTAATTTAAAAAATGTAAGAAAAACATATTATATTAGGTAGTTCAAAATAAGTTTACATAGCAAATGTCCGATTATTTTGATATATGTATATTTATGATGGAACTTTGAATTTACGAGTGAAGCTCGGTCACCCAGGTACTAGTAATAATAATCATAAGAAATAGGGTCCTCTAGTGAATTCTGACATGGGGTCTATCGATAATAATGATTTCACTGATGGGAACATAGATGGCAGAGTGTGACACTTTTAACATTACTTAAGTTTTGATTTAAAGTTAAATCTATAATATATCTTGAGATATTGATGGTTTTACATCCCATTAACATATTTTAGACCTCAAATTTTGGTAATCATGTGGTACAATAATGATATTCAACAAAAAAAGTTGAAAAAATAGAAAAAAACTATTTTGCCAAAATTCAAAAATTCAGAATTTCTTTAGATATGTCAGAGGTATAATATAAAAAATTTTGAGGACAGAATTTTCTCGCGATGGTTTCTTTCCACAATTTTGAAAATGTACCAGAGTTTTATTTTTAATATTCAATAGTTTCTGAAATATTAAATAACTAAACTCATAAAATCGGAAAAACAGTGAAATTTTTAATTTTGAATATCTCTTAGGAAAAATTTTTTTAAATTTTTTCCTTTGGCAGAACTTCGTTTTATGATGAGACAAAAAAATTCATCCGAATCGGTGGGGGTCGCGTCCACCTATTCGTCGATTTGACATGGAGTGACCGATATATATGATACCAAAATTCTGAAACTACCAGCTACATACTTACCATATCTTTATTTTTCCTGGTATCAATGTCTGATTCCGTCATTTTAATAGTAAGAAAATTGTAACGCGCTCTGAGAGAGAAAGTAAACCGACTGGACGTATCTATCTATAACCATTGCTTATTCATGTTTTATTTATTTTGATTACTTATTTAACTGCCTGGATCTACTGTATCGTTATGTTATGTTGAACGATGTTGAACGATTCTAGACAATATATTTCTGCTATTTCTGTTTTTGGTTCGTTTTTGGGGTTTATTATTGCTTTTGTTTTTCTTCTTATGTTTCTTTTAATTGTGTTATATTAGTCCTGAATTTCTTTTTACCTTTACTATTTTTTTAATTCGTTCCCTCGTGCATTTTAGTTTTCAGTCATTGGTATTTTAAGTGTTTCTTGGGCTATGTTGTATTTCCCCTTTATATACTTAACTGACTAATTAAAAATTAGCAAAATATCATATTTTTTCGATAAAATTTGAGTTGGTCTGAGGTAGAGTAACAACAAATTCGAGTTGTGAGAGAATGCGGAAACAAGCTGAACATGAATCTGTTGGATCTATAGCGTTCTAGCTTCATCAAATCAGGGCCTTAATTCCTATATGGCAACCATATAGGTTTGATACTAGAGCTAGCAGTAAGAACCTGACAGGAGCTTTCGGTAGAATATAATCAGATTCTTCATATTTTTATAGAAAGGGAAGATGTGAGTGTCTCATGGTATCGTAATTGTTAATGTGATCTTAATTCGACTGAAATAAAATATAGGATAAGATAAATAGAATAACTGTTCCGAAAAACCCAGATAATGCAAATTAACTGATTCAAGGGGTTATGGAAAATTGACAAACTATTCACAAAGCAGCAATTGACAACTTAGAAGAATGCCTTGCTTAATAATTACCCTAAACTGATATAAAGTTATTTTTATTTCTTAAATTGAAACTTAACTGTAGTATTCAATTACAGATAAACACATTATGGTATTTTGATTTTTTTCTTGTAAAATATTTACTAATTATTTTCCAATAACTTTTCTTTTCATATGTTAGAACAGAAGATAATAGAATAGGTGGTTCGATATACGTTTGGTAGTCTGCATTTTTTTATTATTGTTTTTGGTTATTGAAATATGAATTTCAACGTTCACATGTTCCCATCGGTTTAGAGCTCTATCGCCAATGATTCCACAAACAAAACCCGTTCCAGTCGATTTTTGTTTTTCATTCTCCGGCACATAATCACATCAACAGGAAGGGGTGGGTTTTTGAAAGCACACTAGCTGGTCGGAGTCAGAGAACGAGAAAATTTCCCTAACACATTCCTGATTTATATGGAAGTTGGCTCAGAGGCAGAGAGGCAGGAAAGCACATCTGAATGGAAATAAAATAAAATCGTGGATGCAAGTCAATTTATTCCCGGAATTTAGCATTCCGAATGGCGCGTTTGAATTAATACGTGCGAAATGCGGCGGCAGGTTTTTTCGACAGGCCGGGCCGTCGAGCATCAGGAAAAGATTTAGTTTGGAGTGGCCGGAATCCTGGCCCTTAGGGTGTCCTCGTTTAAGGGCCGATACAGTGTAAGCCGTAGCTAAGTGCCAGCACAGCTGACGCGCTCAAATCAACCCCCTTGTAACTCAGCCGGGGATTCCTGCTAAGCGGACAATCTATGCTTTCTCTCGTTTTCGTACACGTTTAACGTTCAGGAAAATTCTCCGCTCACTTTTGATTTTCTCTCCTGTCTTTCTCTGGTTATCTCGCTCAAAACGATCTTCATTTATAGCTTTTATTCGATTTTATCAGTTCTCGATGTGGGCTATATAAATACTTCTTACATTGAAATTTTCATTGTTCTGAATAGGATTGTTGTTATATATATATATATATATATATATATATATATATATATATATATATATATATTTATATACGGTTTTGGTTTTTCGGAAATCTCGTGTATTATTTTGTCTACGTTTCGATGACCAGTGAGAACGGGCCGGACATAGACATTGAAACGTTTGTAAGCTTAGAAAATTAGGAATATACTAAAATTAATGCCAAAAATGATACCTCAAAACTCTAAAACTTGTACTTATAAAATTCAAAAGCAATAAATTTAATATTGGATAAACTTCTACGCCCTTAAATGTACGAATAAGGGAACATAAGAATTACATAAAGAAAATACAATTCGGAAAATAAATGTGTGAACATGTATGGGACCTTGGGAATTGTTTCACTTATACTAACGTGGAATTTAGTCATATCTAATTGCCGAAAATTACAAAGTGTTTAGTAAGACTGGATTTGTTTGGATATCAAATCTTTTAAATGTTATGATTGAAGGAAAGGCGATTCGGTATTTTGTTCAAATATTAAGAAGATAATTCCAGTTATAGTCACGAGTTAAGGAAATTGGGTATGGGGAATGTGTACTGGTTCCAAAGGCACTCTCAAACACAAAAATTATCACTAGAAATATCCTCAATAATGTACTGGCAACTACCCAGCCAGGAAACGTTGATATGATTGCGATTTAAATAGCAGGAAGCAGCTGAAACAGTCAGTACTTAGCAGAGAGCACAAAGCTAAAATAATACGTCAATTTTGAACTGCTGATAAGTTGAAGAATATTCTATTTCCTGTGGAAAGAATCTCCTAATGAAAGTGCATGCGCGTAGTAAAGAGGAAGACTAATATTTGTAACATGCAATATCTGTTCAAGGAGACAGGAATCGTCTGTATGTATAAAATGTATATGATGATCTCGAAACAGTATTTGTTGAACTTGTAATATAATTTAATCCTTTTGTGGAACCTAATAATTTATTGTGCAACATAATGATTGACAAGATAGACCCCCTATTTACCACTTGTTCCATATATGTAATGGTGGCCTTGCAGCCTATATCTAAACCCCATATGAAATATCAGGAATTCTTCTTAAAATAAAAAATTAAATAAAATATATATATATATATATATATATATATATATTATTCAATCTTATTGATATTTTCAATAACGTAAAATTAATTTGTAAGTTTTGATTTGCGTAAATGATTTTTAGTAAATTACAGTAACATTTGGGCTTAAGTAAATGGTATTCAGTACTCTATTCTGAAATATCTCAAAAACATCTGCTGTTTAAATTTTCTGTAGAGCAATCTAAGAAATGGCGAGTTCTATGAGCCAACGGTTACGAAAGTGGCAGTAAATTTTTAGTTGTTTTTTGAAGGATATTTGTGGCAGATTTTCCAATGTTTAAGCACTTTTGGGAAATAACACCACAAGTCACGAAAATTGCTGTATATTTCCAAACGTTTCGGAGTCTAGATCAGACGCAGTTGTCAATGGCTAAGAAACTATGAAAAAAAAAAACAATTCTAAAAAGTAAAATTAAAATGTTTGACAATATTTATTATTTCACTTCTGACGTAACTAAGAGAATTTTATTTGAGAAAATACAGGGTAGCACAGAAACTTCTAAAGATCATATAATAATAAAGATCCTTTCAAATTGGAAGAATTTGAAATGGATAATCTTCAGAATTTTGTCTCGCTCCTAGGTGCGACTTTGTTATAAGATAGTGTATTCGCCAAAAATGCAATCAAAGATTTTTGTTGATTCAGTGATCCCATTAAAGGGAAAACCTAGGAAAAACCTTATAAACTATCCTGATATTGGGTTGTTCACAAGGACATGACCATTAGCAATTTCTTCCTTAATCATCGGCAACCAGAAACGATTGAATTCTACAGAGGTAGTAGCGATACAATCGTTTTAACAAAATTAAAGCAGACTCTTTTAGTTTTCGTTTGGTATTCTGTTTTTCTTTGGGTAATATAACTAAATTTTGAAACTGTATTTTATGACCAAGGGCCTAAGCATGTTCACAAATTTTAGAAGTTACTAACTGTCGTTTTTTATGTAATTTGTGTGTTCGTTTATTAGAACATTTAGAGGCCTAGAGGTTTCTCCAGTATAGAATTTAATACATTCACCAGGAATTTTATAAATGCAATTTTTTCTATTTTGAGTTGTGTTTTTTGGTTTGTTTTGATATATTTGATTTTAGGGTATTTCTTGTTTTAAATAATTTTTTAATATTTTATCTGTTTCCCACTATAGTCTAGGTTTCAGAAGCGTTGAAATACCAGAGAATGAGTTTAACGGAATTAAAAATAGTACTCTAATAATTTATAATAGTGAATTCAAATCTCAAAAACAAACGCATTTACGTAAATTCAATAAACTTCTTTCAGATAAAAATATGCCCAAATATTATGTAAACATTTTTATCTGACAAAAACTGTCATTAATTTTCATACAAACAATTAAACGCTTCTGAAAACATCAATTCTACAAAAGGGCCTTAATTTTGCAATTTCTCCAAAACCTGTTCCAACATTTGATATCATCAGTGCTATAAAACAAACTGCAAACAAATTAAGCAATAGTGAAACCCAAGATTATCGAATAAGAACATAAATTGAAGTAGAAAACCCTATACATATCAAAAATAACATTTCGAAAAATGAATTACATTCAATTAAAATTTAAAATAATGACAGCCCTATAAGATTTTACCTGTAGATAAAGGCAATGCTGCAGTTATTTTAAATAAAATTGACTACGATTCCAAAATTCAAAACATAGTAAACCAACGACAGTATAGAAAATTAAACAAACATCCAACAAGTTCTATATAATAGAAAATATACCGCTTACTTTACAATCACAAACATGAATTTACAGAATAAAAAAGTAAAAATCTTTCTCCACACTATTCTAAACCGCCATATTTTCATCTGTTACCTAAAATTTATAAGCCCAACATTTCATTAAGTCCAATTGTCAGCTCTATAAATTCTCCACGCAGTGAGCTCTCAAAATTCCTTTTCAAAATTATTTCACCACTTACTGGAAACTCTAACTCTCATCTTTAAAACAGCGCACATTTCTTAGAAAAATTATTACATATACAATACAAAAATACTTTCACACCAGTTTTGACATTATAAATCTATACAATAATGTTCCTGTCATCAAAACACTTTCTATAGTAAAAGAACGATTAGAACAAGATTCTTTACTAAATCAACGTATACAATTGTCCATTGATAAAATAATGGAACTACAAACATTTTGTACAAAGACAACATATTTTCAACTTACTGATGACTTCGACTAACAAGATTTTGGCATGGCAATGGGTTCTGTATGTCTCCTGCTTTAAACAACATTTTTATGGAAACATTTGGAGAACAAACAATTTTCTCAAAACAG
Source organism: Octodonta nipae (assembly GCA_034190945.1). Lineage (NCBI taxonomy): Eukaryota > Metazoa > Arthropoda > Insecta > Coleoptera > Chrysomelidae > Octodonta > Octodonta nipae. Next base: position 93,892,790 of record CM067221.1, read on the forward strand.
ATTAAACCTTTGATTTGATGGCGTTATGTTTATGACATATTCGTGTGGGGACATAATCTTGAGGATTATTACCGACATAAACAACAAAAAACGGACTATTCAGTATACACTAGAACTTGAACAGAATAACAAATCACCTTTGTTAGATATTTTAATAACCCAAACACAATCGAACATTTGAAACAGGTTTCTCAACTTTAACTCTAATCATCCAAATTCTGTAAAAAGAGTTATCATCAAATATCTATATGACAGAGCTGTTCTAACTGTTCTAACGTCAATAAATTCAATGAAGAAAAAAACGTTTATAAAAAATGTACTTTCTGCCAATTATACCCAGAAAAAATTATTAATAAAGAGTTAAACAAACTCGAATACCAAACAATCCCTAAAAACCTACACCAAACTTCACCAAGCAACACTTAAGGTGGAAACACTTTATCGTCACGTCAAGTGAGTTAACATGTATTACGGCACGTCACGAAACACTCTACGGTCACATGACGTCACGTGGCGTGACGTGACCATACTGTACTTTCAGCTGATTTACAAGCATGCCTAAATTGTATTGCAGATATTTCCAGTGTGCCGTGACATGCCGCAATAGCATGTGAAACCACGTGACGTGACGATAATGTGTTTCCACCTTAACTCCCACGATAATCACATTAATACAATAACTATACCATGCATGCAGAGTCTCTCAGAAAGACTAAGATTGTGACTTTTTTCATAGTTTCTTAGCGATTGACAACAGGGTTAGACCTAGACCCCGAAACGTTTGGAAATATAGAGCAATTTTCGTTACCTGTGGGGTTACTTCCCAAAAGTGCTCAAACCGTAAATTTTTATCTGTGTTATTTTCTTTTAAATAAAATTAATCTGTCCTAAACAATATTGTTTTATTCCATTAAATCAATTTTAAACAAAAACCAGATAAAGGGTGTTAATTTAACGCAATAATCAACTTACCCAACTAAATGACTTGAGTTAAACTGTTAAGTATAATCTTTTTCTCTGCATAAACCATAAAGATAATTGGTAAAATAATTGTATGTCTAACACGTGGGTCTTTAAATCCCGGGACTAACCAGTTCAAAAAATATGAAAAGAATATTGAAAAGTCACGTTCCATAGCGATATAATTATGCTAATGTTTTTCAAAACTTTCGATGCCTTTCTCATAGAACGATTTATTTTTTGCCTGAATAGCCATTGACAACGAAGTCAGAATAGACTTTGAAACGTTTGGTATTCCTGCAATATACGTCGTTTTAGTTCTATTGTGATGTTATTGCCCAAAAAAAAAACATAAAAGTAATCAAGAATATGCCACAAACAACGTTTAGAAGACAATTAGGCTTCAGGCTTTCAATCTTTTCCCTTAAGCATCTTTTTGAAATCTGTAGAAATCTGTAGAAGCCAAATGAGGCTAGACCTGGTGAATATGGGTGTGTGGAAGCAATTTCAATCGTAAATCATGCGATTTCACTATCTTCTTCATCGACTTGTTGATCGGTGCATTGCCTTGGAGAAACAGCAGTTTTTTGTTTGCCACGTGAATTCGATTCTGCTCGATTGCGTCATCTAATCACACAAAGTAGTTGTCGCCTGTCTCAAAATTTAGAGGTCATTACCTGACCTACTGACTGTTGTGTCTGCTCAAGCTCATCTTCACTTGGCAGACGCAGTGATGTATCCATGTTTGATTCATTGTTATGTAATAAAAATCGTTTTTATCATGTGTATGTAGCTTCAAATGCACTCCGATGAATCAATTCGTTCTGGTTTCCTGTCTTCACTTTACGAGCAAACATAGTAATTTTCAGATTTTTTTGGGCAATTGGACGACCTAGGCATTCCTATCTGTAGTGGACATTTGACGGCGTTTAAAATCTAAATACCAACGGTTTATGATGGGTACTTTTCTCTTTTCTCGGTAACATTTTTCAAGCCAATTTTGAGCTTAAAAGGTATTTTTGTTATTAAAAAACAGAGTTTGATAAATACACGAAATTCGCTATTATCCATAGTTTAAACAATAACAAATTTAGCGTAATTTAACCTTGAATACATCGACAACGACTGGACTGAACCGAATATCTGTCAGTCTCTAGATTTAATATCTGTTGGAACAGTCGAAGTAATTCCCTTGACACTGTTGATAGTCCCAACTCAAATTTTCTATATCTCTTACTCTGATTTTATTTCCAGGTTCAGTTGCCATACGATTTCTAAAACTCACCTTTCCATCTTTACTTTCTTTCCATTCTTTTTTTACCATTCATTGAAGAAGTCTTTTTGTGATAGCGATTGTTAAGTACCTAAGTGTGCACAGTAACTGTGACTTAATGGTACTATTATATATATTTGCGACATAAATACAATATATTTTAAAGTCGTTTATAGTATCACAGTTTTCAGTGGTATCTTTCTCGCCAGTCACGCTCTTATAGATTTCTACGCTTTATAGCGACTCTATGCCATTTGCCCAAGTAATTATTTAGGCCACCTGCTATTATCCATTCAATTAGTTCTCACACCTCAGCTACATAGGTCATGATACTCTCCACTAGCGTCTTATCCGGATTTTTATTTCTGGTCTAATCTGTTTACTTCATAACAGTCCATTTTTGTTATCTTTATATTGTCAAATGCTATTATTTATCTCGGTTTTTCTAGATCCGTTTTAGATATATTTAAAACCAAATATTTATCAGAATTAGTCGATCTAATAGTTCCATGGTTTAGTATTAAGTCATTGGCACCTGTAACTAAATATTGAGTTCTTCCGATGCTAATTGTCAGACCCCAATCGTGGTAAGCGTCGTCAAATTTTCTTACCATGTAGTATGAGCAATCCTCACCCTCAGAAAAAAATATTCTGGTCATCAGTAAAATATAGAGTGAGTAGTTTATCGTCTCCAGTTGGTATGCCCAAATTTCGGCAAGCCCTTTCCCACAGTCTCAAAGCGGAATTTACATATCTTTTAAACAGCGATAGAGCAATAGTGCAGTCTTGACGTAAGTAAACACTTCTTGACAGGGAAATCCTCTGGTATTAGTATTTATTTTTATTCTACTTGTTATGCCACTGTAAAGTTTTTGACAGCTGATTCCGTTTTCCGACATTGTAAGCCTTAATTTTCTTAGGGGGACGTTATCATAGGCTTTATTTAAGTCGATGAAGATAATGTGAGTCTTCAGATTTCTGGCCAGTCATTTTTTTAATACTTGTTTATGCAGAATATGTCCTCGGAGCAGGATCTGCCAGCTCGGAATCTATTCTGTTCCTTTTCATCATCGAACAGATCTGTACGGTTTTTGATTATTTTACACTCTTGAACTGAAACTAAATTTGTTATACTGTATAATTTGCGCACTGTTCTCTATTACTCTCAAGAAACAGTTGAATGTATTGACATGTCTGAGTATATTATTACAGCAATGAATATATTTCTACCTTGTTAGAATTTGAGGTCGAGTAATAACCCTTTTTCCCCAAAAGTTCGTCTGTTTAAACTTTTCCATTTAAACACCCTTAAAAATTCCTAACAGTGACAGAGGCGAAAAGCAACAGCCTAACGAAACACTTTCGGAAGTGAGTAGCAGGGCCGTTTTACCGTCACCCAAGGAGCAAATGACGTCACACACTTCAACACCTTCGTCAAGTGTGCTGTATGTGCCCTCCGAAAACTGTTTCCAAGGCAACCGTTATGATGCCTCAAGAAGCATTAATCCAAAGATATTCTCTTGCGTTACGACTTCGATGTTTATATTGTGGAAACGTGAGGAATCTTAACAGATTTGTTTTGTGGTAGATTTGTTTTAGAAGGAGGGTGAAGCTTTTATTTGATATTTTTTACGGGCTAGGTATCTGTAAATGGATCAGCTTGTTTTATTTGAAAAAGTCTCCGTTGAATACAAACTATTGAGAATAAGAATGTTTCCTACATCCGTTCGAAGTTTTTGGAGAGCAGTCGGTTCCGCAAACATAAAATGGAAACTGACATCAATACCAGTAGTAGTGCCTGACCAGATATTACAATTATTCTTAAACAAAAATATTAATTTTTAATAGTAATGAGAGTTATATATAAAAGTGGGAAAAATATTCTGCTTACCATTTGTGCCACAATCTTGGGAAGGCCTCAGAAAATGTAATTGAAAGTTAATTGTTCTTCATTTTCGGTGAAGCAGTTTGGTATTCTTAAGTAATTATTCACCTCAATTGCTTAATAAATTCTGGTTGTATGGTAATGTTCACCTATAGTTATAGGTTAGGGAATTCAATATATACGAAATACAGTTACTGAAAAAAACTATTCTCTGAACTCAAGATAGAGTGTAACAGTATCGAAAATTCTAGTTCATTCAAGAAAATATACTACAGAAATATAGAAACATTCTAGAGCAAATTTGAGAGCTGTAAATAAGGGAATGTCAAAACTTGAATCTTCGTGGTCAAAGTATATAGGTCGACAATCCGGATTCTTAAGTGAAACACTTACTGTGAATTTGAGAAAAAGTATAGAAGAGTCATTTTTGGTTTCATCAACTGTTTTGAACCAACGAAGTTCTCAGAAATTTGACGAATTACAAGTGTATTTAAAATCCAAATTTAATTATGGTGACAATAAGAAGTCATAAATTTTCGATGACGAGGCCAGTAAGGAAATTTTTAAAAGAGGTACCGATAAGCTGGACGAAAAAATAAGTAAGATCTTGGAGAAACAGGATAAAAAAGAAATGCAGACACGACAAGTGACAATAATCTCAAGAAAGATTAGTGCAAACGTTTGACGAGAAATTAGAAAATCTTATGACCATTATGAAACATGAGTAAAAAAATCTGTAACCATTATGAATGACAAACCTAATCACTGATTACTACCGCAAAATCAACAATAAAATCTTTGTCAGAACAATAAAAAGAATCCAACACTAAATAACACAAAATTCAACAAAAACTGAATAATTTGAACAATTCAACAAAATAGTTTAATCAGAAAATACAGCTTATAGAGTCTGATGTAAAGAAAATTAATGACAAAATTAAGATTCCAAACGTTCATTGGTCAAGTATGACATCAATTTTATTTAGTGCAAAGTAAAATTCGAACGCTATCCAAAATCAAATTGAAATAGTGATTAAAAACATCAAACAAAACTTGCAAAGAGTAAGATGTCAGAACACTGTAAGAACCAAAGGTTTCTTTATAAAACCACGCATGTTTGGTGGTAGTTCCTTCTATGTACAAAAGACAATGTGTAACAGTGACTGCAATTAAGTGCCTGGAAAAACACAAAAATCTAGTGTAACCACAAGAATTTGAAGCCGGCATAGCTGTTTAACACAGTTAGTGTAACCAGACCTATCAGAGGACGTTAAAGAGCAATGGGCTACACAAAGTTTTATAAAGGTTCGACTAAATCTGAGACTTAGTGATATATAGAACAGTTAATAAAGCTCCGTGACATACTTTGCCACGATGAATATGTCCCAACCGTCGATACGAACACTTTTCTTTAGCTAGGAAGAACTTGAGTCACTCCTCGAGGCATGGTTTTCTGGGCTGAACAAATTCCTTGAATGGTCACAAAGAACTAAATTCGAAGGGGCATGTTACCTTTGTGAGAGTACAGGGCATTTTCAACGTGTCTGCAGGGTGAGATTACCGGATCAATCACCAACGCAAAATATACCACCACAAGGAACAGACAGATAGCGTAGGAGGCAGCGACTGCCACCCAATCACCATTAAATGCAAAACTATCACCGTTACAGTCAGTGTATTGAACCTAATAGATGTCGGTGACATCTACCGTCTATTGAGTAACTGACTGTTGTCTTACTGATGCGTATAACAGCTGTCATATGTTGAATGATATAGTTCTAAATATGTGGATATATATTTGTATATATATCACCGTTACATTTGTTACCAGCGCCGCAGTCCATTGTTAGGTACACAATTTTCAGATCTTGTGAAATTAGGCTAATTAAACATCCAGTCGAGACCAGTCACCGGCGAGTCTATGTCAATACCGCCCAGGCAGATGTAGACCTACAGACAGGGAGCAACAGCTTGCGGCATTAGCAGACATTTAGAATGATTTTAAATAAAGATACGACGTCCTAGGATTTTTAAATGAGAAAATTATTAATAGCTCATTGGCGTCCATAAAAATTGTAGCGAAACCCTCAACCTACTCGATCGGAATAAATTATTTACAAGCAGCTAGAAAGAAACCCTAGGAGCAGCGTTAGAATTGGTGGATTCAGACTGTTAAAATAAAATAATTACTTGAATATATGTTACAATACAATGTTACAACTGGACAAGACATACCTACTACAGTACTGAATACAGCCGCTTCCAAATTGCCTACGGTGAAAATATAGCTAGTATCAAACCAGTAAAGATCATCATCAAGTGCGCGGCATGTTATGAAGTCACAGCGAAGAAGACAAGTTCCAAATAAATAATTTATAGAACAGTTTGCTTACAACTTACCCCAATTAATCAGCAGAAGGCCAACCAATTAACATAAATCACAGTCAAATTTTCTATTGTCAATATGGTACCACGGGTCGTACAAACGTCATCCAACACCGAATAGATCCCGGAAAGCTCAAACCATAAGAATACCACCTAGGTGACCACCATTGGGGCAACAAAAAGCAGTAGAGACCATATTACAAAACGGAGTTCTTGAGCCATCTGTCAGTTCACGGTCTGGCCCCCTCCAGCTACGTTTGAAAAAGCGACATTTCATTGGAATCAAGAATGTGAAACGACATTTACACGACTAGAGAGTCCAATTCTGGCATGTCCTACACAGTGTGTAAGTTAGACCTGGAGATAGACGAAACAATGCAGATTTGGGGGATGTCCTATTCCAAGTACAAGATGGTGAGGAACATGAGTATAGCCGTGGATTCTCGAAGTCAGAAAGGAATTAATTACTGTCACTAGAAAAGAACAGTCAGCAACAATTACGGATGTGGATCATTTTCACAAATATGTTTAGGCCGGGCACAGACCTACCGTTTTTCTGTTCTGTTCTTATAGAACAGAAGAGAAAAAGATTGTTAACGGAAAGCTAGAACGCAATGCAAAATATATCACTCGTCACATACCTACCGACCCGAAACGGTAAAAACGCCTGGTCAGAAAGTAACCGGCCAGCGTCGCCGGTCAGAACGTTATGACCGGTAAGAAAGAGGCATAAATTACATACTAGCTCTGTATATCAGCACACACACTCCGGTTACGACCCGGCGCCGGGGATTTACTCCAGTTCTCCTACAACTGTGCTTTTGATCAATTCGTCGTCTTCCATGAGGAATTAGCTTATATAAGTTGTGTCTACCACAAGCGCTATATAACGACTGAGGGCAAATCAAAAAAGCCCGGCTATCGGCAAGTGTGTGGCGATGAACCCGGATTCTCTTCTGTTATATAAGAACAGAACAGAATCGGTAGGTCTGTTCCCGGCCTTATGGTCGCCATTTCCTAATTAGACTCGATCATGCCGCTTTCAAGTGGTTGCTAGTCATGAAGAAGGAACAACGAGAGGGAATCTCTATCCTATACACTGTTGGATAGAGTGTGGAGTTGAATAAGAACTGGACAACTGCAATATACAGGATCAAATAGCTGACTCATTGAACAAACTTTTTTATCCTCAAGATGAGAGGAGTTTCCAGGTAACGATGGGATGACATATTCAATCGCTCGGGCGTCCTAAAGTCATTGTAGCCTGAATATTACCCCCTAAAGGTGGATAAGGAGACGTTAAAGATAAATTGTGAAAGCAATGATAGCAGAGAAAGTCCCGACTGGTAGTTCCAAAGAAAAAGGTACCCTTCGTCCTGACTGATGTACAAAATAAAATTACCGGAAGTCATCTGGGCATGAATAGGACTTGAAAAAATTTGCCAGAGATTTTACTGGGTAAATTAGTTTGAAGACGTCAGAGCCTGGTGCCGGAAATTAGACATCTGTGTAATCAGAAAGGATCCGAACACCCGTACCAATGGCGGTATACAATAAAAACAATATAGGAGCCCAATTTGAAAAATTTGTAATGTCGCTGGCCCATTCCGCGAGTTCGAGAGACTTAACAAATATATTCTGAGGACGATAGATTATTTTAACAAATGGTTCGGTGCATATGTCATACCTAAGCAGCAGGCAACTGCGGTAGCAAGGGTGTTGGTGTAAGGGCCTTTCAGCCAGTTGTATGGACTGTTAGAGTTGCAGGCAGAGCAAGGGCGGAAATTGGCGTTCAACTTATTTCAGAAGGTCCGTATGATGTAGGTCATCAAGAAAACAAGAACCACTCCCTTGCATCCACAATCAGATTGACTGGTGGAAACAAGACCTGGGAACAAGATCTATCCAAGGACGTTAGCAACAACCAGCGTGATTGGATTCCTGCTGGCATATTTCTCAGACGGCCCCACTAGCTTATGACTGATTCCGGCTAGAGTAATGTTCAGAAAGAAGTTAAGATTACCTTGTGATATATTATATAAAAAACATGCTTACTATAGCAACTGAAACAATATCAGTAGATCTGGATATTTTTATTACACAATTACATATTTTCGCCATGAACAAAACTATATGATTTCAAAAAAAAGAAGGAGAAGTCAAGCTCGGTGAATTTGACTAATATAAGATTATCATATATTCTGTGTTTGAAACTATAATTCTAATAAAAAGTACTCGATTTATAAAACTCAAATAAAGAATTCAACAGAAGAAAAATATCAGTAATGTGGGATATTTTTTTATTACGCAATTATATATACATTTTCGCCATCAATAAAACGACATCAATTGGAAAAAAGTGCACAAAAGACAGCGACAGCAAAATCGAAAAACTCATAAAAGATCTCCAGCTATAAATCGTGGGTACGAAACCATAATTTTAATATGCACGCCTTCTTTTCTCCCCTTAGTGGAATTATAAAAATCTCTGGGATAACCTCTAAAAAAGCAACTGACGATTCGCAATATAGAATATTGAATCATATTGTCGATTTATGGCAATGAAAAGAACATTCGAAGCAACGTGGAATAACAAATATACCTATTCTTTATGTCTGGGGGGTTTCTTAAATCCTTAGTGTAAATATACCGGGGGATTATCTCAAAAAAATCCCATTGTGTAGACACAATGTGTCGGTTTGTTGAACATTGTTAATAGATAGTTACATAATGGGATGTTTTGATAAGGTGTTACAAAATAAGGGTGGCTATTTTCAGGGTGTTTTTTCAGTGGTGGTTTTGATTTTATATTGCCTGAATTAATACGTCGACTATTTAATACATGTTACGTTCTATAGAAAACAAATGAGCCGTACGTTTTAAAGATATACTCATGTGAACTTTGCTTAATAATGATACTGAATTTAATTTGTTATGGGGCAGCAAAAATTTACATTTATTATAAAATTACATTTATTGACAAGTTGGGCTTTCTAAGCAAACCAGAACTTAGTAACATTTCTTTTGACGTTAAAGTTTGTAAAGTAATTTTACCAAGATATTTGATCAATCAATATCTGACTTATATTTGTATATTTGTGGTTCATAGATTAATTGTAAATAAAATTCATTTCTATTTGAGATTTCGATGTTGGGGTCAAGATCGTTGACTTGTCTGCAAATAGCGGGCAATAATTCCTCCATAACTTGGCAGGGCTTCATTTTCCAAGCATCATGCGTATCAAAAAAGTATAGCAGTGACAGATCGGGATCTTGATGGTCAATTCACATCACCAAAATGGGACATTATATGTTCAGACATGTTGTGTGGCATATGGTTACATCGGGTTGAAATCATAAACCATATAAGTCTGAAGCTGTTAGACAATGTAACTCGTTCATCGAAGTTGCCTTGGACTTCCATCATCAGGTGACGATAGCAGATCCAAAGCTATTGAAGCGTTGTGAGATCAACAATTTCAAGACGATGGAAGTCCAAGGAAACTTCGAGGAGCATAAACATTCATATCTTCAATTACATTTAAAAGTAACGCTTTTGTTATTTATCAAAAAAGTGTATCCTATCACACCCATAGACCAAACACAATAAAATGCAGTAACTTTCAGTGACGGCAATGATCTTTCAATAGTTACTTGTAGATTTTTCACTACCCCAGACGCCGTAAGTTCGTTAACATATCCACAAAACGAAACATGAGCATCCTAACTTTTGCGCTTTTCTTCTTGTGTTCTGATCTGTTAAATGGGAACATAGGTTTCGGCTGCCAGAATCACAACTGTTTCTGATGTTTCCAGATTTGGCCCAGGCCATTTTTTGAGAATTAGTTAATTTATATATTTTAACAAACATATTGCTCATTTTTTAGTTTCCTAATCATTTATAATTTGAGCATTAGTGTGACAAGTTCAAATACGCAACTAGCAACGGGCAACTAGCAATACGTGATATTATTGCCAATACGTATTTCACATACATTTAAATCGCAACTCGTACACCGAAGCAACGTGATATCTTTATCGCCTGTATAGAGCAATTTTTGTTGCTAGCGATACGACGTGCATGTTGAAAAGCAATATTTTGCATCCATAGTTTAGCAATATGGAGGGATTTTGCTTCGAGTGTAGTTATTTTTTAAACATATTTAAACATGGACGATCCAGCATTCAATATTAAAATTGTGGAACTTGTGGAAAAGTACCCATATATTTAAGATTATAGACGGCATATATTCAAGATCATAGTAAAAGGGATAAGTGTTTTATTGAATATATTAACTTAAAAAACCCAATAACAGGTTTAGCGACAGAGAAATTTAATCCAGATCTGCAGTTTCTAATAAGTTTGCTTCCAGATGTATCAAAATTAACTGACTATTTAAAAGAAAAACACTTGAACTTTTAGACGAGCTTCTGTGTGGCGGTCCATCGCAAAATAACACTATGGTGGTACCAATGCCAACTCCTAGCCCAGTTTATTCTAGCTACTCAACTCAGTCTAATATTTCTACCCTCTTTATCGTCTTCGTTTCCTATTTCTTCGCCTTAAATACTGCCACAATATTATCACTTCGTTCTCATCATACGACATTTTGCACTAGTGATATCACTTTGGTGTGCGAGATCAGCATAAAATATATTATGTGTTGCTTATTGCCTATTGCTGGTTGCTCATTGCTATTGCTTCGGTGTGCGACCTTACTTATAGTACGAGTTTCTTCAAATAACTCAACAGATTTTGCGTATAGTGAGGTGAGATGGATGATTATGCCTATCAAAATTTCCTCGTATGGCCCAAACGTACTTGCCACAAAATCACCGTTTTAATAGTAAGCTTGCAATATTTTAAGATGTTCAGCATTGTTAAATAATTTAAACGAACGACGCATTGGATAATGATTCTCTTTGACATGTCATTGAAACAGGGCTGCCAAATCCAGACCACGAAATGGGTAAGTAATCATTTATATTCAGTGCAGTCGAACCAACAAAATTTTTCAGCGATCCTACAAATAATCACTAAATTCTAATTTCATGCATTTTTGGTATTTTCACAATTTACATATTTTTAGTAATATATCAGGAGCAATTTCCATTTACTCAAATTGTCATGTTAATATAGGACAGCGAGACCGAAGATGGGACTGTGTCCTATGAAGAAAATATAACTTGGCTTTGCCATGATATTTATGCATTTAACAGGGAACTTCACAATTTAATAATTTATATTTATTAACTGGCTTAAAATAAAAACTGTTTAGAAACCGTATACAATCAATAACTATTTTCTGACATATATTCTTTTTTTAACTGATTAAGGGTACAGTTCTATTCATTATTTTTGCATATTCTTATCTCTCTGTCTTTCCCTCTCTCTCTGTTTCTCCTTCTTTCTCTCTCTAATTAGTACGAGGGTGAATCAAATATGACCCGGACTTTTGTTTCAAAAATTTTATTGGTACGATCAATACAAATTTTAATACATATTATTTTTCTACATAGTCTCCTCTCTTATGTATACATTTTTCCCACCAAATCGGAAGTTTTTTAATACCTTTCTCAAAGAATGAAACTGGTCGTGTCGATAACCAATTGGGCACAAACGTTTCTACACCTTCGTTGTCCTCAAAGTGGTGGCCTCCCAGTTCTTCTTTAAGTGGCCCAAACATGTGGTAGTCACATGGCGACAAATCCGGACTGTAAGGCGGGTGTTCAAGGGTTTCCCAATGCATTTTGTTCAATTTTCCTTGAGTCAATGCAGCTGTATGTGGCCGAGCGTTGTCATGCAACAGAATCACACTTCGGATAGACATATCCCGCCTCTTTTGACGATAGGCAAGTTTCACTTGTTGGAGTAGTTCGCAGTAATACTCAGCATTAATTGTACGGCGTTCGTGCAGAAAATCGATCAGCAGTACGCCTTCAATCAGCTCACGAATTGCGTAGATATTTGCCTCATTGATGCTTGTAGTGGGACGGCGTGCATGAGGCTCATTTTCCACTGTCTCTCGGCCATCTGAAAATTTTTTGTGCCAGTCGTACACTTGGGTCCTTGAAAGTGTTTCATTGCCGAACTGTGCAGATAGTCGACGCAAAATTTCAGACGGTCTAACGCCCTCCCGCGCCAAAAATTTGATAACAAAACGTTGCGCAACAGACGTATGCACCTCTTGCTCTGACATGATGCTACTAACAGCGCATCGACTACGCCTCGCCAAACCGACGAACTCCCCTCTTCTTAACATCCCTACCTAACATATATCGAGACGTCACGCCACTCGAATTACCTACAGGGCGAGAAACAGAAAAGTCCGGTTCATATTTGATTCACCCTCGTACTTTTTATATTTTCCACTTTCTTACTTGTTTTATTAATTGGGCCCCTTTCTATAAATGTAACTCTAAATCACCCCAAAATACAACCACCCTGTATATGTTTCTATATATTGGTCCCCCAATATAAATTATTTGTCTATTATTTTCTGAACCTCCCTGTTCAACTATAATTCAACTCCACACTCTTATTTCAACCACCTTGGATACGCAACTACTTATATACCACCCAAAACAACATTTGTTGAACCACCCTGTATAACTTTAATTCTATTCCATCTTATATTTTCAACCATGCTATATACGCTTATATACCATTAAATATCACATTTATTTGTAAAATTTTTTGAACCCACATATTTCACTGTAATTTTACTTCGGCCGATATTTTAACTGCGCACATTGCTTGCTGCTTGAATTTCAAAGCACGCACACACACACACATACACACCTACCACCGAATATATTATAGAAAATATCACTCACATAACAATTTTTCTTTTCGATACACCAATGGAATATTTTATACCATTTCACACGACTGCAAGCCCAGTAAAATTAAAATCGTTACAAACACCCTGTACAATACACTTTTATGTTACATCTGGACATTTAAGCTAGATATTTATGATGACATGAATTAGACATTTACATTGATGTTTATCATTTTTTTGCACGTATTTTTCCGATTTTCAGAAAAATGGTATTTTTTACGTTATAGAAAATTATACAGAATTAAGCTGGAACATCTCTTTCTAGAATACAATTTAAAATATTCAAATTGATTGGGCCATGTTAGAGAAAACACTGTAGATTCATTGAAAACCGTTTATCTCACCTTATAGAAAATTATACGGTACCTTTCTTGAATATTCCCGTTTAAATCATCAAAATTGCCCAAACGTTTTTGATTAATCACTGAGCATATATAAAAAAAAACGTGCCGACACATTGATAACCTCATTCTTTTTGGAAGTCGGTTAAAAATGGTTTTTTGTCACTAAAAATAAAAGATAGAATACCGTTAAGGAGTAACTTTTGTTTCTTTATCTAATAAAGTCATTTTAAGTAAACGTTGCGTTTTGAAAATTTATAAGTTAGTGCGCAGACGCGGCTGCAGGCAAAGAGTTTGTGGGGTCAAAATAACGTATAAAATAATTTGTATATATTTTTAAATTTTAAGAGGTTTGTCAATATAGCCTCCATCAAAGTAACGGCACATTTGTCGCTCACTTTTCTCAATATTAAACACGCAGAGATTCCCAAACAGGGACGTTCCATCTTGAGGAACTACGTTGTTGCAACACAATATGAATTTTCTTTGATGCTTCAGTTATAGTTCACTGCAGCTGTATATTTGATACAACAATTCTAAATAAAAACAAAATATATATGATGATATAAACAAGGGTTACACATTTCGGCACAATTTCTTAAGAGGGAAACTCTTTTTTTGCGTAACACATACAGAACACACAAAATTGTGGCCCCTATGACTGCCTATTAGGTTTTTTCTACTCAAATATAAATTTTCCTAAAAAAATTAAACTACAGTTTCTCATTTTAATTGACACAAGCAGTATCCCCAAACATTTGCAAAAAAGCAAGACGAGTGCCAACACTCTACATTAAAGTGCAAAATCAACAACAAGACTGTATGAACGAGACCAAGACTAATACCAAGATCGAGTATGCAAGACCAAGACCAAATTAGCAGGACTCTAACCTAAAGATCAAAACTCATTGCTGTCTGCCATTACCTATTTTAGAAAAGTGTGTAAATAGCATTTACAGCCAAAATAAATTTTATAAAATGATATAAGATTAAAAATTTTGTAAAATCTCTAATTTTTTTTAATCAACTTTAAAAGAGGAAGGGGATATCAATTCGTTGCAATATTTTTTATTTATGCTTATCGATTACTCTAAAATCGCTTAATTCGATCTGTTAAAATATATTTGAATGACGTAGATCAGGATTCAGAAAATCGGAAAAAATTAAATTTTAAGATGCCAGAAAATCGGAAAGATGAATGTAAAAAAACATAAACGTCAACGAAGTTTCACATAATCTTTCTACAAAATTCTTTAAATGTCTGGATATACCAAAAAATAATTATTGTTAGCACAGGGTGTTTGCTACTGTTTTCATTTGTAAGTATTTACTTGATGTCGGATCATTTTCAAAAATATGTTGATATTTCAAAATTGATTACTGATATAAATAAGTATGGTGCATGCATGAATAAATTTATATTTATTTTCTTATAAATATATTGAGGAACCCATTATGTCCCTGTTGTCGATATGAGAGACATACAATTTCATAATTCCTGGAATATTTATAACTTAAAATAATATATCGGAAGTGTTTCTGAAGCAAATAATTCTTCTGTTTACACTTTATAATTTGTTACGTAACATTCAACAAAAAGTTTTTAAAATTTATAAAATCGAAATGATCTCTAAGTTAAAAATATTATATTTAGCTTTTACTAAATAGTTCACTACCATTATATTTAAGTTCCAAATTATTTCGCAAAGGATAATAATTTCAGTTTTGTTGTCTTAAAAATGTATATGTACGACGTTCAGGCATATTCTATAAGCAAATTCAAATAACGTTCTGTTCCTGATTAAAGAAAGATATATACAAATTTTCATGCCATCATACTATTACTGAATAAATTAACAATACAACTACACTTCGAGAATTCACAACGTCAATAAAAATCAATAATTTAAAGAAAGACTTGATTTGTTTTATTAGAAAATAATTTAACGAAAAATTTTGGCCGTTTGATCCAATTTTTTTTATTAATAACACTAAATGCAGTCAATAAGCAATTAACAAACTCAAGAAAATTGGTTCTCAAACAGAAGGAAATAACACCGAACTGTTTTGCATTTGCGAATTTATATACAGGGTGTTTTGTAGAAGGTTAGCCAAACTGGGAGGGCAGATAGGTGGGCTCATGTGCTATATTATGTAGCCCATATAACATCTAGATATCTTACGGTTTTTGTTTTTTTGTTTAATTTAATTTTTTTTCTTAATTCTCAGATTTTTATATTTAACCTGTTGTAACTTTTATATTTTTCACTGTTTCTTCACCAGATGAACTTAAATATAATCTATGATGTTTGTTTGCTCATCTGCATTGGATATTTGACACAAATAATTGGTTGAAAAAATGGCGAGGTTCCATAAAAAAAGTGAATAAGGTAAACAATTTATCACATTACAAAAAAATTAGAAGCACATCGAGAACTTCGAATGCTTACAAAAACTTCTCTACTTCAACCCTTCTCCAAACGATATATCACACGTATTGGAAAGTAATCAGTATCATAATGAAATTTGAGATTATAACTTACAAGGTGAGAACTACAAATATAAAACATACAAGTTGCAATAATTTATTATAAATTTTGTTCAAACCGACAGTTACAGAAACGGATGCAATCGCGTCACCTCTTTCTGACTCCTACAGTGATAGTCTCTAATCGCATCTCATCCCATATTATTTCAAAACCAACATTTATTCTTTCTCTTAACTGCCCTTTGGTTTATATTTCTCTCGCTCATGAACGATTTGCTTGGCCCGTCCACATACAAAAAAATCAAAGCGAGTCAGATCTGGCGACCTTGGAGCCGTAGTATAGGGCCAGTTCTCTCAATTTACGCGTTTGGGAATGTAATCTCCAGGAGCATTCTGACATTTCCCTATAATTTGCTGGACGGCCAACTTTTTTGAATATTATTGGTCTGTCTTCCAATGAGATTTCATCTAATAAGAACATTAAATCGTTCTTTAAAAATTCGTCATTTACGAGATAGAAATAGACACCAAGGAGCAGCTAAAGGAAATAATCAATGTTGTATTCGAAACAATGCGGGATGATCGATCTTATTAGATGAAATCCCATTGGAAGACAGACCAATAAAATTGCTCAAAAAATTCAAAAAAGATGGCTGTCCAGCATGTTATAGACGAACCGTCAGAGATCTCCTGGACATTTCATTCCCAAACGCGTAGATTGAGAGAGATGGCCCTATACTGTAGGCCTTCAAGGTCGCCAGACCTGACTACCTTTGATTTTTATGTATGTGGGCGGGCCAAGCAACTCATTTATGAGACAGAAATAGAAACCAAAGTGCAGTTAACAGAAAGAATAAATGTTGCATTTGAAATAATATGGGATGAGATGCGACTAGAGACTACCACTGCATCCGCAGCGGTAGAAGACAGTTTGAACAAAATTTATAAGAAATTATTGCAACTTGATGTATTTTTTTATTTTTTGTAGTTCTAACCCTGTAAGTTATATTCTCAAATTTTATTATGATACTGATTACTTTCCAACACGTGTGATATATCGTTGGAAAGGGGTTGAAGTAGCGAAGTTTTTGCAAGCATTCGAAGATCTCGATGTATTTCTATTTTTTTAAATGTGATAAAGTGTTTAACTTAATCACTTTTTTATGGAACCCCTCCATTTGTGGATTCATATCATTTTTTCAACCAATTATTAGTGTCAAATAACAAATGCAGATGAGCAACAAACATCATAGATTAGATTTAAGTTTATGTCGTGAAGATGCAGTGAAAAATAAAAATGTTGCAACAGTTCAAATGTAAAAATCTGAGAATTAGGAAAAAAAAAATTAAAAAAAAACTGTAAGAAAACTAGATGTTATATGGGCTACATAATATAGCACATGAGCCCACCTATCTGCCCTCCAGTTTGGCGAATCTTCTGCAAAAAACCCTGTATAGATTTTTAATAAAATACACATATTTAAAATGTAAATATGTTCATTTTAGGTAAAATACATTCATACATTCATCCTGTAGTAAGAGGTAGGGTTTTGCAGGAATGGTATATCAAATAATCATAAATTAATATTAAATATAATATTTTTAAACAACACTCATAAGTAACTATGATGATGTAGTATAAATAACTACGATACATAAGTACTTACATGTTACAACACCTTAAACTGCACTATATGTATAATCTCAATAATTTCAATTTAATACAGAAAGTTAGCCATGACTATTTCTGTATTATGTCAAAAATATAAACAAATACAATGAATCTGCTGTTAGTTTATGTTAAATAATACTTTTTGTTGACAATTTTTGTAAGTGTATTGAAATTGATAATTTTCACATTGAATTGAAAAGTTACATTAACCTTACGGCTAACAATGTTATAATATGTCAAACTGAAATCAAAATAATCAAATTAGCTAAAATGAAGATGGCCGTGAGCATTAGAATTATTGCCATGATGTCAGATCTAACTATTTATCTTAAATCTCACTAATTGATCGGTTGAGGAACAGAGGAGAAAATGGTACCATACCGTTTTGTCTTTGCCTATTTATATATAGATATAATGTAGGGCAAGGGAACTATAGTTAAGTCCAAATAAAGATATGTTTAAAGTT
The DNA here is from genome assembly GCA_034190945.1 of Octodonta nipae. Taxonomy (NCBI): domain Eukaryota; kingdom Metazoa; phylum Arthropoda; class Insecta; order Coleoptera; family Chrysomelidae; genus Octodonta; species Octodonta nipae. The sequence goes on from CM067221.1 coordinate 93,911,105, forward strand.
GTAAAATATTCTAAATAATATAAAAGTAGTCACAATATTTCTTACAATGAGATTAACTGAAAATTTCGCACTCAATTAATGATATCTAATCAAATGAATACTCGAAAAAACGACTCAATGTTGTTCTAATTTTACTGGATATGCAATCTAAAACTAACCTCATTTCTCTTAATATATGTATGAGAAATATATTAATTTAATGGGTATAATAAATAGATAGAAAACGATATTTTTGGTGTTGATAATATCCATATGTATACATAAACTACTGGTTCCTTAGTTGAATTACACAATCAGTTACAACTCGTATTTAAACGATAATCACTCTAATTACATATCGATTTCTCGATTATTAAACTAGCAAGATAATAAAAAAATAAATTTGGATATGCTTAAACATTAAAAATATTATCTAACAATTTAACTTGGGTTTATAAAAAATTCAGTAACTTGGAGACGAGTTAAATACGTGAGGAATTTACAGTAAAATATTATTGGATAAAATAGGCAATGAAATGTCAAATAATTCTATTTATTTACACAACAGAAAAATACAACTTAAAATCTGTAGTAATATCTGAGATTTTAGTGGTTAAAACAGGTATTACTCATAGATAAATACTTGGAATAATCATGTTATATATTATTGGTTTATGAATTATTTAGCCACCTGCGATAATTATTTTATCTACTGAAGATTTAGGTAAGAACTTTTCTCCTTTAGTTGAACAAAAAATTAACGATCCTATAAATTATACACAAATGAGATAATGAGATATCCTTAAATGGGGATAAAATTATTTTATAATTTTCGTAATTAATGTAAAATAATAATGTCCGACAAAGTAAATTTCTTGGCATTATACTAAATATATCTAAGGTAATGTCTGTGACCTTTAGAATGTCTTTTTTTACACAATGATTAGCATTGGAACTACAATGTGAGTGTCATGTTTTGTGATATTAAAAACATTATAGAAACCTTTAAAATAAACTATTAAACATTGTTAAGATCTTGCTTAAATTAGATGAGATTCTTTCTTGGGAAGAACTAAATAACTATCACACAGAGCCAGAAAATATATAAATTATTTTACCTACGTTTTAGAAGCATTATAAGGAGTAAAAGTTTTTTTCTACTCAAATTGATAAATTAGTTGGCATATTAAAGCAATACCTTTCTAATAATTTCGAAACGAAAGACTAAAGCTAAGAAGGATCTTATCAAATGTTTAAATTGTTTGAAATTGTTAAACTGTATAATAAACATGATACTTACTGTTACTTTTATCGGTTATTGTATAATATTGTGCTGATTTGTTAAGTTATTCTTATTTGTAATATATATATATATATATATATATATATATATATATATACTGTTATGTATATCTATTATGTCATGTTATTTTGTAAATAAGTAAATAAATAGCTAACACGATGCAATAATTTTTGGTTATATATGCAAAATTCATATTTTTTGACAAACCTCGTAGGTAGGACCAAGAAAAAAAGATCAAATTATGCTTTCATTTTAGGTTTCAGATTCTGCAGACTTTTTTATGAGTACATTTTTTTATATATTTCCGGCTTAAATAGATACACTGTACAGAAAGACGGATTGAGAACCTCCAATTTTTTAATCGGAATAGTTAACATTTATTCTCATTTTAATCAAATTTTCAATTAATTTTATTCTAGAAATCAGATAACGTTAAAAACGTTCAATTAATTTGGGCTCCTTCGCCAACTTCTATGCAAAACAAGTTCTTTCCGTATTTTTGATAAAATTCGACCTGCCGATCGCGTCGTCGAAAAAGATATTGAACCAATCTGGAAGTATTTTCTTTTATCTAAATAAGAATTTTCCTAACTGGTTCATAAGTAAAGGGATTCTGAGAACAATCAATAGAAAAATACAACCTTTTTGAAGTCTGTTGAAAATGAATAATTTAAAAGTTCTGTATCTTTTTAAAAGTAGTTACATAACATTTTCAGTAATATTGTTACTATTTCAGTTAATATTATTTGAAAGTAAAGTAATGTTATGATTAATAACTAGTTAAACTTACCACTATTACTCCTTTGTTGAAGTTTTTCATCCCCCAAAATTGCACTTACACTAAATTTCAAAACCGGCTTGGTGTCTTTGATACTATCACTAAGTCTGCATTGCAAAAAGTTACAGTCAATTCTGCCACAGTTCGAGCACATTCTACTCCTTAAACAGTTATTGAACTTCAAAAACATATCGTTCTTATCGTTCGACAACGTCGGAGACAACCTGTCGTCTTCTTCGTCGATTTTCTCTTGCTGTACCGAAGGACTGGGACTCCTTTTCAACATGTGCTGATGCAATTTGAAGGTTTGGTCCTTGTCTTCAGGTGACATGCCAGCACTAGAGAGTAAGTTTTCCATGGAAAAGGGACTCTGGTTATTGTTGATACTCCTTAACATTTTCTCCCGGTGAGAATTCACGAACTGTAGCGTGCTATGGAACATCTTAGACGAGTTATCGGAATTATGAAACAGTCATGTTTGTCAATAATATGGTGCTGCGCTACCTTGTTGCGAAAATGAAATAAAATGCAGAGTCGCGATTAGGTAATTCGCAACAAGCTTCTGAATGCTTTGCCTCAGAGATCTCTTATGCGCAGGGGTAGAAGTATAACTGAACTGATATATTTGTGTTGACTGCTACCCTTAGATAGAGAAAAGAGGGTTGGGCTTCAGTTATTTTAAGGGGAGGAGTTTCTTTATATTTTGATTTGATCATAGTCCATTGTAGCGCCCTTAAATGGTACTTTTATAACGTCGCCCGGGCGCAGTTTCTGGTTTTAATATGTTTGAAACAGCAATGATTGCTATCATGTTTTCTTCCTGTATTAATTTATAGTTTTGGCAGAGTTTATTATTGGTGGTGGGGTATTGATTGGGTTTTATTAGATTTTCGCCAGATTTGAGAAGTTGTTGAGTTCTGGAATGGATTTGAATTAGGCAATTGTTTAGTTGAAGCAAGAGTTTCGGAGTAAATGATTTCGATGGAATCTTGAAGGAAGCCATGAAATAACCATTATACTTGTTAAGTGAGATTGTTGAAATTAATTTATGAGAATTTGCAATATGAAAAATTACCTTTTATATGTAGGTGGATAGTGATATTTCTCGAAAATTTTGAAATTAGTTTTGTGAGATAATTAAAGTCGAATAAAGACTTTATATGTATACTTGGTATAAAGTTTTAGAAGCTACTAAAGGGATCTTGACTTGGTTTTTACTCATGGATAGACTATCTAATTTATAAATATCTCATGCTAATCAGCGGAACTGTGATGATGTTTGTCGATAAAACCGGAAAAATAAAATATGATCGAGACGTGTCTGCTGGGCACTGCTTAAATCGTTTAAGTTATATGGTGATGTGTGTGGAATTGTTCCTCTCAGACCGGTTTCCTTCTACCAAGTGGACTCCACTCCATTACCCTAGATATCCATTAGCTTTTGTGACATCTTCTGACATGTGCTTATATGGGCCTGTTTCTCTTCTGTGAACATTAGACCTCCAATCTTCTTTTGATTTCATTACTTCTTATTTAGTCTATTTGTTGATTCCACAGCTTCTTCTGCAAAATTCCATCCCCGTTGCTGTAATCTTTTCCTTTGTTCCGTTGGTATAACCCAAACTTCTGACATCTTGAAGCTAAACCCGAGGAGATATGCGCCTATCTCAAAAGACAGATTTATGTGTTTCATGGTCGCTCTCGTTAGACCTAGCCTGTTTTGTATTTCATATTCTGGTGCACTGGTCTCAGCCATTATTCTTTTTCTTTTCGGCAAATGCTAATTCAAAGTATAATTAACAATTACTTAAACTTACCACTATTACTCCTTTGTTAAAATTTTTCACTTCCCAAAATTGCACTTACCCCAAATTTCGAAACCGTTGTTTTATGGTCTCTGTTAGACTTAGCCTATTTTGTAGATCATATTTTGTTGTACTGTTCTTAGCAATTATTCTTATATTTCTCTTTGAGTTTCCTGAGCCCAACCTAAGATCTTCTCATCTTATGCGATTATCATAGATCATTTGCAAAACTTCTATAGGTTTTAATTTGTAATAGTATCCTTACACCGTCACATTGCTATTTCTACGGAGTCAGTGTTTGCTGAAGGAATATTTTAAAATGTGTGTGTTCTGTAGAAGGTCTGTATTTCTTTAGACTTTCTGCGATAGATATCTTCTCGTCTATGATGATACACTATTATTTTCGTATAGTTTTTGTACTGCTCTAATGAGAATGTTTTCCGATTTCTTCAATATATTCCCAACGTTTTTGGTATGGAACTGAATTCTAAGCTTTGTGGAAGTTTGAAACGCTTTTTATCTAGAAGTTGTTGTATAGTATATATATATATATATATATATATATATATATATATATATGTTTTTAAATTTTCGCGGGCACTGAATGTTTTAGGTGGCTTCCGGGAATTCATCCGGGTAGTTGATAACTGATCCCTGCCGGGATCGATGGTAAAATGACGACGTTTCGGCAGAGTCACATCTGCCCTCTTCAGGTCGGTTCGCATAATTCTCGTAGCCTTCTGTTTTCGCTTTAAGTTACTCGAATACATTCGAAAGTATTCGAATTGAGAATGATATTCTTTGTTGTAATCTTCTACAATCTTTTTTTTTAATGTCCAGTTTTTCCACAGTGACAACATACTGCTCTGGTTGTCTGAGCATAATTCTTACCAACCGTCTAAATGTCTACTTTGAACTTTTCTAGGTTTTTCCCAGCTTTCTGCGTTCGTGACTTAATAAACTTGAGTTAGACTTTGGTTACCATAGCGTCAGTTATGAAGTAAGACTAATTTTTCAAAATCTGTCTATTGTTCTTCTGGGATACTGCCTCTTAAGGAAATGATAAAGGCTGTAGCTTTTTCATAATGATCCATGCATCGGTGCTGACAACTACATCAAATTGTCTTTTGTACATTGACCAGGAAGAATTTTCATCGAAGGTAGGAAGTTTCACAAAAGGACTTTTAATGACCACATTCTGTTTTATTATTTGTTTTCGAAACTTCTCAAATTCATTTTATACTTCATTCTGTAATTTATCTTCGACTACTACTTTTTCTTCAATGTAGTTAACTTTTCGTTGAACATTATCCACCGAGTCTTTTACGATTTCAGTTTCTTTATTTACCACGTCTACTTTAGATCTTATTATTAATATTTTATTATCAACTATTTGATTTGCAGTTTTTATTAGCTGCACCAATTGTTGGAAATGGTCTTGTTGAAATTTCATATAATGTTCATTTTCTTTTTACCTTTTTTCTTTCAATCATACTTGCTCATTATACCTTTTCTCTTCCAATAGTGCTTGTTCTTTTTGTCTTCTATCATGTAAGAATTCTGTTAACTGTTCTTGTTGTATTTTCAGGAATTACTTTAGGTTTCGAAATCAATACTGGTCGTCCAATTAATAACTTTATTCAACTATATTAACAACTTTAACTTCAGAATACAACATAAAACACGGCTTATGTAAACTCAAATGACAATCTAAAGTTTACGGCAACCATAAAACTGAACTAAATGCCGTACTTTACTGAAGTGAATAATGTTCTGGAACACTTATTTTTTATATACTACTAGCCGTTACCCACGGTTTCATCCGCGCATGACATGTGAAATTTTTTGCAAAAAAATAACTTGTGAAACATATGGGCTATCCTATGTAACAATTCTTTGAACTGTAAACCCACCAATGCCGAATATATTTCCCCCAAACTGCAAGTGCTTATGGGAACACCCTACATAACAATTTTATTCAACTTTTTTTTTAACTACATTGTATTACTGTATCTGAACTTCACCCTATAGTGTCACCATCCTGTAGATGCAGCTGTCTATTTGTCATTCAATAAAACATTTTTTAAACACCTAACTATAACTCTACTCCACTCTATATTTCAGCTATGCAATTACTTATGGTCTATGCTATATAACAATTATTTCTGATAATTTTTGAGCCACATTGTAAAGTATAATTTCTCTCCACTTTATACTTTAGCCACCCTCTATATTCAAGATTTTATAAAATTCTGTTAAACACACTGTGTAACCATAATTTTGCTTCGCCCCATATTTCAGATATTGCAGATAGAAGGATACAACTATATAACAATTTTTTTGATCCACCATGTTAAACTCTAATTCTACTGCGCCCTCTACTCCAACCACATTGTGTGTACAACTACTTATGGGCCACCCAATATAACTTTTGTTGTACCAATCTGTATAACTATAAATCCACCTATCCTCAACATATTTCACCCAACTGCAACTACTAATTGGCCACCTTATTTAACAGTCTTATTCAACTTTTTTTGAACCGCCTTGTATAACTATGTTTCTTCCATCTATATTTAAACCATCTTGTATATTCTGCTAATTTCAATCCCCTTATTTCAACCACATTGTATATATGCAGCTGCTTACTGCTTATGGGTCACTTATGAATGGAACACCTTGTAAGATTACGTTTGATATATCAGTTGATTTTTTTTTAATCGAAACATGTTACATTAGCATATTCCGAATTTTTAATAAAAGCTAAGCTAATTGCAAGGACCTAACATTTGTTGCGGGCAGCGGAACCCATAGAGTAACTATGTGTTACCAAACATCCTAGAAGTTTTTTCGCTATATCTACCGTTTCTGTCAATCTAGGGAGATACAATGTATACCAGATTTTAAGTCACACTTTGTAACAAAAAAAGATTCAGCAAAATAAGTTCACTTGTTCTTACGTGATACCCGAACAAACCAACAACCAGACAGCTACAATTTCATAACAGTATAGAAGAGATAGAACATATATAGAAGATATAGATTGGACGTTCAAGAGTTTTCGACATTGCTCCGTGTGACAAATGTAGAAATTAGTAGATCTTATCCGAAATACCAATTACCATTTGCTGACAGTCACATCTAGTTTGTATATTTAGTGTCTTCCCTTGGTGCAATTATAACTTGCACTGACAATATTTTTTTGATTCAGCAATTCTAAACTGTCATAACCGCAAGATAATTACCGCTTTAGCGCTTGACATCTAAGACTTTCTGGGTAACCCCCAGTTTTCCAAACATTATTCGAGAGAACAGTCTCTTGTGGGAAATGCTACTGATGAAGGTTCTCGACCCGAAACAATATATATTATATCTATTGTCTTTCGTATAAAGGAATTCACACCTCGAACATAACACAGGTCTACAAAGAAAGTTTTCTGTACTTTACATGTGACACATGATATCCGAAGTATTTTTGGCGCCTGAACACGAATCTGCCATCAGATTTGGTCTATCGCCCTTCAGTATTCAGCAAATAGCTGAAAAGCTTCAGAAAAATGTAGACTTGTGGGCTAGTCGAATCTGCATATGTGATGTATAGGTTCCGATGTATTTTCACATGCTGAACATGTTTTTGCTATCAAAACTGCTTCATCATCATCTCCAGAAAATCGCTAAAAACCTTCAGAAAATGGAAGACTTTGTTAGACTGGTCAAACCCGCACGTGGGCGATATGGTTGTTGACGTAATTTTGGCTGCTGAGCAATGTTTTGTTGCTAAAATTGTTTCAAATCCTGTTGGTCTTCAGAAAACTTTTCAGTCTTCGCAAAACCACTAAAAACCTTCAGAAAAATAAACAATCCCCAGGAGTAGTTCAATGTTCATGAACAGGTTTTGTATTTTTTTGGCTTCTCAATGTCATATCAGAAGTAAAAGATATTAATCCTTTAGTTGCCCCCGGGGCACCTCCACTTTACCGATGAAGGCTTTCACGCCGTCATTTTTATTTTTTATTTTTATTTTACTTCAATTAAGCTTAATTGCCCAACAGTATAAACCACTAACAGAGCAAGTATATATAAACTAAATAAAAATACGCTGTAACTAATTAAATCTATCATACTAAACAAAACATAAAAAGAAAAATAAAAAATAGAAAAAAACCCTCAATTAATGTGAGTATTTCAATGTAAAGCGTTCACCGTTGATTCATTCACAGCTTGAACCAGATCTTCAACATGACAAAAATTAATGTTACAATGTTTGCAGATATTGGTGTAATAGTAAACACATATTGTGCATTGGAGATTTGAGCAACACATTTGTTCGAGCCCTAGAGCACAAAACTGTTAAGCTATTTCTGGCTTCAGATCGAGGTACCAGAAAGTTGATTTTGTTCAGTAGTGTCGGTGAATGAATATTGTTATGAAGTAGGTTGAACAAAAATTTAAAGAATGCACATACTCTTCGCACATTAAGGCTGAAAATGAAAACTGATTTAATAATCTTGCCATATTCAATAGCCTGTAGTGGATAGCTATTGAACGTTTTTGAAGTACAAATATTTCAGAAACCTTCTTTGAATGCGCTCAACAGAAACTTTGTGACTCTCATAAAAGGGATGCCATATTATAGCTCCGTATTCAAGCCGAGAACGTACAAAAGTATAATACAAAAATTTTAAAGTCGCAACATTTGAAAAACTTGACAACTTCTTACAATGAACTCATACATTCAAGCGGCGTTAGATGTCATATACTCAATATGATAGTATATCCTTTAGTTTTTCACATCTCTTAAGGAGATTGTTGTTAATATTATATGAGAATTTAACGAGAGTATGTTTCGTAGTGAAACTGATAACTTTACATTTCCCGATGTTTAGTTGTAAGTTATTATGATTACACCACATTTGAAAAACATCTAAATCATTATGCAAAATTTGGCAATTTCTGTAACTGTTAATGACTGAAAATATTTTGAGATCATCAGCAAAAAACAGTTTACCTGAGGTGATGACATCACTTAAGTCATTTATAAATACTAGAAATAGAAGGGATCCCAAATTTGACCCTTGGGGAACACCGGATGTTGGAACGAAATAGTATGAATTATATTTATTATATGAAACAAACTGAGTTCTGCTTTGGAGTTATGACTTTGTTACTGAATCCAAATCGCGACAGCTTATTAACTAAAATTGCATGATCTATTCTATCAAACGCCTTTGAAAAATCTGTATAAATTACATCCGCTTGCTTCTGATCATCTAACACATCTGCAAGAAATTGAGAAAACTGGACAAGATTTGTCATGGTCGATCTTTTAGCACTGAAGCCATGTTGATCAGCTGAAATTTATTGAGAAACAAATGGATTATCCGGTTTTATAGAACAATTTCAAAGAACTTCGCGATATTGGATAACATTGATATGGCTCTATAATTATGGCAACTAAAGGGTTCTACGATGCAGGGTCGCGTACGTAAAGTACGATACCCTGTACGGTGGCTGGTCAGGGTGGGAAAGAAGGACCGCAGTCATCGTCACCATGCGACCGTAGCTCTGTATTCTTACTTTTACTTTTACAAATTTTTAACTTTTTATCGATTGTTTTGAAGGTTTTGCTACATTTTTCATCTAGTCTTTTCATATAATCTTATATTTATGTTTCTTATTTAGTCATTTTATCTAGTCTAATGACTATTTTTTATCTAGTCTTATTTCTTAGTCTAGTCTTAAACACGTATTTTTAAGTCTCGCGTTGAGCTTTATAACTGATCATATTATATTAATATATTGACGAATCCAATGTTCAATCATTTATATATAAACTGAAATCCGAAGTCATTATTTAATTTCTTAGGCAATGAAAATTTGCAGCCTTGACCAGTCTTCGAAAGTCTTCAATTTTCTGAAGGTTTTCAGCGATTTCCTAAAGACCAACAGGGGATGAAACAATTTTAGCAACAAAACATTGCTCAGCACTCAAAATTACATGTCACACGTGCAGGTTTGACCAGTATTCCAAAGTCTTCAATTTTCTGAAGATTGACGAGATAGCAAAAACATGTTCAGCATGTGAAAATACGTTGGAACCTATACATCACATGTGCAGATTCAACTGGCCAACAAGGCATCATTTTTTTGAAGCTTTTCAGCTATTTGCTCAAGACTGAAGGGTGATAGACCAAATCTGACAGATTCGTGTTCAGGAGGCAAAAATACTTCGGATATCATATGTCACATGTAAAGTACAAACAACTTTTTTTTTGTAGACCTGTGAATAGTTATAGCTTCCAAATTGTAGTTTCCTGTAGCATATTTGTGGCATCTTCTAATATCTTTTGATTGGTTTCTTGGGAAATAACGCTATATTTTGAAAAAAAGGCTTACATTTTTTAAAAAAATCCCAACCTGTTTGTCTGACTTTGCTGTCAATGCCATTAAAATCTAAATAAAATATATATATTTTTATATTTACTATTAGCTATAGTTAATGTTCTGTAGTGAGTATTTAATTAGAAGACGCGAGATGTAAGATCGACATCTAGGATTTTCAAGAGAATCAGTACACAGAGGTTCCGAATCTGGAGCCGTTCCGTGCAATTGCTGTTCTCCCTTAACTCCTAGGACAGAATGTCACGATAAAATTTTCAGGTTACTTCACCTGTCAGAGATATTGAATACTCTCTTCGAGGTGTCATTCCTTTGTAAGCAAGACAATATATATTATATATAAATATAATATATATTGTTTCTGGTCGGGAACCTTCTTCAAATGCATAAAGAAGTGTTTGAGAGGACATTCAATTGTGGGAAGCGCAACTGATAAAGGTAACCGACCAGAAACAATTTATATATTATATTTATATATAATATATATTGTCTTGCGTACAAAGGAATGACACCTCGAAGAGAGTAGTATTTAATTAACCAATATCGCTTTCCTGACTTTATGCAAGGCAGTGTGAAACAGTCCAGGGTATATTTAGGATACACCTGTACAGCCAAACCTCCACCGCTTCAATTTTTTTAGAAGTGGCATCCATGAGGAGTTCATTAATCCGCTTCATATAAAATAACTGAAAATACGTAGCAGCATAACATTCCGATTTTTGTTTTCAGATTGAGATCATGGTTTCGAAACGATTAGCCATTGTATTGTATAGATCATATAGTTAATTTCTTGGGAATGGTCCCACTCGTCAATTGAATTTATTCCCAGGTACGTGCAACTTTCAACTCATTTAATCCTCCTTTGAGTTACTGTTATCTAATTTGGAATTGTTCCATTTTTATTAATGACAATGCAATTTGTTTTGTCCTCATTTATTTCCAGACCGTATTGTTTATTTTTCGCTACGCCGTTATTAACAATTTCGTGCAGATCGTCTGAGATGGCTGCAAAACTATCGTGTCATCCACGACTCTTATGGTGTTCATGCGGATACCATTTCCTAATATGTCTGCATTTGTTGCATTCAGTGCTCCCGTAAAAATCTTCACGGACTATAGGTTTGAAGAGCAATATACACCCCTATTTTACTACTCTTTTGATGTTTACATGATTTGAGTAGTCTCTTTCCAGGCGGACTTTTGCTGTTCGATTCCAATACAATTTGTATGTTTTTATCTTCAATCTCATGTTATGTTTTTGATGTGGAGTATCTGACACTTTCTTGTAATCGATAAAGTACGCATAAATTTCACAGTTTACATCTCTACATCTCTGTATGCAGAATAACGCCTCTTTCATCCCAACGGCATTTTTGAAGCTGGACGCTCTCCACGAACTGGTTTTTTTTCCTGAGTTCTAGATCGAGTTAAATGTTTTTGTTATCGATTCTATCGCTTGCTTATCAAAAACTCTCCGTGGATATTATCAGTGCCTACAGGTTTGAAGAAAAGATTTGAAGACGCGAGATGTAAGACCGAATTTTATGAGCAAAGTTCTGATGCTGGAACTCCACCGAACTATGGCTAGGAAATCGATTTAATGTACATTTGATAAATTTTTCTCATATCTTACAGTTTACAATATTCGTGATATTGAAAAGTTAAGTACTTTTATGTTTTTTTATTATGACATTTAATATAATAATTTTCGTTTTGCAATTTACATCAATAAATATAAAGTAGGTCCTCTGTTACGATCATGAAACAAAGTACTAAGCACATTATTGAAACATGAGTTTATTTTTCACTTCGTAAATTCAAGGTGGTACATTCACTGGGATGGTATTAGTATAATTTTTTTTGGAATCCTGAGGACTCCTGAGGACTACTGAGGAGGGAATAATAGGTAAATCAAATTACTTATTATAACCCTAAGTTAATCTGTGCTGAAGTCATAATAGTTTTCCATTGTTCTTAGGTCTTAGGCAATAGAATGTTCTTCTACTAACTGAACTTCTTCCCCTGTGAGTTTGACCATGCGACTATCTGGTAGTGTCCTTACATGCCCTGCTCACTGCTTTTCTCGTGTAAAGTTAGATTATTCGTACAAATTTTCTAGTTCTTTCTTGGTACGTATTCTGTAGCTCCTTTTAATACATCTGCATTTCTTTTTTTTTTCTACCGTCAGCATCCGGGCTTCCCATCTATAAATCACTATCTGTCGGTCTTATTATTGTTTTCTGTTTGATAGCCTTTAAACGCCTTAATCTACATTTACCTTTTAAGGGGTCTTATAATGCGTAAAGGCATATATTACTTTCTTGCATTTTGCAGCCGATTTCCACCGTTTTTGAATTGTTCGCTATTAACATTGTTCTCAGACATTGTCCTGTCTGCCTGTCTTTGGATTGGTTGTTTCTGGTTGAATACATATATTTAAATTACTCATTAATTTTTAGTCCTATGAAAGAAAGAAGATTGCTTTTATATCTGGGTTGACTTCGACGAAGTCTATCATCACCAAGGGTAGGGTGGAACCATTACTGTGAAATATAATTGCAGGCAAATGTATTCTCGGCATTCTGCTGACGTATTCGTGAGCGACATAAAAAGTAAAGGAGAGTGCATCTCCTTATTTGAGACCATTGTTTATGACCTGAGAAATCTTCACCAATTTTATCTGTGGCCGGTGATGTTTGAACGAACAACACTCCTCTGAGTTATTTTGAATAATTTCCGTGGTAAGCCAAAATCGTCCAATGCTTTCCGAAATTTAACTCGCTGTATGGTGCCATACACCTATTTAAAATCCATAAACAGTTAGTGTAGTTCTTGTTAAAATTTTCAACATTTTCCATTAGCTGTCTGATAGTAATTACCTACTTAGTCTAAAGTGAATTGACCTCTCCGAAAACAATATTTATTGTAATTTCCTCAGTACTGAGTTTTTCTAGACATATATTTGCTACAATTTTGTATGCCTTAGTAAAGCAAGGTAATGCCTTGATGATAGACGCATTTTACCTTATTTATATAGGCAAAGAGTCCTCTCCACTCATTAGTATTTCTTCTCTGGAACTTTGATCAGAGCCATCCCATTATGTTTTAGATATTCGAACGGAATGTTGTCTCTTTCAGGCATTTTATTTATTTTAAATTTGTATTGGTTTTTTGTACTGCTTCGTAGGTTAGCAGGGTGCCGAGATCTTCAGCTGCAAGTATCGTGCTTATGGAGGTGTGGTTATATTTGCCGAGATTGATTTGTTTTGATAATCTTTCCGCTCTATGTTCATCACCTCTTTATATTCTGTTATAAGTTGCTCACTTTCTATTCTAATAGAGTGTGTGATATTACTTTATAGTATTCTCTAGTGTTCCTGTTTTGTCCTTAATGTTACTTTTCTTTTCTTTGTTTGTAAGCATCTTCATCTTTTTCATCACTGTATTTTTATTGTCACTAGGACTATGTAATATCTTGTTTTGGTGTTGTTACTTTCAATGATTGCTGTCTTTGAGGTATTTCGACATTGATTCTACATTGTCCTCTTTCGGTATAGGTTCTACTCGCCTGCTTAAATGGTTTAGTCTCCATCTACACGTCTCAGATTTCACATGTCGAAACAGTTCTTGGTGTGTCTTGTGCCGATAAGTATACATGATGTTCTGAGTTCTATTTTGTTATCATGGTGGATATTTTTGTGTTCAAGCATAGTGGAGTTTATGTGTAGTCTGTGGGCCATTACAAAGTCTGTTAGTCGTGTACCGTGCTCGTTGCTATATCACGGAGGCTATGGTTTTCATGGCTTGTTCTGAAATTTATTATTTACCTATTTTAGCTTAAAAAAGGCTTATTATCAAAGGCATGTCATGTTTAAGGAGCGTAACTTTTTCTCCTGCGCAGTGTTTTCCTCAGTATGGTCAGAAGGTAGACTTAACCATTATTATTTGTCGTTTAGGAGATGGAATTCTGTTTGCGAATGAACTATGCTTTCTCTTACATTAAATCGAGTTCCAAAAATGAGTTTGTTCTGTTAGTTACAGCTATAGAAAACTATATATTTACTTTGTACATGGTAGATTCTACTAGCACTTTGACTGTTTATGTAAATACCTTGGAATAACTCATACAATAAACATTTTAGCACCTTGAAAATATCTTCCAGATTCTTATGACCTTCTAAGCACTACGTATTTTCCATAGACATTGGAAGTCTGTGAACAAATCAAGAACTGCCTTCAATATTCTTATGTTGTATCAACGGGATTAATTTAAGGATTTAAGGTCTGGAATAGTTATTCCTAAGATTGATCTTCTTAATGTTGTTTTTAGTCATTGTCAGTGACTGCACCATATGTTTGTTTGAGAATGATGCATTGAGCATGAAGCTCATAGGAAAATTGACTTTAAGAACTCTAAAGGCTGTCCAAGTGAATTCTATTCGAGTATTTGATTGCATAGTTCAATCTTGTGTAAAATATATTTAAAGACTTACTTATTGTATTTTTTGTTGTTTATTTTGATGGAAGTGGTTAATACCAGGTTTGTTATATATTTCCTATCTCTAACCTTGTATTTTCAAATATTTCATGTTGCGAACTCCGTGCATATGCCAGTACTTTTCCGAACCAGTGGAGAAAGTTGATATGCTGCCCATCAACTGTAGAAGTTGATATAAATTATATATGAATTTGGCGCTCCTTGAAAATGTCGACGAGGCAGGTGCGCCGGTTGGCTCCTCTGTAGATTGTCTGTTATTCGAACTATTTCGTCAGACAGTTTGTTTAAATTTTATCCACCAAAACTGATTTCGAAATTCTGCCAGTTGATTGTATTTAGCCAGCTTTGTAATAACAAAAATGTTAGAAAGTTCATGTCTTTGTTTGGGCTTTTTCTGGATTTTGAACTTATCAGTTTCGAAGGTAACTTTCTTTAAATCTGTACTAAACTCTAAACTGAACATGGAGTGACAGAAATAACATCGTAGATCTTAAGCTTTTGTAACAAAAACATACTTGTTAAAATATAGTCTTTATAGTAGGTCAAGGATTGACAAATCTTCTTCAGATTGCAACAAGTTTTATGTTGGGGCTGACAACTCGAATTTTTTAAAATTACAATTGCATTGAATGTAATTGAATTAACATCATTCACTTTTTCGGAGTATGTAATTGAAACATGGACCTCCTTTCCCACATTAAAAAACAAATATCTTTTAATTAGTCAGACTACATTGGAAATCACGGAACAATATACAAACTGATGATTTAAATCTGCACTGGAGCATCATGTTTGAGTTGTTTGTTTCACTAGTTACTTTAATTTGTTCAACTTGGTGTTATTTAATCATGAGTGTAAATAATTTATACCAGAGTTCATCCATAAAGTATAGTTTAAAAATTTTCCTGTGTGCTGAATGGAAAACGCTATAGCATCGCCTTGTAAGTACCTGTACAGGCCGTTATGCTGTATTGTTTCGTGAAAACCAGTCGAAATAGCCGTCTTCCCACTAAAGTAAAAATAAAATTCATTTCCCTGGCGCTATAAAAAATCATTGATTTACTGCAAGTCTTCGTATTTAGAGGGCGAAAAGTGGGGGCAAATACGAACCAATCAAAATAGATTATGTACTCGAGGCACGCCTTTTATGAATTGTGCTCTCTTATGTTTTTATTTTTTTATGAGTGTTTTATAGCCCCTACCACCGCAACAAATACTCTTATTTTATTTTTGTTAGAGTCCGTTCGATGTGGTGCATTTTACATTTTCGAAGCATGGCATCGCTTTAAATTATTGCCACCGTTTATTGTGTAAACGCGTTTCACCATGTCCACACTACATTATATCGCTATATATCGAAGTTTTGAATAACACAGCAACAGTGATTTTATAACATTTCTTATGTATGTGTAACGTCGATTTGTTTATACAAAAGCACTAAGTTAATGAAGGACTTTAATTTTGTCGGAAGACTAACATATTTTGAGTAAATAATTTCCAGGAAAATCTTAGAGTGAGAGCAAGGAAAAATCGCTAGGAGGCAGATCAGGCTAATGAAGCGGTACTTCGGAAACCAAGTCTATTAATTTAGCAGTTACAATAGCCACCTTATAAGGTTGGAATGTCATTGCTTCCTTGTACAAATGGGGTCGTTTTTTTTTATTTTCTCTTTATCAGAATATCATAAAAATATTGACCAGTTATTATTTTCCTAGAACGGCAACCATTCAATAAATATTACATAATGTAATTGTTTTGCCTGTATAAGGGTATTGCTCAGTTTTATTCTCTAAGACATTAGTAATTTAAATTTAAAAGTGGAACAAAGTATACTAAGACAATTTTTTATTTTTTATTATTTCCGTGAGTTCAAATCACCAAATTTAATTCAGAAAATAACCTTCATAAATTCCGCACCAACAATTCTCAATATCACATTATGATTCTTAAACTAAGACTTTGAAGAGTTAATCGCACATTAGCGAAACCACTAATCCTCTCCTGCTGCTATACAGCGGTATTTATAATCCATCTGAGTCGCTCTCGATTATTCTGGTACTCTCTAATATAAATTTGGAAAATTCTAGAGGATTCCTTTATTGTAATGTAAAATTAAACGTTGTAACACTGTCCCTTCTTTATTTCTGATCGTTCCGATCAGGCTCGTCTTCTTCATGTTAGGGAGCCAGTCGATCCAAACACCTTTCTCTTGACGAATACGATAGACTCCGTAGTTGATCCTTTCGACTACGTCATGGGCCATATGACGTAGTCGAAAACCCCAAGCTGGTGTGAGTTTTGAAATTGACACTTATTCCTTTAGGGGTTGTAGAGTATAGAGTACTTCATTCGATGCGTGCTTTGTCTGAGTTGGTCAACATAAGTTAAAGGTGAAATCATGCGGTGGTCTCAGCTCCCTTCCGAAGAATTCTCTGGTTGTTGTGGACGGCTGACTGATACGCCAACATGAATAGAGGAATATGCACATCTCAATGATGCTGGTTGTTACTGAGGACCTTGAATAGATCCACGGTCCATTTCATCCGATTGTTAATCCAAGATGATGATTTTCGTCCTTTTAATGCCTAACATCGTACAGACTTTCTCGAACACGTTACTCGTCATGCCACAAGCGACTCGGATTCTAGTGCCAGCAAAAAATGGTTTAGTATGCTGGTCCGACACCACAAACGACGTCCTCTGTCTGGATCCACCGCTGTGTTGGAGCGATCGAGCCTTTTTGTTTAGTCTCAGGTCTCGATATACGCACCGCGAAGTTCCTCCGCTACAGCTTTTAATCCCACACCCGAAGACTACAGGCGCCGGTATAGCGGATATCTGGACGTGCGATCCGAGTCAACCCAAAGTCTATGACCCTTATGGATGGACGATGTTACCGGTCCATGAGCGGACCCGGAGCACCTTACAGCGGTCGGGGCTGTAATTCTAGGTGTTCAGGCGCGGATCGGAATAGGATTTGCCTCGGATCCTAGACAGGTACACTCCCTTTCCAGGGCAGGAGCCCTTCGTCCGACACCTCAAACGGCGGTCGTCTATCGCCCCGCTCTACAAGGGCATGCACATGAATGAGACACGGAGTTCACACATGTCCGCCCAGGGGTCCTATCTAACACACGTTAGGCTCGAAGTTCCGCCCTTGGTCCGAATGTAACTCCAATGGTACTGCTGCTGACTAACTGTATCACCAGCATAGTTGCTATCGTGGTTGCCGCCTGAATGAATATGGAGTTTGCCTCATGCCATTTGCTAAAGTAATCTATTGCTACCAGAATGTACTAGTTAGCCATCTCGAGCTCAGGGATCAGCGACTCAATAGCAATTTTCTCAAACTTGACGCATTCTGCACTCTGTCCTAGACTTCGGTCCTTACTGTCTGCACAGGTCTCACATTTCCGACATTTGACTCTGACTATTTCGAAGTAATTTATCCAGCAATGCCGTTGACGAATTCTATTTAATACCTTGTCAACATTTTCACTAACCCGTCTGAACGTTTCCTTAGTAGCCTTGTCCAGGTAAATTTATATTTTAAAATCCATTCGGATACGAGTACCCCAAATTTTACGAATTCGGTGGATTCAGATCACTAAATTTGTCTTATTTCCATACCAAAAATCGCAATCAATATTACACTACTTTTCTTAGACTAAAACTGAAGAGTCAATCGTAAATTAGCTGAAACACTACTCTCCTGCTGCTGTGCGGCAGTATTTATAGCTAATCCACATCAGTCACTCTCGTTATTCTCCCTTTCTCTAATATAGAGTAGACAATCGTACATTCCGGAGTCGGTTTATTCCTTTATTAGTAATGTAAAATTAAAAGTTGCAACACCATGGAACCTACGTTCAGAGGTGACCCCCCCCCTCCCCCCAACGAAGCTAATCCCCCTTACCCAAAAGACAATCTTGGACCCTCCACTGAAAGATAACACAATTAACACAATAATAACCAAATAACATGTAATCTCCTTCCCAATAATATTTTAAAATGTTTGTTTTTGCCAGAGCGATAACCGAAAATTTTGGAGTTATTTTTAACCGCCTTCCAAAAAGGCGGAGGTTATCAATCTGGATTAGTGAAACTTCAAATATGGGAAAAGTATTCTATTGGTAAAGTGATGAAAATTGTGAATGAACACATGCGTGCATGGAAATCGACATATTGGTCGATTTTTCAAAAACCTCTTATATATGTGTATAGTTTTTTAACTTGTAATCTATTAAGGAAGATCCCTAGATGGTCTCATATACTTTTCTGCGACGTGCACCTTGCAGTTTAGCAGAAAATCCCCGAAAATTCCAATATTCTTAGCAAAAATTTCATCGAACTGACTTAACGGACATTTTCCCATAAATATTTTAATTCCAATGTAATAGTGCTGGAATTGTAGGCACTGGAAGTTTTGATTGCGAATTTGAAAAGTTTTTATGTAGATCTCAAGCATATAGGTAGTAAAGCATAGTATTTTCGGCTTCTTAAATCAAGGAGTACCAAGCTCGTTTTGTTTGTAAACCAGGCAAATACCTACTTAAAAGAAAATTTTTCCATTTTGCGAAGACGGTACTTTTGGTGGCTCATTCTCCCGGCCTAATAGAAAAACAGTGACAACACATGTCAAGCTCTAAACTGTTCTTTGGTGCGATTATACACAGGGTGTTTAGTTATAGGAAACGAAAACACAAAGTAAAGTGTTAGAAGGAGTAGCATATATATGATGATTGAAATAAGGGACGGGGTAGAATAATTGTTACAGAAGGCAGTTAAAAACATTATGGTAGTCCATAGGCCGCCATATATACAGGAAGGTTGGAATATAGGGTGGAATGGACGTTTGGTGGTGGCCATAAACAAATCATATACAGGATGGTTGAAATATATGCTGGAGTTGAATTATATTTATACAGTGTGATTAAAAAATTATATATTTCATAGCCCATAAGAAGTTACATATAGTGTGGAGAGGAATTAATGTTATACAGGGTGATTTCGGTCGGTGCCAAGCAACAATCAAGTTTGATGAAGTAGTAGCTAAGTACGCAATGCAGGATTTTAGATTTGCTTGGCACCGACTTCAAAAATATACTAGATTGGTAGGTAATTAATTTGTACAGAATGAGCACCTTTAACATTTTTTACTTCCTGATTAGGTACCTAACAACTTAAATGTGTTATTTATTTGCTAGAGTTGTATTATGTAATAATTATTTTCAGCTTTTAGTTATAGGTGGAAGTAATTTATATATATTTTTAAATGATTTATTTAGGATTTTAGTTTAAAGCTTCCAAAAAATGTTTGAAGTTAAATTTGTCTTTTAAGCTACACGTGGATATTTTGTTTGCTTATCAGGCGATTAAAATGAGCTAATATGCCTTTTATATATGAATCAGAATGACATAAATCTGTGATTTTATTTATATAAATTGAAAAAAAAAATCTAATATTAAAAAGTTTACAGATATCTCTAGAGCACAGTTCCTTTGCTCAATAAGCACCACCTTAATTTCTATTTATTTTTGATATAAGAAAATGTTTACAAATAAAATGATGCTCATTGGGAGCTTACATTTCAAGTATCACGGCCCAGACTGTAATATAATATATTGAACGTGTTATTGAATCTGTATAAAGAAAACATTCTTACTGAGAAGTGCATAAAGCAAACGTTGTTAGGGAGATATATTCAGTTTACTTCTAATCACCTGCTACCCACAAACATCAGTTATAATAGTTCTGGCAGAGAGAGGTATAAAATCGCCACCCAAATAATTTAGGGATCGTGCAGTAAAACAAAACATGCAGTAGCAGAACTATAAATATTATTCAAATATTTAAGGACAGGCAACGATATTACCGAAACCAGGAACACATAAACTAAGCAGAAAAAATAAGAAATAAATCAAAAAACAACCACACATTCAAGTCATTGCTGTATAGGTATAATATGGCTATCCACTCCTATGTCCCAAAGGACATAATTCAAGACTTTTAATGGTCTGTACATCAGGCAAATATCCCATTATCTTGAAAATAGGGCAAATATGAAAAAAAATCAGACCTGGCGTCTTTTAACTTTCACTGCACAATAGACATAAAATCAGAATAAAAACCAAAAAAAAAAGATTTTTGCTATATATTTAAAAAAATCAATTGTCGATCGATGATAAGAAATACGTAAACCTTATTGGAAATATCTACGCCGCTGTACTTTGAAAACAAAAAAGCGGATATTATTCTGGCAAAAAGAGACCTTTTAAAATACTGTTGGAAAAGAGTTTAGTTGTCATTTGTATCTGAAAATGAATTTAATGTGTTTGTGTTGTATCAAATGTGAATAAAGAAAATATGTGTTGGGTACATACATTTTTTTTGTAAGTAATTATGTCTTACTTTATACACACACAGTTTAGTAATATATTTGTAACTTTTAGCTAATTCCACCCTATTTGGGATAAGACCTAACAAGGTCCGTAACGTAAACACAAACTTTAAAATAATAAAGTAATGACTAAGAACAAAAAAAAAATTTAATTGCGTATATATTTGTTTTCTATTTTGTATCTATTTAAAAAATCGGATGTTTGTGAAAACGCAAAAACGAAAAGATCCGGCTTTTGTACAAAAAATATATTAAAGATTTTTTGATATGAATGCAGGAACAAACAAGACTCAGTTACTTATTCTGCTAACACCAAATACTGCTAAATTTTAATAATTCTCCGACAAATGATAGCAATAAGATATCAAAGCAGAGCACCAAGTTCTCTTCGAATTCCTTAGGAAGTTTTAGTTTGTGAATAATTTCTTGGGTTTGTTAATCATAAATTTATTAAATTCTTTTACATTAAAAAATGTATAATTAAAACCTCGTAGAATTCTCTTTTTTTAGTTGAATCCAAATAAAAATATTATACCCGAGTGTATCAATAAACAGTGTGGTATTTCAAATAAATTAGTCTTATTTTTTATAAAATGTAAATACATAAACTTATTCCAAATATAGAGTCTATGATATATATGGTAACCAATACCAATCAATTTTTTCAGAACCGGTATTCTGGGTTCTGACCGTAGATAAATTCCGATATTCCGGTAATTTCTATATTTCCATTTTTAAAATTTTACTAAAATTAGTTTCCAACATTTTGTTGTACTACAAGCAAATCTTGAAAACGAAATTTCTAATTAATTCTAACGAAAATAAAGTGAAATCAGGTTTGGTCCCCTTTATTGAAAATACAGTGAGGACTTTTATTGCCCCCCCCCCCTATTGACTTTAATAGGGAACCATACATCGATGATTACGACAAAAACTACGTATAATTTAGTCAAACTAAGGTTATACATAAAATTAACAAGTGCCACATACAAATGACAAGGATGGTCTTGTTTTATGATAACTAATTAAAAATATAAGGACATTTATATGCTGTGTAAAGACTCCATTGAAGAAAATGCACATTTAGATTGGAAATTGATTGGAAATTCTCGTTGTAGCCAGATTTTGTTGTATAGTTCTAGGAGTTTTGATAATGAACTGGCGTTCAGGTTTTTTAGGAATAGAAGAGGAATGTTATCTGGTCCAGCTGCAGAATTTATTGAAGATGCTAGTGCGATTCTTTATTCTTGAAATGAAAATTTGTTATTAATTGGTTCAGGTCAGGTCTTGATCTGGCAGTGCGTTGTTCTCTGATTTAGCTTGATAGTATTTTGCAATCTGGTTGGCTATCGCTTGACGATCAGTGATGGTTATATCTTGATGAACTAGGGCTGGTATTTTGTAACTTGTATTTTGTCCTTTCATCTGTTTTATTTTACGCCATATCTGTGTGGGGGTCATTGTGCTGGTATGTTTATTCCAGGATGTTCGTTTGCTTTCTTTCAATACAAGTTTAGATTTTGCTTTAAGCTTCTTAAATCCTGTATGTTTCTTGTTCGACGAAATCTATTCAAGGCTATTTTACATTTAGTTACTGCAGCGGCGCAGCTTTCGTTTCACCAGGGTACTATTTTTCTTTTCGGGTCAACTGTATAATTTTTTATATTTTATTCTGCGGCGATGAAAAGACTTTGTGTGAGTTGATTAACGGCTTCGTTGATATCGTTGACGAAGTTTATTTTGTCTAGGTTTACGGCTACATGGCTACTGAATCCTTCTCAATAGGCTTGAGTAAGATGTCAGCCAGTATGTTTGTACTGTGGTTTAGTGGTGTTTTTGGAAATTATTATTGGGAAGTGGTTGCTGTCGTACAGACTATCTAGTGTGTTCCCTGTGAGCACTGGTAGTGTTCCTGGGTCACAGAGACTAAGATCTATTTTAGAAAATTTACCCGATACGATGTTGAAGTGTGTGATATTACCAGTGTTTAGGAGGCATATATTTGAATTACTCATTACATCCTCAATTATTCTACCTCTTCCAAAAGTAGTGTCTTATCCCCACATTGTATTGTGTGTATTGAAGTCTCCCACTACTACAAATGGCATGGGAATTTGTTTCAGTAAATCGGTTTTGTGTTGTAAAAACTACATAGTTAACTATTTGAAGATTAACATAAATTTTATCATAAGTTTAAGAACTAAAAGTAATAAATGATGCAAATAAGCTTTGTGTACTGAAAGTGTAAACAGATTAAAACAAAGGAACCTACTATTATTTTTTTGTGCATAAAGATCAACCAATTTAATATTTAAAATATTATGTTTCTTGATTTAATGGAGCATTGGCGCTCCATTTCTTAATTTCATTAAATTACGAATCTTTTATTGAACCATTTGGAAATGAAATTTTTTTACAGCCTTTTGCATATTAAAAATGATTGCTCAATCATTATTATTAGTGTCTACATGGAATTTTGGTATTTTAGTTTGCTAAGTTTATTACATAAATCCATATTAGAAATATAAATATGTGTCTGCATAAAATTAAAATTAGCGATAAGAATATTTATTATAAGGATAAAGTTTCACAGGTACCACCCCTTAGCAATTCAAATGGACTTGTCTAGCGGGACCAGTTCAGAATATTTTCAATTACTAAATGCATTCATACTTTAAATTTTGAAAAAATTAAGATAAGGGGTCTCTAGAACAACTCTTCCACTTTCGAACCCTGGTTTATTCATAATGATATGGTAATCCGGTGAGGTAATATGACTCTTTAAAAAAAGGTCTTTTATAGGTTTGACTGAAATTTTGTTAAAACTCCACGGGCTACACTATTTATTTTAGAACATAAATAGACGATTTTTTTTTTTAATTTTCGGGTAAAGGTTCCATTATCTAAGGAACCAATAAACGACATTGAGCATATAGTAGCTCATTTGGTAGATTTTTCATTTGTCTACAACATTGCCCATAGTAGCAGTAGCAAACACCGTTTCACGAATAGATTTTGTGTAAACGTAAAAACTAAATTGTTACCGATTTTTTTTTTGTAAAAATCAAAAACGCATCGATAAAAATATTGAATTTTATGTCAATTAGTTATGTTTTATCATCGTTGATGTTGCTGTCTTTTTGTTCTACTATTAATTTAGTCGTAACGACCTGGCCTAATTGTCAATTGTAAGTTCATCTTGAATGCAAATAATTACATACGTAATTCTCTGACTCTACAATATTGGAGGAATATTTTTTAAATTGTTGTAGGTCAAAGAGATATTTTCCAATTTCGTCTTCAGTGGCATTGACGAACAATTGCCATTCTTGTCTTCGTTTGTAGAAACAGAAACATTATTTGTGGATTCGGATTCTGAATTTGAATCGTTTTCAATCTTGATAGCAGCTAACATTAACAATCTGTATCCTTGTCTATTGCGACTTTGTCTTCATCTACTTTGCACAATTTCATTAGCTTTTATTTTTTCCCGAATACACGCGGTTTTTACATCCTTCAAATTTGAGAATTTTGTGTATATATTCACTTATTTATATTTTTTTGTAAATATAATTATATTAATATAAATAATTAGAATTTTATTTTTACTAAATTTCCAGGATCCTAGGTGGAACCTCTAATCTTTTCACAGTAATATTATTCTTAAGAAACACGTTGTTATTATATCTTTATAAGAAGCAGATGAAACAGGAGCAGAGTGGCGCAGTGGAAGCGTGCTGGGCCCATAACCCAGAGGTCCGTGGATCGAAACCACGCTCTGCTAACTTTTTTTAATTCATTTTATGCTTTTGTGTTTTTTTTTCTGTATCGGTTTGAATAGAAAAATAAATAATTTCGAAAAGATTGTTGAGGAGGTCTTGAATTATTTTGTCTATTCATGGGTTTTCTCTCCTCCAAATTTTTTCCTGTAACAGATAAGTATTTAAAAATTGTATATGTAGAACAAAGTGTAGTAAGGCAATTTCGTAAAATTGCCCGGATTACTGGCTGTCTGTACAGAGATTCTTCCTCACAGTTTTTCTGAGAGAAAGAGATGTCTATAAAATGATCAACCAGTATTCCTGTATATAAGTAATGTAATGTATATTGTGTAATACTTATCTGTGTATGGAGACGTTTCAACTCCGAGTCTGGAGTCGTTGTCAATCTTTTAGTGCTGACAATTGTCAGTGTCAAATTTTTTGACAAACAATAAATTCAAAATCAAAGCGAAAATTTTTTAGAAAAAAACCTTGAAAACAGCACTAAAAGATTGACAACGACTCCAGACTCGGAGTTGAAACGTCTCCATACACACATAAGTATTACACAATATACAATACATTACTTATATACAGGAATACTGGTTGATCATTTTATAGACATCTCTTTCTCTCAGAAAAACTGTGAGGAAGAATCTCTGTACAGACAGCCAGTAATCCGGGCAATTTTACGAAATTGCCTTACTACACTTTGTTCTACATATACAATTTTTAAATACTTATCTGTTACAGGAAAAAATTTGGAGGAGAGAAAACCCATGAATAGACAAAATAAAAGAAAAATAAATCTTTTGATAATTATTTAAGCGGCGTATGCGCTTGCTGAACTACATTTTTATTCCATTTAATCTTATATCTAGTAGGTACATATATAATGGATTAATTAAATGATTCGACTCAATTAGCTCATTAGGTAAAAGTGTATAAATATTACTGTTAAAATATACACAGGATGTAAATGTTTCTAAATTGTAAAAACTATTTTAGTAAAGCACGAACTAACGAATCAAGAAATAAAAAGATGAAAACTGAAATTAAATGCAATTAATATAAAACATAAATTTAGTAATAACAAACAAAACATCCAAAATAAAAGGTAAAAATAATTTTAAGTGAAAATTTTTTATGTTTGTTACCTGATTCCTTGGGGTTGTAGTCCACTTTTAATAAGGCTGGCGGTACAGACGTCCATCGTCCGCAAAAGATGGCCACAAACATTGGGTTCGTACCCTTCTTCAAAATGCGTTTTTTTATGAATAGATATATTCATTCTATTCCCGCAACTACCTAAACATTTTGGGAGGATGAAAGATATTGCTACCAATTTGTACCGTTTTTTGCTTGTCTTCGGTATTACTTTTATTCATGCAGGTGTTTTTCGATCCGTCAGTCCTATCGCCAAAGGTCGGTAACTACAAAAGCGCGACTCGATGCAAGTGATCGATGGTTTCGGGTCGTTTCCTAGTTCCTAAGTAGGAAATTTCAATAACTGCCAGGCCGAAATATTCAGAGTGCAATAAAAAGTAATAAAATATAAATCTAAAAATGCCGAAAGAAAGAAAGCTTACCACATAGTTCAGTTACTGGAGATTTTTAAGTGATATAACACTTAACAACTGTTAAAATTATTGGTCGTCTTTTCGGACGACGGACGCATAATGCTACCGGTACACACGTTCTCGTCCGCAAGATGCCAGGTATAATTCGGGGATATTTTACAACCTTCCACTTATATAAAAAATGTATCGCGAGCACTATTTTTTAACACACACAAACACGTCCCTATACGTCCGTCATCCGAGAAGACGACCACCAACGTTGAAAATTATTAGGGGTCAATCTACCAGTGAAACGTGCAAATTTAAGGGCATTTCAATATACAAATTTTAACGGTTGTTAAGTGTTAATCACTTAAAAACCTCCAGTAACTGAACTATGTGGTAAGCTTTCTTTCTTTCGGCATTTGTAGATTTATATTTTATTACTTTTTATTGCACTCTGAATATTTTGGCCTGGCAGTTATTGAAATTTCCTACTAGGAAACGACCCGAAACCATGGATCCCTTGCATGGAGTCGCGCTTTTGTAGTTACCGAACTTTGGCGGAAAGGACTGACCGATCGAAAAACACCTGCATGAATAAAATTAACACCGAAGGCAAGCAAGAAAGGGTACAAATTGGTCGAAATATCTTTCATCCTCGCAAAATGTTTGGGTAGTTGAGGGAATAGAATGAATATATCCATTCATAAAAAACGCATTTTAAAGAAGGGTACGAACCCAACGTCATATCTTGCGGACGAGAGACGTGTGTACCAGCAGCATTAGAGGAAAAAAAGTGAAATTCTTAATTATATTTTTGGGGACAAATTATAGAATTAAATGAAATAAAAAAATAACATAATAAACTGCCAATGTTACATAAATTTTCTAAAAAAAATAATATGTAAATTTCATCTATGTCAGGAACTAAGTATTGGATGCTTCTTAGAAAGAAATATATAAAATATGGGATACTAAAAAATTATCTACTTTGTAGGTATGTTGTTATGATATGTATTAATGATTATCTGAACCATTTTGTTACTAGCGAGGTTAATAGTAATTCTTGTTCAGATAAAAAAAGGGCTCAAAAACATTTTTTTTTCTGTTAATGACATAACGGTCGAAAATAAATAGACAAAAATGTATGTGTCTTACAGAACTTTTTACGTTAAATAACATGTGCTACTCCGTTTTTCGCAATACAAATCATAAGCGTCCTATTTAGGTTGGTGAAGCGAGTTTTTGGCCGTATTATTTAAATTCTTTACAATTTTCTCCACAGCTTTATAACAAAAAAATTCTCTTGTCCAAATTTTTGTTAAAAAATAAAAATGAAGTACAGTAATTTGTTTGGTAACAACACAACTTTAGACTAGGAACATTGAACAGTAGAACCAGTAGAACAGGACACAAAGTAGTAGATCTGGTAACACTGATTGAAACCATGCTACCGATGTGTCAAGACTTAAGGATGACCAGCAGAATCCTGAAAGAACCATCCAATTTTGATAGGTGATAGGGGTTCCCTCCTGGAACGAATATTATAAAAAAATTACCAGGATTGTATGGATCTAAGGAGGAAGGCGTATTTTCAGAAATGGATCAAGAATAACCATTATGAGATGAAGTTGTAAGAAAAAACTTACTGCTATACTTGAACCAAAAAAGATGGAACATACAATTATTGTTTGCTTTCAAAACTTATATACTTATATATTTCTACTTAAATCCAATTAAAAACTATTTATCAACATTTTCAGTTTTAATGCCATTCAATATAAGATTTGGGGGAATTGATCGGTAACTTTATAGCAGTTTCGTATTTTTACTTCGTTAATTTGGCTTTTTTTATCCAATCTGTGTAAGCAAATTGAAAATTAGTCACCCGTTATAATGGTGAAACACGCCGGTCTGGATTTGATTTAATTTACAATCGTAAAAGGAGAGAGCGAGAGAGAAAAAAAGGATTTTTTTCCATCCGAGCGTTGGAAAATTTAATTTTTAATCAACACTTTAACTAACTGCACTTTTAAAATTATTATTGGAAAATTGTTTTTTAAAAGAATATCCGGGGAACGTTCGTTCAGTCCTCTTTTCAGTTGAGAGGAGAGTTGTAATTTGTATTCGGCTGTTTTTGAAGTTCCGCAAATTTATATAATGAAATTTAGCTCGTCTGGATGCTGGAAAGGAATAATTTAGAAGGTAATTGGTAATAATTGCGAAATTTACCTGAATGAGTGTGTTTGACCTAACCGACGGAGTTTGTATATTTTTAAACAAACGGGGACACTCAGTCCTAAGTAATATTTAAAACAAGAAATTTTTGTTTGTTTTTTTTATTATAACGGGGTACTTTAACTCTAGAATGTAAGATACAGGGCTAAAACGTTGTGTATACTTCATTTAATATTAATTAACAAAGTAACGATCAGGTAGTGTTTTTTTTCTACTCGATCGTAGTTAGGGACTTTGCGCCATACCACTAAAGTATAAGTATTGATGATGATTTAAACTGCATTATATTAAGGAACATTACAGAAAGGTACCATATAATTACCTCTAACGTGAGATTTACGATTTTCCAGAAAATCAAAAAAAAAAGTAATTAAGGGACTAAGTTTCAGTGAATTTCAATGAATCTTCACTGTTTTCTCGAAAACGACTCAAGCAATTTGAATATTTTAAATTGTATTTTACAAAGATATGTTCCAGTTTGATTCCGTATAATTTTCTATAACGTAAAACAGACCATTTTTCTTTAAATCCAAATAAATGAGTCAAGGCCGTAGCCAGAAAATTTTTTCGGGGTGGGTTGGACAATATTTTCGGGGGAGGGGGCGGTTGGATAATTTTTTGATTGGTGGTGGACTGATTGGTACTGCAAAATCTGTATTTGTATCCATATATATTCAGGATATATAAAAATGTATAAATATAAAATCTATTATCATGGAATTGGTTAAAATTAAATCCTGAAACACAATATTCCAAAATTTCGGGGGGGGGTTGAACCCCCAGACCCCCCCGCTGGCTACGGCCTTGAAATGAGTAAAAAAAGGTAAACATCAATGTAAATGTCAAATTTTCATCATAAATATCTAGAGTAAATGTCAATATATGCCATAAAAATATATCGTACAGGGTGTTTGTAATGGTTTTCATTTTGATTAATTTGAAGTCAGTTTCTTTTAGTGACGAAGTTATGTTAAGAGGCTTTTAGTCGCGTGAAATGGCAGAAAATATGCCATTAGTTTATCGAAACCAAAATTTGTTATGCCCGTGATTTTTTCTATATCGTATACGGTTGTATGTGTGTACGTGCGTGCATGTGATATTAGGTGGTACATAAGCAGTTGCATACATAGGATTGATGAATTGTAAGGTGGAATTCAATTATTTATAGAGGGTGGTTCAAAAAATATTGTATGGGGTGGCACATAAGTAGTTGCGTATACAAGGTGGTTGAAATAAGAGTGGAGCAAAACTATAGTTATCCAGAGTGGATATTTGCGTTATAGGACGGAATATAATTACAGTTATGCACAAGGCTTCAAAAAAATGTTAGAAGCAGTTGAATATACAGGATGATTGAAATTTAAGGTAGAGTTGTACAGGGCGGTTTAAAAAGTTATATAGTGTGGAACAGAAGTAGTCGCTTATACAAGGTGTTTGAAGTAAGGTTATTTGAATTATAGTTCGAAGTATAATATATCTAATTATAGACATGGGTTCAAAAATTTTTAGAAGCATTTGCATACACCTACCGGCTGGTTGAAATAAATGGTAGAATAAAATTATAGTCATAAAATGTGAATTTTGTTATATAGGGCAGAGCATGAGCATTTCCATTAACAAAAACTAGACATATAGGGTGAAGTAAAATCATAGGTATACAGAAATAATTTAAATAAGAAAAATATAAATAGTCAATAGTGTGGAGAGGATTTATACTTATAGAGGGTGTTTTTAAAGATATCAGGGCCGTTGCAATATTGAGTTGTACAGGGTGGTTCAGAAAATGATAGACAGATAAGTTACATTGGGGTGACCAATACACAGAAGCATATTCATTGTAGATGCAATATAGACTGAATTAGAGTTACACTTATAGAAAGAGGTCCGTCCAACTAATGGAATAAAAAAAATATAAAAGTTAAAAAATATGTGAAAAATATAGAAAAATAAAACAAATTAGAGAGGGATGAGAGAGATATTCAATAGTATTGTACCTTAAATCATATAAAGAACAAAATATGTGTGAAAATAGTGATTGATTGCACACGGTTTCTAAACGGTTTTTATTTTAAGTCAGCAAAAGTCGGTTCTTTTTTAAACATAAATTATTATATATGTTGATTTATTTTCTATCAAGGAAGTTCACGAATTGTAGAGTTGTAAATTACCTATTTTTATAAAATTCAGTGAACAGTGAAATAGGTCTTAAAATTTCTAAATTTGGTGAATTACTCACTGAGTTCCCGAAAATCAATTTGGTTGATATTTTGAATAGGTCAAATATATAAATAATTTTAATCAATATCTTATAAATTCTGGAAAATGCAGTACCAATTTGAATGATTTAAAATTAATCTATTAAGGAAGATCTCCCGAGCTATTCCCGTCTCATATATTTTTCTATGACCTTTAACGTTCTGTTTTTTGTTCTTTCCCTTATAAGTCGAAAAATATTGACTATATCACATTTTTTCCAAAACGACATCTGTCAGGAATTGAAAAACCAGAATAATGAATTTTTACGAAGCTCTATCGGAGTATTTCCACCAAGAAAATCTGGATAAACCGCTAAAATTGGCCTTTTTTGAAAAATTCATAACTTAGAAAATTTTGAAGTTGAAGGTCAGATCTTGGACGAAATTAGGTACTTTAAACCCGCTAACTTTGGACACTAATGAGTTTTTGCTTAATTACCATATAAACAATTTGCGGTGATTTTTTAAATACTCGGCGTAGATGGACTAATAAAAATTTATCAAAAATTTATTGATAGTAAATATGATATAGATACCAGGAGTCCGACAACTTGTATTTGTGGTATACTATCTTAGTTATCTTTTCTGCCATAGCTTGTTCCATACAGTACCGATTTTTTATTATTATCAAACGGGCTGTCGAATGTGAAATTAAAATTATAAAACACCTTTGCCTCAGTGGCCGAAACATACTAAAGTGGGTATATTCAAAGTTCAAAACGACCGATCACAGATCATACAATAACCGACCGATCTTGTATTTCGAGAATAATGGTGGGGACACCAAACAGGCGGCTGTCAGACTGTCAACAACAAGATTAATAAGGATTTAAACAAACGCGCTGAAAACATTTGTTCTCACCATCATTACGTTCGGATCCTGGTATCAAATTGATATGTCTAATAGTCCGACCGGAGCCGATATTTCGAGAATAATGACACCAAACAGGCGGGAGAGAACCTCAAACTAAATCAACCTTTCAATCCCAGATTTGAGAAATTCAAATATATATCTGATTCACCGACATCGCAAAAGTGTTTGTCTTTCAAACCTTAGTTTGCCTCTGACGCATTAAATCAAATTGAGAGAAAAATAGTAACATCGGCATTATATTGCCATCTTATTTCTACAGTGACAAAACCTAAGGAATTAAGACAAACGTTAAAAGTGAGGTACAATATTCGACGCGAATGTTTATTTTTTGTATTATATTAAAGTAAATCCCGAACTCGTCTCATATATTTTTTTCGCGTAAAACATACTCCTTTCAATTTCCAGTCTTCAACTATGTGATTTGATTACGGGGCACAGGTAAGTACATTCACATTGTTGTATTGAATTATAATAATCACTGGGAAATGTTAGTTGGCCCATGACACAAGTCCTCCATTACTGTAAATTAATTTTACCTGATCACACATCGCAAGAGGTAAGATGGACAAAGATCCGATCCATTACATAACACGTGGGTTTTTATGTCCAAGGATTCATTAGTAAAGACACATATTTTTGCAAAATTCGAATTGTTGATCAACAGCAATGCAATTATTCCAAGGTGTTTCTAAACCTGTCTTATAAAATGATTTGACTCTTACCCCAAAATAGGTTTCAGTTGCGACTGTAACCTCATCATCGAAGTCAGTTCACTTTCTCTAGAGAATCTTTTTGAGATCTCCAAAAAATATGAGAAGTTAGACGGGTTCGGATCTGCTCAATATGAGGATCGTCTTCATTTATTTTTGAACTGGTGAATTATCTTGGTGAAATAGTTTTTATTTATTTAAATTGTAAGGCCTTTTCTACTTGATTTCGTCAATTTTTGCTATAATAGTTTCTTCATCCGTAAAGGTTAGGCATTGATGTTCGTTCTAGAATATTATTCCTTCTGTTTTCACCTTAATTCTTTGTTTCTAGTACCAAGTTGAACGGAGTTGGTGATTTGGGGCCCCTGTGTCTGAGACCCTGCTCAACTTTAAAAGCATCTGACTTCTGGCCCTTCCGTGCTCCCTCGTTTCTATCTGTTCCAGCGTTAATTGTTTAAAGTTAATTATCATGTTGGTGTTCTCAGCTTTCTCATCAAGTTTTAAATCTGTTTTCGGTTGAATTGATCGTAAGCCTATATAAAGTCCACAAATATGCAGGGCAGCGAGTTTTTCTATCCATAGTACTTATTTTGTATTTCTTCTAGGGTCACCGATGTATTGTATCTGAAGCCGACCTGATAGTCCCCTCATTCTCCTTCTGAGTACTCTCCTAGTCGCCTGTAATGCATTGTGCCATTACCTTGTAGTATTTCTCCAATAGTGCTCAACCCCTATAATTTCACACATTCCAGATTGTCTCCATTTGTGTGTAGGATATATGACTGCATTTGCCCAATCCTTAAGCATCTTTTGTGTTTCCCATATTCTCTTAAGAAGCCCATATATCCGTTCGCTCAATTGTCCATATCCCAGCTTTAACATTTCTGCTGTTATTCCTGTTGTTGTTTTTTAACTTCCTAATCTTCTGGTATATTTTTCGTGGGATGATCCGCTTCTTGCTATTTTTTTCCTCCTGCCATTCTGGCACCTCTTGTAAGTAAGCAATTTATTAAAATAATTCTTTTGTCTTTCCATTATTTTCACCGGATAGCCTGTCAGTTCTCCGTTCTCATCATTTATGAGCTTACATTAGCTTTGGTATCCTATCCCAACATTTTTAATTTTTTGGTAGAAAGCTCTTTTTCATTATTCTGTAACTTTTGTTCCATCTCCCTAATCATTCATTAAATTACCATTTCTTTTTCCAACAAGTTTTCGTTATTTCTCTTCTTATTTTTCTATAACGTTCTAAACGGACTTCGTTTTTGTCGCTAGTAGTATCTGTCTAGTTATTCTTAGCGCCTTCATTATTTCTTCACATTTTACCTCTTACAAGTGCTTCCACTTTTGTACTGTGGTTCCATCTGATAGTATTTCCAAATTTGTCCTCTTTACCGCAGTTCTTATAGCCTTCTTCACTTTATAGGAGTGTTCAATTAAATTTTTTCTTTGGTCCATTGCTATTCCCTCCTTTTTACATGTCAGTTTTACCAGAAAATAGTCCGAATTGCACTTTGCTTTTCTAAGACCTTTTATTTTCGTTGTGTATGTCGCTTCGCCTTAACGGTGTAGTTCTTATTATCATCAGTCATCAATGATACGAAAATTTCTGTGATGTCTTTTTATTGCTGTAGTGCATGGGCGGTCTGATATCGGCTTAAAGGGTAATATATTTTTTCTTTGTTTTCCCTGGATTATACAACCCAAACCTCTTCTTCTGTTCTCTCCCTCACTTGTTATGCCCTCCAACTTCATAATCGACGTTCCTAGTAGCTTCTTCTAAGAATTCCATGGACACACTACTAATCCAGTTCACGGTGTAATCCACACGACTAATGAGGAAAATTTGAGAAGAGTTCATAAAGATGGAGCACCTAATAAAAACTCGAAAATTGGCTTACTTGCTGCAGGGAAAAATAGAGGGCAGAGGAGGAATTGGCAGAAAGAAACTATCATGGATGCGGAATATCAGCAACTGTTCTGGCTTAAACTTTGAAAACCTATAACTGCTACAGATAAGGAGACTCCTGTGAATCTGATTGCCAAACTTTGATGACTGAGAGGGCACAATCAGAACAAGAAGTTGCTTAGTTTCCTGTATAGCTATTTATCTTATGAAACTTTTCAATTTGGCCGCCTGGAAGATCCCCCTCACATTTCATATTTCATAGTTTTCGGAACATTTTCAGTTGCATGCCTTGTTTAAATATTTAATTTAAAAATAGCTACAAATTAATGATAAAAATTAATGACGACACACATTTCCAGGCAATAAATTCCTCATTTTGAATTAACTACCATTATTTTCATTATTTTTCTAATACTGGATCGTATTTTGAGTTATTGAACATTTAAACTAACAATCTAGGAATGCAAAATACTTTTCTATTTTGATATGTATTCATATCTTTATTTGATATTTTATATGTAGTTTCGACTATACTTAATGAAAAACCCAACAGTCCCCCGATGGAGAAAATCTACTGGATTAGATTTTTGTCATCGAACGTCCGCCCTGACGTGCACAAGTGCAATTGACGGTGTTATTTTTCACTGCGATATTTTGACATGGGTGTAAAAGTGACCAAAGGAAATATTTCCTTTTATATATCGCTCTGTGCGTTTCATTTCGTGTTTTCCAAACACCGTTTTCATATAAAACTCTTGTTCCCGCATATAGGTGGCTATCAATAACAGGGCATTTGTTTCGTTCACTGTGTGTGGGGATATTCAATTTTGAAAAAGTGGCGGGTGCGACCCTCTTTATTGTTTTGACAAAGCATTGGACAATATTGGAACAAATCATATGACATTGTTACGTTGTATATCAGGGATATTCGTTTTTGAAAGTGTCCAGCACGTGCTGATAGTAACAGTTCATTTTCAATAAAAAAATATTTTAACAGGAAGTATTAATTGGAGTTATTTTTTTGGCACTTTATTTTTAACAATAATTTTGTTCATTTGATAACACGATAATAAATTAAAAATATAAACATCTAGAGTCTGATGCCAGGTGATTTTTTGTTTCAATAACTGTTAGAATTTATTGATATTTTTTTTGGACACTTAGCCGATGGAAAATGTTGAGAATCGCGCACAAAGAGAGAGACTTTTGATATTGAATGAGAATGACTACCTCGTCCTTTTCCAACAGTACACAGGATATCAATAAACAGGGTGTAAGTCTATAAGGTGTTTGTGAATAGTGTTTAAGTATACCGGGTGATGCATACGCAGCAGAATCCATGGTGTAAATATACAAGATATAAGTATACATAAATTTTGTATACAGGGTGTTCGTATAGATGGTCATATACATGCAGAAGCTTCTATGGCAGTATACAAGGAATCCTTATACATTTTGACTCCAATCGGAATTAGAGGTGCCACCTAACTACTAGATCTCCTTCAGAGGAGCAGGTATGCCAATCACAGCTATGAAATTCTAATCGTTCTGTAACAGGTGCAAACGTAATAGATTCGGAATAAGAGAAAAATAGGGAATTCTAAACCTATCATGTCGATACAGATGACGATATTCGTTTAAGCTGTCGCAATACAAGTATTCAGATTCCTTATTTTTATGTTTGGTTTATCCTCAAAGTATCAAAATGGCCTCGAACGATTGTTCATATTTGCCAGCTGTAAGTTTGGAACTTTGTATACATCAGCCTAGATGGATAGACTTCCAGCGAATACTAACGCTGTATGTTTACAAACTAATCACTTCTAGAGTGTCTTTATATAACTATTCAATTCAAGAGCGTCTTTAAATGTATATGAGGCCAGACCCTTCAACTTCAAAGACAAAACATTATGTACCATTTTCTCCTCTGTCTCTCAACCGATTTTCTTCATTTTTGTTTTGTTTAGTAGCTACTGACGATCTTCAGTGCAGAATGCTAATATTAATTTATAATATTGGTTCATTCATTAAATAAAATATAATAAAATTTCATTATTTACGTTCATACTGTCAACGCCAAACAACTGACAGTGCCGTCAAAACATTGAGTAATTATATATGGAGAGGGCGATCGTCATATTCTTAGAGCATGTACTTCTGGAAGTGGCATGCAAGCGTTGTTATTGTTTAGTGGTAAAATAGTCAATGTAGTAGATCAGTATTGATTTTTCGGACGCTTTGCAGTAACTTTCATATTAAATATTCTGTTTTTAATGTGAATTAATTATTTGATTAATATATTATATCGAATATTTTGCCAGGAGCGGTTTCAGCCAAACAATTTGGGAGGTCATTCATTTGTCAAAAATATTTTGAATACCGATACTTGATTACGTTTTTATTTCAATAGGTTTGTCAATATGAGTGAACAATTTTGATTATTACATCTACTTCTCCGATTTCTCCACAACTGTGTTTCTTATAAAAATATACTTTTTACAATTTCATGAAATAGGGTCGAATTTCGACCACTGGGCGACCTCTAGTATATATCAATCACTGTTTTTTCTTAAGACTTTCCCTTTCCTTTTAACACTAATATTTTATAAAGAATTATAATATAAAACTTAACACTATCTTCTGTATTTAGACTATTTTAGTAGTTACATATTCACGCATGCTTATGCAATATCGCCAAATGGTTTCTGTTAACATATTTAATATTTGTATCTCTTTTGTCGATTGGTTGAGTATATTAATAATGTTAACATCAATTTAAATAAATGAAAATTAAACAACATGTTTGTTAAGGATCAAAACTATAACGTAAGAATTTAATTTCGAAACATAATTTATTAGTTGACGTTGACGGACATAGTAGTTAGAAATGAAGTATAGAAGGTAGACTACAATTTAAAATTGAATGGACAAATCCATAGTAAATAGTAAAATCTTGAAGTGTAAAATTATTCTGAACGTTTAATGAACTCCGCCTAAACGACTGGACAGATTTTCATGAATTTTTTTGTATTATTACGAACTCCGTAAGTTTTATAAATAATCTAGTTTATTTGCACTAAAAATTCACAATCATTACTAGACTAATATTTCCAACAAATATTATAACGATAAGTCATACATACATCAGCTATTCCATTACTGCCCGCTGCTGGTGTTTCTCGGGATTATATGCTCTCGAAATTTCTCGTTCATACTAGAAATTTCGGCCAGTCCCTCTTTTTATATTCGAAATCGTACACCATGGAAATACGTTTTTTTTGCTCAACGTTTGTTTGTTCTGTTTTTATTACAGTGCATAATTTCGAGAAAATTCCTCTATTAGTACCGTCAACTAAACACTATGTTTAAGGGGGTCCCTCGATGTTTTATGTACAAAATTGGACCCGGTAGGTGGCGCTGCTGTCGGGTTCTAGGGAAAAATTGAACACCCAACCGATTTGGTGAAATGCTGTGAGTGTTTGGGTGTCGTCCTAGATGGTTTAAAATTACAATTGGACCAGGTAGGTGGTGGCACTGCAATGGAATTGTATGAACAAAAATTGAACTCTTAAATGGCTGGACCCATACTAATGACATTTGTTATGGTGTTTAAGTGGGTATCTGTATGATTTACATTCATTCATTCGGGTTCGGACATTTTTTAACACCTCCTAAATGGTTGGGCCGATTTTGATGAAACTTTCTATTTATGTGAATGGGTTAGATTTTCAATTTGACTCTGTAGGTGGCGTTGCGATCAGGATGGTTCAGAATTACATTTAAACCCGGGAGGTGGCGCTCCTATAAAACGTCCTGTGCGAAGCCGGGGCGGACCAGCAAGCCTAGTATATATATAGGTAAAATATCTTTGTTAGTTTGATTATACATTCGTAATTTTCATTAATAATATAAATGGTATATTGATTAAACGGATAGTCAAAATTAGTAATTTCGTAAAAAATCTTTTATTGAATGAGGGATAATAAAGATTCTAAAATTTTTACGAAAACCTCAGGAACAGAAAATGACCTAGGAGTGAAAATTGGTATTTACCAATGTATGGTCAAATGAATAGGATCGAGTTCATTTCGCAAAAAAAATCAATTATGAGATGGAGAACGCTATTAAAAAAAACATTTTTTGAGAATCGAATGTAATACAGGGATAGGATAGATAGATTAATTGCTTTCTTTAAGACAGTTATTGCAATGTGTTGCCGCGGCCTGAAATAGTTAGTGGGATTGGAACAGCTATCTGAAACTGGTACAAGTTTGGAACTGAAATAGGTTCTACCTGTTACAGAAAATACAGGTTTATCTCACTCTTAATCGGATACAGGTTCTGTCAATGAGTTTTTTAGTAAATTGTGTAATTACTGTTAGTTGTGTTGATAATCTGGAATGTGGAGTAAGTTATTTATTGCCTGGAACATTATCATTGGTGTTTAGAAGAAAGGCTGTTCCCAGTAGGAACCACGAAAACTGTAACAGTTTATATGCAGTCTATCTGGAAAGAAAATTTGCCAGATTTATTCGCATTAATGAGATTTAAATGTATCTCGTAATCGTATGGATTCTATATGGACATAACCTGTGGAAATGTATCTAATTCTATTGTAGTCCGTATATAAGTATGGCGCTTACGCGTATTTCCTACACCGAATAAGAATTGATTTTATTGGTTTCTCCATAGTCAGTAAGATTAATGTTTTCTATTTGCAACTGCTATTTTGAAAATAGAATATAATGTTTCGCTTACAAACCTGTAGGCGTATATATGAGGACACACAGCGACAAAACACATTCTATTCCTATAGACTTTTTTATTGGAATCCATGGGATTTGTTCACAGGGAAGAATAGTTACGCCCTGGTTATCCAGGAGATTCTCAATTGGCGTGTATAATTTAAACAGTGCTCTAAAAGTAATATTTTCGTTAAGCCATATATATTTTGCACAATAATCAATTAGATAATTAGACTTAAATGTTAATAAATTCGTGTTAATAAGATTTTTTTGCGAAAATATATTTTTTCAGCAATCACACTCTTAATTTGATATTTATCAAAGTTAAAGAGTGAATTCACATTCCGCTAGAATCGTCTCGTTCCCCTAAAACAAGACCACGGTAAAAAATAAAGCAATTAAGAGTATAATAACTTTCAAAAGCAATTCAGGTTGTATTATATAAATTTTCCGGGTTCAACGGTATTTTCCGAGCACAACAATTATTCTTTTCTTTCCCAGGCAAAAATTTCGCTCGCCGAAAGAAATGAATTTCTTTCCTCCTGTTCCTCTTTCTCGACAAGCTTCTTCCGCTTTTAATTTAATATTTTTCCGCAAATTTAACGGTCGGAAGACGTCTTCACGTTGCCGTTGCATTTGACATGTCAAAAATTATACCGGGCTGTATTTAATTATTCTTTATTAAAGAAATTAATCCCAATTTCTTTCCCCTCTCAGTTTTAAATTTAAGAAATCTCGTCCTTGTCGAGGAAGACATTGTCAGATGGAAGTGTATTCAGGATTTCAATTAATTTTTTTTAGCATGTTTTAGTCAAGATATTGTAGTTTCGTAATTAAAACGTCGAAGGAGGTGTGGGGGGTCGTCACCGATGCAGTTTTAATTCACTTCGTGGAAGGGTTTCTTTTCGTGATAATATTGGTATAAAAATAATTGCCGGGCAAAGAATTTTTGACATTTGTCATTAATTGAAAAATCCTGAAAATAGATGTTTGGTCAAAGTCAGACTATGCCATGCATATAAGGTAATGAAATAATTTT
The DNA here is from genome assembly GCA_034190945.1 of Octodonta nipae. NCBI lineage: Eukaryota > Metazoa > Arthropoda > Insecta > Coleoptera > Chrysomelidae > Octodonta > Octodonta nipae. The sequence continues at coordinate 93,951,361 of CM067221.1, forward strand.
AACACTAGTTCACCAGTTCAAAATAGTGTTAGTTTTGCAATATTTATTACCCAGTTAAGATTAAACTTAAAGAACTTTGTAAAAAAAATTAGAGACAAGAATTTGCAATTAAAAAAATTGGAATTTCCTCTACTATTTAAATTTTAATTTGATGTTGAAAATAGAGTTTCAATGAGCTTCAATAAGCAGATATGATACACCAAAGCAGGTAAATAAATTATGAAATATCTAGGGATCTAGAGTTTTTCCCGATTTTCTAAAAAACGGTACAAGCTACGTTTTTGAAAAAAATATATATGGGACCACTTCGGGATCCCCCGGAACTAATCCAATTTCTTTTTAATTTATCATACCCCATGTTCCGAACGGAAAATTTTTCCATATTTTTAATACCAGTGTCTCCACTAAAGTTTACTGTATAAGAATGTCCGTAAAAACGTTTTTCCCGATTTTCTAAGAAACGGTACGAGCTATGTTATTGAAAAAATATGGGACCACTTCGGGATATCCCTGAACTAATCCAATTTCTTTTCAATTTATCCCATATTCCGAATAGAAAAATTTCCATATTTCTAATACCAGCGACTACACCAAAGCATATTGTATAAGAAAGTCGATAAAAAAGTTTTCCCCCATTTTCTAAGAAACGGTACAAGCTACATTACTGAAAAAAATATGGGATCACTTCGCGATGGCCCGGAAAAGGATCCAGTATAAACGGTTGAAATTTTTTGAGCCGTCTGCGAGTAATCGCGGGACAAATATAAAAAAAAACATAGATACAGACGAGTTGAGAACCTCCTTCTTTTTGAAGTCAGTTGAAAATATGGATCACTTCGGGATATCCTGGAACTAATCCAATTTCTTTTCAATTTATCCCATATTCCGAATAGAAAAATGTCCATATTTTTAATACCACGAACTCCACCAAAGCTTAGTATATAAGAGAGTCGGTAAAAATGTTTCCCCCTTTATCTAAGAAACGGTACAAGCTATGTTATTGAAAAAAATATGGAACCGCCATCAGGCGGAACAGTTGTTGGGTAATACCCTGTTTTTCTTCCTTACCCGAACTTTTGTACTGGTGTACCGTCTTCCGAAGATAACCTGCTTTGAACCTAGCTTCTCTGTGGTCTTCATAAGCATCTATTTCATGGATGAATATAGTCTCTTGATATTTTCATCAGTCTGGTATCATCTGCTCTTGTCACATGTTTATTCCATTCATTTTCTTTGATTTATAATTTCGTGATGTCAGTTACGTTACATTGTAGTCTTATATCTGAATTTTTTATTCTGTCTAGTTTATTCGTTCCTGCTATGGTTCTTAAAGTGTTCATTTCACTTCTATAAAAAATTGTTTTGCTATACTTGTTTCGGCTTGAGTCTTTATTGCATATGTCATTGCTAATCTTATTAGTTTTTTATATATTTTTGCTGTCTACATTCATATATTTATCCTCTCTGAGATTGTAATATTGCGATGTTTTTATTAGCTATAACCTATTAGTTGAATTGAACAAAAAAAATAAAAATTTAGAAGTTCATTTTTATGGATTTCGGGGATATAACACTATACTTGGGAACAACAAGCTGTATATTTAAAAAAGGCAAACTTTACTGGGTTCTAATCTAACCTCGTTGTCAATGGTATAATATCAATTGAATTAATATCGTTAATTCAGTGGATAATAGCAAAATAATAGAGTACTAAGTCTCTGGAAATATTCTTTTATTGTATTTAGGTAACAATATGTACAAGGTATGTGAATTTGTTGATCAATTTCACTGTAAGTGTTAATGTTTTATTCATTTTTCATAAACTTGTCTTTCGAATTGTACATCTTCCTTTTAGTAAAAAGTCAAAATAGGATTGAAGGCAAAAAAAATTAATATTACCTGATCTTCAGTAAAAGTAATCGGTAACTCGATTTTGACTACTCTCTATATTTTTTATGAATATTTGTATTTTATCCTATCTACGTATGTTATATTTATTTAACTTACAGTGCGATAAAAAAGTATTAATTATGAGCAGTAATTTGGGAAGAAAAGTATAATAAAATATAGAGGGTGTAAATAGTTTGAGTGCATATATTTTAGGTGGAGGGAGTATACACCAAATTAAACAAAAAACTCATACCACTTTTAGTTAATAACCAAGAACCCTAAAACATATTAAGTAAATTTTGTGAAATATTCACTCTTAGCGCGAATAATAAAGGAATGACTACGCCGACAAAAAATAAACATTGTTTTTGTAGATTATGTAACCTTAATAATAAAAATAAAATATTTTGTTGAAAATATTTACGTTTTTATACAAGGTATTGCTGATTTGTATTTGGCTCTTTTAGCAATTATACAAAGTTACCAAATTTTTAACAGTTAAATTATTCGAAAAGTTAAATTTAATTAATATTATTTATATTAGACAAGTAAATATGTAATCACTTACCGAATTTATTATAATGATAGAACGAGTTGAAACCGGATTTTCAAGCAAATGTTCAAAATGCCCACCATTACTATCGACACAAGCACGACACCGTTTAATCCAATTTTCACGTATGGAGAAAAAATTCCTGGAATATTTCGGATTTCGTCAGCAGCGTCAAAAATGGTTGTCTAAGGTCATTCTTCAATAATTGCAGTCGTGTAAACCTTACTGCGTATAAATCTAAACACTTGCTGTCCGTATGCCACGACGGGTGTTCTAAGAAGTCGTCTTGCGGGGGCAATGTAAGTTATTTGCACTTCATGGTAGCGTTGTTCAAAAGTAAAGGTAATTCTTGTCAAACGTGCAGGCAGTATAAATGGCCCACCAAGTATTCACCAACTATTCCAGCCCACACGTTAATGAGAATGTGTGAAATACGACTGCTATTTCGTGCGGATTTACCTCAGACCACGAATGCGTATTAATTTATTATACCATTCTATTAAAACTGCTTCATCTGTTGTTAAAATATTCTTAGGAGATTGTCGATGTTTTCTGAGGAACCAACGACAGAAATTGAGTCTTGGTTGAAAATCATCAATTGAAAGCCTTTTTGTGATATGGATAGAGCACTTCTTCATCATATTTGTCCGTATATATGTCGATAAGGTCTAGTATTTGATCCTCAGCAGCTAAGATACGATTATGTCGCTGTGGTCCGCGACGCCATTGCGAAACAGCTCATATCTTGAAATATTGTTTTTTGCATTTAATTACGGCTTTCCCCAATTAAGAGCATTTGTTTTCCCTAATTGATTCGGCCATATGGAATTTATTTATTTCTCGCCGTTAAAGTGTATATGTTGATTTTATCTATATTTTTATATGAGTTTAAATAATCAATTTTCATTTTTAATGTGGCTATGGAATATATCTATTAGTTTACATAATTTATTGTAGTAATTGTTTCTTTTTGGCAAAACTATAGTTTATTTTTAGAAAATGTTATAAAGCTTTTTGATTTGTTTTTGCCTGAAGTATTGGTCTTCAAAATCTTTGCACTCAAACCGTTTACACCCTGTATATTAACCCACATCATTTTTAGTGAACATATTTTTTTAAATATGGCTAACGATTAGATGTAAAATAATTAAACGTTATATCTGATTTCTCAGTTGTTACTAAATTTTTAATAACTTAAACTGTCAGGCGGCCTTTAAATGTGTGTAAAAAATGATACTTAGTATGGTTAACCTTTGCAGGTGTATTTTCGTTTTAAACAATTTTTATGCTACAGGGTTAAGAGATCTCGAATATTTTTGCATCGTGGTATTGTAGTAGGTACTTTGATTGACCTGGTGTGTTGATATCAGGTCTTGGAACTATTAATATTGTAAATGTTTCTGTTCTACATCCACTCGAGCTTTGGTATTTGGCTTACGTTCAGCAGACCTTTACTTTCAAGATCTTTGGTGGATTTATAATATCAGTGTTATAGCACAATAACTCCGCTATACCTGTCTCAAAGTTGTGGTCTCATCAATGAGATGAGAAAGAAGAAGGGGGAGGAGTAACCACTTCGTATACAAAAACACGATTTAGCTGGCCCGACTGAGAGCACATTGTAAGGGCTCCTGCCGAGGGTCACAGGTGAAGATGGGTAAACGGTTGAAGGATCACATGAGATGCGGGAATAAATCCAATGGCTCTTAAAAGTGGATCACTAAATTCCGAAAGACAATTAATTTAACGGAATAAAAGCTTTAAAAACAATGTGGCCGCACAGATTGAAGGTTGTGGCGTAGGGTTATAACAAAAGTAAAAAATCTAGCCTAGGACTTTACTTGTAAACAGATATACCGACATCTTGGATGTTACAGAGCAAGTGAAGCCTGAAAAACATTAAAATCACTGAGAAAAGATTGGAACCATAACGTATTCACGATGGACCATCCAGAATTTTAACCTGAACAACACGACGGGCCGAATGGGGTACCAATTGAACTTCTCAAAAAAGGGCCGGATATATTCATGCAACACTTAGCATATGAATTCAACTGTTTTGAAGATACCAAATGAATGGAAAACAGTGTATAGGTATCTCAAGCCTGCATAAAAAAAAGACAGAAAACAGTGCTCAAATTAAAGAGGACCAAGTGTAACAAACCCCAAAATAATGATAAAAACGTATAGAGTAATAGTTAGGAAAAAGAGGAACAGAATGGATTCAGCGGTGGTAGATCCTGCCCACATAATCTGTTCTGTTTAAAACAATTATTAAAATCGACTGGCCACTCTGGCCAGAAATCTGGAGACTCACATGATCCTCATCGACTTAAATAACCCCTATGATAATATCCGCTTGATTGTGGCTTGTAACCTCGGAATATGGTAGCATCAACCTATAAATTAAAAGTGTCAGAAACCTCTACAATGATATGACAACTAGCATAAAAGTATTTACTAAAATATTAGAGTAATTCCCCATAAGAGAGGCATGACATCAAGCCTGCACTAGAACTCTAATGCTGTCTAAACTATATGTAATTTCCAGTTTAAGATGATGGTGAAGACCTTGCCGTAATAAGGGCATACTAACTGAAGAAGACAAACTCTTCTTTATTCAGTTTGCTGATGACGAGGTTATTATTGCTGAGGATAAGACGACATACTATATGGTAAGAAACATGGCGACACTTAACACGATTGGATATTGAGAATTAATATGGGAAAAACTGAATATTTAGTTACAGGTGGAAATGATCTATTAGATCTACCAATTCTTATAGATACTTGGGTATAAATGCAACCAAAGACAGATCTGCTGAAAATGAGATAAAGAATACTATTAACAGAACAGTAACATGGAGTAAACAGTTTAGACCAGAAATAAAAATCCGGATTTATTAGAAGCTAGTGAAGAGTATCATGACATGTGGAGCTGAGATGTGGGAATTAACTGAACAACAACAATAGGTTTCTGGAGACGCTGTTATAGGCTTACATTTATAACTAAAGTAAGAAACATGGAAATCCGCGAGAGAATGAATATACAGACAAACATAGTTGACACCATTGAAGCAAAATGCTTAAGATGGTAATTACTCCAGTTGATACCGCTACAAAGAAGGAAAACAGATGGACCCAGGAGGACTTGGGTAGATGGTATAGAGGCCGCTATGACGAAATCTAGAAGATGAAAACTAACGAGATATATACCTCTGGAAAATAAGAATGTATTTATCTCATAGATATGTATGTACGTTATTGCGCAATTCGGGGTAATCCGCAATATAGATTATATTTGTGCGACGTATTTATTTGTAGATGATATATTTACCTAGTTGTAGTTTTGTAACTGTTCTACAGTACATGATATTGATAACATGTTACATTAAAGGTTCAGTTTGAATTATTGTTTTGACAAATAATAGGATTGGTAGGTATCTTTTGTAGGACCTGGCGACCATATACATTCTCACAAAATATTTTGATCAAGGAACCCCCTCGTACCAACGGTGAATTCAACAGCACCTTCTGCCCTAGGTAAACAATAATTTCGTAGTGAATAAACTATGGTTTTCTAGGCTGTTTTCCCGAGGTCTATTCGAACTTCTTCCTAACCTTTCATCTACAACTGCGACAGAGATTTTCAGAGGCGCGGGAGATGGTGATACATTGTAAAATGCTTAAACACCGGCCGTGAAAACTTACAAACTTTGACAACAATTTCTTAAGTACGGGAATAGAACTATATATTTAATTACTCTCTTCGAGGTGTCATTCCTTTGTACGCAAGACAATATATATATATATATATATATATATATATATATATATATGTTTCTGGTTAGGGAACCTTCATTAGTTGCGCTTCCCACAATTGAATGTCTTCTCGAACACGCGAGATGTAAGACCGACGTCTAGGATTTTCGAGAGAATTAGCACACAGAGGTTCCGAATCTGGAGCCGTTAATGTTCTCCCTCTCCTAGGACAGAATGTCACGATAAAATTTTCAGGTTACTTCACCTGTCAGAGATATTGAATAGTCTCTTCGAGATGTTATTCCTTTGTACGCGTACAACCTCTGTGTGCTAATTCTCTCGAAAATCCTAGATGTGGGTCTTACATCTCGCGTCTTCAAATTTAACGAAATGTATCAAATAAAAACAAATATTCCAGAGGATATTCAATTGTGGGAAGCGCAACTGATGAAGGTTTCCTAACCAGAAACAATATATATATATTATATATATATATATATATATATATATATATATATATATGTCTTGCGTACAAAGGAATGACACCTCGAAGAGAGTATTCAATATCTCTGACAGGTGAATTAACCTAAAAATTTTATCGTGACATTCTGTCCTAGGAGTTAAGGGATAACAGCAATTACACGTAACGGCTCCAGATTCGGAACCTCTATGTGTTAGTTCTCTCGAAAATCCTAGATGTCGGTCTTGCATCTCGCGTCTTCAAATAGGTATTTAATTGTTACTGAAAAAAATTAACATAGAATTTGAAATGTTCGTAAATAAAAAAGTGTGAGCAATACACATTTGGGGTTTCTGGATCAAGATATTGCAAATATCTCAGGAACATATTAACTAATCCAAACGTACTAAAGCTCATCCGCTTTGCAATTAAAAAAGTTTCTTTAAAAAGGGCAATCAAATAAATAATTATTAACAGTTTGGTATAATACCTTTTATTCAGTAACAATGAAAATATTGGACAACACTTGATAATGATTTCTTACATAATTTTATTTTTGCTTTTATATTTTCAAGTAGGTACGTTTTTTAAATTTAAAAGTGTTTCAAGTATAACTGTACTAGTTTATATTAGCATGAAATACTCTGATTAAACAAATTCATATAATCATTTATATTTTTAACAGCCAATTTTTTCAGTTGGGTAATTTTTACACCTATCTTAAGTAACATAAAGAAAACAATTTATCATTTTTACTATTAACAATACTCCAATTTTTTGCAGCGAGTTTTTAAGGCGTTCGCGTTTAGGGTGGTCCGCAATTGTACCCAGAGGGTTAAATTTGTCAAAAGATTACTGGGGTTTGTGAAGAACGATTAAATTTTTAATGTTTGTTTGCTCGTAAAAGATGTGAACAACAATAAAATGACAACAAAGAAACGAAGTACTTTGGTATAAAAAATGTAACAATTGATACAGAAAAGCGTAATCTTCCAGTGTAAGTATTTAATTCTAAGACTAAGAATAAAAAGACAAGATAACAAAGTATGAGAAGTTAAAAAATATATTTGGAAGATATAAAAAGGGTATTAATAAAGATGAATTGTATGCCTGCTTACATTAATGGTCAAAATTTAAGTAGTACCGATTTTACAAGGAAATGACAAATCATTTTAACGAATTTTTGCAAGAAGTGAGAAATGAATGTGAAATAGCAAATGTTCTAAATCACCAGTTATGTGAAAAGTTAAACAATCATATTGGGAAATAACACCACACCTGTTATATTCTCACAGCTGTGCTAAGAAACTGTTTTATGTAAATTTAAATATTTGAGTTTATTATTTTCAAATAATATACAGACCTTTAAAGGTGGTGTTATACAATTGAAAAATATGCAGAATTAAACAATCATATTGGTTTCTCACAGAAAATAAGGACGGATAAGTAAAAATAATAAGTATCAAAGAGAATGATATAGCAAAATTTAAATAGCAAAACAACACACGCGACAAAGACGACAAGGGCTGTAGAAAAACTTAAGATTTCTAATAAAATATTGTTATTTTCCCTGTTCATTGGGGTTTTCTCTCCTCAAATTTTTTTCCTGCAACAGATAAGTATTTAAAATTGTATTTGGAGAACAAAGTGCAGTAAGGCAATTTCGTAAAATTGCCCGGATTACTGACTGTCCGCACAGAAATTCTTTCTCACAGTTATTCTGAGAAAAAGAGATGTCTTAAAATGATCAAACAGTATTCCTGTATTTAAATAGTGTATTGTATATTGTGTTATACTTATCTGTTTGAAGACGTTTCAACTCCGACTCTGGAGTCGTTGTCACTCGTTTCGTTGAGTATTTCGAGGTTTTTTCAAAAAATGTTTGCTCTGATGTGGATTTTGTTGTTTGTCAAAAAATTTTGACAGTGACAATTTGTCATTTGCAGATCACTTGATACTGAGGGTACCATTTTTTGCTCTTGTAGCAATAGATCTCTCCAGCCCAAATGAAGGTCGATTGAAGGGGCCCCGATTTCCGTGTTGTTTATTATCATACAGCTGGCTTCTTTAAGTTTTATCTTTTTTAAATTTTCCTCTGTCAACAAGATCTTTGTTTTATCCCAGTCTATACTATGGCTGCCGGTGCTGGTTAATTCATGCTATAAGTTTATTGTTTACTTTTTAAACATTTTAAAACACCCTGTATTTTGAATAATAAGCAGGACATTCGTTTATATATCGCGTATACAGCTCAATGAATGCAATATTAGGAAAATACACTAAGCATTTACTTCGCTACATAATGAACTACACAATAGAGATTTTTACCTGACATAAAAATCACAGAAACCCCTTAAGCCATCATGAAAATATTAGTTTATTATATTTAACAGCAAATTCGTAGAAGTAATTTATTTGAGCATTAAAAACCCCAAAAATATGTTTTTTTGTTTTTTGCTTATAGTGATCATCTATTCATAATGCCGTCAATAGAAAAATTGAAGAGAATAAGAAAATCACGATCACGAGTATTTATCAATCTTGATGGCAACATTTTTCATAAAGAAAAACTCGAAAAACCTATATAAATTGATGACTCTTTAAAAAAATCACAACTTGGCTGTAATAACAGCTGGAACCTTAATATCCCTCCTAATAATAGCTTATAACGTAGAGATCTATAAGGCTGAAGATCGATATTGTAGGTTAAATAGATCGTGCAGAATTGCAATTTAAATAATTTGTCAAAATATTTTGCTTAATGTATAGTATTAACCAGAATAATTCTTTAGGGATAAGCAAAATATAGTTTGGAAGGTCATAAAATGCCCTTCACTTTAAATATCTTAGATTTTTATTCGAGAGTCCACATAAACCTAACTTCATAAATTATCTTTTTAAAGATGATTAACGTACTAGTGTTAGTTAAGTTATCAATTTTTGAAAAAAATCCACTTATTACCTCTTTGGTACTTTTTCCGAGTTTACTCGGTGCAAAATGAACCTATTAGTTTGAATAAACGCTTATTAAAAATGATTCCTAATTATATGCAACTTTTCTAAGGACGGCATTGCGAACCCTTAGTTTTTATTATATAAGCAAAAAACATAAGAAATTCGTATTTTTGAGGGTTTTTAATATTTAAATAATTTACGAATCTGCTATTAAAATCTTATCAGTCATTCCCCATAAACTGTGACGTGATGGTATAAGGGAATTGCTGTTGAATTTTTTGTAAGAGAATGAGTTCAATTTTGTTTTATAGACTGTTGTAAACCTATTCTTATAATTTTCTTAATTACTTTAGAATGCCTTTTATTAAGGAATATTCCGTGGTGGTCGCATGTATTTATGATGAAGAAATCTTATTTGTTTAAAATGGGCTGAATCCATTTGGCTATTCTAATAGGAAAGGTATAACATAAAATATACAAATATCTTGGCAAGAGTAAAAAAGAGAGGTCAATAGAGTGAGCAAAAGACTATTTCACTTGATTAGGAGGTGCAGTCATTGAACTACATACTACACGTAGCTCATTTGCCTCTCTTTCTTGTTTTGGCATGCTATTTATGCATTGCAGGCTACCTTCACAAGTACAAGCTCTTTATATAAAGTATTTGTCAGATTAATCATTAAAAAATAAATTTCTTGAAGCACTCTCTAAAAACGTCATTAATCAGAAAACACTAGGAAATTATTTAGGAAACCTCAAGAAATTTAATTTTTAACGACCAGTCTAGTGTTTGTAAGAGAAAATCACAAAATAAAACAGTCTCTATTATTATTTATTTGCAATTATAAGTTTTAAATTTTTTTTTGGACATAACACCACATAAATTATATTATAGAGAGATAAATTAAATAATTTTTTTGGCACAGAGAAAGCAAATTTATTATTTATAAGTAATAACAGCAGAATGAGGAAATTGACATGTTTTCTGTTACAACAAACTTATTCTAAATATTTGAGTGTAATTTTAACTGAATATTTTATTCCATTTATTTTTTACCCGGAGTAATCTTTACTACTAAAAACAGTAAAAAACTAAATGAAATTGTATCAAGTCAGAAGACATAATACGAATTTCAAACTTGAAATTCGACACTTCTTTAATGTCAGTTCAGTTTCTCCTATTTGGTTTCTCTATGTATCGAATGTTTCGATTAGACCATCATTTAGCGATCCATTATTTGTAATCCGATACCTTTAAAAGCTTGTGCCAAATATTTGCAGATACTTAGGGGGATTTTGCGAAACATATGTCAGCAAATATTGAAACGACCCGATTTCAATACTGCTCAGATTGTTTAAATATATATATATATATATATATATATATATATATATATATATATATATATATATAATTATGTGTATGTACTACTCTAATGTGTTATATCAAACATTAATTTATATAATTTCTATACCTGTGTGTTTTACAATTGAGGTTTAAAAGGTAATGTCCGAAACATTACAAAACATACTCTATTAACAGAGGATTACATTAATAATAAAATTTACTTTGGGGAAATGTTCAATTGGGTTTTCTTTCACTCCTGACAATGGTTTCTGAAAAAATACAGATAATTTTAGTGATCGAAAATCAAAGTGTAGTACTTAAGAGCAATTTGTGGAAACTGTCTTCTCATAAAAAAACTGTCTCGCAGTATTAACTGCGGGAAAGTAGGTCAACGCATTTGTCAACTAGTTTTTCTGTATAATATGTTTGGATGTATTTTGTGTGATTCTTATCTGTGTGATGTGAAGTTTGGATTGCTTATTAGCAATTGTTGTCGAATAATGTTTTTTGAAGTAATTTGACTTTTCTGGGAATATCAACTTCAATGTCAATTAATTAAGCAATTCACATTGCCAGGCCAGTCAAGCCTACGAATATCGTACAAATTGCTACAAAAACATTGTTCGACAACGATTCCTGATAAGTATTACACAATTCAAAGTACATTCCAATATAATATATAGGAAAACTAGTTTACAACTCCGTAGATCTACTTTCTCTCAGTTAATCCTGCGAGAGCGTGTTCCTTTTAGAAGGAAACTAATTTTCCGGGCAGTTTCCACAAACTGCTCTCAGGTACTACACCTTGATTTTCAAATACTTAATTTATCTCTGTTTTACAGAAACCATTGTGAGGAGTAAAAACCCAAACGAACATCCAAATTATGTCAGTGTCATTTTTGAAATAGTACAGTCTCTATACTATTTCATTTTGGATTACTTATTGAAGTCTAAAATGGATTTAGTGAAGACCTATCGACCATTTTGCCGTTCTTTGGTCATATCGGAAGTTGACGTCAATTTTTTTTAATTAAACATTATGAAACTTTCTAATTTTGGTAAAAAATAAAAAAAAAACGGGTTGGTGCGGTTTCAATTTCAGGATAGAACGCATACAATATTAGTATTTACATAATTATAGTTGCCAATTTTCAAGTAGACAAAGACAATGTGGTAATGACAATTTATAAGTAACTTGATAGATTGTTTAAATAGGAAAGTATATTAATTAGTAACTTTTTTAGCGAATGCACTATATTGTAACGAAGTCGCACCTAGGAATAACACATAAAATTCCGAGGATAATCCTTTTAAATTCTTCTAATTTGAAAATAACTTTATTATTATATGATCTTTAGAATTTTATGTGCTGAGTTTGCTAACCCTGTTCGCTTAGTTACGTGTTCTGTTACGTAATTGTCAAACATTTTAATTAACCGACTTCCAAAAAGGAGGAGGTTATCAAATTGTGAGCATTTTTTTTATGTATGATTTTCAAAAACGGCTTAGGCAATTTTGATGATTTAAACTACGTTATATTAAGGAACATTACAGAAAGGTATATTAAAATTGTCTATAACATGAGAATTATGGTTTTCCAGAAAATCATAAAAAAAATAAAATAAGGGCGTTCATTTTAGTAAATTTCAACGAATCTTCACTGTTTTCTCTAAAGTATATTTTTCTATAACGTAAAATATACAATTTTTCTGAAAATAGGAAAAATATGAGTAAACATAGAAGCAGTTGAATAAACAGGATGGTTGAAATATAAGGTGGAATAGAATTAGAGTTATACAGGGAGGATAAAAAAGTTATATAATATATAAATGATAGAGTAAAATTATAGTCATAAAATTTGGTTCAAAATGTGAATTTTGTTATATAGGGTAGACCATGACTAGTTGCATAAATGGAATACTAGACATATGGGGCGAAGTAAAATCATGGGTATACAGACAAAATTAAAACAATGGAAAAATAGCAACAGTCAATAATGTGGAGATGATTTATACTTATACATGGTGGTTTTAAAGATATCAGGATGCTTGCAATATTCTGTGGAGTTGAATTATAGTTGTACAGGATGGGTCAGAAAATGAAAGAAAAATAAGTTATATAGGGGTAACCAATATACAGAAGCATATACAGTGTGGATGCAATATAAAGTGAATTAGAGATACACTTAAAGAAAGTGGTCTAAATAATAAAGCAAATAAAAAATTTAAAAATATTTGGAAAATATAGAAGAAGGAGAAAGAGAGTGAGATAGACAGAGATAGATAAGAATACGCTAAAATATTCAATGAATTTTTACCTTAAATCAGATAACAAAGAAGATATGTCTGAAGATAGTGATTGAAATGTCTTCGATGGCACATTACATATAATATCCAAAAAGTTTTAGTTCAATGCTGGTTCAATGCAAGAATGTAATTGACGAAGGACCTTTAGCGGAACAATCAATAAAACACGTGCCGTCGCGTAAATGAAATCACTAAATAAAAGTTAATCACTGACCTTTTAAGTCGAAGCCCTGCAGGTGGTGTTTTCTTGGTTCTTCTTTCTTCAGAGGCTAGCCCCGCAGTGGCAGGAACTGTTTTAGAGCTTCGTCTGGACGACACGTTACACAAAAAATAGCGACGTAATGTTCATTGATTGAGCAAACAAAAAATGCGGGTTTAACAAATAAATGATGCGCTTTTGTTAACACTAAAGAAACAAATGAAAGCGGTTTAGAACAAAAAGCGGCCGTCTTAAGACAGAATCAATCACGAATACTGTCTTTATTTTACACGCAAAAAACACTTAATATTAGCATTAGCGCGAGGGAAGGTTTTGGAAAAGGTGCAAAAGTTTAAAAATCAATGAAGTAATTCAATCAAATTTAAACAATACACTAAACAAATTGCGGGAACGCAACAGTGATTGATTGCAAACGGTTTCTAAACGGTTTTAATTTTAAGTCAGCTGAAGTCGGTTCTTTTTTAAAAATAAATTATTTTAAATTTTACAATTAACTAAAGATGACACAACTATCATTCAGGAAACAATACAACTTCCATCTTGGAAACTGAATTTGCCAAAATCCTTGTAGTAGATTTTTGTTGGACAACTTACAGACCTCTTAATAATTAATGTTAAAAAATAATTCTCACTAAGTGTGGTGAATAATATAAAGTATAAAAAGTCCAACGATTCTATGTTCAGTGATAATTTGTTTAAGCCAAAGGATTACATTCAAATTTGGTAATCCTTTACCTATCAATCATTCCTATTTAACAGGGATTCATAATTCTCTCAAATATATTATACAACTATTATCAAATATTTATCATAGTACAAATACAGATTATACGTCAATTAAGTAGCATGTAGATTCTTGATCTATTTAACTCTATTTAACTCGAACATACGAATTTATTACAATATATTAATCGCATTCAAACCAACAAACTGGGAAACATACCATAAATTCGATGTAGCCATAACATCCAAATAACATCACCGTCATTATTTACTCATCGCTCTATGGCTCTATATGATGGTGATGATGGAGCAATCAACATTAAAATGGTTCATTAATTTAATGATTGACATTTAAATCAAACGCTAAATTATTAACAGTTTTGAACATTATATTCAACAATACAAATTTTTTTTCTCGACGATTTCCCAAATATCATGTTGTCGGTGAATATGGAGAATGCGCCAGCCATATCAAACGGAATGGCAGCCGTCAGTTCCATGACAACATGTAACAGAAAAAAATTAAAAATATTTAATTTAAATGTTACAGTTTTATGTGTTATCCCTCTTTTTTTTATAACGAGTTTCATAATTGTGCCGGCGGACACACCTTTTTAAAACGTAATTGACGTTGAAATGGTACAAAATCATTAAAGAGGCTTCAACTACCCAGACAACTTTGAATTTTCTCTTAATGGGAAAAAGTTTATGATACGGTAGAAGGTTTAGAAAAACAATGTTTGGAGCATCAGTTTCAACGAAATAAATTTGGACATAATTAACAATGAAGAATTTACCGTTAACATTTAATATAAAAAACAAAAATTTAGATTTAACAATCGCTGTGGAGAACTGGACAAGACCACTTGAAAATTATTTCTGTAAGAGTTAGTTACAGGTTTCTGCCTCAAATCACTTTTGTCATTTGTTTTAAATGCCTTTAATTGTATAGGTTGTTTTTTTAGAGGTATAGAACTTTAAAATGAAATAAAACATATTAAAATCATAATAATGGCCATGATATTGAAAAGATAAGATTACTGCTTAAATATGATATCGGACATATGCGCGCCGCGGGTGGCTTGAATGAAACGCAATCTGGTAGCCCAATTTTCGATCACTTTTTCGAGCAACTGAGACCGTATATCAGCAATAACGCGACGAATCTTAGTTCTAAATGGTCCAACATCTGTGGTTTATCGGCGAGACTAGCATCTTCTTATATCCCCCAGAAAATAATCCATTGGCGTGATATAGCACGATAGCGGAGGCCAATTAACAGGTCCTTGCGCGAAACTATGGGCTCATCGAATGTTCCCTTAAATAAATTGATTCTGGCATTGGCTGCGTGACATGTTGCACCGTCTTGTTGGTACCAAAGCTCTTGCACATTAATCTTAGTCAACTGGGAAACGAAAAATTCTGTAATCATGGATCTATGCGATCTCCGTTGACTGCAACGTTCTCACCAGCATCAACTTTGAAGACATATGGCTCAATGATTCTACCAGCCCATAAAACACACCGAACAGTAACTTTTTATGGATGTAACGGTGTCTCAATAATGTCTTGTGGATGTTCTTCACTCCAACTGCTGTTTTGTGCTGAAAATCAAGTGCAATATTGTTTTCAGTCCATTTGCCGAAAGTACGACGCACATAATGGTCACGCCGCTTTAACTGTTGCACGAGCTGAATCCATGGACACAGCTCCAATTGCTGTGCACGATGGCGAATAGACTCATTCGGGTCGCCCTCAACATTAGGCTCCACAACAGTAATAACTTCTTCGGTACGCACTGTACGACATCTCCGCTGGTGCGAGAACGATTCATGGTTCGCAACGAAAAGCACCTGGACATGACCGTATATTCAGCAGGATAGTCAAACGGTTAACCAGGAAGGCTTTCGTTTCCTTGACAAACATCATCAATGCAATGCTAAGACTTAAGTACTACCCGAAGAGATGGAAGTATGCCGACATTATCATGCTGCCAAAGGCCAATAAGGACAGTACTTTTCCACAAAACTATCGCCCTATTAATCTACTACCAGCCATGAGTAAAGTAGCAGACAGGATCTTTGCAAGAGACCATTGACGATCTGAACGTGATTCCAGACCAGCAGTTTGGATTCAGACATCGACACGCCGCCGAACACCAAGTTCTACGTCTTGTAGAATACGCCTCAGACGGAGTCAACCGGAATCGAAGAACAGCCTTCATTTTCCTGGATGTAGCAAAAGTCTTCGACCGAGTATGGCATGAAGGACAATTGGTCAAGATGGCCCAAGTAGGATTTGCCATTAACATCATCCAGCTAGTGGGCTGCTTTTTGAGACATCGAAGAGTAAGAGTATGAGTAAGCCAGGAGCACCCAGAATACCGGATATCCCCGATGCTATTTTCAATCTACACTGATTGAGATTCGAGCCAGCCTTGAGGCGGCTGGAGCAAGTCACTGACGATTTAGCCGAATGGTGTCTTCGGTGGAAGATAGCCATCAACGAGGACAAAACTCAAGCTCTGTTTGTCAACAGGAGAAGCGGCACGATCGTTCCGACTGGAAACCTGACCGTCAACGGCAAATTCTATGGAAGAACCAAGTCAAGTACCTAGAAGTCATCATCGACAAGGGGTTGACCATCACGAGGCATGTTCAAACAAAAGTCCGGACTGCCCGTGCTAGACTTTACCCCCTAATAGGAAGAGGAAGCAAGCTGACTCTGATCAAGACAGTCATCTTGCCAATGCTGAAGTACGCTTCAATAGTATGGGGACACACCAGCAAGACCAACAGCCAGGACATCCAAAGGCAGGAGAACCTATGCCTACGCCCCGCAGTCGACGCACCCGGGTTCGTTCGCAATACGGTGATTTTCAACGATTTACGACACCAAATAGTGCTTGCAGAAATGAAGAGGAGGGCCAGAGAGGCTTACGCCAAACTGCAACAGCACCCAAACTTTCACCTACGACATCTAATCGACTATGACCCCAGATTTATTGAGAGATACAAACGGCCTAAGAACCAGCTCTGTCCAAGCGGAGGAGGAAATGATGAAGAAGCCCAGAGGTAGAAGACAGATGAGTATAAAATGAATATTTTATTTTACAGGAGACAACAAGGGTACCCGGGAGGGCGGAGAACCAACCGCTCCAAATAAAGAGAAGACGAGAAGAACACACACCCACCAAAAATCTAATGACAAGGTGCGCGGCCACAGAAGGGTAAAATACGCTATATATCATAGCAAAGAATGAGCCACGAACCACAAATAAGACAGTTGCTGTACTGCCAATAAGGTAAATCAACGAAAACAAACCAAAGCCAAGCTATTCCAAACAAGAAGACAGCGATTATGCAGAAAGAAAACTGTGTTAGCGTGGGGAGCCTGAGTTAATTCTCAGGGGGTGGATGGCAAGGGGGCTGGAAGTGTCCTCAGTAATTTTCTGAAGAGCAAATCCAGTTCCTGGTCTCGCGCAATGGGTGTGTGTGGGGTTGTTCAAATAACTTCTCCTCGGATGGACGGTTATGTCGACCGTAAGTTTCGCGAACGATTTTCGAAATAAATTTGCACCATTTGCAAGCGTTGCTTCGGTGTAAGTCTGTTCATTGTGAAATGGCAAAGCGTACTGAACATAAATTAGCTGTCAGCTGTCAAAATGTCTGCCAGAAGCAGTGTTGCCAACTTGAAAATGAAAAAAAAAACACATTGTTACCGTGATACGAGTATGCACGTACAAATGTCATGAACTTATCATAGTAATACTTAGGTGGTGGTCTTGATTTAAAAAGAACGATCCACCTGCCAATGTGTGGTTTGACAGAAGCAAAAGCCAGTGTTAACTGAGTTTGAGTATGAGCTATTTCATCAAGACATGTAGAAATTGTTATGAAAAAATCTAAATGGATAGGGCACAGGTGAGAATTTAAGAAATTTACTTCGTATTTATCAAAAACCAGTTTTTGTTTATTGCATATATGACTATAACACATCGCGTATATTGTAGATTTTTACAGAAAGTTTATAAAAGGGATTACATTTTTAAGATCATTTTTCTTTCATCTGTGAAATCGGAAAATATATTTTGCTTTTGCACCTACCATTTGTGCGCTTCTCTCAAAAGTGATGTAGCCAGACTAATAAAAAATTACTAGTGTAAAGCTTGCGATATAAGAAAACTTCATGTGTTCAGCATTTGCAGTTTTGTCATTGGATCTCCAGATCTTGTTACTCCATTATTCCACTTGGACAGTAAATGTTTATGATATTAATGTCTTCATCTTCACTATGACTACTTCTGCACATGATCTGTTCTTTGTAAAGGTTGACTTCAAATTTTCGTTACATGTTCTTGGTATTTTCGGTCATGGGTTTCGTTCCCACTAAGAGATCGCTAAATGGAATATCTTCTCAGTTTTTCAACAGTGATAGGGAAACATCATTTTTCACAGCATGAATCCTAATTTGGAAGCTTCTTTTGCTTTCATTTCTAGATGTCGCGATTCAGTTTCAGGTTCCAATTTGTTACCTATTGTAGGAAAATCCTTTACGACCAATATAAATGCTTTTGAAATAATTACAATATCAAACAAAGACAGGCAGTGTTCAAGGCTACAGGCAATAGGTCACATTTCTTAGCCTACTTACTGATATTTCAAAGATCCTGAAACAGGGCATCAATATTTCTACAAATAAAGAAGTTCTATTCAGAATTACTCACATATATTCAAATTATATCGATCTGAAAAGGGTTTAGTGGAAAAACGGGCACCTTCTTTTATTAAAAAATGTATTTTTTATTAAAAGTCGTAGAACTTATGATAAATTATAGCTGTTGAGGTTTTTGTTTTTGGAAATTGCATTTGAAAAAGAAGTATACTGGTGCAATATACAATATACTTCAGTTTTCAATTCATTTCTAAAATTATGATCATATTTGAGTCATTTCTTTTTTGTTTTTTTTTCACTAATTTCTGGGAAATGGCTAAATCGATTTAGAGCGTTAAAACCGTATTCTATTAAGGTAGATCTAATACATTTTTCTTTGACTTAAAAACACGGTTTATTATGCAACACAAATTTGTTGTCCTATTTTTTTAATAAAACCTTCTAATACGTTATATACAGTTTTAGGACAAGCATGAATACATTGTGTATCCTAATTTCAATATCAAAAATATGCATGTGCAAATATATATATGCATGTGCTTGCGTATGTTCATGTTTTCATTACGTATTCATGTATGATGGAAAAGGTACCATTCACACCTATTATTACAAATCATTTCAAGTGAGTTACAGGATAATCAATTTCTATCGAACATTCAAACATCCGCTCTTATTCAGAAATATTTCAATTATTTTATGGTTGTAATCTATATTGAACCAATAACAATTATCAAATGGGTAGAATCTAGAAGACTTCATACCTACATCCTGAACTTTTGTTAAAACAGTGTAACTTCCTTGAATACTGTTACATTAGGTTGTTTGTTTCTTTTTGTTAGAAGTTAGTTTTTTAATGACTAGTTCTTATAGAGTTAATATAAAATCTTATTTATCGACTTCCATAATAATCTGTTCCTTGTTTCTGTTGAAAAATTCTGTTAAGCAAAGTTGATGCAATACATATGTTTCTTTGCTTTTAGTTTTATTATTGTTATTAATATGTACAAAATTTGAGACAAAAAATTAACTCGGTTTATCAATAAATATAAAAATAAACGAAAGTACGATTATTAGTGGTGATTTCTTTCATTCTCACATATTGAACCGAAAGCTTTTTAACTGGTGCACACATTTACACATGAAAATAGATGAGCAAGTGAATGAATTGGATAACTTGAAATTTTATTTGTTTTGACACAGACACCGATACCACAAACTACCTTGATCTTGAACACAAATTATTATATGAAAGGGTGGATGCTGTGTATACCCATACAATTCAGTTCACTGTGTAAGAAACAGAGATCAGGTAAAATACATTATGAGATTCTTCTTTAATAGAATATCAATAATATATAGGAAATAAACTAATATAACATCCAGTTAATATAGAAATCCTGCACAAAATTTGCTTTTCTAATAAAAACATCGAAGCTCTGTTTTTATATTGCATTACGGATTTGACATAACAAAACAACAAAAGGTATATAAAATTATTAAATTTCATATACCTTTTGTTAATTTTTTGCCGCATTTACAATTCATCGGATATGAGCTTCAACTGGCAAGATAATAATTCAACAAAGTTAATTTGGCGCTTATAGTAATTTAAATTAAGAATTAAATTATACATTAGTATATATTAATACGCGAGTCATAACAAAATAGTGAGAATTATTTTAATTCTCCTGAAATGTTTCACCATTCCTAATGATAACACAAGGAAATAGAAACAGAGACATGAGATAACAAGAGACATAATTCGTAAGAAGCTTTCGCTTCCATCGTTCAGTCT
This sequence comes from Octodonta nipae, assembly GCA_034190945.1. Taxonomy (NCBI): domain Eukaryota; kingdom Metazoa; phylum Arthropoda; class Insecta; order Coleoptera; family Chrysomelidae; genus Octodonta; species Octodonta nipae. The sequence continues at coordinate 93,972,047 of CM067221.1, forward strand.
CAAATGACTGCCGCTCTTTTCCTCTTTTTTAATCTTCAGTTTTGTTAGTTCAATAAATGTAAAGGCAAGTAGTTCCTGTTTCTCAGTTTCTAAAGCTCTTTGTCATACTAAGATAACAAGTGATATTCACGTTTTCATTCATTTTTTGGTTACGAATACACGGAGCATGATCCTTGATTGTTTCGAGAGGTACTTCCATCAGATGTTTCTCTTCTTCACACATACACACTTCTATACTTAAAACGATTTAAAATTATCACAATACAAAAAATATTTATTTAGGTAGATATCTAGATGTAAACTAACTGCAAATAATAACAGCACATTTACAGTTGTTGGGCACCAATATACAAAGTAATAAATACAAATTACAAGAGGTGCTCATTCGGTACAAATTAACTACCTACCTATCTCGAATATGTTCTGAAGTCAGTTCATATGTTTCAAATTATTTTTCTTTTTATTAACACCGATATGTAAGCAAATTTAATTCATATAAATGACTAGTGAAACTCTTTACAATAATTTTCATCAATCAGTTCATATGAACTACATCCTGATAACACAAAATACCGTTATAAAAAACACAAATAAGTAATACCCCAACTTTCGTTTAAAATTTTCATAGAGAGAAAAAAGGCAGTGAGCATTTATTCATTTTAACCACTTTCCCCGAATAATTGATATACTTTTAATAAGCGTATCATTATGACCATTATACCATAGAATGATCGATGACAATTCGTTCGCACACCTTTTCAATCGATCCTACTGTATATTGTCGAATCGCATTGTGAATCGGCAGCCAACAAAAGACCGATGACAAATCAGTTTCCGTAAAAGTGATTGATGAACTATTTTCTGAAAATAAATTCTTTCACGCTGCCAGAATGTGAACTTATTACATTGAGAAATATATATTTATGCAATTTTGGGTGATATTGGGGTAAATGTTGATTGGGTAACAAATAATAACTGATGTTTCATTGTTAATAAGATATGTCAAGATAGTGGGGTGAGAACTGTACCGAAGCTGATTATGAATCGACAGATTTTTATGTTAAACGGACTATGTACATTTCGCATTAGTTAACATCTTTTGATAATTTCCTCTTTTGTATTTCCCTGAAAATGTATTTGGTTTACGTTAAACTTTTAGAGCTTTCAAACCTTCCTGCTTTATCTGCTGTACGTTTCATTTAACTCGAAAACGTAATAATAAAAATTGATTTATTTTATAAATCATAAGTACACATACAATCATTGACTATATTATTATACTTACGTATACCATTAATTCACTTGCATTTTATTTATTCATTGACACATTAGGTGTCATCATCAAGAACCAAGCCACAATAAGGGATATGTATAACGAATTAATAAAGAAACAGGAATTCCCTATAATCTGGAAGGAGGCTAAAGTAATATGTCTGAGGAAGGGTGATAAACCTATGAATGACCCAACATCATATAAACCCATTTGCCTGTTGGACGTTATGGGTAAGGTATTAGAAATACTAATAAGGAACAGAATAGACAAAGAATTGGGAGATGAAAAACTTTTGACGTTAGAAATGCATTCAATTCGCCATCATGGAAACGTATTGTTAAGGAAATGGAGGAGAAAAGGATTAATGAATATCTAATAAGAATAATAAAGAGTTATTTCTCCAAAAGGAGTATTATACTCGGGAAAGAAAAAACGTTAAAAATAAGCACAGGCGTACCATAAGGATCAGTATTAGGACCGACGCTATGGAATATATTGTACGACGATCTTCTAAATCAGAAGCTGCCAACTGGTGCAAATACGATAGCATTTGCAGACGACCTGGCACTATATGTGGAAGGGTAAGCAAAGCGGGTGATAAGTTAGGAAAACTTGGAAAAATTATGAAAAACATAAAGGGACCATCACGTGCAAAGAGACGACTACTATATGGAGTGGTACAATCGACACAAAAGATATAAGAACATGATGTTAAAAATACAAAGACAGGCGCTGCTACGGGTAATAAGCGGATATAGAACGATCTCGTATGAGGCAACGGCAGTTATAGCCGGTATCCCTCCGATCCATCGGACGGTAGAAGAAAAAGAAAATTACGAAAATAAAAAATACAGAGAAAACAGGAATAAGATGCTAAAAGAATGGCAAAAAGAATGGGATGCGTTAACGGGAAAAGCGGAATGGACAAAGAAACTAATACCAGACCTAACAAAATGGGCGAGCAGTAAATATAGACGTACAGATTACTTCATGACACAATTTTTGTCAGGGCAGAAAAGGATAGGGAAAATGAAGGAGATTAACTGTGATATATGCCAAACTGAGGAGACAATGGAGCAAGTGGTTTTTGACTGCGAAAGACATGCAAGGAATAAAACAACAACAGAAATAACGATTGGTGAAAGGATAATACCATCTCACGTGATAAAACTAATGATCGAAAGTAAAGAGAAGAAGGAAATTTTATATAAATGGATAAGGGAAATTATAGTGGGAAAATGAGAAAAAAGATTTAAACACAATGTTGCGATGAAGGCAAAGAAAGGCAGGAAGGTGGCGACGCAAGTTAGAAATAACAGTACCACCACCTCGGAAACTGCAGAAACAACAAGTTGAGTGATAGACTCTAAGCTCAAATTGTCCCTAATGGATTTCCACCTTCAAAAAAAAGGTGTCATCATTATCATCACGAACCTACCCGGTCCACTGCTGGACAAAAGCCTATCACTTATTTTGCCATTCTTTCCTTACATAATCATCTTGTGGAAGTCCTTCCCTGAGTCCCATATTTTTTTGTTGACGGTTCTATTTGAGTTGTGACCCGAATAATGAATTCCTACAATGATCTTTCCATTCTCTTTATGTTGCTTTTAGTCATTGACAGTAGCTTTGTCGGAAATACTCTATTCTACGTCTTATTTCTTGAGTTCAACAAAAATTGCATACCTATATATTTGTAAATACTTACTTGTTCTATGTGTTTGTTGTTTGTTTTGATGGAATCCACAGTAGATAGATACTCTTCCACGATCTTGGTGGGAAACATACATTGATGCGTCCCGGCTCCTGCAAGTCACAGTTCTCTCCTGTCAATACTTTAACCGAGAGGCTTTCATCGACCACCTATCTTGTCCTCACACAAATACAAGTGTGTCCTCCTAACCATCCCACATCATCTTACATGTCTAGCCAACGAAGAACGACAAAAATCTCTCAATATCGCGAAATTTCTAAAAGCCGGAAATATACCCCAGATAGGTAAATATTCATTTTCATACCAGAAGAAGGTCTGCTTCATAGATTGTACACAGTAATTTTATATAGAACTTGCGGAGTAACTCAAGAATATCAAACGGTATAACTCCGAAGAACAGCAGAAGCTAACTTTGTCTAAACTCCGGAAATTTCCTCTTTTATGGAGGACATGAAACGGCTATTTGAAGGGTTGAGTTTATAGTTAAAAAAAAACACGCGATTCTTACCACATCTATGAAAAAGTGTGTAGGCTCACGACTCTAATACTTTTCTTAATAATCTTGTTTTATATTAACTGAGAGAAAAATCATGAAACGTTGTTCAGAGTCCATTGCTTTAATTATCTTTTTCTGTTGTTTTGAACTCATTTGGGAATTCATTAAATAATCTAATGACCGTGACAGATTTCTTTTCTGGCTTGTTCTCTTTTTCATTTTGGGCATCTGACTTTTAAATCTGGTTTTAGAACTAGATGTAATGTATCTATTATTTAATATAGAATTGTTAAAATTCTGTATTGTAACCGTTTCAGCAGTTTAAGATTATTATCATAAGTGCCTCCCCATGCTAGTAATGCCATAGTTGATTAAAGGTACTATAGAACATTCTCAATGTTTCACTGTCATATATCTAGATATTTTATAAAAAAGAAATACCAAATATTTAGTTTTTTTTTTAAATATATTCAATATCTATATCCCATTTGTGATGAGGATAGAGATGGAATGTAATAAACTGTAGCATCGATTACCAAAAAAAATCTGTTTTTTCTATATACAGGAATAATTTATTTAAGGCTAGCCATTCCGGTGTTTGATACAGGCAGGCATTAATTTTTAAATCTACACCTTGCCAAGGTTTGTTATTATCACAGTATCATCAGCCTATGACGATATCATGTTATAGACGTTCATTTATAGGCAATAAAACACAGATATAAATTTTGATATCTACAAATTGAATTAATCTAAAAAATTGTTGGTTCGAATTGTTATTTTCTATCACAAGTAAAATTTTAAACACAGTGCAATTTCAAAAGCAAGTTTATCAATTTGATTTTTATTGCCCGACACTAAAAATGAATATTTCCCAATAAAGCAGAAGAAATTATGAATTGTCTTATCCTTATTCAATATGGGCGCGTATTGAAATTTTAACTACTTTATTGCAAATTGTACTACCACTTTATACTCTTCTGGACCCTCTTGCTCTAACCTGTCTGTCCTGGTTGACTCCCTCTGCAAACTGTCTCTTACTCCTACTGCAATTCAACTGCTCCTCTGCACACCTGCCCTTTCTGAAATCTCACTCCAATCGCTGTTTTCTACCTGCTATTTAATCCGCCTGCTCTCTTTATAAACTTTCTTCTATACTGATTGCTTTCTAACTGCTCCTTTTATACCTGCTCTCTCTGAATCTCCTTTCTGGTGTGTTTCTCAGCTGCTCCAATAATTGTTATTTCTGGTCACCAAATTTCAATTGATTACTATTTCAATGGCATATTTTACCAATTGAAAATACGGACTCTGGTTCCTTGTCACTTTAATCATTGAATCCTTATAGCACATGTACAAAATTAAATTTTCAAAAAAAAATTGTCAAAAATTTTCTGACAGTTACCAAACGTCAAATTTCAAACCCCGAACAATCTGCACTATCAACTGATAAAATCTGAATGCTCTGAATGACGACCCTCTTCTTTATTTATAGTCTTTCCATTAGCATGGAACCTAAATTTATATAACTCTTTAAACACTGGATTTCCAGTCTTCATTCCTCCATATGTTGTTCTCGTTGTCTAAATTTTATTTCCCCTATGTTTAGATTTCCATCCCGTTTTCTTCAAATCTGTAATTTTCTTTCTTCTTGTCCACTTTAAAAACATAATCTAATCATAATATCCGTAAAATCTTGCGTTGTTTCCTTCCAATAATGATTTCAATCTAACTTGTTATATGTCCTTATCGTACTGTATAAATTTCATCTGAATCCGTTCGTCAGCCATGTTAATTTTGCGTCCCCTAAATTAACTGTCACGTCACATTATAATTTTGATGTTTTTAGATGGAAATAATGAATATTGAAATGCTGTTTCCCTTGAAATTTTCAAGCAAGATCCCAATGATTTTGATTCAAACAATTACTGTACAAAAAATATGGAGTTAATGAAAATCTGGACTTATGAATTTATTAAATGTCATTCGCTAAGCTTTTATATGAAAATGAAGGTAAAGTTCTCTAAATCCATTCCTGAACACATTGCCTATATGATATAACTATTAGAATATTTCTTTAAGAAATTTAGATAAAATGTCAAGTTTATTTATTCTCAAATTTATGTTTCAATAGTTCTAATAATGAAAACTTACATTAGAACTTAACCAGTAGATTTGTTATGTACAATCCCGATATATTCTAAACGCTCTGTATCTAGTGTAGTTGTTCGTTGTTTTGCCATTACACATTACATAAATGCCTGAAGCTAAAAAATTACACAGTGCATAACCACAGCTTTGTGTTTTCGCTGTTAAATCAAAATACCGATATGGAATCACTCTTATTGAATAGTTACAAACCAAAAAACGTATCGCAAGGGTTCTCTATTCTCATTATTAATTGAAACCAGTCAAAAACAACAGCCATTGTGCATTAAACTGTGCGGTAAAAATCAATCAAGTCTGCAAGCACAGGCACACAGTATGTATTTACAAAAACGGCGTTAATCGCATTACTAATAGTCTGTTGTGCCCCCCTAGGGCCCCATCGGCAGAAGGGATCGGCTAGCAGGACGGAATCCTGCAAGTGACAGGTTTTATAAGGGTGTTGAAGTCCTGCTGGGGCCAGCGGCGCCCGTCTAAGGGGGCGAGAAACCGGAACAATGCCCTCGGGACTCTTTATGTTAGGAAGTGTTTTCGTCAAGATTTAATGCGAACGGAACTGCGCTGATGATTGGCGAGAACAGTGAGGAGGTGGAGAGGAAATTGAAACGAGGTCGATTGGCCATCGATTCGATAGAAATTATTATTAGTTTGATTAATTTGTTTAGTTCGGAAATTGGAGTTGTTATTTGATTACTGGCGGAAATAATATATACATGATGGTTTAACAGAAAATCCTTAAATAAAGACATAAACACAATTATATATATTTATTTTCTGATGTCTTCGTATATTCAATGAATAAATGTTTATTTATTTAATTAAATGCATCAGTTACTGTTCTAATTTTTTATAGGTACATTTTTGATAACTTGTAAAGATAAATATTTTTTATTTAAAAATAAGATATTGTTGTTATTAAAAATAATACGACAGATTTTATATTTGTTTTTTATGGATACCCTTATAATATCACTCCGGATTTCTGCCTCTCTCAATAACAGTTTTCCACAAACGGAAGAGGTAAATTTGAAATAAGTTTGGTGACCCGACGAAGTACATATCGTAAAAGAAAAAATTTTCATTGGGGTACTTCTGGGGGGAAAACTAAAAAATCGGTTCCCCCCCTGATCTCCGATTCTGACCAAAATTTTGAAAAAAAATAGGAAATATAGAATGTTGCGTTTCAAAAAATAAGTGAAACTATTTAATTTTGGGGGGCTTATAGAATTTAATAAAAATTTAAAAATAAAAAAAATTTCAAACGCATTGTAATATATCAAATGAAAGGTTCATTCTGTCAATGGCACAAATTTTTTTTCATATTAAAAAAATATTGATATTAACGTAGATTGCAAAATTTATGACATTTAAAATTGACATTAGAAAATTAAAATGTTGTTTTAACCCATAGATATACAGGTATTACGCACAAAAATTTTTCATTTTTTTAAATAAATTAATTAAAAGATATAAACAAAAATAAAAAAAAATTACTGATCCCCCCTTATCTCCGAAACCATAACCTATTCTGAAAAAATGGAGGTTAGCCCCTCACCAGCTTTCAAATTAGAAGAATTTGAAAGAGTTTCTTCTAATTTGAAAGCTGGTTAACTATAATTCATGATCTTTAGAATTTTTTGTGCTACCTGTATATCTAAAAATGATGAAAAAAACAACAAATTTTCTAATGCAATTTTAAATGTCATAAATCTAATTTTCATTTAGATGCAATCTACATCAATAAATATAAAGCCATTGACAATGAAGTCAGAATAGACTTTGAAACGTTTGGTATTCCTGCAATATACGTAAAAGGCTCATTAAGTTTACAAATATTTCTATTGTATAAAAGGTGTTAACAAAAATTTAAACATGCTTAATTCCACTTTAAAAAACATAAAATTTTGAAAAATAATTTTATTTATTAATTTTTAATAATTTATAATTTAAACTTTGAATTTTGCCCTTTTTCTTCTATCTACAGCCACAAACAACGTTTAAAAGACTCTGAATAAGATAAAACTTATTTACTTTTGGGGGCCAAATTAGAAATTCTAAAATAATTGTGATAAAAATCAAGCGAATACTGGTAAAATAAAAAGATGGTGGAAAATTAAAGTGTAATTTTTATGAATTTAAAACGTAAAAAGATATAAGGGTTATAAGAAAATGCACTCATTCTCTGTATCTGATTTTAAGTTAAAACCCTAAGTATGCGAGTCCAACTCGCACTCGACCAAATTATTTTAAGTTAAGTTTGCTATCTGTGAATTATAATGTGAACATATTTATAGAGAAACTGAAGATTAAAGCATTTCATGGAAAAGAACTAATAAGAACAAAAATGGTTAAAAATTTTAGAGCAGGTGTCTCATTTGAGATATTTAGTATGCTGCATCACATACGAAGAAGATAAAGTTCTCAAATAAAATATATTATTTTCAAAGAATTTATGAAACCATCAGAAGAATACTCATGGGAAAGACGTTAAAAGAAACAGATAAAGTTTTATAAAGTTATGGCAATCCTCACACTATTAAACTGATCACAAACTTGTGGGAGAAGAAATAAAGACTGCAGGCAACTGGAATAATCAATAATGAGATTTTTAAGATTGGTTTAACGGTTCTACCCTTTTCGATTGTATAAGAAATATATATATATATATATATATATATATATATATATATATATATATCAGACCAAAACTAATGGTGCAACCAGTAATTGAATTAACAAGAAACTATAAGAATGCAGGGTTGGAACAGGTAACGAGGATGTCTTCAGAACGAATACCGCAAAAATGCTTAATTATAATTCCGCAGGATGTAGAAGTGGCGCTAAATCGAATAAGATGGTGAAGTCGGAACTGGCAAACAGCCTAGTCCTGGAAAGGCAGAAGCAGAAGAAGTAATCTCTATTAAAAAACAATTGGGTTTATTCTTCTTTGAAAATTACTTATAATGTCCAAATTTTCATATGGTAGGTATTTTCAGCGATCTGTACTCCCACACAAGCATCACGCTAAAATAAACAACCATTCAGAAAACATCAAAAATATGAACAATATAACAATTTTTGCCGCTATGAAAGGTGTAGTAAATATATAAGTATGCGGTGTACATCCGTTCGTCTGTTACATTCTAAAGAAAAAAACTCTTGACGTTTCGCCAAAATCACATTTGGCTATTTCAAACCTAATAACTTTTGAGACCAAGATTGATATCACAGCCTCAAAGTGTGAAAATTCTTTTCACGTTTGCAGGTGAATTACGATTATTAAATGTGGTTGAAAACAATATAAAATGGCAAGACATTCACATCTGTGGCTTTGGATTCTGTAATAGGTAAGAAAGGAACATATGAAGTCATGACATTAATGCTAGAAGCTATCAAACATGAAGACTTGGGTTTAAGAGTTGTGCTTTACTGCTTATGGAACCGCTAAAAAGTCATGAATGGCGTATTAGGAAACAGTTTTGTCTGTATAAGAAAAACTGGAAACTCTCTTATTTGAGCCCGATAACATAATTTTGCCTCTGTTTCAAATAAGGTTGCAACTTTGTTCGAGGCCTGGAGAAATCATTTAAAAGAAAATTTTCCGAAATTTATTGAAACAAAACTGTTCTACAAATAACGAAATATTGAAAGGTACTGAATTAGCAGCTTGGTCATCTTTCAATGGAATTCTAAAACGATATTTTGACAACAGAGAAAATGAGTGTCCATTGCGAATGATACCTACAAGAACATGGAATCTAGAATACCTCATTCCCTTTCCAGGACAAACTGTGAAAGGTATTGTTAAGAAGAGAAAATAAATAGGCTAGGATTAGGATAAAACATCCGAATTCAGTCTTGTGGAATTGGCACATAACTAAAACTACTAAAACAAGAATATTGAACTCAATAGTGCTTAGAATAATAGCATACAAGCGAAATGATCGAATGTTCACAACAACGGAGATGGAACTTTGAAGAATAACCAGGAAAGATCGAAAATGATATGATTAAATGAAATGAAGGAAGAATTAAACAAAATGTTTTAAGATCTTGGAGAGATTATTTGGTAAAAGAAAACATAGTCAACTAAGAAGATTCCAGAGACACAATATCTTCGAAGCAGCCTATCATATCTAAGAGTCTAACATATCTAAGAAGGAAGAAGAGTTCTTTACTTACGAGGATGCTCGCTCAGCTAGAGGTTGAAGGGTTTTATTCAAGTACCTGGCTAATTCTAGGGTCTTAGATTGTACCTAATTGATAATGGACCTAAGAGGATTGTCCGGTTTATGAATCTTGGGTATTTCATAAATTTTTGGAATTTTAGAAGCGAGGAGAGTGATTGTTTAGACGTCAAGAGGAAGATGGGTTCTGTCGATGATTTCCTTGGTCTTTTCCTCGGAGTAAGTAGTAGGATTATTATTAATTATTTCGTAATGGAGTGTGGAGTAGTGAATTCATTTTGTGAACATAGTCCTTAGTGTTGAGAAGAACTGTCGCGTTACCTTTGTCAGTTGGGAGAATAGTTATCATTGTTATCACGTAGTTGTTTTAATGCATGTCTTTTGTTATAAGTTAAGTTGAGTTTAGTGATGTCCTCTCGCAATGTCCTGACAAAAGTATCTTCAGCCACATCTGATAGTTTCTTCTGTACATTGGAGGAGTCTCTGACAAAATAACACTGATTCTAAACCGACATCAAATAAAGACTGGAACATCATTCAAACTATAGCCAACTTAATCGAGAACCCAAAAGACAAATCACCTAACCGAATTTTGTGTGGCGATTGTCGCTCATACCGACAGGCGCGTCAACTATCGGGTATATGAACATTTTCTGTCAGGTCGTAAAAAAGATCCGACTTCAGCTCTCGCACACCATCATATCCAAACAGGATATTATCAACTTCGACGACGGTAGGACTATCATGTCTATCAATTCTTTTAGCTCATCCCCTATTCGCGAAACTACAGGAATAGAGAAACGGCTCTGTAATAGGTAGACTAAACAAACCCACCAACGCCCAACCATTCGCCACACAGCCCCCTCATCACATGACATCCCCTTCCAATCGACCGAGAATTACAAATAAAGGAAGCAAAGAAGATGCACACTTCGATCAGCTCTTCAGCTGTTCTTTTCATTGATGTATATCTTTACGTATTTAGCTGTTGAAAGGCCAATTCTCTACCTCTGGCCTTGAGTTCCCGATAAAAACTGCCAAAAAATGTTCTTCTTCTCAATTCATCGAACCAGGCCCTGGACTCCGAGCAATAGAAAACTTTTGTAGAATCGAAAAGTGACGTCACTTTAGAAATGTTCGCACTCATAACTCGTATCATCGTTATACGACGGTTATGCCTTATGACGACAAAATGACGTCACTTTTCGATTCTACAATACTTTTCTATTCATCAGAGTCCCACGGCAGTTCTTCAATTCTTGAGTTCTTCATGTCAGTTAGTCAGAAATACCATTTGTCCATCTTCAATTCTCTTCAATATAGTCCTCACAGATTTTAAGCTCTTCTTCTTCGTTTCTTCTCCAAATCTTAGTTCTCTAGTTCCACAGCTCAATTGTTCAGAGAGGCCCCCATCATGAAAAGTTGGTTGAACATAGCTGCTTATGATGATGATGATGATAACATAAGTTAAATTAACAACAATAAGGCAAATATTTAGTCTGCATTTAGAGACTTGATTCACTGCTCTTTTGCAATTTTTGTGATTTTTTTCGCTAGTAACAAAAATGTTTTGGGGTCCAAAACAGATTTATTTGATTCTGCACTATTGTCTGAAGATTGTAAGGTTGAAAATATGTTGTATTTTTAAAATGATGTTGACTTCTAAAATCCTTAAAATCCTGAAAAAAGTATTTTGTTGTTTATTGACTCGATAAATGCTCCTATTGTTTTATATTCTTCTATACATCTAAGAAGAGTGGCGTACTAGAGACATGAACTCCTAAATAAGGTGAGTCAACGCATTTACAATCCAGATACACAAAAAATGCATTTTTTTTATTTTTAATGATATATTCTTCTAAAAGTCAAAACATTTAAGTCACTAAAAAATAATTTTGAGCAGATGAAATTTAATTTCGCCTATATTAACATTATAACTACCCGAGTCTAAAATTTACATTTCATTGACCGATCATAAAAACAAAACCCTCATACAAAATAAATCTCGAAAGCAGATTGTCACAAGAGGCAGGCAGAGCTTTCCGCAGTCTTCTCTACTCCATGTAAAATTTATGCAAATTTAATCATTCTAATGAGCCGTGTCACCCTTATTTATTTTGAAAATATTTAAATAAAGCTCCTCCGTTGTTAGTCGCTGGGACGGAAAGGCATTCGTTACGGGTGTCTTCGGTCAAAATCTTCTCTTCGAGGGACCACGGCGATGCCGGAAGGGTTGGGAGGTTTCAGTTGCTACATCGAGCACAAAATTTGTTTTAATTATTTAGTAATGATTATTCAAATGAGCTCCGCGGATGTGTTCAGCATCTGTACAGATCGTTAAAATATCGTTTATTATTAATTAAGAGAATGGATATGTATATTATTCATTATTGACACAGATTAAATTATTAATGTTTCATTAAAATGGGTTAAAATGATGTTTTTGCATGAAGTCGAAGTTCAGAAGTAATTTCGGGAATATTGTGTGCTACAACTAACAATACAGTGCAATACACCAATACCGCCTCATAACGATAGCGTACTAAATTATTTTATAACGAAATATTAAACAACATAAGATAATTTAAGATTTGTAAGGAACTTAGTATTTCTAACGAAACCACAAAAATAACAATGAAAATTGACCAGGATCAGTCAAGACGTAAGACAGAAAAGAGAAGCACCACATTAGGGGCCATTCATAAAATACGTCACGCTAAATGTTGCCTTTTCATTGAAACTAATATTAATATTACACAAATATTAATATAACGAATAAGCATCTATCTAACTTCTTCTTTGTTTCGACACTAGTATTTATTTTATCTGCATCTATCCATTCTGCTTTCATCCCCCAGTATGCATAGCAGATCTTCAGTTCAGCAAGGAATCAACTCATCTTTTTATTCCGTCTTGTGCATTAAATTTTTAGTTGCATTTTTCTGGATAACATTTTTTTGTGTTAAGTAACTTTTTTTATAACTCACAGATGTATTTTTTTTCGAAATCTTAATTGTTAAATGCTGACGTAGAATGAGTAGTATATATGTAATGTTTTGTCTCTCAACAGGCCGACCGCTGCCGTTACTGGTAATTCCCTTGAAGCCTCCAGAACACATGAAAGAAGTTTTCCGATAGTGCGTTGACTTGCCAGAATAATTTCGAGAGAAATATATAAATACGGACAACTGGCGATGGGATTCATTTTGTATTCAGTATTCGACGGTCGAATAGCTAAGTAGAGATAAATTGTAAATAGTTCTGTGAATATAAATTGTGTTAAAGTAATGGAAACAAATTAGAGTGAGTTGGACTGTGTTTTTAATTAAATCCAAGAACTGAACTGAACCCGAGTGTGAAAATAAAAAAATTACAGTAATAATGAGCACAAAATTAAGAAATTTAAAGAGCAATCATTTGTTGCCTACTAACTGACGAATAAGGTAAATATATTAAAATTATTAAAGTAGAACCTTTAAAATATTTTCATTGAAATTCGAGTTATCAGGTCCTATTGTATACGAAAAATTGTGTCTATAATAACAATATGCAACTTTATTTTATCATCGACCGTGTAAAGTCTTACTTTCATTTGTTTTGAATAGAGAGCGCAAAATCCGTTTTTATGATATTTTATGTACAGCTAAACCGATTGTGACGGACTTATATAAATATATCAAATAGGAAGCTATTGTGAAATATATGCGTAAAAATATTTATATATTTACAAAAATTAAACGACAGAAAAATGAAACAAAAACAGACTAGAAAAAAATTAAATTAGAAATGCTTGTACTGCAAACGTCACATTTCCTTAGACCCCCCGTCCCCCTTTGCCAGATCCCGTCACACTAACTGAGACCTCTCCACCCCCCTGTATGCGAACGTATTTTTTGAACGACCTCTTATTATGTCACCCAAAAACAAATAATACAACATGCATGTACATAAAATTCGTGTCAGATTACAAAGAATTTTAATAGATAAAGATAAGAAAACAGGTCCGATGAGAACATAAATAACAAAGACTAAAACCAAATAAATCGGAATATGAAAAAAAAACAACTCAATGGAGGGGTGAAATTCAAATGGTACGCGAAGAAGCAAGCTTGAGAAAAAGTTCTGTAAATGAAAATCTACATAAAAGCTGAGTTAACATACTGAAAAAAAAATCCTCATCGGTTAATATTTCGGAGATTTTGCCCTCAAGAAATTCAATGATGAACTAATATAGGGGTTTTGCCACAACAGAGAAGCATCAAGGAATATTTGTAGACCAGTTTCCTGTTGATGCCTGGCTGCAGCAGAATTTGAAACCAGGGCCGTACTCAAAACAACGTTTGTGTTCACTTGGACAAGTTTTCATCGACCAATGTGTTTCACCAATAGCTTCTGTCCCCACAAGCGTAAAGAAAGCAGTGGCAAATAAGCAGCTGACAGCGTCGCAGGACGCCTTAAACCCACGCTGTCCAGTGTTCATTGAATGAAAATTTGTTTATATATATTAGTACCATTATTCAATAACTCTTTACATTTGTAATGCCGTCAATTACTTTTTTACTAAAATAAACGGCTCCAATTTAAAAAGATAACTATCCACCGTGTACCGCTGAAAATTGGCGGCAGAGATGATAAAATTATTCTTTTAATTAGCTTTATAGCGTCTAATATGGGTAATATATTTTCCCACTCGAAACCTAGTCTAAAAATGAGTAATATTCACTCATTTTTAGAAGACTAAAAGAAAGTGAATAGCAGCAGATTAGGAATTGCCAGAGGCAACTCGTCAGCGAGAGGTATGTCGCGACCAGGGAAAAGATGGAGTGAGAATATAATGTAAAGACCGAGCCAAACAAGGGAATAGAAGAAACTGCGTAACAAAAACAAAAGATAGAAGAAAGAAGAGTGAGGGGACGGTTGGAAGGTGCAGAGAAAAAATGAAAGATGATGAATATGTAGCAGAGTGAGTAGGAGCCCAATCAGTCAAAGGCACAGTGAACCCAGAAGCTTATCCGATTGTTCTGATAGATAGTTAAGCCTTACCTTACACAAATGCGGTCCGGTCATACCTGAAAAAGTATTCAGTTGGTCAAATAAGATTTGTGTGTGTATGTGTGTGCGTATACTGTGAAGAAGATACTATGGAATCACTTTCTTTTGAGGCTATCAAGAGCATCCAGTGAGTTTGTTAAGGTGGGCTAAGGTTCTTGGAACCTGGTGGATGGTATGATGGAGAATGAGAGGAATTCACCAGTAATTGAAGCCTTCGTGAGTCTAGTAGGCTAGGAGAAGATGAATGAGGAGAAGGAAGTAATCTCGAAAATGCAGGATAAGAGGGATACTGCTGGGTGTCCGCACTCGTGTCGAGATCTGGCGGTACCTGATACAATAAGGCAGGCTAGAGTGTTTTTGTTGGAAGGAGATCGTAACTTAATGGCTTACCCTATGATGTATCTTCCAGCTAGTTACAGATAACTAGTGGGATTTGCAGATGAGCGAACGTGTGGTTTTTCACTATGTTATTACGATGCATTACAATGCAATAGCAAAATGGCCATAACGGATTTCCACGAGCAAGTTGTGACGTGAAGTCTCTTATTAAATATATAACTCACAACAATCCCTAGGGCGTGAATTACATTTTATGTAACAATTACAATTTAATTACAATATATACAGGGATTCCTTAACTACACGCCTCCATTCAGTTCTATTGACCAGCCATGGTTTTCCATTGCTCTATGCCCATTCTCAGTAAATCTTCTGTTACATTGTCCAGCCATCTTCTCTAAGGTCGTCCTTTTCTTTTCACTCCTACAGGTTTTCTTTTTATGATTGGCATCCTGTCTCTCGTTATTCGCTCTACGTGTCCTAGCCTTACAAAAGTAGATATTTTGGGTCCACCATATATGTTCTCTAGTTCTTCATTTTTTCGTCTACTTCACCCACTTTAACTTCCTGTGCCTCCGTTAATATTCCTTAACATATTCCTTTCCCATCGTTCGATCCTCTCTTCATCTGTTTTGTTAAAAACCCATGCTTCGCTTCTGTATTTAACTGTTCCTCGATTTACTGTTCTATATTGTTTGGTTTTTCTGGAGACAAATTTGGATTTGATCAAAACCCTCAGCATTCCATACTTTCTGCTTCCTTTTGCTATCCTTGCTTTAATCTCCGCATCCTCTATTCCATTTCCTTCGACTTTGACCACCAAATATTAAAAATGCCTCACCCTCTTAAATCTATATGTTTGTCCATCACCTATTTCTACCCTAAGTTCTGACTCAGTATTACTCTCCATGGCTCCCATTACCATATATGTAGTTTTCTATTGATTCATTTCTAAACCAAAGTTCTTCGCCTCTGTTCCTATTCTTCCTATTACCCTTATTAATTCGTTCTTATTTTTTGTAATTACTGTTACATCATTCGCAAAGGCTAGGCATTGATGCTCGTTCTTGAATATTGCTTCTCCTGTTTTAACCTTACTACTTCTTATAATTGTTTCAAGTATCAAGTTAAACAGAGTTGATACTTACACCCACAAATCTTATTTGACCAACTGAACACTTTTTCAGGTATGACCCGACCGCATTTGTGTAAGATAGTAGCTTAACTATCTATCAGAACAATCGGATAAGCCTCTTGGTCTACTGTGCCTTTGACTGATTGGGTTCCTATTCATTTTGCTTCACATTCATGAGTCTTTCATTTTTTCTCTGCACCTTACACCGTCCACTCACTCTTCTTCTTCTATCTTTTGTTTTTGTTACGCAGTTTTTTCTATTCCTTTGTTTGGTTCGGTCTTTACATTATATTTCCCCCCCCCCTATTTTTTTTCGTGGTCGGACATACCTCTTGCTGATGATTGGTCTCTTGCAATTCCTAATCTGCTATTCTGCTTATGTGGTTGTTCCACTTTCTTTTAGTCTTCAATATTCACTCATTTATAGACTAGGAGTGGGAAAATAAGCTACTCATATTAGACGCTATAAGGCTCTGTATTTTAAAAATTACTAATTAAAAGAATAATTTTTTGTAATTATTCTTACGTCATCCGCAGAGGCTAGTCATTGACGCTCGTTCTGGAATATTGGTTCTTCTGTTGTAACCTTACGACTTCTTATAATTGTTTCAAGTACCAAGTTCAACAGAGTTGATGATATGGGGTCCCCTTGTCTGACTCCATGCTTTACTTCAAAAGTGTCTGACTTTTGGTCCTTCCATGCTGTCTCGTTTATAGTCTGTTGTAGCGTCATTTGTTTGAGGTTCATTATCTTGCTTGGCCACAAATAGGACGGACATCGCGTTTTTGTAATCATAGCAGCCATTTTGCATTTCTTTCAGTGTGTAAATGTGGTCTATTAGAGATCAATTGTGTCTGAAGCCGGCCTGATACTAGCCAATTTCTCGTTCTGTGTACTGTCCTAGTCTGCTTGTAATGCATTGAGCCACTATCTTGTAGCCTGTCTCCAATAGTACTATGCCTCTATAATTAGCACATTCCATTCCAGTTCCAGTTCCATTTCCAGTTTGTCACCTTTCTTGTGAATAGGGCATATGATGGGTTTTGTTCAATCCTTAGGCTTCTTTTCATTTTCCCATATTCATTTAATAAGTGCATGTACCCATTCGCTTAATTGCTCCTACCCCTCCTTTAACATTTCTGCTGATATTCCTGTTCCTCCCGAGCTTTTGTTGTTATTTAATATCCTAATCTTTTGTTCTATTTCTTCTTTCATGAGATGACCCGTCTCATGTCCACTTTCGTCCTGTTGTTGTTCTGGCATCTCTTGACTGTCTCCTTCACTGTTTAACAATTTAATAAAGTAGATCTTCCACCTTTCCATTATTCTCACCGGATCGCTAATAAGTTCTCCTTTCTCATCATTTATGAGCTTACATTGTTTTTTGCTATCCTATCCCAACTTTTTTAACTTCTTGGTAGAAAGCCCTAATTTCTTTGTATTTAAACTTTTCTTCTATCTCCCTAATTATTTTTTCATTAAATTCCCTTTTCTTTAACTGACTTCCAAAAAGGAGGAGGTTATCAATTCGTCGCGTATTTTTTCGCTTTTTTTTGTATGTATGTTACCTGATTTCTTCTCCTGTGGTGCACCGTTTTGAATAAATATGGTCTTGTTTAATAGAGTATATATATCTTCAAATTTTGAAAAAGAATTCTATTGAAAGTGATAAAATTTGTGAATGAACACATGCGTGCATGGAAATCGACCAATATCCCTAATATTTTAGTCGATTTTTCGATAACGGATGTGTATAGTTTTTAACCGGAAGAAGGTGATCCATAACTTTTCTGCGATTTGCAGTTAGAAAATCGCCGAAAATTCAAAATTCTTATCAAAAATTTCATTGAAATGACATAACGGACATTTCCTCATAAATATTTTTAATTCCAACGTAATAGTGCGGTAATTTTAGGCACTGGAAGTTTTAATTGCGAATTTGAAAATTTTTGATGTACATCTCAAGCATAAAGGTAGTAAAGCATAGTATTTTCGACTCCTTAAATCAATTAGTACCAAGCTCGTTTTGTTTGTATACCAGGCAAATACCAATTTAAATGCAAATTTTTCCATTTTGCGAAGCCGGTGCTTTCGGTTGCCACATTCTCCCGGCCTAATAGAAAATTCAGTGACAACACATGCCAAACTTTAAACTGCTACTTGGTACGTTTATGGACAGGATGTTTAGTTATAGCAAACAAGATCACAAAGTAAAGTGATAGAATGAGTTGCATTTATATGAAGATTGAAATATAGGATGGACTAGAATGATAGTGTCCGTAGAAAGAAATATAGGGTGGACGGACGTGAAATTTGGAAGAACGTGAAATTAAAATTATATAGGGTGATTAAAAAATTATTTCTTTTATAGTCCATAAGAAGTTGCATAAACTGTGGAGAGGAATTAATGTTACACAGGACGATAATATAAAATGTAAAAAATGAACTAATTTATGGGCTAGTCCACAATGAGTTATATACTATGGTTGAAATATAGGACGGATTTGACTCCGTAAATATGGGATGGATTCTACTCCGTCCTATAGAAGGCAGCTAACAAATTTATGCTTGTCCGTGGGCAGTGTACAGGATGGTTGCTACATAGGTTGGAGTGGAATTATCTATAGTTATACAGGGTTGTCAAAAAAAGTTGAAAAAAGGTTACATGGCGTAGTCTATAAGGCATAAATATATTTTGGGCTTATTAAGTCAACGCGTATTAGTACATTGTGTTCGTAAAGATTTACCTCTCGATTTAAATGAGAAAGTATCATTGTGTAATGTTGAGGCTTTCGATGTTACCTGGTTCTGTATATTAAGGTTATACATACAAAATAAAAAATAAAGAATGAAAACTACCTGAATTCAAAAATACTAAAAAGTTGAAAATAAAACATTTAAAAAAATATATAACCGACTTCTACCTATAACTAAAAAGCTAAAAATAATTATTACAAAATACAACTCTAGCAAATAAATAACACATTCAATGTTGTTAGGTACCTACCCAGGAAGTAAAAAATGTCAACATGTAGTGCTCATTCTGTACAAATTAATTACCTACCAATCTAGTATATTTTGGAAGTCGGTGCCAAGCAACAATCATGTTTGATGAATTAGTAGATAAGTACGCAATGAAGGATTTTAGATTTGCTTGGCACCGGCTTCAAAATATACTAGATTGGTAGGTAATTAATTTGTACAGAATAAGCACCTTTTAATGTTTACATTTTTTACTTCCTGGGTAGGTACCTAACAACATTGAATGTGTTATTTATTTGCTAGAGTTGTATTTTGTTATAATTATGTTTAGCTTTTTAGTTATAGGTAGAAGTCGGTTAATTTTTTTTAATGTTTTCATTTTCCTTCAGGTTTTCTTCATCTCTCTTCTTATTATTTTATAACTTTCTAAATTGTCTTCGTTTTTGCGACTAGTTGTATCTGTCTAGCTTTTCTTAGCGCTTGCATATGTTCTTCCCATTCCGCATTATACCAGTCCTTCCTCTTCTGTTCTGTAGATCCATCTGTTAGCATTTCCTCATTTGCCTTATTGACAGTAGTTTTTATAGCTTCCCAGATTTCCTCCACATTCTCAGTTGGTGGATGTTTAGTTCCTTTATTATAATTTTTCTGAATTTCTTTCCTGTGTAAGGATCTTGATCCGTTACAATTCCTTTCTTTTTTGACTATTCCATTCAGTTTTATTTACATTTAACTTAACCAAAAAAATGGTCCGAATTACACTCTGCTCCTCACATAGTTTTTATTTTCGTTATGTACTCTATATTTATCTTTGCTATTATTACATTATCTATTTGGTTTATTGTTTTATTATCTGGCGACACCCATGCACCTTTGTGTCTTGTGTATGTCCTTTCGTCTTGACTGTGTTCTTCTTATTGCCATTTGTCTTTCCAAAGGAAAAATATTAAACTTCATTATTATATAATGTTGTGCCCTCTAACTCAATAATCTCCGTTCCTAGTTACTTAGTTTCCTGTATAGCTACTGTGTCCAGTTTATATCTCCTTATTTCTCTTACTAAACTCTTCAAAAAAGCCTGCCTCAAAGGGTCCCCCATACAGTCCATGCTCCCACTTGTAGTTTTCGGCACTTTTTCTTATGTATGCTTCGTTTCGTTAACTTTTTTGCCTGGTCATCTTACTTGTTCGTTATCCTTAAATCTTTATTAATACTCTTGTGCTTACTCTCGTATTCCTTTCCTCGTCCTTTAGCCTTATTCTTCTTCATTTTTCCATCCTTTTACAAACATTCTTTTTTCCGGAATTTCCCTTTCTGTGCCCCTCTCATATTGCCAAATCTACTAGTACCCCTTATATTCTGTTCCATTGGGGCTAAGAGTATAGTCTCCCTCTCGTTTGATTCGTAATTTTTTGGTCTGCTGGTTGGCAATAGCTCCTATCTTTACTTTTTTCCCTCTTTTCATTCTTCTTCTCCTCTCATTCTGAGTTTTTATTTTGTGTCTTCCCTATTGCTTCAGTTTTATTATCTCTTTCTTATGTATGTCCTTTCGTCTATCTGCCTTAGCTTAACTCATGCTTGTTTTGTATAGCTACATTACTCTCTCATTCAAAGGGTCCCCCATCGCCTGAGTTCTCTAACGAGACTTTATATACTCTCTTCGAGTTGTCATTCTTGTCGTGTCTATATTCTACTAGTATCCCTGATACTGATTTACTGTTTCTCCTAATTATTTGTCACTCTCATCTGTTCTCTAACCTCTACATCATTGAATTTCTCAAGTCACATCCACCTGTACATCCATTGAATTTCTCAAGACATTTCAGCCTTGTCTTCTGTTGCCATCTACATTCCTGCAATAACCACGCTTTTCCTTTTGCCATTTTCTCTAGTCTGTTTTTGCTATTTTGTCCATCGTTCTCCACATTTAATCATCCTCTCTTAACATTTCGTTTACTCTTATACAGGTACAGACAATAATGACACTATTTCACAAAGAATACGTTATTAATCGTAGACGTATAAGTCAATCAAAATACTTACAGTAACATCTGCTTAGCAAAGAAAACAAACAGATTTTTGCCTGTTCCCAATAATTGCTAAGGATAAATAGCGTCTCATTTACATACAGGGAAAATCTATTGAAATATGTGACAGAGACATTATTAACAGTTACTAATGCTCCTTCCGAAGGTAAATGAAACAAAAAAAAAGTTATTTATTACTCATTAGGGGTGATACAATTTTTAGGAAACGCTTAAAACTTTTAGAAATATGTCAATTTAGTATAAACAACTTAAAAATAAGCAACGAAGATAATAAAGAAGTAAAAATTTTCATTTTGCAATTTACATCAATAAATATAAAGCCAGTGACAACGAAGTCAGAATAGATTTTGAAACGTATATACGTCGTTTTATTTGGATTGTGGTGTTATTGCCCAAAAAAACATCAAAGTAAAAATATTAGAAATAACCAATTTGAGAACTCAACAATTAATATGCATTTATCAATACATTCATTTATATGGCAGCTTAGATAATTTAATTAATAATAAAACTGTCAGAAACACACCAGTTCGTGCGAAGAATAACTTCAACACAAATGTTACAGTTTTTAAATCCGACTTTAATTAATATTTCTTTTCTCTCACGGCTTCAGATCAAAATCGAATCGGCAGACGATCGAAATCCTTATAAAACCCTTATAAATCCGGAAATGAAGTTACAATCTCATTTTCCTCATCCATCGTTAGGATTTTAATAATTCCCGACGATTATCTGTGCGCCAAGTGTTATTGCGATAGGGCATTTCGCGTGCGAAAACAGACGATCCTGTCCGAAGATCCACGACTTTAGGGGATGATATTAAATCTTCAACATCTGGTCGCATCGGCGGGCTTCTTTATGACATATTACTTTATTACTATAATAGAGGGAACATTGAATTATTAATATAAGATTATAAAAGCACATGGCGTTTGGCTTTCGAAGTGAAAGAGATGAGGAAAACTTTCCTTTTTTCGCATTCGCCTGGATTATGATTCCATTATGGCCGAAGCGAATTTCTTTATGTGTTGCCTCAAATGGAACGGGCGTTTACTGAACGTAATAAGTTATTTATGAACGTGTCTTTAAATTGATTTTCATTAATAATGTGACAGAATTCATTATTTCGTAGTGAGTAAAGCTCGATCTAGTACAATATTCTTATGACATTTGTACAGTTGGAGTAAGCATTGCAAAAGAATGAAAAAGAAGATAAATTTCTGGTCTTGTGATAGTTTATCATTTTTAAGAATTCTTTTACAGGTTTACTTCAACGACAAAAAGTCAATCTTCAATATAATTACTGTGGTTTATGCCTTGAGTTGTTGAATATTAGTTTTTAATAGAGGTTTTTTTTAAGTAAGTATCGTTTTGCCACACCGCGGCCACAGCGCTGCGGTCGGCGTTCAGAGCATGCGCACTGGTTGCCTACTTCTCTTACGCTCTGACGCCATTATTATCTATAGCCTGATTCTTCCTTGTTTACGTTGTTTACTGAGTGTTTAGGATACCTGCGATAATCGTGAGACTGTGAGGTGCGTTCTGTTATAAGATTTCTTACTGCTAAAGGCCCTAAACCGATCGATATTCATCATGAGATCTGCGCAATTAACGGACAAAACATTATGAGTGATGGAATGATAAGAAAGTGGGTGAGAGTATTTAAAGATGGCCGCACAAATGTGCATGATGAACAACGCAGTGGGCGTCCTTCGGTCATTAATGACAGTTTGGTGCAGCAAGTGGACAATTAGCTGAGAGAAAACATACGCTTTATGATTTGCTGCTTGTGTGATGACTTTCTTAATATTTTTCTTGTTTTGTATGGCATTCTGACCGAGCACTTGCATTACCGAAAATTGTGCTCATGGTGGGTAAAATGTTGACAGATGTGGACGAAACCAAACGTCTAGGCAGTGCATTGACTTTTCTTGAGCGGTACCGCAATGACGGTGATGATTTCTTAAGCCAAATTGTTAAGGGCGATGAAACATGGGTGGCCTGCGTCACCCCAGAATCAAAGCAACGACCTATAGAATGGCGGCATTCAGATTACTCCGAAAAGTGAAGTTTAAGCAAACACTTTTTGCCCGGAAAATCATGTGCACAGTTTTTTGGTACAGAAAAGGAGTATTTCTTGTGGAATTTCTGCCTCGTAATCAGAGGACCAATGCAGCAGCTTACTGTAAGACATTGAACAATCTGCGCAGTTCAATTCAGCACAAAAGACGTGGCAAGCTGAGCAAGGGCATCGTTTTGCTACATGACAATGCCCGTCGACATGTGGCTTATCAGACCAAAGATCTCACCACATTTTTTAAATGTGAATCTGTAGACCATCCTCAGTACAGCCCTGATCTGGCGCCCAGTGACTACCATCTGTTCCTGCACTTGAAGAAACACCTGGGCGGTCAGCGCCTTAAAGACGATGACTAAGTAAAAACAGTTGTGATGCAGTGGTTAACAAGTCAGGCGGCAGACTTCTATGAGGAGGGTATTGAGAAACTGGTACAACAATACTATGTAGAAAAGTAGATGAATATCAAGCTTTCATGAAAAAAGTAAAATTATTCATATATCTTTGCACGTCTGTTTTTAATTTCACAACGGTACTTTCTGAAAAAAAAGACGCCTCGTATAATTCCACCATACTTGGAAAAATTCTGCATGGGTACCATCTATCCTGAGATTTTTGCCTTTCTTTAGAGACTGCATTGCCGCTGTTACTTCTTGGATTGTTGGGGTTCAATTTCTGGTTTCGCTAATTGGTATTCCACTTCTCTGTTTATAGTAACATTAAAATGATTATAAAGTTTGCTGCATGCTTTTTGATGATGTCTCGTTCTGCAGTCAACAGCTGCCAGATTCTGTAAATATAGAGTGAATTTTTCATTTTCGGCCACATTTAAGAGTTGATGCACTTAGTATGTGCTAAGGAATACATAAAGTGGTTTTTATTGCAGTTAAGAAACGTTCTTTTCTCCGACGAGTTCCCGTTCAGATTAAAGAGTCGGATGTCACTTTATCTGTCTGTGGGTATGGAGAAAACCAGGACAATCTTTTGCGAAAGAAGTTGATCATTTTCGAGGACGGACCGAAGTTTTTTGGGGAGGTATTATGTATGGTCGTCATGCAAGACTTATCCGCATACCCTTGACAGGAAGTATCTACATTGAAAATGTCTTTAGACCAATTATTAAGCCCATGTGAGAAGGAGTTGGAAGCAATTTTAATTTTATGCACGATAATCGGGCAAATAGGTTCCAAAATGTGTTGGAAGAAGTAAATGTGCAAAGACTGGATTGGTCACCAAGTCACCGGATTAAAATCTGGTGACTAGGTCGATTCAGCAAATTCGGCAAATGATTGGCGGAGCAATATTTAGAAAACCTAACTCCTCAAACACAAAAGGGAATCAATAATTTAATTATTTTAATGTGCTTGCGAGTCAATTCACTACTCCAGCATAGAAGAGTCTATACTGAGTATTAAAGTTGTCACAGTTTTCTTTGAAATGTATTAATGTGAAAATTCATAATTTTTATTATATTTAAATTTAGTTCTAATTTTCCTGTGGGAAGAGACAAATTCTTCCCTTGTCATACTTAAACATAAAAAAGTATGAAAAGCATTGTAATAGAGTAACGAAGTTTATAAAATTAATTAGAACATTTTATTTCCTTTAATTATAGAAACTGTTGGGGGCCAAGTGTTTTGCCGGTGTATGTAGTTAGAAAACTCACACAACAATTTATATCAGTTGCAATGTAATAAAATAGTGAATTAATGAATAGTGAATTATTCATGCATCAATTATATATTGCCTGCCCTCCATCTTTTTCTTGTTAAACCGTAGGTAAATGTATTTTCGTAGTTACTAAAACGCCACCATTACAAATTTTTAGGAAACTGTATGGTGTTAGGAGTTTCTCTGGGTTTATAAATTTGTCAGGCAATATGAGAAATTATTTATTTTAAACTGTTTAGTCCGTCACAAAATGTATTTTTATTAAAAACATTAGTGCCCGCTGTAGCCTGGAACTTCTAATTTGTATAATCAGATCTTTTCTGCTGTACGTAAATACTGTAGGGTTGCTAGAGTTGGCACGTTCACCCAAGCCTAGACAAGAATCTGAAGGCCTCGAACTATATTTTATAAAAGAATTCTTTTTTAACAAATGAAGTAGTGTTCGGGCGTATGGTAAAACAAAAAGAATTACTATTAACAAGTAACATAAGGGAAAACAAGTTATATAGGTCATGTTAATGAGAGGTGATAACTACGAATTTCAATTTCTGAGACTGATAATCGAGGGCACCCTACAGGCCAATAGGTCAATAGGTAGATGACAGAATTCTTTGTTAAGGGTTCTCAGAAGAAGGGATAAATGTTCATCAATAGATATTTTTAGAGATGCAGTATCCAGGAGTATGTTATCGATTTGATTGGCAGCCTTCGCGAGGAGACGGTGGCTTAAAAAGAAGAATAAAAAGAATTGCAGACCATTATGCATTCGATTCGGGAGGGATTCTTCAAATCCTGAACGAACTATGGAAGGGACAACGATTTCCTGTAACCTGGAGGAGAGGGAAAACTGTCCTGATCCCGAAAGGTCAAGGGAAGGGGGCAGGACGAAATACAGACCGATTACTCGACGTAATCGGCAAAGTATACGAGCAACTTATCAGGAGACGTGTGGAGGAAGCGATTGAGGCGGCTGGACGTCTTTCGGACAACCAGTACGACTTTCGAAAGGGTAGGTCTACAGTACAGGCTGTGAGCAAAATCTTGCAACTGGCTGTGGAATCCTGGGTAAGTTTGGGTGGCTATTATTGGAGTGGATGTTGAGCATGCCTTTAATACGGCCAGATGGGAGGGAATCGTGGAAAGAGCGGAAGAATTAGGATTGGATGCGTGGGTTGTAAACGTCCTGAATGAATACCTGACCGGCGGTGAGTGTGGTGGGAGACACCCAGATTGGACTTACGCAGGGGGTTCCTCAGGGTTTGGTCCTTGGGCCAACGTTGTGGAACCTGTTGTATGACCAGATTAAGGTTGGCTCTGGCAGAGGGATGTGGCTAAAGACAACGAGTCTTTGGCTACTATCAGGGAGTGGTTCGATAGGAACCATCTAATGGGTAGCTCCTCAGAAGACGGAATGCGTCATTCTGAGGGATCCCGTTGGGAAGAGGGGAGGTTTTGCCTTCTCTTAGGGCGGGGTGAGGGTGGTCCCTAGGAAATTTATTAAATGCCAGGGGATAGGCTCATCTGGATTAAGCATACTCGCAGGGTTACCCAGAAAGCCAGGAGTGGCGGCGGCACTGTCGAGGATACTCCCTAACATCGGGGGTCCGCGGGGGCAGAAAAGGGTGGTGTTATGTAGTGTCGTTAGGTCTGTCCTGCTCTATGGCATACCGGTATGGAATAAGGTCATGAGAGTTTCAACGTATCCGAGGATGATTCAGGGCACCTATAGACAGTTGCCTCTGGGGGTGGCGTGCGCTTACCGGACGGTATCGTACTAGGGGCTGTGCGTCATCACGGGGCAGCTGCCTATAGGAATCGAGGTCAATGAAAGGAGTAGTATCTTTGACAGGGTCGAGAGTATTTTCTGACATAGATGCTGTCGGAACATGGGTGCTTTCGGCAGTATCTGTTCCGATTCAAGAGGAAGGAGGATGAATGGATAAGTGGTGCGTTTACTGTGGACAAGTGGATACCCTTGAACATACCTTCTTCGAGTGTGAAAGATGGCAGAGGTATAGAGTGAGAGCAGATAATGAGTTGGGGTGCGCTGTAGAGGCGAGGAATGTCGTAAAACGGTTGATGGATAGCGAGAAGAAATGGGAAGTGATTGTGGAGTTCCTGGCTAGGGTGGTAAGGGACAAAGAGAGAGAGGAGAGGGAGATAATTGGAATTAGGGAACTGGTAGGATAGGGACTAGGGGCCGGGGTACCTGACGTAATATCTTCGTTGATAGTTCCAGGCACCTAGAGGGCAATTGGAGGTGTTTTAGTGAGTATAAGTGTGACCGGGAGCCTCACATAAAGCATGTCCTGATTAAACCAAGCCCATGGCCTATCTGCAATAGGATTTCACCTCGGAGGGAATTTGTCTGTTTGTCTGTTTGTCCATGGTGACGTATATATATTTAAATATTCATGCAAACTATAATTTATCACTCAACGGAATTTCAAAGTTCAACTTGTTATCTTGAAGTGAACCAAATTTAATTGTGCCAACCAATTAAAATAAACGGAAATTCAACATATTTAATAGCTGAATGAAAATATGACATGACTGAAATTTAAATTTTATAATTTTCAAAGGGTTCGCATTCAGTTGTACCAAAAATCTGTCACAAAACTTCCCGAACAATACGCAATAGAAGAATGTCGAATTGTATGAAATTCAAATGGATTTCACCCGATGGATACAATGTTGACTTTCCCTATGGAAACACCAGCCATATTCGCACAACAAAGCGTCGTTCAAAACAAAAAACACGACTGACAAAAAGACCGCCGAAACGATATATTCAAATTCCGCAATAATGCAAATGAGTATTGACACAAAATTCCGTGTAAACAAAATATTGTATTTCGTATGCCCAGCCATAGATGTACCCATTTGCCCATATACGTATTCAAATCATTTAGCGAAACATGTTCAAAGGGTAAATATTGTGACAAGAACTAGAACGAAGGGTTGTTACAGTGGTGCGGTGAATCTATACGGATGCCCGGTACACGTATACACATCGAACAATGATTTACATATGATGCATATACATAATATCAGTATAACAAAGACAAGCCGATATGCCAAGATAAACATTGCGGTCTATTGTTGATATAACAGAATAAGATGTAGGTTAACTTGTGTTGTACGGTAAGGAAGCTGTATCGTTTGGACAATGTAAAAAATAAATGCCTTTCGGCATTCAGGAATTTAACCATTTTTCATTAATTTTTAATTTTTTTTTAATTCCGAAGTACTCGAATTTTGATTGAATTGAAAAGTGTATTATAATACAAAATGCTAGTTTAAGATTCTGATCTAAGAAATTCTAGATCTCGACAACAGATTAAGAAATATAATCTATAATAAATCAAACGCACTAAAGTACTTTACGAAAAGCAAGCTTTAGTTTGAATCTACAAAAAATAAAGCAAGGAGTTCAGAAAACCTAAAATGTTACAATCCCACTTCCCCTAAAGGTTTGAACATGACTGTTATAAAGAAATGTAATCAGCTTATTGAGGGTTTATATGTTCTGATTAGAAAATATTTTTTTCGATTAAACATATGTAAAAAGTTTCTTCAGTATAAAAAAAATCTCCTAAATTTTGAGCTCAATATCTCAAAAATTGAGCTGGCGCATAGGGGGGTCCCCTTTCCCGTTTAAAATACATAGGAAAAATTTTTTTTTGGTTTTAAAATATTTACATGCATAAAATTGTTAAAAATTTTTGCTTCTCACTATCTTATAGGAAATTTAATTCTCTACAAATTGCTTTCCGGGTTTTTGTTCTAAACTCAACCGCAACGTAGTTACAGGCCGCTGAATTAAAGGCAAAAAATCAATTAATGATTTAAGAATCGAAAACAATAAATTAACTCAAAATACTTATTTATTTAACAAAATCTGTCAATTTAACATTATATTAATTATAGTTCATTTAATTAAAAGTTAATATTTACAATTTTTTTTATTGTTGACTCATGTAATTTTGTTTATTGCACGTATGGTACAATCTGCGATGATTCTGTACAACTTTCCATGCTAGTGACGCGATTTCTTCTGATAAATACCACAAATTAAGTATTTTGAGTTAATTTATTGATAAATTAATATAATAAATTGTTTTCGATTCTTAAATCATTAATTGATGTTTTGCCTTTTATTCAGCGCCCTGTAACTTCGTTGCGGTTGAATTTACAACAAAAACCCGGAAAGCAATTTGTAGAGAATTAAATTTCCTATAAGATAGTGAGAAGCAAAAATTTTTAACAATTTTATGCATGTAGATATTTTAAAACCAAAAAAAAAATTTCCTATGTATTTTAAACGGAAAAGAGGACCCCCTTATGCGCTAGCTCAATTTTTGAGATATTGAGCTCAAAATTTAGGACATTTTTTTTATACTGAAGAAACTTTTTACATATGTTTAATCGAAAAAAAAAAAAAATTCTGACGCAGTCTAAATATTGCACCGAGGAAAGTATAACTGTTTAACGTTAACGTTACGTTAACATGGTCATTTATGAGGTAAAGTGTGTATGGGCTCAAGATAGATACTGTCGAGTAAGTAGTTTTCTAAGAATTATAATTTAAATACTTTCGAGATATATTTTTGACAACACACCATATTAACCAGGCTAGCCCGATCGGTATATACTAAATATATTTTTAAAGTTTATATAATTGCACTTCAATTTTTTTACCTTGGATTTTCTTTATAATGCCGGGAAATTTGTTTAAAATATTAGTAAATATTCCATTAAAAATGCAAATGTGTGGAGGATCTAGCATTTTGCTTGATAAGGGTACGCCTGATGAAAATAAAATGAACTGTCTTATTATATGTTTTTTTTTCTATCTACTTTATTAGGTGTTTCTACTTAACTATTTACCATCTGTGAAGATTGGTCTAATTTTGATACCTGTCTGTTGTCTTCTAAATGTTATTTGTGGCATATTCTTGAATGTTTTTATGTCTTTTTGGTTTATAACACCACAATCGAAACAAAAATCTGTACATTCAAGGAACCAAACCTTTCCAGGTCTACTCTGACCTCTGACGACTCACTATAATTTATTTCAACTACTTTAATTTATATTCACAGAACCATTTACAATTAATGTTAAACACTTGATCTTTACTATACTACCATTAAATACTGAATGAATGGTTTCTCAGCTTTCTAGAAGAAATATATAAATTCTTCTCGGAATTCTCCAGAAAGTCAAAGAGTCGCCGAGGCTAGACTAGATTCTTCGAGAACTACATCTAAGCAAGCCGCCGACCTGGATGCGCCAGCTAAATAATATTTTGGATTTACCGAAATATCGGATGAATGTCGATTCCACGAATTATCGTAGGAATTCCCGACACAATATGAAATATTGTCGTCTAGCGGTGCAAAGTTTAATGGGGTTAGTTTAGCTATTATAGAATAGATAGGCCAATAACTGTTATTAACGGAAAATTTTGGCCGTTTGATAAAACAGAACAGAAGGAAATGGTACCGAACTCTTTTCCATTTGTATATTTATATACAGATATTTAATAAAATACACATATTTAATTTTTTCTATATTTAATAAAATACACATATTTAATTTTTTCTGAGTTCTTTGGGAATAACACCGCATAAACTTGAAAATCTGTATATTTCAAAAGTTCAAGCGTTTCAAGTTATATTAGTAGTCATTGGTTTCTACGGTTTTATCACTTTCATTGACGCGAATTCAGCAAGCATGCTGCTTTATGATTTCTCATTTTGATCGACAGTGTCGCCTTTATCTCTCTCTCTCTTTATCTCTCTCTCACCCTCTTTCTCTCTGAAATACAAAAATACCAAAAACAAATAATTGTACATTCACTTTAGTTAAACAAATGTTAACATAAGTAACCATTTAATATGAAATGTGGTTGTAGTAGAGGCTACAACAAATATTCCAGGAGAGAAACACCAATGGCTTCAATAGAGTAGGTAGCTCGGTAGAGAAAAAATTCCACAATGTTTTCTCGAATAATGAAAAATTTTGAAATAATGCAAAAATTTTACTTTTTGATGCATAATATTTACTTCAATTTTATCGAAACTTCTGAATCGACCTTAATCGATTCATTACGAGAGCAACAATTAATTTAGCGGTTAAAAAATGAAAATTGTAAGAGCTGCCAAATTTGAAATCACCATTGCAAATGTTGGATATAAAGGTAGAATACATGTAACTAGATTTTTTATAATTCGTCGATTTTTTAATTTCAGAAATAAAAACCCTGAAGTTTCATGTAGGTGGTAAGTTTTTAAAATACACTAGTTCCGTCAAATTGAAAAAAGATCCATTTTGTATAATTATAAAATGTTAACAATGGACCCAGAAAATTACAGATGTTTATAGGGATCTAATTGTGAAATCAAGAAAAAGCTTGAATTATTTTGACTGTTCATTGAGTTTTCTCTCCTCAAAATTTTTTCCGGAGGTTTTTTCTAAAAAATTTGGCTTTTATGTTGAATTTGTTGTTTGTCAAAAATTTTACAATTACAATTTGTCGTTTGGCGATCACTTGATGTTGAGGTTACCCTTTTCCGGCTCTGTTAGCAATAGATTTTTCCAGTCCAAATGAAGGTCGATTGAAGATGCCCCGATTTCCGTGTCGTTCATCATCATACAGCTAGCTTTAAACTGGTGCAAAAATATTTAAAAAGTACATTTTGACAATTGTATAGCATCAAGGTATATTAACTAAATATGAAAACTAGAACATTTTTATTTATTATTTATTTATTTCGAAATTCGACCATTTGTGTCAATATCTCTGGCAGGTTAAGTAACCTGAAAATTTTATCGTGACATTCTATCCTAGGACTTTAGGGAGAACAGCAATTACACGGAATGGATCTAGATTTGGAACCTCTGTGTGATAGTTTCCTCGAAAATCCTAGATGTCGGTCTTACATCTCGCTTCTACAAATAACTAACGAAATTGAAGTTTTTTTTTCAGATATAATTCATAGGACTTTATTTGTGTTCAAATTCGTAATTCTAAATTTAATATGACAACAATTCAACTGCTAATGGGCTACCCTACATATTTATTTTTTCTAACTTCCCTGTATAGAGCTATAATTGCACTCAATTCTTTAATATTTATTAATATCTTCATTATAATAATTCCATCTCATTATATATTTCCACCACCCGGTATATGCAACTGCTCATGGACCACGCATAATATTTTTTAACATTTTTAAACCACCCGGTAAACCATTCTGCCTATGAGCCACCGTATTTATTCTTTTTGTTTATGAAATTTTTCACTATCTTCTGTAACTATAATTTCACTCCGACCTATCTTTCAATCATCATATATATGGAATTCTCTGTGAGCTACTCTATAAATAATTTCCTTTTCTAACATTTTTTATCATCATCCTGTATATCTATAATTCCTCTCACCGTATATTTCATCTTCCCTATATATACAACTGCTAATGGGTTACGAAATGTTTTTCCATTTCCGCCACCCTGAATATGCATCTCTGTAAAATATTTTTTGCACCACCCTGTATAACTGTAATTCTACTGCACCTTCTATTCCAAGAACCTTGTAAATTCAACCGCAAATGGGCTTCCCTATATAATTATTTTATTAGTTATAATTGCACTCTACTATATATTTCAAACACCCTATATATGCAACTGCTTATATGCCACCCACGAAAAAAAAAAGGAATTCTAACATATCTGGAATCGCCCTGTATAATTATAATATACAACGATTACTTTACCACTAAACAATAACAGCGCTTGTATGCCACTTCCAGAAGTACATGCTCTAAGTATATAACAGTATTGGTCCCTCTATATATAATGACTCAATGTTTTGAGTCTGGCGGCGGCGGCACATTCAGTTGTTTGGGGTTGACATTATGGACGTCAATAATGAATTTTTATTATATTTTATTTAATGAATGAACCAATATTATGAATTAATATTAGCTTTTTGCACTGAAGGTCGTCAGTAGCTACTAAACAAAACAAAAATGAAGAAAATCGATTGAGAGACAAAGGAGAAAATGGTATCTAATCGATTTGTCTTTGCCTATTTATATATAGATGATGAATTGAATAATACAACTGATTACAAACTTACACTTTATTTAATACTTGTGACAATTGTTTCGCGTCCCATGGAGCTTATTCATATAGTGGTAGTCCCATGGAGCTTATTCATATAATGTTAGTGACGCGAAACAATTGTCACAAGTTTTAAATAAAGTGTAAGTTTGTAATCAGTTGTATTACTCAATTCATCATGAATTTCAACTTCCACCAAGTAACAGCCAACTCAATCCAATATTTTAGATTTGGCATTTGCGGCAATTTCGAGATTTTTTTAAATGCAAACAACTAATTATTAGCTCTGGTAGTCCGTATCTTCAGCATTTTGATCGGGGGAGGGGGCAACGAAAATAGAATAGTTCAATTTTATTATTTTGTCAACATACGCCTTTGATTTGACACTTCTAATTGTTTATAAATAGTTCTCGACAACTTTTTAGATATTATGTAGAACCCATTCCTAAAAAAATACATCCCAATTTGCAAAAAGTTAACATGAGATAGGAGTAAATGAAATTTAACATAAGGTTTTTTTATTCATTATCTGTTTTATGAATTTGATTCTGAAGATTCAACTACTACTATAGAATTGTTGTATACAGGATACAGGATTTTAGTAAAATATAGCAAACTACAATATTTTTATAGAAGATTTCAGAGGACAACATAGTAAAAAACGATGCGTCACAAATAATAATTTAATAAATCAAGCTTATCTGACAATAAACAGTGAGAAATGATTAATAAACTTTAACAGACATTAAAGCTTTAACGGAGATTTGCGCACATCCATATCTAATAGGTTTAAATTAATAAATGCTAACCATTTCATTCGTTACGTGATGGGGCACGCGCCTGCTAAACGCATATGTCTATTTATGCTTTTTGTTTGGCCCGTTTTATTCCATTTTACACGGTCGCATCCCTTTATTTGACACCCCTTTCGATATGAATTTAATGAAAAGACCATTGGTTACAGTTAAAATTTATTTTCGGTTTGGGAATTGCTTAAAAATCGGGTGATAAACACAAATGTTTTCACTTATTGGAATATTAAATAAATTAATTATGCTAGGAATACACGGGGTATTTTGTTAACAGTATCCCTCGAGTTTGTAACTTCAAAGTTTGTTAGAAAATACATAAAGTATATTTATTCTAAATTCGAACGATTGGATATCGTTTTGAGCTAATTCAATTTTTTAATACTTGCTTTGTGAATTTCTACTTCATCCCGACATGCAGTTCTTTCAAATGATTAAAAATTCGCAAAATTATTTAAGTTATTGTGAGAATGTATTGGTTGATCGAAAGTAATAATCTCCCTGTGATTAATAACTGTTACCTTATGTTAAGAAAAAAATTCATAATCTAAAGTTTTTCAGGCTACCGGTCTTAATAAAACCTGCTTAACAGCCACTTAATAAACAATGACAAACGGACTAACTGCAGTAAAACCAAGAGTCACACTGTCTGCAATATTTCAACTTAGTCTGCAACTGAAATCAGTATACTTGGCAAATGGTTGAACTACGCTGTAGCCCCTAGGAGAATTCCCGTTGAAAAAATGTCTAAAATGTTGATTCAAGTCTAGATGACCAAAAGGCAGAGCAAATAAGACAATATGTGGCAAAAATCAATAGGTTGGCAAAATCTCCACAACCAAACCAAAGAAAGCTCTCAAGATTTTCAAAAAATCTGGGAAAAATACAATTCTACCGGCTGATAAAAGAACTGCCGCCGTAGTAATAGACTCCACAGACCACCAGACAAAAATGCAGCAATTCCTCAAAAACGACACGAGTTACAAACCATCCCTTAGAGATTCTACTGCGAATCTAGAGAAAACAACTCAAAAATTGGAGAAAGAAAGATGAAGTGGTGCCCAAACCTCTATAGACTCCCATATATAGTCACTGCGTTCAATTCGCCACTGTACAAAAATTTTGCCAGCATCCAATAGTAGATAAGCGGACTCATATGTAAGAATATACGCACATTTCACACACATCATTAACAGCCTGTCAACAGATCTAGAAGATACCATAGCCAGTTTTGAGTTAAAATCTTTGTTTTCAAGGATAGCAACAGATCTCTCAAAGCACTGCCTTAAAAACACTTATTTTAAGTTCGATGCTCAAATATATAAAAAAACAAACGGAACAGCAATGCGGTAACCACATATCCAGTAGTCGTACAATAGTCAGCAAAACTTAAGCCAAAACATGGATTAGATACATAGATGATGTATTTGTCATATGGTCTTTTCAATTCTAGCCCTCCTAGGACCCTACAGCTGCCTTTACTTGACGTCCACAATTCAAGAACTCAGACTAAACTCCTAGAACACATTATTTATAGAAATCTAACACACACTAATATATGTCATCATTACTCCTTAAAAATACAGGGAGTTGTCAATACATTCATTTTGAGATCACTAAGAGTCACCAACGACAACCACAAAGCACAAGAACTAAAATAGATTAGT
The DNA here is from genome assembly GCA_034190945.1 of Octodonta nipae. Lineage (NCBI taxonomy): Eukaryota > Metazoa > Arthropoda > Insecta > Coleoptera > Chrysomelidae > Octodonta > Octodonta nipae. Next base: position 94,007,792 of record CM067221.1, read on the forward strand.
ACTGCTATTCAACAAAATAGATATACATACTATGTAATCAAATAAGCAATAAAACTCAAGACAGGATATACACTTGAAAGAATTGGAAAAAGTTATTGGAGACCCTAAAACCAGCCTACCGTATATCAAGAGAACAACTGACAGAATCGACGGAATCCCCCGAAAGCATAACATAACTACCATGTATTAACCACACCAAAGCATAGGTACAAATTTTAGAACTCCAAAACCCAAAATCAAACTACGAAATCAGGGAAAATAGAGCATAGCGTGTAAGACCTATAATAAAAGTTATTTCGGTCAAATAAACAGGAAGTTCTCTATCAGTTGAGAAGAGCATAAACTAGCCGTCAAGAACAAACAAACAACGTCCGCTCTATTTCATCACCAATTACAAACGGGAATAAAATCAATTTTGGTAACTGCAAACAAATAGTCAACATAAAAAATTATAAAACAAGGATGGCGGCACGACAGGTAAAACAATAGAAAAATCCGGACAATTAAATCAGAAAAATGACGTCCTGAGGGGATCTGATAAATGACCATGTTACCAAAACAACCTCAAACGGGGAGGAACCCACTCCAACCAATTATCGTTGCTATAACCTCCGGCGAAGGCCTGCAAATACATAGCAGTACAGAATTTTTCAGTGTACTACTACCTGACAACGCATTGATAATGACAATTGACCTTGACGAAACATCTGCAAGAATTAAGCGTGAATCATGCCCATGTGTTTCTTCATATTATTCCATCCGTGAAAGTATAAATACATATAAGCACTGAGTTTTGTTCTACTATTAATTTTGTCATGTATTTTTGTAAATGACCTGGGCTAAATAGCTATGAAATTAAGATGAACCTTGGAGCTATACAGAAAATTAAGCCAAATTGCAGCAATTTGACATGTCATATGTATTGAGAGACAATTTAGAACATAGTGTTCATGTGGATGTCTGTTACGTAAAACATCATACAGCCAAAAGGGTGCTATTTAGTCCAAAGTAAACTATGGCAAAACTAGATTTTTGGTAAATTGATATGTTACTTTTAAAGGTTGCGTTTATACAATATAATATCACTCCGGATTTCTCCGTCACATCACAGTAATTTTCTCCTAAACTACTTGACGGAAAAGGTTGAAATTTGGTACCAGCGTATAGTTTGGTGACGCGATGAGGAGTGCATATCGTAAATGAAGAAATTTTGATTTTAGGTGTACTTCTGGGGGAAAAACTAAAAAATCGATCGTCCTCCCCCCATCATCACTATAAGAAGTAAAATTTAGAAAAAAATTGGAGCTATAGGGTTTCATCTGAATTTTACCGGAAAAATAAGGAGAAACCTCTACTATTAATTTTGGGGGGCAAATTACAGAACTAAATGGAAAATATGAAATTAAAATTGTTTCTAACACATCACGAAATATATCAAATGAAAGGGCTCATTATGGCGAAAATAAATATTTTTTTTCATATTTTTAAAATAAATTATTTTAAAGATATTAACAAATATATAAAATTTTTTACCCATTCCCCCTACTTTATCTCCAAAACTATAAGCCGTACAATTTTGAAAAAAAACAGGAATATAGGCCCTCACCTGAACTTTACTGGAAAAATAAGGGGAAACCCCTGATATTAATTTTAGGGGGCAAATTATAGTAATAAATAGAAAACATAAAATAAAATTTTTATAATGCCGCATGTAATATATCAAATCAAAGAGCTCATTATGACGAATACAAATATATTGTTTTTCATATTTTTGAAATGAATATTTTAAAATATATTAACAAAAATATTTTAAAAAATATTCATTCTCCCTTTTATTCCCCAAACTAAAAGACTTAAAAAATTTTTTTTACAAGAAAAATACAAAAAACCCCTAATATAAATTTTGGGGGCCAAATTATAGAATTAAACAGAAAATAAAATAAAAATATTTAACGCATCATGCAATGCATCAAATGAAAAGGCTCATCATGAGGAATACAAATGTATATTTTTCATATTTTTACAATTAATAATATTAACAAAAAGATATAAAAAATTCTCATTTCCCGCTTTATTTCCGAAACCATATTACCTAAAATTTTGAAAATAATTAGAGTTACTGGAGCTCACTTGAAAAATTAGTAGAAAACCCCAGTATTAATTTTGGGGACAAATTATAGAATTAAATAGAAAATAAATATTCAATTTTCAAACGCATCATGTAATATATTAAATGAAAGGCTCATTGTGTGAATTACAAATATTTTAAACTATTTGTTTAAAAGATAATAACAAAAAATATTAAACATCGACTTAATTCCCACTTTAGAAACTTCACTATCTAAACTTTTGAAATATATATTTTATTTGTGTTTTTAAATAATTTGTCTAACAGACAAATAAAAATAAAAATAAATATTATTAAAAACTAGACTTATTATGCCTTTTATCTTCCGATCTACAGAGCCTGAAATTCAGACAGTAGGTTATAAAAGGCTTCCCTGAAAGTTTATTAGTAAAATAAAACTGTAATGTTAATTTTGGGGGCCAAATTAAAAAATTAAATACAGGTAAAATAGAAAGTATATGTGTGGAAAATAAAAGTGTATGTTTATAATAAATTTAAAAAGCTTCCTTTAAAAGATGTTAAAAGATTTATATATACTTATAATCTTGAAGGAGCTAGGAACCCTTAGTATGCGCGAGTTCAACTCGCACTTGACCAAATTATTATTATAATATTAATAACTGGATGCAGTTTTTAATTCTTAATAACTGTTTTCATAATAATTTTTGTTAATGTAAAAAAAATCACATTTTTGAGAAATGTCCTGTATAACTGAAAAATTGTGATTTTATATTAGGGGTCAGAACGCATTTTATGGTAAACTAACATGTTTTTTTTTTCGATATTCTAAATAACGCTATGTTTGATGTTTTTGAAAAAAATGCTGGACCTCTTCGGGATCCTCCTTAATAGAAAATTGTATAGACTATCTAAATCAGTTAAGCCTTTTTCGCGGAATCGCTTACACTTACACACGTATACTGACTTTTTTTTAACTTTCTTTTGAATACTCTATATCATTCGTGAAAGAGAAAAATATTTCATAAGTACTAGGAGCCAGCCTGGAGAAATGTTTAATCGTCCAATAAATAATATCTAAACGCCGCTACCGTTATAAATGTAACATTCCCCATTTATCGATAATTAGCCAATCGAACCCTCATCCAACCCGACGAGTTATTGTAACTTCTAATTTATGTGACAACTTATAGGAAAATAAAACACTTTTTTCACAGCTATTAGTTCGTAAATCAATATTTATTGATACGGAATTGATTCGCACATACACACACAGAAAGGGGTGACTTTAAAATTTACGATCTCACGAAAAGGCGCACATCGATGATATATTTCCTATCGCAAGTGTATAGCGCTCTAGTTTTGTGCTTAGATTTTTTTTGATTTATGGCTTTGCCACTGTCTCTTATGTGAAATCTGGATGGCGACAAATGGTACACAATTGTTGTAGGAATTGCAGGGAAAATTTTAGTGTCGAATTTGATTTGTGTTCATTCGAAGATTACTGATGAGAATATTTTGCAATTTGTTACTGCTTATAAATGTGTCCTTCTTGTGATTTCATCATGATAGTCTGATTTCGGGAAACTATGAATATGGATTGGTAATTTTTAAGTGATTTTGAGGACTATAAGGGATATATTCCAAGAAACAATTGTTAGCAATACCTATCAATTATTCTTACCAGTAGTGTCCGACCCAAGGTCACATCAATCAATAAATTGACATTACGAAAAAAGTCAAGCGACGAATATAGTGCAAATCATTTCTATGAAGTGTAGAGTGAAAGGAGGACAAACTTGTATGGGAATAAAACTGAAAAAGTGTACAGCGGACGGTTTCAAATAAGAAGTTCAAGAAATGACCAGAATGGCGCAAGTGTGACCACAGGGTATGTTATGAAGTTAATTGTCAACGGATTGAAATACGCAAATCCTACATTTAGAAGCTGCTGAAAAAGTGAGAATGATGTAATTGTTAGTAAAAATCGTAAATAAAACGTAGAAAATCTGTTATGTGAACTTCTCTTTGTAAATGGTTGTCTCCGTTTTTTGTAATCTCTGCAAGTGATGAGTTTATAGTGTGTTAATTGTGATATAAATTAATAAGCGTGTGCCCCAGTTTTCACTTTTTATAAACCGGAGTGATTTTATAATTGTTATTTTCTTATAAAACTTTTTGAAACAGTTAAACATTGGGAAAAATTTGTATATTTGTAATATTTTTATACTTATTAACAGATAGATTTTGGTGAATTAGATCTAAATAAAAATTATTTATTTTTACATTCTTGTGTTCATATTACATATTTATTTTGAAAAGTTGGTGTTTCTAGTTCTTTGTTCACCTTTCTCTGGATAAAAGGTAATTAACAATTCTTTTCATCACTGAATAAACTGCTATAATTAAGTTATTATGGAACAAATTTACTTGCATTTTATGCTAGAATAGTTTCTTTTTCAATGATTCTAACATTTTCACACACTGGTTTTCCATATATTTTTTCTTGTCTCCATTAACTTAACATTCTGCTGTAGGTCTATTTTAAATATTTCCAAAGGTACGCCTGGTGAATGGCCCTGGAAAAATGTACAAATAACATTTTGCTTGCAAGTCATTTTTATCTATGTACAATGTATTTCATTGACTGAATACATTTATTAATATTAAATACAAATTTTACCAATCATTTTAAATCTGGTTGTTTAACTATGATGCTTAAATTTGCAATTTTTGTATGTGTACTTACTTTACAACACATTTTCAAAAAAAAAATCTTGATAGGTTCTGTTCTAACTGCATAAACTCTTCTTTCCTATTAATAATTAAACAATCTTGAGCGTCAGTTTTTGGTTTTAATGTTAGCTCTCAGGCATGTAACAAAACCATCTTTTCTTATTTACCCACACATTTTTGGTTGGTTTATTTCGCAGATCATATGGAGAGAATATTTTGTGGGAATATAACTAACTGAAAATAATTTTCAATTTAATCATCTCAATAATACTACATTTATAACAAGTAAATAAAAACTTTACAGCATTTATTTTTAGAAATACTTAGCTTTCATTATAAAAAAAACATATTATAATCTGTTGTTGTAATTTATAAAATGTATAGGTTAGAATTTTCAATTGTCTTTGAAATGTTATTCTACGAACAAATTACCCCGTCGTCCCACTGGCGCCCCCAAATTGATACGCTTTTGTGGACACTTTTTGATACACAGAGTGTGTCTTCCTTTTAGTCAACACTCCATAATCATTTCCAACAAACATTGTTCGACTTATCAGAAATCGAAACGTCACATAAAACAGAGAAGTACAACACAAAACACATCCCAACATATTGTAATAAAACTCCGTGGGTTCAATTAATTAAAATTTAAAAACTAATATTCACTCTCACTTTCTAGAAATTTTTATTTACATCAAATATTCACAACAGCTGATTCGAATATCTAAAAAATAACACCAAATAAACTTTGCGCAATAACTAACTCCTTTTAAAATCAGCATCGAATTCTTTCCTACAATCGAGTGTCAATTTTACAGTTGTCGAGTTATTTCGAGATAAGTTTTTTCCTAGCTCTTCTTTTTTTTCTATCCCAGCGATTGATGATTTTTTCGGCTGATTTTTGGCCGAAGCCGGAGTTTCGCGGGAATTATTTTTTTCGGCCTAATGTTCGAAATTATCAGGCACAGACTATGGTTAGGGACACGATATCGAGTAGAAAGTATCGATACTGTACTCATGAGTAGTATCGAAAAAAAGTATCGTACTCGTAAAAGTATCGAAACAAAAGTATCGCTACTACATAGCATCGAGTATTTTTCTTAGAGCCAATTGCCCACGCAACTAGAAATCATATGATGACTGAATGTCTGTCAGTTGTGTCAGTTCAGCTTTATAGTAGTCTAGGCAGGAGCTTCGCTCCCTATAACAAAATTATTCCGATTTGTTTTTTTGCTGATTCTCATGCAAAAAGGTCTCCTAAAAACAAATCTGAAGGTTGCCGGGCGGTATCCTGGTCGAGAAATTGTTTAAACAATTTTTTTAACAGCAAAGTTGATCGTTTTATCATTTTTGAAACCACAAAGAGCCAAATGACAGTTTTAACATTCCTCTACAACCCCGCATAGTTTTTTGGGATAATTTCATTGTAAAGCCTTTGTTTTTAAATGTTTACAAATTTCCGCCTCGCCTTTTAATAATATTTACATGGTTCTTTAGATCTAATGCAAAGATTCTAAACAACTGTCATGGTAAAATTCGACGTCCTAGTACTTTGTTTGACGTTTTTACTCTTTCAGCTTCATTTGTTGCTAAATTATATAAACAAATTCCCGCCCCGCCCTTCAATAATTTTTATATGGTTCCCTAGATCTAAACAACTGCCATGATCAAATTCGACGTCCTATTGTACTTTGTTTGATGTTTTTTACTCTCTTATCTGGATTGTTCCTGGATCCATAGGTTGAAGTAAAATCGTCTTATTAGGAAGCACCTACCACATTTATATTTACGTTTAAGTGCATACCATCAAGTTTACAAGCCTGACCTAGCTCATGGTCTACTACAACAACTTTAAACTATATTTCTTCACATAAATTTAAAACTAAAAAAACTGGTCTTTTTAACAAAGTTTAGTAACAGTCTAGCCAAGTATAGGGGAACTATGTACAAAATGACATACTAGGGTAAAAGGACAGTGACCATATTTAAAATTTGGCGCGCTCAGAAACGTTAGTAATAAGCTAATCAGATTGCTAAACTCAAGGTTACCAACCTCTGAAAAAATCAAACCAATCATAGCGCGAGTAATGTTTTTACGCCTGTTACATTTTTTCTGATTTCGGTAAGTATTTTACATTATTTTTTGGTCTTTCACTATTTAAAGCTTAAAAGGATTATAAATTATGTCTATTATATGTTAACTTAAAGTGTATTTACCGTTGAGTGTAGAATATTTGCTCTGCATTATTATTTTATTCGTGAGGGTTAAATGACATACATGGTAAACGGACAAATTGCCATATTATTTTGGCCCTAGAAATAAATAAAAGTAATACTATTTTTGCTATTGTAGACAGAAATATCGTGCCAAGGCTAGAATGAGGAAGCAATAGACAGGATAAGAAGCTATTTCTCTCGATTCACTCGTAGTTCATTAGCAGCACCTACCAAAATCTCTATATTGCCCTTTGTTTCTATCCTTGGCACGATATTTGTGCATTGCATGCTACCTCCAGAAGTCTACCTATGTTTTAAGATTGCAGATTTCCAAAAATGCTTCGTAATTAAAAAAGGACTACGGACCGGCAATCCTGGGACCAGGAATCTATGAAAAAGGCAATTGAAGCTGTCAAAACTGATGATATTGGTTTGTTTGGCTGCTGCTAACACATTTAACGTCCCACAAGCTACTTTCAGAAGACATGCACTGAACACTAATAATAAAGTGGTAGCTGCTTGCGAGGGTTTGGGAAGATTAAAGCTTGTTTTCCACCAGCTGTTAAAAGACCACTGGGTCCATGATGATTGTGCCGATCTCCCAAGTAAACGACGAAGTTTGTTTGCGACTTATTTGTCTAATTGTTATTTATTTTTATGTATATCTTTTTGTTCATGTGTTCTGTGTCATTTTACCCATATTGTATGGACAAAATGAGTTTCTACTGATCTCTTTTAGAAGGCTAATATATTTTTAGTTTTTGTTTTTTAGGTTCTATGGTTCAATACTTTGATAGTCGAATAAGTAAAGGTTATGGATACAAAATATCGTGTTTCTGTTATTTACCATTCAAATTTTATAAAGAAAAAACGGGAGGGTATGTCATTTTGAACATAGTTCCCTAAATGAAAAATCTTTTTAGCTTTACTAACTTCTTTTTCAAATTCACTATTATTCGTGATCAAACTTATTGAATTTACTTATGTTGTTCTATAGTTTCATTCAAATTTTTGTGTATTATCACTTTTTGTAGTTGCAGTTCGAATGTTTTCTATTATTGATCTTGGGAAGTAAAGTCATCGGTATATGGACAATAAGCCAAAACCGAAACGCTTTAAGTTGTGTTGAAGAATTTAGACAAAGTTGCTTACGTTGCATATCTTACAGGTAGACAGTAAAGATATGTAAAATTGTATGGAATCCAGTGGTGTAGCAAAGTGAGAAAGGTCCTGGTGCAAATAAAAAGTTGGTCCAATCAAAACTGTTAAGCAATGCAAGCTTTTACGTATGTATTTATGAGTTTACTAATATAGGCTCTAATGACCGTTCAAGTTTGCTATGACACCAGAACGTGCATCTTCCAGAACAGCTGTAAAGCATTTACCAACTACCGCAACGGGAAGACAAAATGTAACTAGTATATAATAATAATAAAAAAAACAATAACGAAGTGGACAAAAAACACTATAATGTTTCTTATATGAAAGTTAAACCTGTCTGTTGTTAGCAACATAGCAATTTAGTGTATACTTTTTCTAGCTTTAGTTTTTGCGTCTTTTAAATCCAAGTTTGGTGCTGCATTGGTTTCAATTGTTATTTGCTGTGATCTCAGTGATAGATGTTGCAGTTTTTATTTTTCTTTTAGTTATGCTAAGTGATACTTCTTTTAGCTTCTACTGAAGTGACAAGAATTGTTTAAAATTAACACTTCATATTATGCTCATTATTCCTTTATGTAATTGGTGTCCAGGCATTCCTTACTACAAATTGAGGCAGGTAGTATATATTCAGAAAAATTCGGACATATTATAACAAACCATTTCTCCTTCCGAAGATTTCAGAGTAACTCGCAAGAATTTCCTCAGTAACGGGAATCACTTGCAACACCAACTTACGTGTGGCAAATGGTCTGATTTTTCCTATTACATAGTATGGCTAATATGGGTAGACCAAATCAAGACTTTGCCAGAAAAAACTTGCCTGAAGCCTCAAAGCGGAAACAAAACCGAGGCTTGGTCCAAAACGATCAAGGAAATTGAAAACTGATGTCACTATACCCTCATTTCTAGGGAACGACTGAAGAGAAATTTTATCCGAATAATCACTTCAAAATTGATAACTCGTTTGTAAAAAGTTGCTTTATCATACAAATTGAATATCTCACAGGCTGCAGTCATATTAGTAAAGCATTTATTTAAGTGAGCTATTATTGGGTCTACTATATTATTTAAACAAGTAATTATATTTCTTCTTTGTTTCGGAACTGGTAATCTGAAGTTTTTAATCAAAATGTAAGAAATGTGTTTTTATTCCATTTTTTTTTAAATCGAGATTTATTCTATATTTTCTTGCAGATTAACTGACTTAGCACTTAAATGACGTTCTTTGGGGAATCCCAGACGGTAGACCTAGTTTAAGCCCTTATCGTTTGAATGGTATTTTTGTTTTATTATTCTATTTAGTTAACAAAATAGAACTGAAATTTGATTGGGTAAATTTCTTTTTTACCAACACCTCTGATCCGGTTAGATAGAAAACACTATTGTGTCGGTCAATTGATCTTTCTAACAGCTACGTTACTTTACTGTTAGTTTATGGAATAGATGGGACAATAACCCTTATTAACGGAAAATTTTGGACGTTTGATCCAATTTTTTATAAAAAACACTAATGGCCTTTAATTAGCAATTAAAAAACTCAAGAAAATCGGTTCACAAACAGAAGGAAATGGTACCGAACGAATTTATATATAGATTTTTAATAAAACACATATCTTTAAAGTGTCAATATGCTCATTTTAGGTAAAACTCAATCACCCTGTAGGTATTAAGAGGCAGGATTTTGTAGGAATGGTATATCAAATAATAAATTAATATTAAATATAATATTTGGAAACTTTTCCAAAATAATTTACGGTTATTTATATATTTCACAATTACGATTTAAATTTCTAAAAAGAAAATGCAAGAAACCAACTCATAAGTAATTATGTACATGCAGTATAAATAACTACGATACCTAAGTACTTACATATTAGTACACCTTAAACTGCAATGTATCTATAATCTCAATAATTTCAATTTAACACACAAGTTAGCAATTACTATTTCTGTATTATATTAAAAATATAAAGAAATGAACATTAGAATTAGTGCCATGATATCAGATCTAACTATTTATTTAAAATGTCACTAATTGCATTCATATCATGGGCTTTGTAATCTTAGTTAAATTGTATGAAATTATTAGCCTTCAAAATAGAAACAATATAAATTATTTAATTAATGTTAAAATAATAAAATATAATCGGAAATGCATTGAACAGTTGCCACACAATACTTACTTTAGTTGATAAACTATATTTAGGAAGAAATTAAAGTTTCAAACATACCAGTAACAAATAAATGCTTATCATATAATATAAATTTTTATGCGTGAGATCTGAATAGCCTGATAATGTAGAATAACTTTCTGAACCAATCAAAATTTGTTAGTTTTTTGTTTAATTTAGTTTGTTTTTGTAAGTAATCTGGCGGCACTGTTTGGCATTGACAGTGTGGACGTAAATCATTATTTTCGTATGTTATTTTATTTAATGAATGAAACAATATTATAAAAAAATTTAACCATTCTGCACTGAAGGTAGTCAATAGCTACTAAACTATTTCAGTTCTATTTAGTTAAGAAAATAGAACTGAAATTTGATTGGGTAAATTTCTTTTTTACCTACACCTCTGATCCGGTTAGATAGAAAACACTAGGCTATTGTGTCGGTCAATTGATCTTTCTAACAGGTACGTTACTTTACTGTTAGTTTCTGTTCAGAATATCACATAATTAAGGAATAAGAGATTGAATCAATTAAGATTGAAATTCATTAGTTTGGAGTTACCGAAATAAAAAATGCCGTTAGATTTGACCTGTGCAAACGAAAATGTTCATGAAAACCATGAAAACTAAGATATGGCATGGGAGAGTACGGATTTACCTCTTTTTGATTAATGTTCGATTAATATTCATTTATCTTAGGTTATGGAGACCATGAGTAGAAATGTATCGCTGGGAATATTCACTAACCCAGCCTGCAAAACACTACTTCCCATTTGACTATTTTAAAATATTGTTTCTATTTTTCTATGAAATATATAAGCATTCCGTAATTATTTAAGTCAATTAACCACATTACCTCAGATTTTTATGAAAGCATCGGCTGCAACTTTCACATTTAAAGATTTTTCTGCACCTACAACAAACATTTGCCAGTATATTATTTAATAATTTGTATAGTATATTACTTTGGACATCTGAATACTGAATTCCTAAGTGCGCCGTCAAGATTTCCATAACAGTGTCCTTTAATAAACAGAATCTGTCAAAAAATTTAATATTTCTCGATTGCACTAATTTGTTGAATTTTATGATGTGTATTATACTGAAATCGTACACATTAAATATTATCAACAATCTGAATCTCTTCCTCGATGAAGCTAAAGTTAACAATATCTTCCATTTTATTCAGAAAATGTATATATAAATAGGAGAGACAAAACGGTTCGGTACCATTTTTGCCTCTTTCCTTTTGTTTTGTTTAGTAGCTATTGACTACCTTCAGTGCAGAATGGTTAAATTTTATTATAATAGTGTTTCATTCATTAAATAAAATAACATACAAAAATAATAATTTACGTCCACACTGTCAATGCCAAACAGTGCCGCCAGATTACTTAGAGAGAAAATCGTAAGATAGATTGACTCGAAAACCAAACTAAATTAAACAAAAAACTAACAAATTTTGATTGGTTCAGAAAGTTATTCTACATTATCAGGCTATTCAGATCTCACGCATAAAAATTTATATTATATGATAATAAGCATTTATTTGTTACTGGTATGTTTGAAACTTTAATTTCTTCCTAAATATGGTTTATCAACTAAAATTAGTATTGTGTGGCAACTGTTCAATGCATTTCCGATTATATTTTATTATTTTAACATTAATTAAATAATTTATATTGTTTCTATTTTGAAGGCTAATGATTTCATACAATTTAACTAAGATTACAAAGCCCATGATATGAATGCAATTAGTGACATTTTAAATAAATAGTTAGATCTGATATCATGGCACTAATTCTAATGTTCATTTCTTTATATTTTAAATATAATACAGAAATAGTAATTGCTAACTTGTGTGTTAAATTGAAATTATTGAGATTATAGATACATTGCAGTTTAAGGTGTACTAATATGTAAGTACTTAGGTATCGTAGTTATTTATACTGCATCTATATAATTACTTATGAGTTAGTTTCTTGCATTTTCTTTTTAGAAATTTAAACCGTAATTGTGAAATATATAAATAACCGTAAATTATTTTGGAAAAGTTTCAAAATATTATATTTAATATTAATTTATTATTTGATATACCATTCCTACAAAATCCTGCCTCATAATACCTACAGGGTGATTGACTTTTACCTAAATTGAACATATTGACACTTTAAAGATATGTGTTTTATTAAAAATATATATATGTATAAATTCGGAAATATAAGAGAGTACGGTACCATTTCCTTCTGTTTGTGAACCGATTTTCTTGAGTTTTTTAATTGCTAATTAACGGCCTTTAGTTTTTTTTATAAAAAAATTGGATCAAACGTCCAAAATTTTCCGTTAATAAGGGTTATAGTCCCATCTATTCCATAATAGCTGAACTAGCATCATTTGTCTTTCCACCGCTAGACGACAAAATTATATCATAAATTTTCAAATAATTCAAATCAAGGCTTTTACACTACACATTACACATTTATTTGGCGTTTTCCAGATTTTTAGATACCCCTTAGTTATCTCCAACATGAAATGAACTTGCATATGAAACCTCCTCATACTAATTTATTTACTCGACTTTGCGAAACGTTTCTATACACAGAGAGACTACTCGCCACTTGTAAGGTATAGACTCACTCTTACTTCTATGTGTCAAGATATGTGAATATCACGGACTTGACAGTTCTCCTTCAAGAAGCCACCGCGTACATGAGTTAAGAAGCTTGTAGTTCAAAAATTGTTTGTATAGACGTTAGTGCTCGTCATACATTAACCCTACAATATATATTTTTTCAAAACCGGGCCAGTTCCCTTATTTCTCAAATCATATAAAAACGGCTTTAATCGTTAATGTTACATCCCGGTTGGTTCATTCAAAATTTTTGTTAGTGCACCAAAAACAGTGGCGTTATTAATTTTTTAATTTCTTATATACAACTTTAAGTTTTCTCACAACACAAAAAATAAATCCCATGGGATTTTTAATGAATTCTCACTTTATGTCCACAGCTCCTTATTTTTTAAAAGCTTAAAGAAAAAGGTGTCATTCGTAAGTCTCAATCACTACCATCAAAACATTGATCAGTGCCTAAAAAACAAGGACGGTGGGATTTTTTAATTTAAGCAGAATGGATCTCCTTCTTTTCTTATCATACTTGAAAAAGTCAAGTATTTGTAATTATATTTATTAAACTAATGATTTGACTGGTACTTTTTTTGTCAAACAACATGGGCGATATAATTTCGCTAGCATCATCAACAACAAATAAATGAGACGGTTTTGATGTAATTTGGCCAAAAAAAAAACAGAGAGCATGAAAAGTACTAAGAAATATTACCGTAATTGATTCATTAATCAAAACACAGATTCCAATAATGCCGAACATTTAGTAATAGAAAATCATTGATGAAAATTTTAAATTATTACATTCAGAGAATAAAGACAATAAATTAAACCCTTTAGAATCATTGGAGATTAATAAACTTAAAAATACGAGTAATTTGTTAAAAGACCAGACAGAAATAAATAATTCTCCTTTTATAAACTTATTTAATTAATCTAAAGAGGTATAACCTTTCACCTATAATAAACTCTCATTTACATAGACCTTTTCAAAATTAAATTTAAATAATCTTTTTCAAAATTAAGTGCTTGGTAATTATACAACTTCTTCAAAACATATCCAGTTAATCTCGTTCCTTGACAAAGACATTAGTGGAAACGAGTCGGACAGTTTTTTAAAAAACGTAAATTGTGGAAATTGCGATTGTTACATTATAGACCCAATTCAAAAAATGTAAAAAGAGATATTTGAAAACAAAGAGGGCTTTAGGATATCATTTCGCAGTTATTAACTGATTTAATTGACTCATAACCTTAATTTCAAAAAGTCTAATTTCAATGGAACGTTTAACAATTCAGTGGTGCGTTAAATAAAACAAACTTTTCATAAACGTGCTACCCTTAATATCCCTCAGACGATTACGAAATAAATATATCATTTGAATCTCTAATGTCAGAACAGAAACGAAAAACGTATTGATATGATGATTTACATATAATGATACGATCCAGCGTCAATTTATCATCAATTAAACCTCTTCAACCCCTTTTCTCCATTGTGTTTCTGTTCAATTTTCCAGTCCGAATAATTTAAAGAATGAACGATACAGAAATCGTTGCCTCGATAGCTTCATTCCAACTTATATATATATATAGAAACCGGCATCGTTGGAATTTATCCAGTCAGTTGTGAAGGGCTTATTATTGTTTGTTCCATAAGTTTTTGTTGTGAATGAATGGAACAGATGATTGTTTTTAGAAAACAGTTCTCGAGAGAAAGATATAAAACATAATGTGTGTTTGTTGTTGGGCAACGTTATACCTCTATATATAATTGCATTTTTTGTTTGCTGGCACTGTCGTAAAATTTATTGGGTTTATGTCTGTGTCGCATAATTTTGGAAATGAAGGTTAATAACGTTCAGATCATTAATTTCATTGTTCCAAACAATTAACAGATTTTGTAAGTAAACGGTTATAAGAATTATTCATGTGTCAAATCACTGTTGAAGCTTAATTTATTTTTAATTTAGTATTTTTTATTTTGTTTATGGAACTCTTTTGGTATATATTTCGCGCAAAATCTTTTAGAAGCTCTCAAGCCGTGAAGCAAAATTTGGAGTCACTGAAACACAGAGGCCGATTCAAGTAAGGGTCGAGCTTCTGGGCCGGGGGGGAGGCAAACTTGTGCATCGAGGGGATCTAGTACGAAATTGACCGAAGGAGGGGGAGACTTCTCTATGGTTTTGGATACATTGTATTTCCAAGGCTATTTCATTAATAATAGTCAATTTATGGTTTAAACCCATTACTCCACCCTTAGGATTTAATGAAAATCAGATTTCTATCATAATAAAATACTAACAATTATTTTAATTTTCCAGAAATGTATGTCCACTACTAAGGAACACATAAAGAAATAGTAACAGAGACAAGGAGTTAACGAGAGCCGGGAAGTATAATTTATAAGAATGTTTCGATTCCATCCTTCAGTCTACTTTTCGGATCACTGCCATTGTACTTTTAAGCATTTAGTACAGTGACGGGAGAAAAAAAGTCCTAACCGGGAAATTTTTTGCCAGTGAACCGATTTTTATGAAAATTGGGAATTAAGTTCATTTTACCCTCTAGATCAAAACTTATATAAGCTTGACATGTGCTTTTTCTTTTTAAGGCGTGAAAACCACCTCGTAAGCAAAAAAATAAGTAAAACATAAAATTAGACGTTTCTTAGGCTAAAATTATATCCAAACGAGTAGAACAAGTATTATTTAACATTGTACAACATTACTTACACCTTAATATATAGTATTTATAATCATTTTTTTATCATTTTCAAATATTTTTTAGACGTATATATGAAAAATAAAAATCATCTGTATATTTATGGTACAAAAAACAATTTATTATGATATTTCAACACTTAAGAACCACTTTTTAATGTCAAAATTTCGAAAATTATGTATATAGTATATATAACTGAATTTAGTTATATGTACTATATACATAAATAATTATTGGAGAATTCAATCAGTTGAGGAGAGCGCAAATGATGAAGGTTCTCGACTAGAAACAATATATTTTCTTGCGTTCAATACATTGAAAAATTTCGAACAGTTAGTATCGTAATTGCTTTGACAAATTTTAGTAAACTTACGAACTTTTTGGTTGGATTTCTATCCTATGAATCACAGGGAAACGGCGATATACACAGTACAACACCTGATTTACAGTCTCTGTGAGCTAGATTTTCCTGAAACTCCTGGATGTCGGAATAAATTTCGCGATAAAATAAGTTTTTTTGGAGTATTTAAAAAAAATAAACCAATAAGTTGCTTTTTTGACCATAACTCCGTCAATTATTATGCTAATGCGGCTTAAAATCAAGACAATTTTGAAGATTTTTTGAAGCACTTTAAAAAATGTTCAATGAATTTTTTTTTCTAAAATGGGGATTTTTTGAGTAATTTCACGTTAAACGCTTCAAATTTAGAGGCCATCGAACAAGAACTGACCTTCAACCAGTCTTATCTTAATATCTATTACCCCTACATAAATGAAAAAAACAGACTTTTCCTTTTCTTAGAAGCTTCATTTCCTTTAAGAGAATTTTTGTATGACGTCAATTTTTCCACTTATTCGAGAAAAACCGCCGAAAAAAGTGTTTTTTTTGACAAAAAATGAACATTTTCAATCATAAATAACTCAAAAAGTATTGATTTTTCGAAAAATGTTTATAGAGAACTTTTTACTTAGAACCTATCGATTTCTGCACCTATTTTTACCATTTTAATTTCCACCCCCTAGAAGGGGTGAAAGCCGTTTCACCCCCTGAGCAAGATCATACATTGGGATAATATAAGTTTTGTTTTTTATGCTATTTTCAACCTACTGTACAAATTTCAAACAAATCGATTTACTCACAAAATTTGTTCAATGAAATTCCCCATTCACGGTACTAATGTTACTATTCATACGTATAAAATATATTTTCATTTTTGATTTTTTTGGGGCCGGTAGTATAAATTAAAGAACTAGTACCATTTTTTTATTTAAAAGATGGATATACATTGCAAAATGTGTTGAAGTTTGATGGCTTCTTGTCTGTTCGTTGAACGAGTATTTGTGCAAAATAACACTTTGAGTACCCTTTCAATACAACTGTATTTTCTTTGATTTAAGAAAGGTCATGGAAGTTTAGACAAACTTTAGGATTATTTCGTCGAGATAGTATCATTCTAAAGTTTTTCTAAAATTTTCGATGCCTTTCATATAGAACTATTTGCCTTTTGCCTCAAAATAGGCTTCAGGTGCCGCTATAACTTCATCATGGAAACTAAATCTTTCTATTACGCATCTTCTTGATATCTACCTACAGATAGGCATCAGATGAGATCTGATGAATATGGGGAGTGTGGAAGCAATTCGATTCAATTTCTCCTTTCACCACTGTCTTTATTGACTTGTCGATCGGTGTATTTTCTTGGTGAGGCAGTCATTTTTATCTTTGACCATATTAGACTTTTTCTGCTAGATTTTGTCCTCCAACCAATCTCACTCACGTAGAAAATGTTTTTTCATACCCAATTTTCATGCAAGTTGTTTTTTCATATTTTTTAAATATCAAGTATGTATTGCAACTTTAAAGATAATAAATAAAAATTTTCTTTATTTATGGTCATCTATGCATTAGCACTGGGACTTAACAACTCATCTAATACATGCAAGAAGTACACACACGCAATCATAGAAAATCACAATTCTTTTAGAAAATGGAGGGGCTAACCTTGTTTTTTGTGTGTTCCAGTGACTTAACCGTCCATTTATTCAAAACTACTGAATCGATTTTGCTGACAATTGCATCCCAAGTAATATGAAACTTAATCCAATAAGTTGAACCGTACGTGAACATAATTATACTCTTAAAGTGATTTAAGTCGGATAAAATGACCTTCAAACAAATTGTGCATCTCAACTAATATTCAACACATAATTAACCCTGACCGGTACATGCTTGTACTCAGATATACAGTCGACTATTCTGTTCCTCCAATGGGCTTCCACTCATTATTTTCCCTTCTGATCAGAGATATGCTATTTCTAGTTACTTTGTCCTCAGGCAGTGTTGAAGAAGTGCACCAAGTTTTTATCTGAGGTAATTTAAAGGTTGGCAAAAGTGACTAGATCCCGGAGACGAAAGATATAACTCTTGCGCATTTTTTTTTCTCCTAGAAGTACATGTACATCAAACGCATAATTGCTATACGTCTCTTAAATATAGATTGCTCTATACAGTTTATACATTTGCATACAAACATTCTTTTATTTCTGGATTTTATATATTATTACTATTATTATTTTGGTTTTTAGAAAACCTATCAAGATGTCTAGCGAAAAACCACTAACTGATGAGCAATTGTTAGAGTACTTGAATGAAATTGAAGAAAATAATGATGAAAATGAGTCGTATGAAGAAAGTAAGTGAAAATAAAAACATTACAGTATCATATATCCAAAGCGTCTTAAAAGAGGATGTATTTATTGGTCAGGGTACTTATATAGTAGACTTATAGTATTGGACGTTTCCACAACAGATAAGTATACACAATACACTAAACAACTATTTGTGCACTGGAAGACTAGTTGATCATTTCTCAGAACGCTTTAGAAAATATGTGAGGAAGACTATTTGTAATAGATACCCAGTAATTCCGGCAATTTTCTGAATACTTATATAAAAGAATGAAGTGACGAGAGAAAATCCCAATGAACAGTCAGAATAGATACTAATTATACTACTACACAAACAAAAGTAGTGAACTGATTCATTTTAGAGATGACATTATATTTTTTGTCGTTCAATAGGACTCCCTTTGACTACTCATGAGTATGAAAACAAAACACGAGGGTCCGATATCGTCGGAAGCTTCCACTCGAAACATCTCAAATCCATCCCATCAAGACCACAATTCCAAACAATCTAACCTATAAATCTGGAATACTATTACAAACAGACAGACACACATAGACAGGCACACATAGACAGTCACACAGAACACAACTTTTATTAGAAAATCCGAGGCGATGTAACGGCCACGTGTCATTACGATTGCGGTGGTTGTACGTATTATACATTAATGTCACTTACATGTCTTGGCTGAGAGAGGGTCGAGCCAGTAATAGGGTATTTAAACGCCGCCTTAGGGTAATTGCTATTAATAGTGCGTGCGTCGGACAGCCCGGCTGCCTTTGCATGTTATGGACACGATAATGAGACACAAGACTCCTCTCGTTCCTATCCCGATTTCGATATCGTACAAAAGCACGAGACCATTTTATTATGCATCGCCGGATTCACAAGGTGCTTTGCCTCGATTTCCTTATTCGATGTTTCACGATAGACCTTTTTGGTTCATCGGAAATTTGATGAGATTTTAGGGCTTAGATAAAGGTGTCCGAATAGAAAGAAACAATTAAGTGTACTGTACGAACTACCTTTTTATATTTGTAAAATTACATATGTATTTGCAACACCACGAAGAATAAATTATTTTATTACGGAAGAGAAAGCTTATTATCTTACACATACGACAATAGATGATTATGGTAGTGAAATGCAAAATTTGCATTTGTTTCGACACCTCGTTCCGACCGACACCACACTTTCTTGAAATACCCATACAAATTAGTTTTCTGTGTAAGAAACAGGGATCAGTCAATATATTAAGATTTTATTTGTTTATATAAAATCAATCCAATATAATAAATAAATAAATATAATATCCAATAAATATCCAATTCACTGTTTGCGATAATTTAAATTGGAGACTCGACATACTTCTAAGGTCAGAAAACCACAAAAACGTTATTTGCTATTTTCTTTATGGCCGCAAAGTCTGATGACTGATGGTTTTCAAGGTTATATTTAGGGTCAGGGTATACCACCATGAGCAGAGTCGATATGTACATGAGAAACTATTGGGAGTATTAATTAATCTGAAAATTACTGTACAGGGGATTTTCGAGGAGATGGTTTCAGTTAAAATATTTTCAGTAATTTACGACTTCCAGTTCTACCGAGAGTTTTTTAAAGCACTTTTGGATTCTATGATGATATTCAACATAACAGTATTGGAAACATTATATGTCCAATTGAAAGTTATTTTAACTTTTTGAAAATCTTGACAAAAAATATCAAAAATTATCAGAATTTGCCTGAATAAAACCTGAAGCTTCCTAAATCGTTGAAAACTTTTCAAAAGAATATACGGAGTGCTCAGAAACCTCGAAAGTCGTGTAACTCACTTTTTCAAATCGCAACCTAGTGTATTCTACGTTAAGAAATAGGGGGAATTTATGTTAAAAACCCCATACCTAAGTTAAACTGTTTTTGAATAAACTTTCTGAGTGGTTATTTGAGATATCTGAATTAACACTAAGCTTTTTTGAAAGAATCGACAAGAAATAAATGCTGAAGTGTCAATATTTGCTAATAATTTGGTGTTAAAGCACAATTATATCGAAAGCATTTTACATGTCCCGTTTAGGATTTAGTGACTAAGTTCCGTTTGCGATACTTGGATAGACCAACGCCCCCTCAGGACACGCTGACGGGACTCATTCACAATTGCAAAACTGATAGGTATTTTGTGAAAAAGCAAGAAAAAGGAAACCTGTCATAGTTAATGAAAGCAATGAAACTACAGTTTTCGCATGCTTTAGAGCATATCCAGAAAATTCCTCAGTAGATGCAGAAAGAAATATGGGAATACCTATGATGAGTATTCAGAGGATTCTAAAAAAAGTCCCATCCGTACTCATTCTCATTAGTTTAGCATTTAATAGCAGATAACGTTCAAAGACGGAATGATATTTCGAATTCGTATTAATCAAAATTCAGGAAGGCGAAAATTTTTTATACAAAAGAATTTAGAGGGATGAGGCAAAATTTATGAAAAATGGAATGTTCAACCACCATAACTCACGTTACTGAAGTGATACTAATACACATGTATTTAGAGAAAGACAGTTTCAACGTTAATAGAGTTTCAATGTACAATAAAAAATGATGGTATACTTGTGGTGCATTTGTATGATTCAGATTTGAACTATAAACTTATTGGACAGCGAAGAGAGATATCAAAAAATATTTTTCGTTTATTTTTAGGTAAGAGATATCTCAAAATTTGAGAAAATGGTTTACATCCATAAGATTTGAGTTAGAATCAGCTATGGTATTAAGACGACCTCATAATATTGCATCTTTGGAGAACTTTTTAGACAACCATTTTGAAGATCATTGGATAAAGAACAATCGACCCCATCGACGGCCCCCTCGTTCTCCCGATAACACTCCATTTGTTTGGGGTCGAATAAAAAATATTGTCTATGCTGCACCGCTAATAACAAAAGTAGATTGCCAGAAAATAGGAATGTATTTCGATGACGTTCTCCACCAAAAATTCAGAGTGGCACACGTGTTTGATTTTTAAGAAGAATTTTTAAATGATTTGAAGTTGCAGGCAACCAGTTCGAACATTTACTATAATTTGTTCTATTTCTTTTTGTTCCAGTGTTTGTGTTTTACAATTGTAGATGATCCGCATCCATTAACTACAACAGATTAAGTTTGATTTGCTTTTTAGTCAAATAAATGTATATTTTACTGTTGGGAATGATCTGCGTCATGGTGTCATGAGTATGCATTAGTCTACTCGAAAAGGTTTCACAGACTTTTTTTGATATGGTTTTATCAAATTCTACATAATTGATTAAGAAGTTAAACTAATGTACACATGTTTCTTGTCGGTTCCTTCAAAAAACTTACTAATAATTCAGATATATCTAATAACCACACGGAAATATTAATTTTTCTAAATGTATATAAAAACTGTTTAATTTAGTGTTGTAAGCATATACTCCTATATTTTAGCGTAGAGTCCAATGGTGTTGGAAAAAAATGGGGTTGTCATTTGAAAAAAAAATACTTTTACAATTTTCAAATTCAGTACCAATTTCTGAGCACTCTGTAAAATTTTTTTTAACAGTTTCCAAAAGCTTTAAGTTTTATTCAGCCAAATTCTGGCAATTTTTGATCTGGCCCTATTTGTTTTCAAAAAAAAATTGTGGGTTCCGTATATACAATATACGTATACCCTTATAATATCACTCCGGATTTCTGCCTCACATGTCACATCACAGCAATTTTCTCCTAAACTACTGGATGGAAGACGTTGAAATTTGTTATCAATGTACAGTTTGGTGACCCGATCAAGAGTATATATCGTAAAAGAAAAAATTTTGATTTTAGGGGTACTTCTGGGGGGAAAAACTAAAAAAATCGACCGTTCCCCCCCTTGATCACCGAAACTGAGCCTAAAATTTTGAAAAAAATAGGATATATAGAACGTTGCCCGAACTTTACAGGAAAAATAAGAAGAAACCATTAATATTAATTTTGGGGGGCAAATTATAGAATTAAATAAAAATTTAAAAATAAAAAAATTCCTAACGCATCATGTAATATATAAAATGAAAGTTCTCATTCTGAGGAACACAAATACATTTTTTTCATATTAAAAAATATATTTAAAAAGATATTAACGAAAATATACCAAAGTTTACCCATTCCCCCCACTTATCTAGGTTCTGACCTGAAGTTTACTGGAAAAATAAGGAGAAACCTCTACTTTTAATTTTGGAGGGCAAATTACAGAATTAAATGGAAAATATAAAATTAAAATTGTTTCTAACCCATCATGTTATATATCAAATGAAAGGGCACATTACAACGAAAACAAATATATTTTTTTCATATTTTTTAAATAAATTAATTAAAAGATATTAACAAAAATATTAAAAAAATTACCCATTTCCCCCCTTATCTCCGAAACCATAAGCTGGAAAATTTTGAAAAAATGGAGGTATAGCCCCTCACCTGAGCTTTACTGGAAAAATGAGGAGAATCCCTAATATTTCTTTTGGGGGCAAATTATAAAATTAAATGGAAAATATAAAATTAAAATTGTTTCTAATCCATCATGTTATATATCAAATGAAAGGGCTCATTATGACGAAAACAAATATTTTTTTTTTCATATTTTTAAAATAAATTAATTAAAACATATTAACAAAAATATTTAAAAAAAATTACCCCCATCCCCCTCTTATCTCCGAAAACATAAGCTGAAAATTTTTGAAGACAATTGAAGTATAGCCCCTCACCTCAACTTTACTGGAAAAATAAGGAGAAACCCCTAATATTCATTTTGGGGGGTAAATGGAAAATAAAAAATTGTAATTGTTTCTAACGGGTCATGTAATATATCATATCACAGGGCTCATTATGACGAATACAAATATGTTCTTTAAATTTTTTTAAATGAATATTTGAAAATATATTAAAAAAATATTTAAAAAAAATTACCCATTCCCCCCGTTATTCCCCAAACTATAAGACCCACATTTTTTTCTTTATTGGAAAAATATGAAAAAATCACTAATTTATTATTTGGCCAAATAATAGAATTAAACGAAAAATAAATTATTAGAAAACCACCATAGTAATTTTAGGGACAAATTATACACATAAATGGAAAATAAAGATTCAGTTTTCAAAAGCATCATGTAAAATATCAGATAAATGGCTCATTATGTAAATTACAAATATATCATATTTTTAAATCATTTGTTTAAAAGATATTAACAAAAATATTAAACATCTACTTAATTCCCACTTTATAAACTACACTATTTAAACTTTGATAAATACATTTTATTTGTATTTTTTAATAATTTGAATAACATATTTAATAATTTATAATTTAAAACTTGACCTATTTTGCCCTTTATCTTCCAATCTACAGAGCCTCAAAACTCAGACAGTAGATTATAAAAGACTTCTCTGAAAGTTTATTAGTAAAATAAAACTCTAATGTTAATTTTTGGGAGCCAAATTGGAAAATTAAATACATATGTATTCTGATAAAAATCAAGCGAATCCTGAAGCAGATAAAATAAAATGTCTATAAGGGGTAAATTAAAGTGTATATTTTTTATAAATTTAAAACGCTTCCTTTAAAAGATATAAGGGTAAGTATAAGAAAATGCACTCATTCTCTGCTTATCTGAAACTGGAATATTAGAATCTTGAACGTGGTACGGAACCCTAAGTATGCGAGTCCAACTCGCACTTGACCAAATTATTTACTTATGAATAAACAAATATATCACAGGTACTGAAAACAAAGCAAGTTAGGTTGACCCCAAGATATGCCAGATAAGTAGACAATTAATTTCTGCATAAGAAGTACTTGTGATTGTTATAATTTACTACTTTTTGTGTAAGTATCTAATAACAGTAAACTTGTAATGATTACATAATGTTATTTGTGCATGGGTGCGTACACAATACGTACTAACTTACATAAGTACTTATTGTGTAATATTATGTTTTGTTAATTTTTTAATGTGTATTAGATTAAACTTTATTACAACAGCTATTTTGAAGAATAGAATGTTTTGATATTTAAAAAATATTGAGTACAAAGATTTTGAAGAACAATACCTCAGGCAAAAACAAATCAAAAAGCTTTATAACATCTTCTAAAATAAACTATAGTTTTGCCAAAAAGAACACATAAAGTTAGATTTTATGTAGCCCTTGCTACAGTGAATAATACAATAATTTCGATTTCAAAATGTCGGTAAATCTAAATATGTAAATACTCAATAGCTTATACATCTTTAATAGCCACATTAAAAATGAAAATTGATTATTTAAACTCGAAATATGCTTTTATAATTTAGTGTAAGTTTCTCCGAATAGATATGGCAACGTGGCATACAGACCAACTTATTTACTACATTTTTTACCTTAACGACGACGGAGAGTTACGATTGTTTTTTGCGATTTCGATTCTTGTAAATAAGAATAGATAAACGGTAAAGTGATTTGAATGATATCTATTTCATGTAGACTTCGTGGTTTGCTTTCCATTTAATATATTTTTTAAATAAATAAAATCTGTTGTGATTAGTGTGTAAGTTCGAAAATTAAGAATAGTGCGACAGTATTTATTTGTGATAAATAATGGCCGATTATACAATTAGGGAAAGACATGACATGCTCTTAATTTATGGGGAAAGCAGATGTAATTGCAGAATAGCAAGAATGTTATACAGGGAAAGTTTTCCAAACAGACGTCTGCCCAATGCTAGGACATTCGTAGCTGTTTCGCAGAGGCTTCTGGAAACAGGTAGTGTAATACCACAAATAAACAATCGCGGACCACAGCGACATAATCGTATCTTAGCTGCTGAGGATCAAATGCTAGACCTTATCGACTCATATCGTAGCACACGGAGTATTGGAAGTGAGCTGCAAATTTCACACACTGTTGTTCATAGAACATTACGGGAACAATTGCTCTATCCATATCACATGCAGCGGGTTCAAGGGCTTTCAATTGATGATTTTCAACCAAGACTCAATTTCTGTCGTTGGTTCCTCAGAAAACATCGACAATTTCCTAATTTTGTGAACAATATTTTAACAACAGATGAAGCAAGTTTTAATAGGAATGGTATAATAAATTTTCATAATACGCATTCGTGGTCTGAGTTAAATCCGCACGAAATACGCCAGTCAGTATTTCAACACCAATTCTCAGTTAACGTGTGGGCTGGAATAGTTGGTGAATACTTGGTTGGGCCATTTATACTGCCTGCACGTTTGACAGGTGAGAATTACCTTTATTTTTTGAACAACACGCTACCAGATTTGTTAGATGAAGTGAACCTATAAACACGTTCCAATATGTGGTACTTACATGATGGAGCACCTGCCCACGCAAGTCATCTAGTTGTCGACTTCTTAAATAGAACATTTCCCCGTCGTTGGATTGGTCGAAACGGACATATACGTTGGCCAGCAAGATCTCCTGATCTCAATCCTTTAGATTTCTACTTATGGGGACACATGAAAAGTAAGGTTTACACGACTCCAATTATTGACGAGAATGACCTTAGACAACGCATTTTTGACGCAGCTGACGAAATCCGAAATATTCCAGGATTTTTTTCTCGCATACGTGAAAATTGGATTAAACGGTGTCGTGCTTGTGTCGATAGTAATGGTGAGCATTTTGAAAATTTGCTGTGAATAATCCGTTGTTTCAACTCAGTTCTATCATTATAATAAATTCGGTAAGTAGGATTACATATTTACTTGTCTAATATAAATAATTGAATATCATATTTACCCAACTTTGTATAATTGCATAAAAGAAACCGCCAAATACAAATTCTAATTGCAATACCTTGTATTAAAAACGTAAATATTTTCAACAAAATATTTCATATATTTTTATTTAACTCTAAGGTCAATATCATCAGTCAATACAAAAACACAGGTGTTTATTTTTTTGTCGGCGTAGTCATTCCTTTATTATTCGCGCTAAGAGTGAAGAGTGAATCTGCTTCGAACGCGAGCGACGTTGCCGGATTGACAATAATTTACTTAATGTTTTAGGGTTTTTTTTGGTTATTAAGGCCTACTGACCATAGTGGTATAAGAGTTTTTTGTTTAATTTGGTGTATACTACCTCCACCTAGAATATATGCACTCAAACTATTTACACCCTGTATATTGCCAGCATACTAAATAGGTGAAATAGGTTTAAAACTTTGAATTATTATAAATCAATATTTATATTTTTATATTAAAAAGGAAAATGGAAACGCATACGATATTCGTTGAAGTGGAAAAGGCATTTGGCACGGTATCAGGGCAAAAACTATTAGAAATACTCGATAACACTTCTATTAATAAGTAATACGTATTTGTATCTAATTAAAAATATCTGTAAACATCAAATGAACCAAAGCAAAGAAGTGCGACAGGGCTATTGCTTGTTAACCGGCTTTTCTAAAATACTTGCATACTTAGAAAAAAAATTGGATAATGGGGAAGAAAATGCAGATCCATGGATATAACTGTAAATGATAAGCGTATACACTCTCTATTATTTGCAGATGACCAAGTAATGAACCTGACATCGAATACATAATGAAGCTAACGGATTGAAAATCAGTTACCAAGAGACAAAGTAGTTGGTGGTAGAAGGGACTTACATATACAGGGTCAAGTGATTATAAATTGTGAGGAATGCAAAAATCTGGGTGGGATAATATCAACAGAAGGCAACTGGAAAAAGGAAATTATCAGTATAATAGGACAAGCGAGACAGGCAACAAGAACCCTTAGACATGTTAACCAGAGATTTCAGGAAGGACACCAGAATGACTCAGTACTCTGGCGTTTAGAATGCGAGGACCGGCCTGAGTTGTAGTGTAATAGTATACTCCTTATAGATATATACATATATCAAAATGTATTATAATACTCTTAGTAATTGTTTACTTACTTGATTATAAAAAAACTGATGTAGTTGTTCAAATTGAACGATTTAAATTTTTCAAAAGTGTGTAATTATAATTAAGTAGGTAACTGTAAGCTTTCTTTCAGACTTGGCCAAATTTGAAACAAAAAATTATTTAGATTGCAAAGTTATTGTGCGAAAACCGATTTTAATGAAACTTGTCATATTTTTTTATTATATAATAAAATTTTGCTTAACAAAATATAAATGTCAGAGTGGTGGAAAAAATCCTATTAAAACTAATATTTTTTGTATTTTGTTGTCCATTTTTAATTTTTTATTATGTAGTTTCAGTATCATCACTTCTAATCAATTGTTACTTGTGTAAGCTTTAATTCCGATATATTTTTCCATTGGAAATTTTCTCTAAAATATGTTCTTTCACAGGTTTATTTATCACGATTGTCAATTCAGTCGACTTTAACTACTGCCATAAAGTGTCCATAATCTCTTTATATCCTCCACTTTATTCTAGAACAAAATTAATGTACTTACCTTCTTTCTCTCTCGAGCATCCAGGACTAGTTGCTTTACGATATGATTGTCGAAATTACTGTTTTGTGTTGGTTTTAATGTAGTATGACGTTCGAGACCTTTCAGCTGTTTTCAAATAACTTCAGTAACGTGGTGTAGTCGCGTTATTTCAGTCACACTTCAGACTCTTTGTTAACAGGAGGCGTCAAAATGAAACGTTGTAACAATAATAATACATTTGGGACTTGCGAAAACAAATAGGTCGATTTTAAAGTGTTAAAGCCAAAATGAAAATATTGATGTCGTTAATTGAGTCAGCACTCAATAGCTCTTTCTTGTTCAAATTTTGAAGAGCTCCTGGGTCCGGGGAAATAGGGGTTGTTGAACGAGTTCTTCCTTCCCTTGATAAATGTTTATACGTATTCCAGCGATTTTTGAAATATTGCTTAAATTTTGAGAGATCGAGGTTCGAAGTTTTTAAATGAGTACTGATGTGGCATGAATGATCGATAAGTAACAGAAATGTACTAAACAATGGTCTATCCATAAATTACGTAACAGGTTAGAGTATAGGGGATCGAGGTTCACCTCAGATTTGTTATAAAATGTTGCAAAGTCATGGTTAGATTATCATTTAATTTTCCTGTTATACTTGTGTTACTTTAACCATTAACTAGCATATATACCATGTAATGGCGGCACTTCACTTGGTGCAGCGTATTCGTATATTTGCTATATTTGTCCAAAAACGGCGTGTGGAGAGGTTATTCGCTATTTTTGCTTTATTTGAACAAATACGTCGAATACCGCTAAGAGCAAATAGGCCTTACCGTCCAATTGTCGGTTTTCAATACACATCAAAGGAGTCGAATAAGCCAAATATTTGCTTTAGCCGTCCACACTTGGTTCATACAGTTGCACGCGGCTTTTCGATCGTGATCAACTAGTGATGTTTTTAATGGCAAAGTAGTGTTTATGACGTCTGTGGCAAAATGGAGTGGTCGAACAATAACATCATGAAGTTTCTCGAGTTGTATCAAATGCGTCCTTGCATTTGGGACCCCAAACATACCAGCCACAAAAATAAAAATAAAATAAATGAACCATGGATAGATATCTAAAACAATATAGGACAACCATGCACAATTGCTGATTTAAAGAAAAAGAGGGAATCTTTGATGTCTGCGTTCAGGGTTTATAACACAAAAATTAAGAAATCAGAAACATCTGGAGCAGGCACGTCTAGTGTATACAAACCCACATGGTTGGCTTACAAATATATGAATAGTTTTCTGGGAGCCATCTATAAATGCAACTCATCTACGAATACTGAGGTAGGTAAAAAATAAATAAAAAAACATTTTTCATTAATTTTGTTTATTTATCTTTACGATGAGGCATGTGTTACATTTACAATTTATGTTAAAGCAAATCAATGCTGAAAGTTGCTGGTATTCAAACATATTTGGCATGTTTGAGTGTTTTGCGATATGTGTGGATGGCACGTTTGGAATATTTGCGAATACATCAAATACGCTAAGACCAAGTGAAGTGCCGCCATACGTGAAATACTTAAAGTAAAATTGTCATATCGTGACAAAATACGACATAATCTCTAGATATCTTTAAAAAACGAGTGACATAGTTTATGGATGATCCACCAGATGTCTCACATTTTTAAATTAATCATTTTCGGGTATTTTAATTATTATTTTTGATTTTACCACATCATTAAGTCAAGAGAAGACACTTAATTACATAATATATTTTCTAACTTGAATGATATTAAACTAACCAAAAACACAACAAGGTTTTGTTTAAATTAACTACTTTCAGTTCAATTTCTACAAATTTCGTATAAGAGCATAATTAAATGCAGACGTCTCAAGTCAGCCGCAGAAATTAAATGAATTTATACTTAATACGAAAACAAGAGAATAAAGCAAAATAGATGCCCAAAGGACAAACTTTTATTCCCGACAAAATGGCTAAACGATATATGGCTCTGAACGCATCATTTATCGAAGATTTGCTCTCGCGATTCCGCTTTTCCAAATCCAGAAAATCTCTCTCTGATATTTGAGCGAATAGCACCGAGAAAAACTAAAACATATATTCGAATCGTTTCAATTTCTGTTTCTGGCATATTTGAGCGTTTACTCTCTATATAATATGAATGCTTTAACTTTACCGGGCTTTTCCAGTTGTTCAGCTCATTCTTTCGCTCTATAACCGAGCATTCAACAAATAAAGTGTTCTGGACCGCATTATAATGCATATATAATGTTATATTGCAAAAAAGTTCGGGGCTGTGTTCCAATTTTGAATTGAGTTTTCTTTCCTTTCAGAGCGAAAAAACATCGAAGGGGAATAGATTTTGTATTAATGGAGGAGGTTTTTCACGTTAAGGAACTGCCATATGTGAATTTGATATGGCAGTAATTTTCGAATAACATCTTTTAAAACTAGGGTCATGATTAACTCATTAAAAACTTAATAGTTTTTTCGCCCTTTTATTTTTTTTTTAAATACACTTTGTGAACATATGTTAAATATTATTGATAGACATTTTTTAAATTTTCTTTACAGTTTTCGTCGTTCATGGTGTTACCCGTACATTTTGGGTAACACTATGAACGACGAAGCTTAGAATTTAGAATTATAATTCTACATAAAAAATATTTAGTAGATAAGAACAAAAAAAATCAAATATAAATATCAACCTTCATAAATGTTTGACTCAATATCCTATTAATTACACACTCTGGGCTCAATGAATAAAAACTTTAACCTCAAAAGTAATTCAATACTAGACTCCTTGTCTGTCGTCCTAGTTCCTTAGACATAAGCCAGTTCGCGTTCATTGTCTAAAAAAATCCATTGGAGTACCTATGCGATCTTATGAAATTTTCATACTAGAAATACGACCTTCATAACATACCACCCGCTTTTTCGCAAAGTACTTTCTGAAGGTTTTTTTTTACTAACGTAAAGTTCTTATATCTTGCATTGTTGACATGTTCCATAATAGCCTCTACTTCCAAAGCACGTCGCAGAACTTCATTAGTATTTCTTATACCACTCTAATACTAGTTATAAAAATTTATGTCTAAACAATTGGTCTTTGACATTCTCTAGTAGATCTGGGTAAGCTAATTGTGTTATACGTCAAATTCTTGTAGATATTCACCAGATTTTTGTATTTTTCCACTCAGTTGCACCTGGAACTCAGTGATTAATTGCCATATCTATTTTTGACCACATCTTTTCGAAGTTACCTTATTCATCCACTAGAACAAACTGAAGAAGTTCTAACGCTGGAACCATTAAAGAAATTATAAAAATAGTAAACCTTTCTAGGCTATCCCAACCGTTCATTGCAGCCACTACTTCAAATTGTCGTTTGGACGTATTGGTCAAGATGAACTCGTATGAAAGGTTCGTAGTTTTATAAAGGAACTTTTGGTTCTTGTGATGTTCTGATATGTCCTTCTTTGTAAGTCTTGTTGCAATTTCTTAATTTCGATTTGCCCAATTTGGATATAACTTAGTAATGTGTTTTGGATTAAACTGATGTCATATTTGACATTATTTTTGAGGTTTTCCATTGAATCTCAGGGTCATCATTTATTGCCTTTATGTCTGATTCCATAATCTGTATTTTCTTCGTTATCTTGAATGATTAATTGTACTTCGTTGTGCAAATTTATCCATTTACATTTTTTAATCAACTTACCTTTTTAATTCAAATTTTTCAAGTTCATCTAATCTCTTTAATTCAATTGTTTTAAGTTCAATCTTATCTCTTTAATTCTTCAGCCCGCCGTTTTTCTTCTAATTTGGAAAATAACCCTTCAATTAAATTCTGTTGTTGTTCCCTTTTCATGGTTCTAGCACTAAGTTGTTGTTAATTTATAATGGTATATTTCTGAGCAAAAGATTGCACTAACCTCTAGTAAATTTCCTGTCTAGTTTTTCGTCCAGCGTATCGAAAATTCCTTTGAAAATTTCCTTGCGACTCTGGTCCAATGCAGCCTCCATACTTCTTACTTGTTGTCGAAATACAATTGGAGTTAGAATATTTAAATGTTCGTTATTCCGACTTCCAATACCAAATTGTATTGAGAAGTCGATGGGTTCAAACGAATTTAATTACAGCACAAATATATTTACTTTACTCAGAAACAACTAAATTCCAGTTACTACTTTTCTTAGACTATACAACACTTCGGTATCAGCTATTCGCTAAGTCGTTATCGCACACACTCTCGATTAATTCTCGTTCTTTCTAGTAAAGGACTGGAATTGTTGGACCAGCAATTGTTTGTTCAAAAAATTCTTTTTGATGCCTTTGCTTATTGTGATAGATGGTTTTTGTTATGATGATTAATTTCGATGATTCCTTATTTAAGGAGTTAAAACTAACTATTAAAAAATATATTCAATATCTTCGGTGAATTTAATTGTGGTGTTTCTGGAGATTGATCTACACGGTCTTCTACCCCGCCACAAAAGTTATAACGCAATTCCACAACGTCAAAATATCCTATGAAGGTTTGTCAAAAAATTTTAATAATCAGGTTGCTTTTACCCCATGTTTAAACTACAAATTAATAACGAAATAATCAGTAGATATATACCTTAAAGAAATTACTACTCCTATTATATGGTCCACACTGCAAGCATTAAAGCAAACAAACATAACATAATCATGAATTTTCTTTGGGTTCAAAACAATTTATTTACACCTAAAATGATTTTTTTTTATTTTCTCACAAATTCACTACGAGATACGGTGTATCATGTAAAAATTTGAAGCCGGTACTGGCCATTTTTGTTATTTATTTGTAAATGGTATTGAACTCGAGGAATCGTGGTTCTTTTGATTTCGACTTTCGTCGTCGTTGTTAGAAGGTGAGTGTGAAACCATATTGGACAGGGCTTTTGTTTGGCTGGGGTCGTATATTTTTGGTTATTTAACAGTCTAGCCGTTTGTTATATTTTTACTGTTTAGCTATCTGTAGATATTTTATAACCATATTTCCACTGCCAGTAATATGATGGATAATTTACCACGCATTGGTTGGTTATGTAATGGATCACTAGGAGTGCTAATTATGGTTGATTGTACATAACCGTTTATCATAATGTTGTCACGTTTTGAAAATGATTTTGGATATTTTCCTGATCAGTTTTTGGTGGCTACAAAGTCTTGAAGTAAGATTATAATTTGAATGGTTCCAATCGTTTTGCGTTTTCTATGAAGGCAATTTTGTAATGTACACTACCGATATTTTTTCTGCTTTAAATATAGTATAAAGATTATTAATCTTCAGTGGTAAAAGCTAAGGTATTACTGTTAACAGATTATACCTATATCTTTTTGAAAACATGTCACAATTAGCTTGAATCATAATACATTAGTAGTACACTAACTTTTGCAGAGTATTAAACCATTTTTTGAGATATTGGTTCAACATTGAACATTTGATTTATTAATATTTAAATGCCATATAATTTTTTTTGAAACCACGACTCACTGAC
The DNA here is from genome assembly GCA_034190945.1 of Octodonta nipae. Classification (NCBI taxonomy): domain Eukaryota; kingdom Metazoa; phylum Arthropoda; class Insecta; order Coleoptera; family Chrysomelidae; genus Octodonta; species Octodonta nipae. The sequence goes on from CM067221.1 coordinate 94,041,184, forward strand.
ACCACACATTGTTTCGATCATGAAATACCCACCTATCTCAGTCCTCTGTGTAAAAACCAGGGACCAGGTAATATGTTCTCTTCTTTTATACAAAATAATAATAAATAGGACATAATCCAAGTAATATAGAATACCTGCACAAAATTTGCTTTTCCTTCTAATAAACACTCCAATTCTCTCTTTGTCATATATTAAATAGGAGATTTGACATACATCAGAAATTAAAAAGAATACCACACAAAAAACCAACTTGGCATTAAATGTATTATCAGCGAATGTAGACTCATAGAAAGATACATTAAGCAAAACATGTCCTTTGTTTACATCGTTTTTTTATCCTAATAAATAAAGTACTTTTACCACTCACTAGAGGCACTGATGTGTGATATATCCTCTAAAGAACATATTTGAATTAAAGACAAGTGGTCAAGAGTCTAAAGTATACGGCTGCAGATCTAACGGTCTCGAGTTTGAAACCGAGAACAATTATACTTTTTTTAATATTATGCCATTATTAATTATTGTTCTGTACTATTTTCAATTCACATAAATCAATAAAACTCATTTTAATATTACATAGAATAAGTACTTAAAAATTTAATTTGTTGCTACGGTTGTATATATAGGTATATAATTTAATGTATTGTATAGATGTTATATGTTAGTAATGATGTTAGTTAAGGAGAAAACGAACTTTTCTTTGACATCTTATGTTCTAATACTTATTCAGATGAAGAAAGCTAAGAGTGACATAAAGACAGAAAAATAGAGACAGTAAGATAAGGAGAGAAGGGAAGAATATTTCGTAAGAAACTTTCACTTCCATCGTTCAGTCTCAAATGACTGCCGCTCTTTTTTTGTATCACATCTATTTTTAGTTTTTCATTAAATTCTCATGTGTATTCGTATAGTGTATTTTTATCTAATCCTTGTTGCACCAAAAGCAGACACTTGTTTTATTAAAGTATAAGTGCAATATTGAATAAAGTGATAATATTATCATTAAAAAACTACAGGAAAGCTATGACAAGTTTATTTTAGGGAGCATACTTCTCTAAAGTATAGCCGCTGGGAGTTGCAGATCTTAACCTCGGTTTTGTCAGTTATTAGATATTTGTCATATTACAGGTTGTAAAACTATGGCGCCTTGAGCTCAAATAAATTTACTTTAATGTGTTTTTATTAATTAATCCACGTGCCCAAATATTCCCGACGAAGAGCTGTCGTGTCGCACATGTATGAGCTAATCACGGTAGGTTCTTACTTGAAAATATTAGAGTGTGTAGGTTTTAGTTATACCAATATGCCTCAACTTTAACAGCTTTATCTACGTTTTCTTAAACAATAATTACTAAATTATTACTAAAGGACTTCTTAAAATTCACATTTTGAAATTTAGACAAAGAGAGTATTATATGCTCAAAGTTTAATAATCAATTGTAAATAATGTGAATCTGCTTTCAAAATAAAAATAAAAATTGAAAAGCATCAAGTAAGTACTGAAACAATAAGTTATTCAACAAAGGCAGATGCAAGAAATCTTTGAACTACTTATCTAATTCAAAGCCACCTGCAAACCAAATTATATTATTTTCAATTTACAGACATTTCCGCCCGCTCCTCCTCTACCCCTCATTCTAGTAACGAAAGATTTATCTCTCTGTATACATATATATCAAACACGTGCAACCACAGTTCCAGAGTTTATTCTATTAACAATGCTGTTAATTAATATAGACACAATAAAACTAAGTGAGAGAAAGCTGTGCCTTTGTGTGGAAATGCAGCATTATAAGCTAGCACGAGCACAAGCGACGAATCCGGAGCAGTATAGCTTCGGTTTTTCCTCGGTTATAATATCCAATATAATATACATCAACCGCAGAAGCTTGAAGATTAATATCATACTCTCATACTAAGGCGGACGGAATGGATGTGTTCCGATTCTCTGTTTTGGATATTGTGCTTTAGATGAATGTTATTGCTGGACTGGAAAAATAAATATTTCATCGAATGAGTTAGTGTGAATGGTAAGTTATATTGTTTTCCGGCGATTTGATGACATTTTTCTTTAATGTCACATAAATTCGTTTAGTGGAAATAAAAAACTTGCATTTGCTATGGGTTATAATAATTATTAAAGTATCATATCGCACTAAGGTATGTGCTAAATTTAGTTAAAAAATGAATTTATAAACGCTCACTCGCTTTACTTTTAACTGCAAAAGATCTAGAAATAAAGGTACATTTGTCAATATGATAACTTATATTCAACTATAAAACTAAGCCGTCTATACATTCGACCGTATTCAGTACTGATTTAATGCTTTCGGAATCGTATAAATACAAAACCACACTTATCTCTGCTAGGCACTCTTATCGAGGATATGATGAATGTTACACTAAAACTATACAACACAAATTGTTCAAGGAGTAAACCAAAACTGCACATCATTGTAGTATATACAGCGATGGGCAAATGTGTGGAACCAAGTAAATATCTCTGGAATTATTAGAGATATCAAAATGAAATTTGGAAGGTGGATACTGCAGTAGATTGCCTATTTGTTTCCAATGTTTTTTTACAATTCTGAACTTCTTGTTTTACCGGAAGTAATGTCGATTTTAAAATTTGCAATGAAACACCCTGTATAGTATTTTAGTTTGTGCTGAAACATTTTATTGCGAATACAAAAATATCGGGTTTGATATTGTTTACTTCAATACCTAATGAGATATTAACACAAAAGTAATTAAGGAAAGGAAAAATCTAATATCCATTAAAGAAATACATAATCATAATTATTAACTAAATCTAAGTGATTTTCAAAACATTGAAACTTAACTTAACTAAACTTAATGTATTAGATGTTCAAATTGAGCAACGTTGACAATAAGCAAGTCCGTTTTTAAATTCTCTAGTAACATGAGCTATTACTTCTGGTGTAATTCTCTGGATGTCTTGAGTTATTCTTGCAGCTAATTCTTGCAAATTATTTGGTCTATCAACATAAACCTTAGACTTTAAGTAACCCCACAGAAAATAGTCTAGTGGATTAAGGTCAGGACTTCGTGCAGGCCATTCATAAGTACCCCTTCTTCCAATCCATATGTGATGAAATGTACTATCTAAATGATCTCGAACAATGCAAGCGTAATGGGGTGGTGCTCCATCCTGCTAAAATCAGATATTATTTGGTAATTGTCCATTTACCTCCAATGCCGGAATAACTTGTGTCTCCAAGAGCTGTAAATACCTATCACCGTTTAAAGTTTCTTGTAGGAAGAAGGGTCCCACGATTCTATTGTTATAAATGCCGGCCCAAACGTTCAATTTTTGGGGATTTTGTGTATGAGCTTCTTGTACCCAATTAGGAGTACTTTGCGACCAGTAGCGGCAGTTATGTCGATTAACCGTACCATTTAAACAAAATGTAGCCTCGTCTGAAAACACCACATTTCTGATAAAATTATTATCACGGTTACAAATATCCATCATCGTTTCACAAAATTGCAAACGTCGGTCGAAATCGTCTTCTGAGAGTTCTTGAACGAGGCGAATTTTATATGGATGATATTTTTTCGCCTTAATATCCTTCCTACTGAACGACGGCTAATTCCATGCATATTGGCGAGGTCGGTAGTGGATAAGTGAGGATTTTCTTCCAAAGATATTTTGAGCTAAACCTTCATTACTTGCACTTTTTAATCGTCCACTTTTTGGAAAGTTGCTAACTGTTCCACTTGTGTCGTACCTTCGCAAAGTTTTCATCACTACTGAACGGGATATTTGTGTATTCGGATGAACAATGTTAAAAGGTCACAAACTTCTTGATCCGTCCTTTTCCTCTCCCCATACCCAATCATCATTAATATTTCTATTCTTTCTCGTTCACTTAATTCGGCCATTTTACGATCAACTTAAAAAACAATACAATCTTTTTACGTTCAAATAAAAAAACTAATAACTTATTTTGACAACAACTGTCACTTCTGCAATGAATTTCATGGACTACTAAACTTGATTCAGATTTAATTTGCGCCTGATTTAAACAAACACACGTGTATTCGACTATGGAACAAGCAGTGCTGTTGGCTGTGACGGTAAAATGACACTGATTGGCCAATAGAAATACAAATCCTTACCGAGCGGTTTGTTTATATCGGGCGTAAATAAAATCTGAACCAGCTACCATCGAATTTTTCCTTTCCTTAGTTACTTTTCTGTAAATATCTTGGTAGGTATTGTAGTAAACAATATCAAATCCGATATTTTTGTATTCGCAATAAAATGTTTCATCAGAAACTAAAATACTATACAGGGTGTTTCATTGCAAATTTTGAAATCGACGTTACTTCCGGTAAAACAGAAAATTCAAAATTGTAAAAAAATTTGGAAACAAATAGGCACTCTACTGCAGTATCCACCTTCCAAATTTCATTTTGATATCTCTAATAATTCCAGAGATATTTACTTGGTTCCACACATTTGCCCATCACTGTATATTATACATTCATATAGTAGAGATTTAATATTTAGTTAATACGCGTTTAGATATTCTGTTGTTATCTGGGTTACGAAAAACGTAAAGCAAAAATCCTTGCTTAAGTTTTCCAAACGTTTTTAATGAACTTATTAATACTACCAGTTTTATTCTTTCCTACTAATAAAAACCATATTCCTTTTTCATCCTATCCGAATTTAAAATGCCTAGTTTTTATTTTATATGATATTAAAACGAGTTTTATTCATTCAAATTAATAAGGACTTAATACTTAAAAAAATTATTATTGTTATCGGTGCGGACCTGCAAACTTGCGATTAAGAACTGTGCCCTTTCTGCTCTCGGCCACCATTGTCTTGTTACATTAGATTATTTGAGAGGGTATAAACGTTACACATGTATTTACTACATCAGCACCTCTATCGCATTGTTCTTAGCTTAGACGTCAGGGGGCTATCGTCTGGAGACAGTAGCCCCAGTCTCGTCTCGAATAAGATGTGGGCCATTGATGGTCCTTGGATAATAAAAGTGCAGCAGAATCTCCATCTGGTTATTGGTTATTGTCCTGAGGCAAGGTGGATGGCTAACAATAGCGGTATCTGCGTGGCAAACTTTATGACAGCCTATTTTTGCAGTCCCTATTGAAATGACCAATGCATTCACAGCAGAAACATTCTGTTGCAATTGTCTCAGGTTAGCGATCATTCTGGCAGCCTAACTCGGAATATCTCTTTTATAGTGGCTTGTATATCCGTATTCTACCAAGTTGTTTTTCGTGAAGCTGAAGGTGTTGTTATTCTGATTCTTTATTGTCAGCTAATAGAGAGTTTTTATGGGTTATCTTTGTTTAGTGGCCATGCTAATCATGCATTTTACAATTTGAGTCTATGAGGGGCATAACCGTCAGTGTTAACAGCTTAGAACACAAAATGAATGAAACTTTGGCCTGAATGATGCCCAAATTACTGTTTTAACAGGGCTAATAACAATTTCCAAGTATAATTATGGCAAACATTCATTTGCTTTAGATAGATAGTTTTCCAATTCGCAGAGAATAAAGTGACTTTGTGCAGTACATTGCCGCAATTTTCGGAAGTTATTTGGAACATACTTCAAGTGTTATGATAAAGTTTATGTTAACTTGGTAAACTTAAATAAAACATTCGAAGACACAGTTATTTCTTGTGTCCCTTTGTGCCAGGCAGTGCAGTAATTAGAACAATTGGTGAGCATTGTGGGGCATCGTTCGCAGTTGTGTGGTAATTGGAAAACACCGAAAGTTGAAGGCAATTTTAGACCTATTTCTATGTTTTCTGAAAAATTGAACTAGATTTGTGACAGAATTAGAAGGTGTTAGATATTTTGTTTTCACCTCAATGAGTTATAAAATAAATTCATTTCGCTATAAAGTATTAACTGACTTGTCAACTAAATAGTCAGTGAACATTTTTACTTAGGATCAATAGTACCTCTAATACGCTAGTAAAGTATCTTTGACAATAGCCATTTGCGCCATCTCGTGTTTTACTTGTGGAACGCTGGTTCTGTCAAGACCGTAATTTGTTTCCTGTGGTATAGATTAAAGTTTAGTTATACCCTAAAATGGAAAAAAAACATCATACCGAAAGTGCAGTGTAGTTGATTTTGAAAATACATCAAGGAAAAATCAAAAATTTAAATTCTACCGTTTCCTTAGATTTCTATAGCAATCGGAGAGGAAGGAAAAATGGATTACAGCAGTTCGTCATTAAGAGCAAATAAATTAAATTTCCAAGTTTTTCATTACTAAATACATAAAATTTATCACAATTGTTGTTCACTTAACAAAAAAAGATTTTATAAATCTTGTAATCAGAAAAGTTAATCATGTAGATATCTTTCTTTCCAAAATAAATTGAAATTTGAGGTTAACATAGTTTTTTGTTTTCTAATTAATATTTTCTTCTAAGAATAAAGAAAAAAAGTAACTTTTTAGTTACAGGAGGGATGAAAAGCCACGGCAACCAGGAATATATTCAAGGATTTGCTGCGCTCATTTCGATGGAGCAGAAAAATCAAACAATGTAGATACATAACAAAGTTTACAATTCAACTATCTTTCCTGTAATATATCAATATTCATACTCTTTTAAATAAACTAGCTGTCGCCTAGTGGTCGAAATTCGACCAATTGTGTCAATATCTCTGGCAGGTTAAGTAACATGAAAATTTTATCGTGACATTCTATCCTAGGACTTTAGGGAGAACAGCAATTACACAGAACGGATCCAGATTCGGAACCTCTGTGTGATAGTTTCCTCCAAAATCCTAGATGTCGGTCTTACATCTCGCTTCTACAAATAAGTAACGAAATTCAAGTTTTTTTCAAATATAATTCATAGAACTTTATTTGTGTTCAAATTCGTAATTCTTAATTTAATATGACAACAATTCAACTGCTAATGGGCTACCCTACATATTTATTTTTTCTAACCCCCCTGTATAGCTATAATTGCACTCAATTCTCTAACATTTATTAAAATCCTCATTATAATAATTTTATCTCATTATATATTTCCACCACCCTGTATATGCAACTGCTTATGGACCACGCATAATATTTTTTAACATTTTTCAACCACCGGGTAAACCATTCTGTATATGCCACTGCCTATGACCCACCATATTTACTCTTTTTGTTTATGAAATTTTTAATTATCTTCTGTAACTATAATTCTACTCCGACCTATATTTCAATCATTATATATATGGAACTCTTCGGGGTCTACTCTATAAATCATTTCCTTTTCTAACATTTTTTATCACCATCCTGTATATCTATAATTCCTCTTACCCTATATTTCATCTTAACTATATATACAACTGCTTATGGGTTACGAAATGTTGAATTTCCATTTCCGCCACCCTGTATATGCATCTATGTATAACATTTTTTGCACCACCCTGTATAACTGTAATTTTACTGCACCTTCTATTCCAAGAACCCTGTAAATTCAACCGCTAATGGGCTTCCCTATATAATTATTTTATTAGTTATAATTGCACTCTACTCTATATTTTAAACACCCTAAATATGCAACTGCTTATGTGCCACCCATTAAAAAAATGATGTCTAAAATATCTGGAATCGCCCTGTATAATTATCATATTCAACGATTACTTTACCCACTAAACAATAACAACGCTTGCATGCCACTTCCAGAAGTACATGCTCTAAGTATATAACAGCATTGGTCTGTCTATATATAATTACTCAATGGTTTGAGTCTGGCGGCGGCGGCCAAAGAGATTAATACTGTAGAGCACGCGAAGTAGCGGAATTCATGTAATATCAATAGAAAGAGAGAGAGAATACGCGTGTCGTTCCTGATTGGTCAGTGTCAGTGGTGACGACTACTATTGGTAGGGTAGAGACATAGCAAGCGTTCCCTGATATTGTGTTTCTCTTTCTACTGTTATTAGCAAGCGCTCCCTGATATTGTCTTTCTCTTTCTACTGTTATTACACTGCCACTTACAATAACGCCCATACCTAATTCACTCTACGTATAAACCTCTTTGGCGGCGGCACGCGGCACATTCATTTGTTTGGCATTGACATTATTGACGTAAATAATGAATTTTTATTATATTTTATTTAATGAATGAACCAATATTATAAATTAAGATTAGCATTCTGCACTGAAGGTCGTCAGTAGCTACTAAACAAAATAAAAATGAAGAAAATCGGTTGAGAAACAGAGGAGAAAATGGTACCTAATCGTTTTGTCTTAGCCTATTTATATATAGATAACACTTTTTATTCTCATTATTTTTATTTTTTTTATTCTTTATTAATATTTATTACAAAAGCTATAAATAATATATAATCAATATTAATTTTTTTGTGAATTAACATGCATATTTGCATCTGTTGTTGCTTCATTATACTTGTTCCAACTTCCAAATTTTTATCTTGATCCATTAAAACTTCATCGTCAGTGAAATCTACCAACAAATAATATATAATGAATAAAGTTAATTTGTTTTTTTTTTCTTATATATATTTACTTACTATTGTTAATCTCAATTGGAGCTGCATTGACTCCTGAAGATGGAATTTTTTCTTGTTGTAGGTACTCGTAATCTTTCAGCCCACAAACCAGCAAGAAGATTTTGCTTTTTATATACATATTGCAGGAAATATAGTTGGATTGAAACTTTTGTTATGTGCCTTGTTTACTTTTTTCCCAAGCAATTTGACCACTGCAAATCATTGAATTCGTTTCTAGTTGAGATGGATTGCCCCACTGCTGTAATTAAAAAATCTCAATTTTGTTAATAGACTTTGACAGAACCAGCGTTCCACAAATAAAACACGAGATGGTGCAAATGTCTATTGTCAAAGATACTTTACTAGCGTATACGAAAAAATTAACAGTTTGAAAATCTAATAAGAGATTTGTAATGAGTCCGCGTTAAGTTCTCTACATATGGGAATCGTTATATTATTAAATTTACAAAAATAATTATTCTTTATAAAAAGTTCTAAGTGGTCTTAAAAATAAAACAGGCAAGCCAATTTTTTTTCATCCGTTGTAAAAACATGAATTGCTTCCAAGAATAAAGTACCTTTATTTTTGACAAAACTTCAACATTTTAATTGTTCCCATTTTTGACGTTTTTGACATTTTTGTCATTTTAAACATTCGACATTTTTGTACTGTCATGCTGATTCTTCAACCCATCCAACGGCTGTACAATTCGATGAACGACACTATTTGCAAATCTCCAAACGTTTATGAAAATCACCTGAATAGTTTCTGTCTGTGGCGCATCCATATTTGACAAAAGTTGATTGTAAAGGGTTCTCATTTGTTTTAAAACCATAGTAAGAATATGTTTTTTTTTTAATTTTAAATTTATGAAATTTAGTTTTATCTCTGCCAATAAGTTATTTAGAGTACTGCTTCATACTTTTTTGGTTTTCGAAAAGCACCAAAGTCAGCCAATGTTGATCATAAATTTTTATAATTTTCTGACTTTTGCTTTCTGGATATAACTCAAAATACCTTTCGTACTGTTGCTATCAAATTTACAATAAACTATTAACATATCTTGTTTTTCTTCATTTGTGAAACTCGTTGTGTTTGAAACTATGGGTAGTCAAATTTCATTCGACAAGTACTGTCATGTTTATAAAAGAAAAGTATGTGGTTTAGTAAGTCCAGCTGGAGATGATATTTTTTTATTTAATTGCTTGTGCTTTTAAGAAAGGAAATTATAATAAGTTTTATACTAATGAAATCAGATTGAAATGCACTATTTTTATGGAAAAGTCTAATATGACGTTCGTAAGAGAATAAAGTTGATGATGGTAGCCTAAAAAAAAGTGGCAATGAAAACGTGTTTTTGGTTTTGCGTTTCCTCATCAAATAACTCTGCAAAAAATTTTTCTTTCTCTATTTTTTTCGAGAATCTTCGGAAGTATTCGGAAAACGACAATTTTTAAAAACGGTATTTTTTCTAGCACTGAATTACGCATTACCATTTAAATTTCTTCGTACCTTTTGTAGTTTCACAGATCACAACACAAAATGAATTATCCTGTATGTACAATATATATAATGTTCCAGTTAGGAAATGTCGTTTTTCAATTTCTCACACTCTCGACTTCCTACTCTTCAGGATACGAGATTACGTGTGCAAATGAGGAATTTAATGAAGCCTTTTGTGAGCTGCTCTATGTCGGTTTGAAACTATGATGATGAAAATTAATTTTAACACAGACTGATTTCGAAGGATAATAACATAAATTTTCGTCACAATGGAATTCAAATATGATTTATATTACGACATTGAGCTTAAAGCAATTAGTTTAAGTGGTTTGTTCTGGATCGAGTAGTGTGTGGGAAGAATTTCCTAATGTATGTGAATTGAAAAGGGTGAAGATTCTGTCTCCAGCGTGTCAACATTTATTAACAATTTAAATGGTAAAGAATGGATAAATATTATGTATATACTTCTTCCTAAGCAATCCTTTTTATAAATTTAAATTATGAAACATAAGAAATTTAATTTAAAAATGCAACAAAATATAAAATGGTACTTAACAACTGACGAAGAAAATACACGAATATACTATTCTGGAAAAGTTAACTTGTTGAGAGGGGAATTAACAATTTTTCCAATAGGAAAGTCCTTCGGAAAATTTAAGGACCGGTTTTTGAAAAGCACAAAATTCCCAAAAAGAAAATTGTGCTCTATCTCAGTTATTTGTACTTTTATTTTAGTATTAAGAATAGTGTTTCACAAGGACTTAATATAACTATTACCACAAAATCATTCATTTTTGATCTGTCTCAAGATTTATAATAAAATTATAGAGATAGGTATAGTTGAAATGTAATGTTCCTTTATATTGATTGCACGTGGTTACTGTAACAACTTCGACTTCTTTCATCGCATCGCTATAAAATAAATATCAGTTTCAAATCCGTATACTCTTTGAAAACAAATATTTTTTTAAAATTTTTGTGCTGAATCTTATGTATATTGTTGAGTTAATGAAACAGTGTATTATCGGTTAACATTTTAGCTAAAACATATAAAAATTCTTCGGGCTCTATTAGCCACTCCTATAACTGTAATTAGTGTCACAGGAAACTCTTTACTGATCTAGCGCAAATAATGATTGCACAAATAATTGAGTTGCAATTTAAAAAAGCATGATATAGGGAGACTTCCAACAGAAACATATTTTCGGTCAAAGAATATTAAAATAACCAGTAATTTGTAAAACAATGAAGTGTAATTATGGTGCACCCTGCATACGTACACACTGTATACTAATACCTTGTACACTTCCTGTATTTGACCATAACAAATACTTCGCTCTGTATACGTAAACTCCGTATTCGCATACACTATAAATCCCTCTATATTTGTATCTTGTGTACTTCTACAGAAACTTCGCCTTGTTTACAATTATCCTCTGTTCGTATAGTTCGATACTTAAATCCTGTACATTTACACCAATGTATTTAATTCAGCTTTTATATGTACCCCCTGTATACTTGCACGATGTTAACTTACCTCCTATACACTTACACTCTGTATATGTACATCCTGTGTGCACTACTGAATATACTTGACCTTGTATACTTGACCTTGTATAGCCTTTGCATACTAACACGCACTTTACTGACACCCTGTATATTTAAACACAGTAAACTTACACTCTGTATATTTACAACTTATGGTACTCTATTTACTGGCACAGAAAGATTGAAAAGAGTGGGAAACAGATTTAATATTTAAACAACTTTCAAAACAAGAAATACACTGAAATCAATTATATCAAAAACTAAACCAAATAACGTAACACAAAACTCAAAAAACAGCATTTATAAGATTCCTTGCGAAAGTAATATAAAAAAACGACAATTCGAAGAGGCAAAAATTTGTGAACATGCCTGGAACCTTGGTCATAACATAAAAATTCAAAATTCAATCATATTACACAAAGAAGAACACAACACAAAACGAAAGCTGAAAGAGTCTGCTTTAATTTTATTAAATGAAAGCGATTGTATACTTCTATAGAATTCAGCCGTTCCTGGCTGCTAATAATCAAGGATAAAATTAATAATGGTAATAACCTTTTGAACAACCCTATATCGGGATAGTTCATAAGGTTTTTCCTACGTTTTCCCTTATGACTTTAATGAGATCCCTGGAACATCAGAATTTCTTTGGTCTTATAATAAAGTCGTACCTAGGAACGCCACATGAAATTCTAAAGATAACTCTTTCAAATTCTTCCAATTTGAAAGAAGCTTTGTTATTTTACATGATCTTTAAAATGTTTGTTCTCCCCTGTATATATCACATTCGCAGTAAATTCCCTTAGTTACATCAGTTTTATTGTCAAACATTAATGTCAAATTTTGATTACGATATTTGTCATTGCGAATCGTTTCATTTTCTGTTCATTTTGTGTAATACCATTGAAAACGAGGTCTGATTTAGACCTTGAAACGTTTGGACTTTTGCAATATACAGACTTTCAAGTTTATGTGGTGTTATTCCCAAAGAACTTAGAAAAAATAAAAACTAGCGCAATGTATTTACACTCAATTTACTCCCTAAAAACCTTGCCGGTAAAGGATGGCCTGATTGCTAACAAAATTAAAGGGCATTGTCCGACGCTCATATCTCGAGTTTTTAAAGCCAAGTTCAAAATTATCGCAATTACACCTCGTGCACTGCTACTTTACCCTGTATATAGACCCCTATATGCTTATATCTTGTAAATTTGCACGCTGTATACTTACACCCAGTATACTTACACTTAGTTTAATAACACCGTGCATACTTGACTCCCGCCCAAATACTGTATATTTTCACTCAATTTATTAATGACCTGTTTATTGGGTTTCCGTCCAATCACTGCCGACAAACGTCTTCACCAGCGGCGGATCCAGACACGTGCTTCCTTAGACTATTATATATTATAAACCCATAGAAGTGACCTTCTTCTAGGCTCTTGGAGTTAAGATTACCTCGTTTTAATATTAAATTTACTAACTTTCAGGCTCTCGGTGGGAGCGATCGCCCCCATCGCAATTTTACCAACCAATTTGAAACTTTTACACAATCAAGTTACTAAGAATTCGACAATAACTTTTAATATTTAATGAAACAGAAAACTGAGCTCACCCATGTCCACTGCTAAACATTAGGTAACTTTCCATGATGCAAATATACCAATGATACCCTGTATTTTGCTGAACTATGTTATTTGCCGGGTTAAGTTGTATTCTATATTTTAATCAATGATAACTAATATAAATGGACCCGGCACTCTCATATACGACCAAAGGAAAAATGGGTTGAAACATGAGACAAAAATAGAAAGAGACACAGATATATTTGTTTACAATTATTCCGGCTCCAACAGTAGCCCAAACTACATTAAATCAAAGGTCATGTTATTCAGATTCAAAATAATAGAACTACGTACATAATCCACAAATATAAATATATTAAAATCCACTGAAACATCTGCACAATAACAAAAACAATTAATTGCTTAATTACTAATATGTAATAGTAATTATCAAAATATTGATTTCTTCACGTAAAATGTAGTTTTGTTTACTGCTTAAATGACCTTTTGTAAAACTCAGTTAACACGTTTGTGATCTGACACTTGCCGGTGAGAAGATAATTCGGCAAACGAATATGCCGCTTTCCTGCATGTAAAACACAGAAATAACACTTTATTATTGTTTTTTACAATTATACAAAATAATCACTAATTTTGAAAAAGTTTCAACCCCAAAACACTTTAAAAATTATCAATTACGAAGTTAACCTCAAATTAAAATGTAAGCAAACTTGTGCTATTGCCAGCTGGACATAAGCGGCGTAAAGTATCGCCGTTCAGGCGTTCAGTCAATGCGTACATAAACCTAGATTTACGTCTTAGTGCTTACAATGGAAAGAAGTTTGGCATTGTTTACTATTTTCCGGCAACCATCTTTCAACCCGTTTTTAATGTAAACAGGCAGGTCCATTTATATTAGTTGTCATTATATAGTCTTCACAACAATAACTAACTAAACAAAAAATAAATATAGGGGGCGATGGTTCAGCATATGAGGCATTATATTTCAAACTAAATGGATTGTCACATTATTACCCTTTTTTGATAACGTAATTTTTATGTTAAATATATAATAATCTGATGCAGCTTTATAAAGAAACCCCTTGCCGTTATTGAAATAAAGTTCACTTTTTCGAACACTTGCAATAAAACGTGGGATGCAGCCATAAAAAGTATATTATATTGAATGTATGATGTTATAGTAGGGTGATAATAAATCATGTTGGTTACGCCCATGCAGAAAAAAATACAGAAATTGGGAAACTAATTTGATTCACCCCAACAAATGGTGCCGCCAATAATCTGAATTGAAGCATAAATGACATACAAAATTTAAAAATTAAATATATCAGTCAAAAAATACTCAATTTTGGTCCTTTAATGTACAAAAACAGAATAATTTCGACAAATCAGTTACATTTGATAAAAGATTTCCCCGGCTATTGTTTACTACTATACTTCCTACTATACTATTTAACTTATAACAACTTAAATACTGAAATTGAGTATTATATTATAACTTTATAAATAATGTTCACAAATACACAATTTAACAAACAAAATCACCCAAGTTATTCTAACTTCTATTCAATTTTCTAAATTTCAATTGCTTCACCGACTCTTATGTAGCACCCCTCTCTATTTACAAAGGATTAAGTTGTTAAATCAACCTTCAACAGAAAATTTCGTCTTCTGTGCAGTATACTGGGACATTTTCGGAAACTTTTGTTGTCTATTTGGAGTATCGACCAATACATATTTATAGACAGAGTTAATTTGGGTAGCGAATCCCTAAGAACAATTAGAGAAATTATAGCAATTAATTCTGGCCACCTACGTTAGAGATTGAGTTTAGCAACAATCATCGTCGTCTTGAGCAAGAGACAACTCTACTATTCTTCTTAATGATCCATCTTGTTCTTTGGGGATTGTACAGCCGAACTTTATCCTTTTGTTGAATTCCGGTACAATTTGTTTTCTTCTTATTGTCACTTGCAGCTAGCATGCACATCCTTCCCAGCTATAAGTGGTTAAAAAGCAGGTGTTAACTCGTATACAGCGGATATACATGCGAGCAAATTCACGGACATTTGACTCAAATGTCGGAATGTAGTTCCAATAGTACCTCAAATCAACTGAACAGTTAACCATTAAAACTGGTTTGTCAAATTGGTACCAAATTATGTATGTAGATAGTTTTAACAATCTAAACAAAAGTTCTCATGACACTAATCCCCGAAATCAACTAAGATCAGAAGCTTCAGTGGTTTCAGTCAAATCGAACCAAATTTTGTTCAGAATCTTGTAATAGTTGACTGAGCTGTAGAATCAGCAAGATAAATTGAATTTGAAATTATGAATTAAGAACACAGTAGATATAAGTCTCATGGTACAGACTTGTCACAAGATGTGACGAAAGTCGATCGGTAAACAAGGTAACGAAGTGGAATCCATTATGCAGAAAAAACGTGGGCCAAGAAGCTCCTACTGAGACAATGTGGACACAACAATGAATCCAAAAAGTTTGCAGGACAAAAATTTGGTTATACAAGAACTACACATTTATTTTTAAACATCTCTGTCTCTATGGCATCATCTTTAGGTAAATTTAAGATTGGGATAGAAAGAGGGTGGAAAGGAAACCATCTTATCAGTTCCAAGACGGATTATATGAATTCCTTATATTAAAATTTCTCACATATTTTTAAACAAAAGACTTTCTGGTCTCTTATACATTTTTTAAATTTAATTTTTTAAGAGAAATTCCAGCGTTGCAATGCAACAAACATATCAGATCAGTGGTATTTACCTTAAATGAAACACAAAATTTTTTGAGGCATTTTATTAAAAAAAAGTTTGTATGGTAATGCAGTTGGACAAAAACAAATATCCTAAGATAAGTATGATTGTATGGAGAATATTAACATGCACCGTAACCATAGTACTGTATGCCAAAAAAGTTATTATAGCAATCTGCAAGAAAATATTCTGAATTAGTGTTGATTGAACATTGAAATAAATACTTTCTGAAAGACACTACCGAAAAATTCTAGATATAAACAATGTCGAAAATTGCAATGACAAATAAATAAGTTAAGAAATTAATCATTTGTGTCCATCAAAAAGCATATAAAATGTAA
Organism: Octodonta nipae; assembly: GCA_034190945.1. Lineage (NCBI taxonomy): Eukaryota > Metazoa > Arthropoda > Insecta > Coleoptera > Chrysomelidae > Octodonta > Octodonta nipae. The sequence continues at coordinate 94,057,478 of CM067221.1, forward strand.
TTATTTAAATCAGTTATAATAAACTGCCCATATTAAAGAAAGCAGTGCACAGATCTAGATTTAGTCAAATATACGCATACAGGAGCTACATTTTCTGACGGTATTGCTTTGTCAGCATTTCTAGAAAGCGTCTACCTGAAAAAGAGGGCCTGTTGTGGCCTTTTATAACTACAGCTCTAATGGAAGGTTTGACATGAACGAGGCTTTTTTGGTTTTTGCGAAGTTTTCTCCACAACTTGAAATTCCAGGAAATGGCGTGAAATTTTGGATGACTTACCTAAAACCAACGGGATTAAAAGTATAATATTCAAGGAAAGCAATTTCCATTAATGTTCAACAGACTTTGAAATGGAACTAATCCTTCTGTTTGAGGCTTAGTTAAACTGTTATTTAGCTCAATTTGGTCACCAATTGCACTTTAATTTACTAATACCTTTATCAGCGTCTGTAATATCTAATAGGTTGAGAAGTATGCCTTGGAACTCTCCAATTCTAGCGTTTTCAGTTGATCTCCCCGGGGCTATGGCTCCTGGTTAGTTGAATTAAATCTAGTAATGCACGTGAATATGTATGGCCAGGTGGTGCACGTTCAGAGGAGTTTAAAGAAACAATTGAGCACAGGGTGATAAGATAAAATTATAAATACAATTACAAAGGTGTTTTGAACAACAATTTTAAAACCGGAATCAGAACAACAGGAATCTATCTTTTCGACTCAGACCGACAATGTCAGCTGTTTAAAGTGCTAGATAAATACTACAATAAAAAGTTCCCAGCAAGGGCAGAATACCTGCCAGAGTAGTCACAGGCAGTTGTATAAACACTCGAAAGAAAAGACTGGAAAAAATTATATGTTAGCATGCGAATAATTGATGACTTGTTCCATATAGAAGAAAGTCTAGTCTACTTCTGAAACTTCTAAATCCCGATCACATCAAAGAGAAGCTTAATTAGGCTTCGAAAAGAAAACTTAAGGAAAATTTGTTAAATATTGAAAGTGTTTTGTCCAGTAAACGGATTTGTGACATGTGTAGCAAAGACAGTACAAACATTATTTGTGTGAAGAATTTAGGGCAGTCCTACTAAGTAGTGAAATACAATTTTTATGAATAATGGTTATTACAGATACACGTTTCCGGCTGATTACCGATCAAAATAGGGACGCAAAAATTAAGAGCAAGAGAATAATAATCCTTCAGTAGCTCTCTGCAAATAAGAGACATATTCATTGGAGTTTAACGACTACAACCCCCATTTGCAACTCTTTTAAATAAGCAATTTCATACTATTGTACAGACAGAAACATAAACATTGTCGATTCTTTAAAACAAATTAAGAACGAATATATCTTAAAACATTTTTACTTATAAATTAAAAGTAAGAATAACTCATGATTATCTGAGGGTAAAACTTCAAATTGTCATTAATAAACTATTAATTTGTAGAACAGGACAACTGGACAAATAGTAAGTTATGTAGGACCTACTAGTGCTTCTTATAGGTATTGGCAAAACTTGAAAATGTCAATACAAAGTATTAGTCATGACTAATGGTTTGTCTAATAGCCCGGAAACCTAAGACTAGACAACAAATTAATCAATCCAATAGACCTTTTTTGAACAAAAACTTCAAAAGAAAATTAACTAAAACGCTTGAAATAATATTTTGTTATAACAATTAAATACTTTTTCTGAAGTCGGTGCCAATTTGCGAAGTACAACCTATAAATGTACTTCACAAAATACTTTGACTTTAGCTTGGCACCGACTTCAGAAAAAGTATTTAATTGTTCTGGCAAAAAATTATTTCAAGATTTTTAGTTAATTTTCTTTTGAAGTCGGTTTTTGTTTTTTTAAATATATTTATTTTACAATTTACTCCGAGAGATCCCGAAACTAATTCAATTTCTTTTCAATTTGTCACATGTTCCGAATAAAATTTTTCCATATTTTTAATACCGGCTACTCCACCAAGGCATTAAGTTTAAGAAAATAGGTAAAACATTTTTTCCCATTTCCTTTCTATGAAACGATACAAGCTATGTTATTGAAAAAAATATGGGGCCACTTTGGGATATCCCGGAACTAATAAAATTTCTTTCCAATTTGTCCCATGTTCCGAATAAAATGTTTTCCATGTTTTTAATACCGGCGACTCCACCAAGGCACAGATTATAAGAGAATAGGTAAAATTATAAACATTCCTTGAGCCATTTGCGAGTAATCGGTAAACAAACGAATTGAGGACCTCCTTCTTTTTGAAGTTGGTTAAAAAAGGCAACTGAGATTAGAAAATGAATATTATAGACGATCTCAATAAAATATTAACATTTCAATAAGTAACTAATTGGCATATTGAATACTATCGAGATTTTTATTGGCAATAGAAAATTCTTTAATATCCTCATAATTTCCAGGTCAAATGTGATACCAATTACTTATTATTCCGTTATTGTCATAAATTCATCAAAAGTCTTTTTAAATGTTGTATGATTAATTCTTCCAAACTTACTTCTACAATATATCTCGTTGCAATGCTCTTGGACATTTCTTACGTCTAATAATTTCTGACAACAATAACAAGAAAAACAACTCGTGTGATAGGCTCCACTGGTAACAATAATTTTTTCAGCAGCATACACCTAAAAGTATATATCTTATTTAAACAACATGGCGGTTTATTATCGCACAAAATTATAATAACCGGTATATTATATTCGGTTTCGCAATTGGGACTATAAGTTGCCCTCATAGATTCACCTAGTCTTGGGCCTTTCGCTCTTCTGCCTCAGAGTTGGAATCCGTTCAAAAAACATAAAAGTCGTATACCATATTCAATTAGATGGAGATGGTCATAACATCTAAGTTGCTTTGAGTCGATCATGTCAATAATAGGACCTTTCTCTCTAGGATCTTAGTATTTCTAATTTTGCACCAGCTTCTCCGCCTTCATGGCCAGGGGTCTATTTTTATGTGTTGCATTTTTTCTAAAACTTTAGGTCCATTCGTAGCTATACGGTCTTGCAGATTCAAACTTTGATTAAAGCTTGTGTGTTCCAAAAAACTAAGTGTAACTGTTTAATCTTACTTTTCCTTGATTTAATCGAATGCTCTGTTAACTTTATTAGATTCCATACAGAGGTTTCCTCAACATGCAGTCTTTATCCTCGGCCAAAATCATCTTATCATCGACAAACACAGCTTGAGTAATTATTATTTTCCTGTATTTATACACTTGTTGGTTTTCTTTTAATTCTACTGATTTAGTGCGACGGTTATATATATTTCAGGAAGAGTAAAGACTCTAGAACAACTTTAACTTCATCCTTTCGTTACAGGAAAGTATTATAATAGAATAATTTTCACTTTAATATTGAGTGATGCTTCCTCTTGAATGGTTTTACAACTCTTGTGACTCGTTTAAATTAGGCCTATGCCGCTATTACTTGCACTGCCTACCGGCATTATGCCGCCGTAGGGTGGAGAGCAATAAAGTGCTAACCTGTTACTGCTCGCACTACCAGTTTCTTCACTACAACACAAAGTCGCTCATTTGGGGAGTGGCAGAGAGCGCGAGCAGCAGCGTCAGCACTATGAGACGTAAGGTGTTTAATACTCGAACTGCCCACTTCTATCTCTACTTCCCTGCTCACTTCGGCATAATGTGAAGAAGGTATTAAGTGTAACTACCCTGTTAGCCCCACTGTCTGTCAGGGCGGATTTATTTACTCACATATCTTATGCTTTCTTCAACTTTACAAATACTAAATATGCCTGACAAATTATTGTCATTAAAAAAGATGAAGTAATGCAGTAGGTACTTTGGTTTTGCTGTGGGAATAACCTAGGCTGTTTTCACTGATTTATTTTTTTGCTTATGTAATCACAACATCTATTTGATTAAGTTTAATTAAGTTATTTTAGTAATAATCCCAGAGGTTAGCAACAACCTAAAAATCAAAAACAAAACCGAAACATAAAATTTAGAAACGAAGTGTAATCAGTTCCATTTTAGATGAATTTTCTGTTCACTTTTAAAACATTTTAAACGATTTTTACATTTAAGATATTATAAGCCAAAATGATTTAAACTTCAAAGTTCAAAATATAATAAACCAAGAATAATATACTAAAATGAACAAATATTACGATATTTTAGTACAGAATAAAATGTATGGTTAACTTTATAATCACAGATATCAATTTACGTAACCAAACGCAACACTCAATATTCCAAACCATTACATTTTTAATGTCTTTGTGAATTTTATAAATTCTCCATGTATTTGGTGAACAGAACAACGACTACTAATATTGTTTTCGAAAACATCATATTTTTAAGATTACTTAAAAACAACAAACACTTGGTTTTATTTTTTCTGAGTTCTTTGGGGATAACAACCACATAAACTTGAAAGTCTGTATTTTTCAAAAGTCCAAACGTTTCAAGGTCTAAATCAGACCTCGTTTTCAATGGCATGAATACAAATTGAACAAAAAATTAAAAAATAACGGAGATTTGCAATGACAAATATCGAAATCACAATTTGACATTAATGTTTGACAAAACTGATGTAATTAAGGGAATTTACTGCAAATTTGATATATAGAGGGTAGCACAAAAAAAATTAAACATCATGTGAAATAACAAAGCTACTTTCAACTTGGAAGGATTTGAAAGAGTTATCTTTAGTTCTTGCCTGTCCCCAGACCAACATTTTCATGGAAAAATTTGAAGAACAAATAATTTTTACGAAAGACAATAAACCTTTAGTTTGGTGGCGTTACGTCGACGATATATTTACTATTTGGGAACACTCTCTTGAAGACTTACATGTATTATTAAACAACATCAATAACAAAGAACCAACTATACAATTCACATTAGAAATTGAGCAAAATAACACACTACCTTTGTTAGACATCTTAATAACAAAAACACAATCGTCATTTGATACACAAGTCTACAGATAGCCGACTCACACTCACAGATATCTCAATTTTAATTCTAATCACCCAAATACCGTAAAAAAGGCATCATTATCTTTATATGATAGGGCAAAAATCAATTGTTCTCATATGGATAAATTTAATAAAGATAAAATATTTATGAAATGTTTTATCTGCTAGCAATTATCATCAAAAGTTCATTAATAAAATTGAACACAAAATAATAACTAACATTCAACACCAAGCTACTCCAAACAATACTAATACCCTTGATAACAACATTACTACAACAACCATACCATACATACAGGGTCTTTCAGAAAGAGTTAAAAGAGTGGGAAACAGATTTAATATTAAAACAACTTTCAAAATAAGAAATACACTCAAATCAATTTTATCAAAAACTAAACCAAATAACGTAACACAAAACTCAAAAAACTTTTTTATAAGATTCCTTGCGAATGTAACAAATTCTATATTGGAGAAACGTCTAGGCCTATAAATGTTCGAATATATTGGAGAAACATCTAGGCCTATAAATGTTCGAATAAATGAACACAAAAATTATATAAAGAAACGACAATGCGAAATGTTAAAAATTTGTGAACATGCCTGGAACTTATATTCAATTTCAAAATTCAACAATATTACACAAAGAAGAACACGACACGAAACGAAAGCTGAAAGAGTCGGCTTTAATTTTATTAAATGAAAGCGATTGTATAGCCAGTACTTCTATAGAATTCAGCCGTTCATGGTTACCAATAATCAAGGATGAAATTAATAATGGAAATATCCTTTTGAACAACCCTATATCGGGATAGTTCATAAGGTTTTTCCTAGGTTTTCCCTTATGACTTTGATGAGATCTCTGGAACATCAGAGTTTCTTTGGTCTCATTTTTGGCGAATGTGCTATCTTATAACAAAGTCGTACCTAGGAATGCTACATGAAATTCTAAATATAACTCGTCCAAATTCTTCCAATTTGAAAGAAGCTTTGTTATTTCACATGATCTTTAAATTGTTTTGTGCTACCCTATATATATATATATATATATATATATATATATATATATATATATATATATATATCTCAAATTTGCAGTAAAATCCCTTAGTTACATCAGTTTTATTGTCAAACATTAATGTCAAATTGTGATTTCGATATTTTTCATTGCAAATCTTCTTAATTTTTTAATTTTTGTTTTGTTCAATTTGTATTCATACCATTGAAAACGAGGTCTGATTTACACCTTGAAACGTTTGGACTTTTGAAATATACAGACGTTCAAGTTTATGTTGTACTTATTCCCAAAGAACTCAGAAAAAAAAATAAAAACCAGAGATCCCACAATTATCATTTAGAAAACAACAAACACTTGGTTAAATTATCACTTTTTTCATTATTTCTTTCTATATGTTTCGCCAAGTCCGGCTTCACCAGAAATTGAAAATACAATGAAATGAATCTTCATCAAGTGAGGACTGAAACAATCATCAACATATTTTTATTAAGCCTTGACTTCTACCAACAACATGTACTTGAGTTGTCTGAATTTGGCAAAAAATCTACTCACACTAATACGTATTTGAATTTTAACTCTCATCATCCATGTTTATATATTAGTTATTATTAGCTCAAGTAACTGTTTGGAGATCAATATATTCAATAAAAAAATATATTGTAATTTCTCCTAAAAGCATCCAAAAAAGCTTAGTCAAAATTGAACCCAAAACATTCATATACGAAAAACTTAAAAATGCATTTTTTAAATTGCTTTTGGATCTAATAAATCGGAAAAACCGCTGGGGATCTAAATGTCTGAATATTTGGACATAAATATCTAATAAGCAAAAACAATTCAAATAGTCCATAATTATGTACGAAGGTCATAAAACATAGTTTCATAATTTATCTACATCACACGTTCAGACAAAGAAAAACACAACACGAAACGAAAACTAGAAAATGTGTCTTAATTTTGTTAAATCAAAGCAATTACATTCCGTCTACTTTGTAGAATTTTAGATGCTAATAAATATAAAGACGGCGGATTTAGAAATGTTCATGTCGTTTTCAACAACTTTATATTGTGATAATTGGGAAAGTTTTTTTTAATGGGATCACTGGAACATGGGCCATGGGCACTAATTTTGAAGAAAGCACTAACCTATAAAAAATTCTGATACCAACACTTTAAAGTTCTTCCAATTTGAGAAGAGCTTTTCTATTATACATTGTTAAACATTTCAATGTCTACATTTATTATAATGTTCATTGATAACTAGACCTTAAAATGTTTAGTACGGTAGAAATATATAGAACATAATCATAATTAACCGTTTCATAAATCCAAAAAAAATTGAGTCACATATTTCGTTTGTCAACGAAATACCGAAGTTGTGAAAGTAACATTTATTTAATAATTTTCAAATAATATTTCTTGCATAAATGCAACATCATTGCAATCTTCGACTGTTTTTTAAATTTAGAATAATTTTACTTACCTTCTGACCACATCTTACACAAAGAGATTGACATATTGCTCGAACTTGGTTCATTTTACAATTACAAGGATTTATGTTTCCACAAACACAGTATTTCGGAAGTTTTTTGGGACAACATGAGCAATCTTGAGAAGATGGTTCACAACGGGTTTCACAACGATTGTTTCTGGGTGGTGTGCAAAATCTTAAACCAATAATCATTTTGTTTGCATTGTAGAGTAAAAATTAATAAAACTATACCTGACTGACGTATTACAACACTTCTTTTGACAAAACTTCACTTTAGGGCAGGTATTTGGAGACGGAGACTTACAACAACAACATTTTTGGGACGGGCACTGTTTTTGGGGACAACAAGGATCTTGCTTTGGTGGGCAACATTGATCCTGTTTACCTGGACAACAAGAACAATTTTGTTGTGGACTGCAACAATTTTTTGGAGGACGACAACATTTTGAAGGAGGACAGCACTTTGGTGGAGGATAGCATTTTATAGGCGGACAGCACTTTGAAGGCGGACAACACTTTGAAGGCGGACAACATTTTATAGTTGGATAGCATTTGGAAGGTGGACAACATTTCGACGGCGGACAACAATTTGACGGGGGGCAGCAATTGTTACATCCACACACTTCGGGAGGACACTTTGTTTGACACGGAGAAGGGTTAGGACATCGTTTAGATGGACTTAATTTGCGAATTTTAACACACGGCTTTGGTTTTCTTGGACAGCATGGCGAACAAATATCTTCGCAGCAATTTCTGAAAAAGTAAAAATTTCATTAAAAGATGTATCAACTTTTAAATTCCCAAGAATACAATGACAACAAACTACGATGACTAAAGTATATCAACTGAGTTCAATACAATAACAGAACTGCCGTGGAAAAGATACGCATTGATTCTTATTCCAATGCTGCCAAATCGTGTAAAATAAACTTTAATTTAGTAATGATACTGCCGACTATTTCTATGGTTTTAGTTGAAAGAATTAATTAGCTCCAAAAACAAATGTTCTTTATAAGACAATTCACAATACTTAACTATTTTTACTTACTACTACCTCGATGAGTCTCGTTGTCGTCTCTAAACCAACTAACTGCGGCCACTGGACTCACTTTTATTTTCTGTTGCTTTCTCATGAATATTCATAAAGCAATGGCTTTCTCTTTATCTCTCTCTCTCTCTCTCTCTCTCTCTTTCTCTTTCTCTCAGAACGATTCAATCAACTTGATGATGATTTCTTCGAAGACTCTCGAAATTCCTGTAATTTTTTCTCCATCGTCCGATTCTTATGCGGAAGATTAGTTTTTATATCAGTCACTAAATTCGCTTTAGTGGCGTAAAAAACGTAATAACATAATTAATTTGGTAATGTTTTCCATGATAGGGAGACAGATCCTAGGATTCCACAACGAATCGCCTGTAGTACGATTCTCAAAAAGCTTCGTAGTTGTTTGTCTCTAGGGTCCCTTCAACCACGAATAGCTTCTGTTTTTTTCGTCATTAGTTCGAATTCCTGATTCAGAAATTTACGTGGCCCAAAAATATACCCGTTTTCTTTTTATTTTTTAATTCTAGAGAATACTTCGCCGAGGTTCTGCAAGACGTCACTCTGCTGACCCCTGGACAAACCACTTATATGAAAAAACTTCAGGCACATAATATTAATGCCCAGTTAATTCATGATTTGTTCTTTATGACTAATGAAACTGCTGTCAACATAACCCTTTAAGTGGAAAAATTTAGATAACGTATATTTGGAGTAACTTACCAAATTACTGGTTATTCGTATAGAAAGTCTTTCTCGGGGGTGTTCTGACAAAAAGCAATAACTACAACCTGATTAACCCCTCTTTGTATGTACAAATACGTGTTTTGTGTATTGTGTAGATCTTTCTGGGGCGGGCAAGTTTAATCTTCAAAGGAGCCATTTGAAAATTTGACTGGCTTTTCGATCATTTTATAACGAGTGTTTTATTTCACTATTTTATAGCTTTATTTGTCTCGTACCTTTATTCAGCTCTACCGAAGCTCAGGATGCATCTAAATTCCCTGAGTTTCCGCATTTTTTCAAATTTCTTCTTTCATTAATTTCTTAGTTACATATGCCGGTTTAAATGTTGTTTGATTACTTCTTTTGTCTCTGGGAAATGTTGGTGTTCCCTTTTCTTACTTCTAAAGGTCTGGAAGTGTCATCGATATATCTATGCATAAGGCACATGAAACACTTTCAATAGAGTTAGGCTCGGAGGGGGATAAACTCTGGTAAAATAATAACAAAAATGTGTTCTCAATTGTCTGTCATTTATATATGGCATATAAGATAATTTTGTCAATGAGCAAGATCAAGCACTAAAAGCGTACACCAAATGATTGACAACAACTCCATACTGGAGTTTAAGTATTTGCAGTAGACAAGCTGATTTGGCACATACAGTACATTGAATGACAGTTTAATGATATTTTGGATAATTCTTTAGTCTTCAAGGTAAGTAGCTGGATATGAAACAGTTAGTTCACTGTTAAAATTAAGAGTATTTAAGCATTTCAATTGACGTTGCGTCAAATACAGATTCAACTTAATCTGCAGCCCAACGGTGAAGAAAACGAGCAGACATGAACATATACTTTCAAATACACACACAAAGACAAATAATATAAAGGTTAAAAACAGAAAATCCAGTAATTGCTTATCTACACGATAATCTCTCTCTAAGCATCTATATTTTTCCTAACATTAATCGTACAAAGAGAAAGACGGTTAGATAAAGAACTTTTGGAACTTACCCCTGATTTTTTCTTCCCATACTTCTGCTGTAATAATTGGCAACTTCAGGTGGGATGGGATAGGGAAAACAATATGCTTTGTCTGGGATACAGCTACAAGACCTCACACATTTTACCTTAAAAATATATAAAATTTTGTATATGTTTTGTTTAAAAGGTAAACTAATGTCTTTTTCTAACGAATTTACTTTGAAGCTAGAACAGTTTTGTCTAATACTTGGTGTAACGGACATATATTGTGTCTTGCTTGAACTACTGATAATATCAAAATTAAATGTTGGTCATATTATATACCCATAATGTATTTTGGGACAATCCAAAGGTATTTTAGTTTAGAATATGCTTTAACATATTTATATATTATTGCTTTCAGTTTGAAAAATTTTATTTATAAGCTATTGCTTTTACCGAAATTACTCAATGTGACCATTTTTCAACAATTGGGACAGATAAAACTTATGTTTTACTCCATTTCGCACGATCCCAGAGTCTTTTAAAGTTAAAGGCCAACAAAAAATGTTAGCCAAACCACTTGCTTTATTGGGTAGCAGTCTGCTGAAACCATAATGGAGCATCATTCCAGTATCTCACTATTTGCGTATTTATTGTTCCGTTAAAATAAAAGAGTACTTACTTCACCAAAGCATACAACATTGAAAAGTAACATCAAGGAACAGATTTTAAATTTTGCGGGTAATACTTGTTATTTTCAATGATATTGCGAATTGTTTTTTATTCTTGGTTTACAGTAAAAACGCACATAGGCCAAGTAGACTTTTCAAGTACTTCAATTAAATGTCAAACGTTTTTATTCTCGCAGCGAAAAAAATATTGATAGCTTTCCCTTATGAATTTTTAATAGAAAGGATTTTCTGAGTTCGTCTTATTGAATGAACTCAAGTTTTGTTTTGTTTCTTGAAAATTTCGTGTCATTTTATAATATTTAAGATTTTATTGTCATTTAACAAAAGCAACGTATTCCTGGAAGTTTCCTTGGACTTCCATGGTCTTGAAGTAGGTGATCTAACAACGTTTCAGAAATTCAGAGTATGGGTCGTATTTATATTATACCCTTAACCAGTCATGCGTCGCCGGTCATGGAGCTCTCCAAATATTTTTAATTTGGATGCTGGGCTGGCTAATTATATTTTCGTTCAAGACTGCAAGAAGTAACGAGAGAGGATTACTTGATACTCATAGGTTATATTCATTTAAAACTTGTTATTAAAAGAGCAAATCATCAATCACATACTGACCTAAAACATTTTTTACTGAAGACGGTCTTCTGTTTTACTGATTATTACATGTTGGACATTTAAATGGATACCATAGTAACTACATTAACGGACTATAAAACTTATGCAAATTAGTGTAAATTGGTGTGATTTAAAATTGATTTTAATAAGAGGTGCAACGGTTTTACAATAATATAGATAAATAATAAGCTCTCGAACGCTACTGGTACTGTCAGCTGAAAGGCTTGTCCTTGGGGGTTCGATCATGATTATCGTTCTCGTCCACCCTTAAATTTTCTTACCCACATTCTCACACGATTCTGAGACAATGTACTAGCCCCAAACTGTGCCTTCAAACGAGGTAAAATTTCTGAGGGTTTAACACCTTCATTGGTAAAAACTTTATGATAGTCTATAGCAACATAGACGAATGCACCTCTTGCTGGATCATGGTTGTACTCTGTACATACATAGGTACTGACGACAAAGCCAAACGGAAACGTACGGGGGAACTCAGCTCGTTTCCCCACTGCTCATAAACCAGCATCTAGCTCGAAACTGCAGTCTAAGCAGAATATTACCGTTTATATTTGATTTACCCTGGTATATAATGTATTTTCCTTGGAAAAAGCATTTTAAACAGAATGTCAATTCGATGACAGTCTACTCGTACTCTACCTGTAAGGGAAATCATGTTCTTCTTCCACTAATACTTATGCCTTGCCGAATACCAAAATGCAGAATTTCAAATTAAATTCCAAGACAATAGAACAAACCCAAAAGATTGTTAATATATGAAGAGTTGTGTCAAAAGATTTGATAATTACCATGTTCCATTCAGATTTATAAATAAGTAATTTGATGCAGAACGGGAGCAATGTAAACATCACCAAAAATAAAAAAGTGTTGAAAAAAATTACATTTGTGAGAAAACCTTCAAAGTCATCAAGTTGAAATGTTCAATATATATTTTTGATATACAAGTGAAACTTTTTGCCAAGGTCCATCGTTCTAAATTTTTTAGACAATAGCTACAAATGATTGAAAAATGAGCCTTTTTCACATTTTTCGCATTTTTCGCCAATTATTCACTTATTATTTAACTTATCCTATCGATCAACATCTCATTTAGTAGGTTTTAAAAATGCGCGTACAACACTTACCTTTGATATCGAAGTTTTTATTCTGTTGCTGAGAAGTCACAAAAACTGCTAACATTAACTTTTTTTTTCAATTTTATTCTGCCTATTTTGTGAAGGTTAATTGGGGCAACATCCAGTTTATTTTACGTTTTTTTGAGAAATTAACAATATACTTGTTACTAAGAACTGCATATTTAAAAATTTAAACATATCAAGCTCTGGGTCTGACATTGTTGTCAATGGAATTATAATAAAATGTAAGAAACTGGTTGGCAAGACTCATTTTTCGAATATTGATATAATTTTAAGGACAACTGCACTATACCGATAGTATTTGCCAGATGTGAGAAGTTTTCCCATACAAAAAATAATGAAATCGCATCTGCTTTGAACAATTTGTCTGGAAGATCTGATCTCACAATCAGAGCTAATGAGATAAAACTGCTTATGAAACGAACTCTGATGAGGTAATAGATCATTCTGCGGAAAGGATGTGTATTTAAAATGTGTATTAAATAGTACAATTTGTTGGAAACTCTCTAGTGAAGGTATGTGTACTTTGAATTGTATGTTGTGTACTCCGGTTGCATTTATCCTATATTAATGTTACAAATTAGTTATAAGAAAATAGGAAAAAAGAATAGAAATTAATTAAAAATTTATGTTCTCGGTGTATCAAGAATTCATACAAATTATATTTATTTTGGCAATTTTTGAATTATTAATCTTAAACAAAGAGGCGCCACTGTCAAGTTTTTGCCCCGACTTGGAAAAATCGCCGATGCCGGAGTCTTCACTCTAGTTGACTCTAGTAAGAATTTGCATTTAATAAAGTAAAATCTATCTGGATGTTTTGACATGGGATAATTTATTCTAGCAAGTAGGTATATTAAAATATAGGTATAGTTTTTCTTACTTTTCCATCATCAGGAAAACAAATTTGGTACTTCTTTCCGCATTCAGCTTTTGGCATACAAATTCGGTAACATTTTGGTATACAAATTGAGCTGGGCGAAGATACTACACGGCACGGTTTCATAGGTGGTGCACAAGTATTCGAACATTGTTCACCAGTTACACACATGTAGCATTTCTCGCAATAAATTTCACCCTGATACACTTTTGCTGAGCATCTGTCCAATTTCTCTCTACAAATTCCTAAAATTCAAAAAGACTAATTGCACTGATAATTTATGAAAACTGTGTTTTTGACAACAAAGGTATTCAGTGTCATTGCAGTGCATAAGCTCCATAATTACATTATACAGGGTATTTCAAAAAACATGTTTAATTTTTAAAATGAAGAGTGGTAAACTGTTTTAAAAATATCACGTCGTTTTGCAGAAAACTATCGAATCGTACTTACATCAAGTCTTTAAAAATTAACAAGTAAATAAAGGATCAAAATAACTGCCATCAGCTTCTCTGCAATAAAAACACAAACATTTTTTTCCATTCCTCGAATTCATTCGTATATTCGTTGCATTAGTGTGTCTCTTGTATGGACACACTTTCTATACAATATTTCATTTAAATGTCTTCAGAAATAACAATCCAAAGGGTTTATATCAGGTGAACGAGTTGGCCAATCAACATAACATCTGTGTCCGATTCAACCAACACCGTATGTTTCACGAAGATAAGCTCGAACCTTAGTTACAAAATACAGTGATGCTCATCACGCAAAAATCACACACAACCTCTTACATGCAAAGAAATTAATTCTGACAAATGAGTTCGTGGTTAACGCAATTACATAAAGCAATTGGCCTAATTATTTCGTTATCAATGTCAGCCCATATGTCAGCCTTGCCTTGCGTATGTGTCAGATCTTAGCAAAAATATTTTACAAAATATTAAAGGTTTCACACTCGTGAGAAATCACTGTGAATGTTACTTGCTTACGTGAAGACGTAGCAACCTTGTGCAGACTTGCCAGGTGTAGGGATTTTCCTGATTCTAGTGAGCTTTCAAGTGTAAAAAGGAAAGGGGATTTTGTTGGATAATTAGCCTATTATGAGAGAAAATTATTTCAACACAACACTATATAGAACATTAAAATAATTTAGAATTAATTATTCCTTGATTTTTCTTCATAAAACATAACACAAATAAAACTGATATCATTATTAAAGGCATTGCCATCTTTAGATGAATAGTGTTTTTGTTTGACAAGTTTAATTGACGTCAGGAAGAAAGTATTTACCGATATTTGCAATATATCAGATAGTGTTAAACAATACTAAAGATCATATAAATAACAAAGCTTCTTTCATGTTGGAAGAGTTTTATGTGCCCTCCTAGTGCGACTTAGTTATAAGACGTTTAACACACAAACTATCACGATATCGGGTTGTTCAAGTGACAGTTGCTGATACTAATTTCATACTTAATTATCGGCGACCAGGATGGTCTGAATTCTACGGCAGTAGAAGCGATTCAATTTTTTTTAATTTTCGCTTTGTTTTGTGTTCTTATTTGTGTAAAATAGTTGAATTGCGAAATTGTGTTTTATTACTTAGGTTCCAAGCCTATTCACATATTTCTGATTTTTCAAATTGTCGTTATTTAGTTCTACACTAGGAAGTACTTTTATTAATGGAGTTTTTGACTTTTGAGTTTCTTATTTTGGTTTTATTTTGATATAATTACGATTTTATGGTATAGTATATAGAATAGTATTTTGACAAACAAAATTTGTGTCAAAATGAAAATCTAGAATAAACCTCCAGCTACAACGACTCCAGGGTTGGAGTTGAAACGTCTCTAAACATATACACAGGATATACAAAACATTATTTATATACAAGAATACCGGTTGATCATATTGCAGACAGTTACATTTTTAAAATACTTATCTGTTGCAGGAAAAATCTGAGGAGAGAAACTTCAAATTAACAGGCAAGACAATTTTGATCTATTATAAGTATAACATTCAGTTTTAAGCAGTCAAATAAATAAAATATCACTTAGGACTTATTTGATAATATCGTGGTAATTTTATGAATCAAATGAACAGAGAAGCCATTGTTAGACAAATTACTGTTTTTCACAATTTGCTTTTTAATAATTCATCGAGAATTTGAGCTTGATGACAGAATTCAAAGGACCTTTCAATTGGGCTACTAGGCGATACCGTTGCTGTTTAATTAAAAGGATGAAGCAATTTCTCCGAAAAAATGTGTCTACCTCCGTAAATGTTTTACGTTTTTCAAACAATTTTTCTTCAAATTTTGAAAAATTCGACATGGGAAGAAATGAACATCTTGTATATTTGTAAGCTTCCTTTTAAAATCTACTGAACTACCAGCCTACACAATTATTTTTAGTTAACACACTGTATATAGTATATTCTACAATTGTGATATATCTATCTCCAGTGGCGGATCCAAGGGGTGCTAACAGCTGCCTAAACATCATAGATTCTTTTTTACTGTTTATTTTGCTAAAATCTACCTAAGCGGGTTTAAGCCTCCCCAGTGCAATTCTGGATTTGCTACTAGCTATCTTTCTCAAGATCTTCTTTTCACTTTCAAATTAAAATGAGTAAATAAATCCAACTGCTTAGAAGAAAAATGTATCTTTTCTATCTCATTTTTTTTACAGATCCGCCCCTGCCTGTATAAAGTTCATTTTGTGTAGCTATACAGGCAAAACAATTAATCCAGCCAACTATTTACAAACGAGGTTTTAGATGTTACATAAAAATTAAGAACAAAAAAATAATTTAAATTCACAAATGTACACTGTATCTGCATATAAAATATCAAATATGTAATTAAATTTATTTTATCATAACATGTGTGCAGCGTCCTCTATGTGACAATAGTTGAGTAAGAAAGGGAAACTCGCAACACATGTATCATACAAACAGTTTTCTGTTTGCAAAATGCTTTATTTTTGAGATATTTAGTGTTGAAATGCTATTTAGTGAAAAATTAATTAAACTGTTCTTGAAGTCCATAAATCAAAATATATCAAAAATACTTACGGCAAGTGAAGCAACATTTGTGCCAAATTTTATTTAAACTAATCAGATCCTCCGTTTGATATACACCGCAACCGCAACGAGCACAAGCCATGGTAACTTATTATAGCTAAATAGAAAAAATTAAAGCCAAAATTGTAAGTTTACTGATAATTTAAATTGATATTTTAAGTTTTGACATTTCAAATTTTGCGGGTCAGAAAGCGTCAATAATAAAAGAGACATCTACTGGTGAACTTAGTAATGATATTTGACAGACAGTGAAATTTTCCCATAACCAAGAAATAAATAAAACATTCGGAGAAAAACGAGTTATTTTACGAAAATAGTGCAGTTTAAAAGTGCTTTTTGTGCATGTGGCCTATATAAGTTTATTTCAAGTAAGTTCGTTCAATAATTAATGGGTTTTCTTGAAGGCAGTGTGGGTGTACAATCCCACTAAACAAGACCGAGTTATTTTTAGACTATTTACTTTAAATGGATATTATTTATTTTTCTAGAGCACTAATCAAAAAATTTAGTATATAATTTATTCCAAAAACACGTTATATAAATATAGAAATTTTAGATTTCCTAATAATTTGCCCGTCTCATAGAAGCGATGGTTCTCTAAGGTTTAAACAATTAATTGTTGTTAAAATTAAAATTATGTCACGTTTTTAATTAGTCCCTAATTTGAATTAAATAGTGTTGAATACAATTGTGAGATTGTATCAATTTCAGCGAGCCGTTAAAGTTTTTTTTAATGTTGTGAGTCATCATAATATTGTGACCTTAGCAAAATTTGTATCATGTGTGAAGATAATCATCTATTTCAAGATATTACTATCACTATTTTAATAATAATTCCAGTCAACTGCAACGATGGTAATGTAAAAATAATGTATAGATATTTTTTAATGTTTAAGATTTAAAATAAGTAAAATTAATTTTTTGATACATTATGTGGTAATTTGAATGTTATTCAAATGCACCTAAAACTGTGATATTTTCTTAACTAAAGGCCTTTGTTGCATCCTATGTAACAAATAAAATTATGTCTCTCTTCATTACCAAGACAATATAAAAATAATTTTAATTAAGATTTTGCAAATAAGGTTTTAGAGAATGACACTTATTATTTCTAATTTAATAAAACAATTTTACTCATTGTTTAATAATTTTTAGATTTTAAAGCTAGGTACTATTAGTTATACTAATGCCTCCAAAGACAATAATTTTCTACCAATTCTACTGTTGTTTAATTTTGTACTTTGTTCAAAATACTTTCAAATATAATTTTTCATATTAAAATTGTAATAATATATGACAACTAAATTTGAATATTCTGCAGCTACTATAGTTTCATTCTTAACTTTTATTTTTGTAGAATTCTTCTGCTGCTTTTCTTGTATTATCGTTATGAGTTATCCTAAACTTTATTTATTTTCTCTTTCTAACAGTTGAAGATTTTTAACAGATTTATGTTTATAAATTTAACTGGTTTCTTGAAAAATAACACTACCATGGTTATTTAGTTGATTTGTTTCAACATGTTTATCAATTATTGTTTGTGTGTATAAGTTTTTCCTTGATTTTTTTCTTGGTTCTTTCTCTTCTGTTTTTTCCACATAGTTATTTATGTCATACTAGTTATTTCAGTTTCTATTATATTTCTTTCCATGTGCAATCATATAATGATAATCTAGCTTTTACGAGCATTGATATATTCCCTTCCTTATTAATTATAATGTATCAACAATTATTTGTTTCTGATAGTCTCTGTAGTCCTTTGCCATTGAGTGATTACAATGAGGTTGGATTGAAGACCATCCTAGTCTAAGCAACCAATGAAAGTTTTATAATGTATTTTGAATACCATTATGCTATTTTTGTTGTTCTCTTGTGTATTGAAATGTCATTTTGAGGATTATATTCTGTGAATTCCTACACTTCTTTCTCTATTTTTCTTTGTTCCCATCATTTGACTTGTAATAGACCTTTGTGCAAATTGGAATTTCAAGCACTTTGTCTCTTCATAATCTAGCTTTCACAACCATATGTCAGTACTTAGTAGAACATTTAATGACATACACTTTCAGCTTTAAGATAGACTTGAAAATGATTGGTATTCTTCAAAATGTCATCCATATTAGTACGTGAATCTTTTTTTGTTTATCTCTGATAGTAACAAGTGTAGTAATTGAGCCATTTATTCATAATTTGTTCATGTTAAAAATATTGCCATAGATCTACATGTGTCATTTGTCTCTTCCATAGAACTTGATTGAAGTGAGTAGAAGGCTACTTTCTAAGATTCTATTATCACTATATTGTTGTAGATTATTTCATACTTTATTATAATTGAACTTGTAACTGAAAATTCTTAATAGCTTTCACATATCACTTATGTGAGAGTTTAGGTGTTGTGTAAAGTTGTCATTCATCTAATTGTGGATGCATATTTACAATAAATTTTGTTACATACCCCATTTTTCTTTTGACTTGAACTTCTTTAATGGAATATACATTTTCTCATACATTTCTGGTAGAATTTTTACAATTACATTATATAATTGTATTAAAGACCCTCTAAAATTCTGTATGCTTTAAAGTAATGCTTAATTTCTTATTATTTCTAGTTTTAGAATTTATTATTTTCTGCATTGCTCATGCATTAGGTCTACTGGCTCCCTGTCTTGAATTTTTGCCTTGTGACGTAACGCATTTTTTAGTTTTTATGTGTATTAATTCGCAATACCAGGGTGTCAGTTTTTAGAAAATCTGGAAAACCCAATGAAGATCAAGGTGATATGTGAGTGAAATCGTGGTATTGCAGTGGCTACAAAATGAGGGATATATTTCACGCTCTAGTCTGGCTTATATATGATGTTTTCCAAAATTGGGGTACTATTTAGTTTCGAGTTAGTCAACATATATTTTTGTTTCAGTACTAATGTGTTAATTTCTGACTTGAATACATATTAATAAAGTGTAAAAGTTTGTGATGTAGTGAAGTTACTCAGTTGGCAAATGAGTACTTAACAATATGCATTTAGTACAATGTGACTAGATCCCAAAATTAAATTAATTTTTTTTGTGTGGTTAAAATATGTTCTGTATAGTCCTGTATTTGATTATTGCAAAGTGTGGTGCAAATCAATTGAACTATTATGAACAGACAAGCTGCACTATTGTATAGCAAATGACAAAAACAATTAAAAACTAGATTTCATAAAAGCTTAACCCAAAATTTCGCCCTTTTCAGAAAGAATATCACAATACATATATGGTGACACGATGACGCCAACAAATAGAACAATCAATCATCCTAGAACCGAAGAGACAAATATGCAACACTTCATACAATGGGGCGCTACCAATCTTATTCCATAAAAGTTTTTCATTTTCTTTGACTTGGCCACTGCTGGGTTTAAAAGAATGTTCCCTGTTTGCTAGATAGTCTTGAATTTTTCAATGGGAAAATAGAGGCGACATATTTATGTAATCTATGCACCAATTACTGAAGGCCTGGATTGTCGCCAGGAGTTTTCATCGATAAGATGGCTTGAAATAGTATTTACATACAATGATTTCTAAAAACACGTGTACCAATAATTTGTTTAAAGATTTAATAAAGTGGAAAATATCGTAGGAATTAAATCTGGGTTATTTATTTTCTTAGATACACAAATATTATTAAAATGGTAAATAGTGCTTTAAATTTGCACAATTTTTAAAATATGACTCTAATACTTTGCGCCTTCTGGCGAGGACGGGTTGTTAAAAGATAAAGAGAACAAGATAGGCAACTTGACTTCAACACAACAATGAACAATCATAAAGGCAGACCATATATATTGTTCTTGTTTTTGAAAAGTCAAACTGCTATAAAGAAAAATAAAATAAGGAATTTTTTTGTATAAAGTATTTGCTACAATTATGTCTGACAATGTAGTTTAATGATAAAAAAAGTACCAGCAAACTGGTAATGCTACACATGCTACGCAGCGTCATCTAATGTCTAAAGATTTAAATCCTCTTTAAGGGAACGCGTTTATGGTAATGTGGGAATAGGAAGACGGTCCACCTACCCATCTTACGTCGTGATTGTAACGCATTCGTGGTTACAACACTTCTAAGTAACATCATGTGTGGTTACTGATTTAAAAAGCTTACGAAAAAATACTACCAACACTTGAAGGAAAAGAAGAAAGAAAGGAAATATTAGAAGAAAATAGGCAAAAGCAAAAAAAGTGGAAGCAAACAAAATAAACTGGAACAGAAATAATATATTTTAACAAGAAGCTACTATTAAACAAAGTGAAAAAGTTTGAAGACCCTTTGCAATCTTTTTTTTTTACTTAACAAGATATTTAAATGTGGAAATATGCGTAGCAAATTTATGTGATATTTACTTTGACGTCTACCCACTTTTGCTTTTATTTTTCCGATTTAGTATGTTTTAGAAAAATGTGTGATATTATCTCTGAATCCATTGTAATATATTACAATTGATAATTTATTTTTTAAAATGAACAGACTCATATCAGTCAAAATGAAAACTGTTTAAAACACCCTCTATCCTGTTTTCTGAAGCTTATTTGATTCATCTTATGATAAATAGCACCATGCTTCAGAAAAATACTGTATATTCCAAAAAAATCCACAATTTAATCTGACATCGTTTTGACAATTCTACTTAATAATTGAGGGTTGTGTAGAAAATTTAATTGGCATTTGCATTGACGTTTACCGTTTACATCTTAATAGAATACAATTTGAAATATTCAAATTGATTGAGCTGCTTTAGAGATATCAGTTTGGATTCATTGAATTGCAGTTCCTTACTATGTGCTTTTCCGATTTTCTGCAAAACGATAAATCTCAAGTTATAGAAAATTACATGGTACCTTGCCATAATATTCCTTCATATAATGTAGTTTAAGTTAATTTAGGCGTTTTGAATAATCGATCTCATTAACCATTGATTCGAAATCACTCATGAGGGAGTGATATAGTTCGTTGTTAAATGGCGCTTTTCCTTGTATTAATGTCTCACCATAAAGCATTACAGAATTCAAAACCTTGGTGGCATATTATCTGAATGACAACCATTTCTTAGATCCAATTTTAGTCATATATGAATTGAAGATAATGTACTTGTATGCAGCTACTATGTTAAAAAAACATTTTTGTCAAAATCTAAACAACCCATACAAAAAATATTATATATATTCATAAATTATGAATGTTATGTTTTCTTTATCACACAACGTATAAATAGCGTAGCAACGATCTACAGTATATATTTTTTTGTTTCAGATATGTAGAAATTGCTGGTTATAGCTTAATATGGAGATTACTATCAAGTATACTAAAACACCACAGCACATTAAAATTAATTGTAGCATAAGATAAAAAAATCACAAAAAATGTAGTAAACGTATGACCTCTAGAATTGATTTCGCCTGATACGTAACAGAAACATAAAGACTGTTTGTTAAAAATGAAAATTTTGTTTAGAACGTCTTAAAAAGACAAATAAGTTATATTTTTGAATAACCAACCAAAAAAATGGCCTGTCAAGAAGATAAGAAGAAGTTTTATTGCCGTGAATGGGCATTTCAAAAACTAGCGCACTGCCTTGATCAAAGACCAGTTTCGAAAACATGTGGAGCACTGCTCTTAGGAGGTCCAGGCTGTGGCAAGACTACGTTTTGTTCAGAACTGTGTTGGCCCTCGCAAGGTCCTGCCAGTCGACAGCAAAGGGCACTAAACAGAAGATTGATTTGTTACCATTTCTTGCAAGGCCATAATGAAAGAAGTTTATCTTTAAGTGAATTTGTTAGATCTTTAGTTACACAAATTTTAAATCATTCCACTGAGAGTCACAAGGAAAGGAGTATTAGGAGACGTTTAGCTCAGGAAGCACAAAAGTCTGAACAATCTGGTAAAGCAATAAGTCCTAAAGCGAAAAATTCTTCTTCCCCCGAACAAAACTTCCCTGAAAATTCCAGTTTACCTCAAGAAAACTTGTACAGTAATGTGTATTCTGACGGTTTACTTTCACCTACTGTAGAAGTGAAAAAATCAAGTGACACACCGCCTATTCCAAGTTTGCCCGTGAATCCACGTACTATTATAGCGGATGCGTATTTGGAGAAACTGAAGTCTGATCCCGAAATACAGATAGCACTTAGAGCTAAGAATATTGAAATGAATCCTGACGATTGCCTTAAACGAGCACTGTTGTTTCCTTTATTAGAAATTGACCCCCCAAAGACATCCCTTTTTATTCTAATAGATTCTATAGATGAGCATTCTTTTGTATACTCTAATTCGACTTTAACTAGATCAAAACCGAGAGAAAGGAGTTCTCAAAGTAAAACTATCGCTGAGTTACTTGCCAACCATCATCACTTATTTCCACAGTGGTTGTTACTTGTTTGCACCGCAAGAAAACAGTCAAAAAGCATAGCAAAAATGTTCACTGGATTCAGAAAACTTAGTTTAGATGATTTGAGAAAATCTCAAGTTGTCCGAGATGTTCAACAGTACATTCTAGCCAGACTTGATCAAGAAAACAGCTTAAGACAACACATCAGTAGAGACACAGCAGAAATGCTGAATCAATTGCACATTAAAAGTAATGGGTGCTTTTTGTATTTAGAAAAAGTACTAGATGGCGTTTCTGATAATTTCATCGTGCTTAGAGAAGTGAGAGAAATACCGGGCACATTGAACGGATTGTATTTGTGGCTTTGTCAGAGGCTATTCAATAGACGACAATTCGCAAAAGTGCAGCCTTTGTTAAATGTAATTCTTGCGGCAAAGTGCGCTTTAAGTGAAGCTTTACTGTACGACATTATAAAAGTTTACAATTCAAAGATGACATCGGAAGACTTCAAGAAAAGATTTCACCTTTTAAGGAGGGTGATTGTGATATCAAAAACCGGCACAATAAGATTGTTCCATCATTCGTTCGCAGAATGGCTTTTGGACATTAAACATTGCACACAAAAATACTTATGTAATATATTTCACGGTCACTGTATTCTAGCTATGTATTATACTCTCCACGCGAGCGTATTGAATAATCAAGAAATTTATGATTATGCATTCCATCTTACTAGAATGGAGCAATATTTCAATGAAAAACCTTCTCAGAAGTGCCCTACTTTAATGTGCAAACTTTCGCAAGAGAAAAACAATTGTCACTCCCAAGGAGAAAATAGTTTGGAGAAAACATCCACAGAAATATACTCTGACCTTAAGGCATTGCAGGAATTGACCAAAAATTACGAAAGAGAACTCAGTTATGAAATGGAAAATTTAGAAACGAGTTTTGTTGAAACAGAAAACAGCCAAAACAACATGGAAGATTCTCAAGTAAGTTTGACAAAACCTGCCGAAAGCAAATACGAAAATATTAACATAAAGAGTCCTGTGTCGGAGAAAAATCCAATTTACGCAGAAATTAACAAAAAGAAGAAGGAGAAGCTGGTAAAAGGAAATGAAGTTCATCAAAGTACCGACAATGAAGCTACGCAAAATGATCTGGGCGCTGCTTCTATGAATAGTAGTGGCAATCAAGGCAATTCAAAAAACGTTTTGGACTTTCATACCCTAATTGTTTTGTGGTTGATTGAAAGTGGTTGTAATGTTGAAAGCTGTCTTTTGGAAGGAAACGAGATGGCCGGTGTCAACTTTGGGGCGTTTTTACCTACAGATCAGAAAGTGTTGAAGCTGCTACTAGAAGCGGGAGCTGTGGAGCAAGCTGATGTCGATGGTTGTGATTATGAGAGTCAGGTAAGGAATTCTTTAATTAATAGGTAAATTTCAAAATTACTTTTAAGAATTGTCGTTCTATACTTTCGAAGTTTATTAGTAAAAACTTCCAGACAGGATATCGTAAGTTTGATAATCATTACTTATTTGTTAGTATAGTAAAATATGTTAAAAAATGTTCGTGTGACCATATTGACAAAAAAAATTGGTCCAACATTTTTATTGTGCCTCTCACTAACCATTTGTCTGAATGGCTCCAGCAAGCTGTCAGATATGGTTCAGTATTGTAAAACATAATTGGTGCGGTTTTTGTAATTTAGGATTTACCATCAAAGTAGTGGAAGCCGGTATATTGTTTAGTCAATCAACAAAAAATAAGTACTTTTGAGTTGAATTCTAGATTTCTTTTTTTGTTTGTAATCTCCAACAGGCGCTAAAGGACTAGATGAATAATTACATTCTATTTAACAATATTCTTAATTTATTTTATTCACAATATCTACAAAGATTCTTTAACTAAACCCTTCATTAATTTCTGTTAGTAGCACTGGCCTTCCACTGTTCTATGCCCATTCTCCGTAGATCTTATCCTACATTGTCCAACCATCTTTTACGAGGTCGTTCTTTTCTTTTCCTTCCTATCGGTTTTCAATTGATCATTTTTGGCATCCTCTCTCATCTGTTCTATGTGGCCTAGCCATCTGAGTCTTTGAGCTCTTACAAAAGTAGATATTTTGGGCTCGCCCTATAAGTTCTCCAGTTATCTAATTTTTCTTCTTCCACGTTCCGTTCTTATGCCTCCGTAAATGCTCCTTAACATAATTCTTTCCCATCGTTCTTTTGTTTTATTGAGAACCGATGTTGCACTGCCATATGTTCCTGCCGCTCGAATTATTGTTTTGTATACTCCTTTGTTTTTCTTAAGACAAATTTAAAAATTGCTCCTAATAGCAGGCAACCCAAAATTACATCAGTCTTCTTTCGCAAATACTGGAATTAACTCGACAGTGAATCTGAATTTTTTTTTGGAATGTGATGAATGTAATTTTAGGATACTATGTTTAGAAGTATTAATAACATTTCTTGACACTGTCCACTTTTTAGTTCTGATCCTTTCTGAGTAGATATATTTCCCCCCATAATAGTGTGGACAACCTGCATCTTTGCCCTTGGGTTGCGTCGTGTGCGGTACACAGCATCATTGTTTTGTTTAATAATTTTTCGTTTCATGAGGTTGGCAGCTCCGGCAACATATCCTTCAATTTTGGTGATTTAACAAATTGCTGGAATTGAGTATAATATGCTTTTAATTCACATCGGTTTTCATCCTGACTAGTTCATGTAATCCAATACATAGTAGCTTTAATTTATTCCCAAGTAACCAAGATCTACTACAGATAACTCTGGGTAGAATCCGGTTGATCATCATTACCATGCTTTCTGACTATGGGTGCAACTGCGTAGTTTTGTTATTAATGGCCATCAAATTGCAGTTTCGAGTCGAATAAGTTGAGTATTCTCCACAATACATTTGATTTGAAATTTCAACTTTTGCCAGAGTAGTATTCAAGAGGCCCCCAAACTGCGTAGACAGATGTTGTACTAAAATGACTGCTACATAGCAGCATACTTTCTTACCCTTCTTAGATTGTGGGAATGGTCCAGCTACAAATACCTACTTTGTATTGTTTCTTTTCCCCGATCATGTATAGCTTATTCCTTGCTGGTTGTACAAATGTCTCATTTATTGCATCAAGCGTGGTCGTAGCAACGCCCATATCGTCGTTGTTAGAAGAACATTTCTGATTTGGTCCCCTCTAGACCAAAAACCTGCCAACCTGCAAATTTGTCTCCTCTAAACCAAAAGCTAGCGACACCTGTGCCAAATAGAGTCGTTATCGTTATCTTGACAATAGTTTCATTCATGCTCAGATGACGTCTAGAAGTCCTGTTGGTAAGTCTCCTTTAGGATGGTGGGTACAGTTTTCATTGCTTCCCCAAATTCTCTATAAAATTTTATTCTCTACTCGAAGGAGATGTAATGTAAAAACACAGTTTTGCACCCTAACACCAAACCTTTATTTTAAACACTCAACCAAACCAAGCAGTTTGGTTTACTCTCATAAACACACTTTAAACTTCACTTTTATTAAACTTGTCACACTGACGTAAAAAGTGTGTTTGTAAGAAAAAAAATCTAAATGAATGGAGTCGCCGCAAGGTAACTAACATTTGTTTTTTCTCATCCTTGAAAAAGCCCCTTACAAGTGTGGGTGAATCGTCAGGAAACTTTGTTTATATTCCGGTTTAAGTATATAAATAAATTAATTCGAAAAACTAACGCGGTCCAAATCCGGAAAAAGCAGAGTCAGCTATGACTCTGACCGCGTATTCTATTCTGCAGACTGCCGTACAAAAGTCGCTATCGTATTTTGTCAGATTTTCCGATTTTGAGAAACTAATAGCCAATTTTCATGATGTTGCTTGGTTGAAGCATTGATTTTATTTCTCCAAAAAGTGCCCAGGTCAGTCCTATTTTATATTTGACTTCTTGTGTTTATTGGTCCCATCCAATGCATAGTTCACTTCCTACTTATTTATATAGACTTATTTGTGGTTTGTTTTGATGCAATCCCTTAATACCAGAGTTTTCATATACTGTATTTTCGAAATATTTTCCAAATCTGCTTTTGCTGACGTCTCAAGTAAATACTTTAGTATATTTGGTACTTGTTATTCTTAATACTGTTATAACTTTCGATAATTACGTACTGAGATTTCAAGGAGCTAGTACAATCTTGGACTTCATTGACTTAAATTATTCATTCTGTAGCAAAATCTTGTTAAAATTAGATGATATCGCTTAACAAAATTATTTTGTAGATTTTTTTCCATCAGAGGTAATAACAAATAATTTCTGGCAATTTCTCTGGCGTAATGTCATAATTTTTTGCAGACAGTGGCTGTTGAAGAAATTTAACTGTATAATAAAATTGGTAAACCAGGCAATTTAAATTTCTTTACATACAAATATTTCGAGATT
Source organism: Octodonta nipae (assembly GCA_034190945.1). Taxonomy (NCBI): domain Eukaryota; kingdom Metazoa; phylum Arthropoda; class Insecta; order Coleoptera; family Chrysomelidae; genus Octodonta; species Octodonta nipae. The sequence goes on from CM067221.1 coordinate 94,084,905, forward strand.
CTCGATTTCGTTCGTACCATTGAACTTGTTATCTGTTTGTATATAAGTGTAAAAACTTTCAGTAGTGATAGCAATACCGGAAATGTTAATGTTATCTCGCTAAATTATTGCATAATTATAATATTTTGATCCTACGCTTGTCTGTTTATTACATTTCATTTATATAAATGATAAGAGTAATTCGTGGAATACCGCATAGTCATAGTATTTGTTAGAAATGATTTATTAACCATTGTTTTCATGTTTTTTTTTTAATTTTAGTTAAAAGTGGAATACCTAATCTTATGTAACAATGTTGTTTCTAAAAAATGAACCTTCACATGTTTACCCGGCAGTTCTTTGTCGGGAACCTACTGAGATCCATATTTTTGCCAAAGAATTCGTGGATAACTTAGAATTACGGGCTTTTCAGCACGATTTTATTAATAAATTATTATTGCTCCATATCTATGTTTTTCTTGGTGACTAGAATACAATAAAAACATAAATTAGAAAATGAACTCAAAAAGCAAAAAAAACTTTCTAAATTAAAACTTGACTATCACCAACAGCTTAGATTCTTCATACCATCATAACTTTGAATGGCATCTTATATTACATAGTTTACTTACCAATTTTATATTCTAAACAATTATTAAAAACTATTTAAGGTATAGGGAACGCTAATGGAGATCGAAAGAATTCATTCACTTAAATGTAAGATGTTTTTTTTACTTCAGAGTTATTAGAGTTAAAAGATATTCAGAGAGCTAACAAAACTATGAAATATTTGGAATGCCAAATTGTTCATTTTTCCATCCGCTCTTTAAATTGTTTATTCAAACAAATGTCTGAAATCTTATATTTCTAATCTTTTTTACCGTCGTAAACACACTTTAATTGCTCAGCGTGTTTATAAACATGAAAAATATAGTTAATGAGATCCAGTATTCTAAAGTGTTTCTATAATGTAACTTCAGGTATTGTTACAATGTGTTTTTACACTGTAAATTTTATCAATTTTGGATAGTTATTTTTATGTTAATGCTTTATGGCTTTATTTTCAAGTTATTGTTTAGATATTTTAAACCAATTCTATCAAATTACAACAAGACTGTTTACAAGTATTAACTTTTGAAAGCTTCGGTATTTTATTCTATAGAATTCGAAATAAGTAGACAAAAATCTCCAAATTTCAAATTTCTACCTTAATATTATACCATACCCACTTGCAATATGAATATTTTATCCCGGCAAAAGTAAATTCACACAAAAACTTAACACACCTCAACCTTATACTACTCTGTAGTATGATAATATCCATTCCTTAGATTTTTTTTTCATATTTTTTAGTTATTATAATTTTAAAATTTTGTATTTTTTAACAAAACTTTTGTAAACGTTTGAGTGCAGTATTTTTTTATCTTTTATTTTCAGTTAATAAACCACTGTACTCTTCCATTAATCTTAAGGTCCAATGCCAATGCTTTATTCATTTGAACCAATAACTCGTAAACATCCTAAAGTATACATTGTTGATGCATTTTATTTTAAAGACATATTTTTTACTTTCATTTTTCACTGCTGTTTAATTTTGTAGCCTACTAATTCCATATTAGAGAATAATTTATGTTTTTATAAAAATGTCTCCCACAAATTATTGTCAATAAAAAACTCTTATTTTTCAAAAAACGTCTAAACGTAAAACTGTTCGTATCAAAAATATAATATAAATATAATCTGTTAAAAGTTTATGTTACAAACAAAAAGTGACCAGTATAATTATTAGTATTTCTTTGATAATATTAAGTGGGTTTTAATATAAATTTGTAAAATTTAGAACAGTGTAGGTAGCCGAGGTCATGCCAAAATATTATAAGTATATGCAAAAAATTAATTTTCGATGCTTCTTAGAAGATTGAATTAAAGTCATCACGGTGTCAGTTTCATCATGGAGCTAACATAATTGCTTTCAAGGATCAGTAACGATATTTTAATAAATTTGTTTATGTAAAATCCTCTCCAAATGTATAACTCTCTAATGTATTCAATTCGCAGTTATTGTCCGACGTACACAATTAATATTCATTATCAAAGGCAATCGTTTCATGCCTGATTTGTTTTGCTTTACAATTAACAAATATTATAATTAGGTATCGACATCCGAACCTTAATATATTTGGACTTAACGACCACGTATTATCACATCTAATTAAGCATGGTGGAAGAAATCTAATTGAATAATAAAATAATTAGGTTGAATCGTGCAGCAATACCAATATCAACTAAATTCATAATGAGAATGCTAGCATCACAAAAAAGTTTAATGATTTGCCAAGGTGATAAACGACTTGTGACGGTGGTTAGAGATAAATCTAAACAGATACTATATATTATATTTATGTAATATATTATTTCTTGCAAAACATGTTTGTGTTTGTCTAGTCAATATCTTTAAAAATGTGTTAATTAAAGTTAAGGCCCGGTACTTGTAACTAATTGAGATGTAATTTTAGAACCAGTGTCGTTCATTGGAAATTATGTAATGCTCAAGACTTTGTTTTCAGCTTTGCCCTAAAGGTTGTAGTTCTCAAGCCACTGCGAAAAACTAGATCGATTTTTTCCATTAGCACTCGGCTATGCTCTTTCTTACACATTTTGCCACCTTGTCCTATCTTGGGTAACTAGTAGGTAATTTCCAGCTATATGCTTTTAATCATGACCTCCATTGTATAATTCTTTTTGTCCATCAGTATCTATCATTCTAGGTAGATCACTTTTAAGCGTAGAATAGTTTCAATTGCAGCCTGTATTCTATATTGCATCTGATTACATTAATGATTTTCTCTGGAATCGTTATTTTTAACTTGAGCTATCTATCTTATTTTATTTTTTCTTGATGTTGCTTTTAGTCCTTGTCATTGTCTCTGTACCTTATGTTAGCACCAGAAGAGACTATTCGTTAAATGCTTTTCGTTTTAGCGAATAGGAAGATTTTATTTGAGCACTGATTTTAAGTTTCATAAAACTACATAGGTCACTCCTATTCTACTTTTGATTTCATGTGTTTGATTGTGCAGACTTACTTGTTCTAAGTGTTTGTTATTTATTTTGATGGAATCTCTTAATACCAGATATGTCATATACTACTTTTAAATATATATTCGAAAGCCTGGTTTTGGTGTAGCATACTCTTATATCATATTGTCTATTGGGACGGTGTCGTCAGCCATGAACTCAGGTTTTTTCCAGATTATAGCGGTGATTGGAGCAAGACGGGTAGGTGAATTTTGAAAAATAATAATCGTGATATAAATTTTGTTAATCAGTCTTTGAAATAATTCACAATAAAAGAACATTTATTTGGTAACTTCTATATAATCAACAAATAAGTATAAAAAATCATTTCCCTCCATTTGGCCCCATATGTAGACGGGGTATGAAATTGCAATTAAAATCTTTAATGTAATCTACGTGAAATAACAACGAATCATCAGTTAATTTTTAACTGCTTCCTCGTCATTATCATCTACATCAGTTCAGCCACTATGAACCCATTTTTGACATTTAACACAAATTATCGAGTTCTATAGATTATGAGTACAAGCCAGGGCAGTAAAGACATTGAATATTGCCAGACTATCGCCTCTTTGACTCTTTGAGAAAATAAACCTAGAGGTGACAGTTGAGGTCACTTTCTTGATTCTACTGTTTTCTTATTACTTTTGTTTTTCCGCTGTTTATCTTCGTTTTTGAGGTTTTGAGTTATTTTCTGTTCTTGTTCTTCTTTTTTCTTGCTAACCTGTTCTAATTCTCTTTTGTATGGAGATCAGGTAATAACTTCAGACTTTCTTCTATTCTTGTCACCAGTTAACTTCTTGCTGTTGCAGGTACTCGTAATACTGTGATTTGGGCTTATTAATTTAAACTCAGTATCATGTAATCCAGATGTACCTAAAGATGTTTTATGATGGTGAATGTCATCTGACCAAGATTAACATCCTAGCAGAGTATCGTTTATTGCATTATTCTCGGTATATTGTAGGAACAATTATGTGGTTATTTACCCTGTTTTACTACAGACACCCCATGCTGCTTGAAGGGCATTAATCATCAATTCGGGGATCATTCGTTTGGCGGAAATATCATAACTGGCATATAGTTGCCAGCTGAAGAAAAACAAACTTCTACTGTTATGGTAGCTCCATTTTCTGCTGATTGCAAGGCTTCTATTTACTTAGATTCCTTCCATTTGCTGTTTGCTGTAGTTGAGACACCTTTTCGTCTATATTATATCTCCCATCGGCAGAAGTTTTTCAACATCAGTTTTTCGCCTAGTAACTTGGATAAGTTATCAACAGCCTCTTTGTTCAAACCTGAGGCCCTTGAAGCTGATATGAATTCTAGTTTCCAGCCTTTCTAATATCAGCCATTAAATTTATGTAATTTTTTCGGCGTAATTTGTTTCGGCTAACTGACAGGCTACATGCTGAAGATCTTAGATCATTTCTCATTAACCCAAATAGCCTTTGTCGTAAATACAATGTGCAGTTGTCTATTTCGGCTTCTTCTTCTTCTGAGAAAATTTTTGATTTAGCTCCGAAAGACACTTTTATAGTCCCCATTGATTATAGATGGTATGAACTAAATTCACTTTTCTTTCGAAGGTCGTTGTTCTAGGTCTTACCTCACTTCACCATCTTATCCCATATCTTATAGCTGCTGATGAGTGTTTCAAGCAACAGAAAAAGTTACTGGCCTTAAACTGGAAAATAGTCCAATTTTCGTTGATTTTTTTTTCATTGAACCTAAGATATTGTTATATACTCCGTTGGTTCAATTAAAATTTAAAAAACTAATATTCACTACCACTTTCTAGAACTTTTATTTACATCAAATATATACAACAGCTGATTCGAATATTACAATAACAATTCTACATACGCTCTTCGCTGCACTAACTCCCGCGATTATGGGTCGCTGCTTTTAAAACCAGCATCGAAAACTTTCGTACAATCCATTATCAATTCTACCAGCTGCCGAGCCATTTCGAGATCAATTTTTTGTCCTGAAAACGATCGATGTCGTACTGGAATGAAACCAGGGCCGGCTTAGGGAAATTTCGTTACAATATCTTGTGTTTGACTGATTCAATTGGTCTGAAATTGTTTCAGGAAAAAAAGATGCCCCACTTGACAGTATTAGTTCATTTACTATATTTCAAAATTCCACTTTCTCTGCCGCCAAAAACAGTGAAATTTCTAGAACTCTTCTGATTTTCACTCCTAAACCCAAAACAAAGTTTCAGGTATGAACGAATTTTCTCTCCATTTTAGGCTTTCGTTAATAGCACATTTAAGACCCAGGTGATTCAGATTAGTTTCTTCCTGTGACTTTAAATATAATTGTCAATAAATAAATATTAATTACAACATAACAATTATTTGCATTATAGTCATATATGTTGAATACAAAAGAACGAAAAACTCTGAATACATTGAATATTTTTGTGACATTTTTAAATATCATTTGTATTCTATTTCGCAGATGTCACTAGCCAGTACATCCAGTGAGCCGAGTCCCGAACCACTTTTTGATGTTCACGATTTGCACGGACAAGCTGCCTTACATGTCGCTGCTAGATTGGGTCAAGCACAAGTTGTGAAAGTAAGACTTTGGTATTTTTAAGTAGTTTTTTAATGATTGCGGAGGCAAAGAGTTATTTTGGATGTTCATATAGGTTTTCACTCCTCACAATGGTTTCTGAAAAATACAGATAAGTTAAGTATTTAAAAATCAAGCAGTAGTACCTAAACGCAGTTTGCAGATACTGCCCGGAACCCTTGTAGAAAAAACTCTCTCGCATGATTAACTGAGAGAGAGAGAGAAACAGGAATCGTTGTCGATATTTTGAGTTCTTTAATATCGTTATTTTTTTTAAATACATTTTTCCCATATATTTCAACTCTCTTTACTTTAATTACTAATGAACTGTCCGACTTCGCATGGTAACAGATCAAATATGTCTACATTTTTTCGCTAATATATTAATTGAAATTGTAGTGTGTAAGGTCGGTTATAATGGGCATGAAATACTAAGGTAATCTCACGTATTTAATTTGAAAAAGATTAATATTGTATCCGTCTAATGAACTTTACAATTAATACAATATATGTGACAATTTGTTTAAATATTAACATTGAGATAGGATTATGTCATGCCTGACTGTTCTGTAGACCTATAAAAAAGGAACAATTCCACAATACATTGTTTTGTTATATCTCATCTCTCAAAAACAATAATGTGACATTTCTCCACATTAAGATATCTGTTATATTCATTTCGGTAAAACTGAGTTAATCACTAATCGTTTTAGCATATTTCTAATGGCAATTACTTTGCCGCAAATGTAAACTTTATACTACTAATTATCTAAATTACTATAAATGGTTCAGACAAGCCTTAAATAACAGTGAATCATTTATTAAGTGTGTTTGGTCGTTAAGAATATTAACAGATTCCGTAATATTATCAATCTCCACATTTGTGTGTGAAAGTAACAAAAAACTTGGTTGAAAGTCTTAAGTTAAATGGAAAGTATAATTAACGGATGTTATTTTATAGAGATATGTAGTGTTTTTCTGATAGAAATAAATTTGTAAGCCATATTCAAAATTTCCAAAATTAAAGGTAAGAACACTTTAGTATACACCAGTGTTCATAAATATATCGAATAAATTACATAAACCTGGAAATAAAATACAAGCAATAATTTTATTACATAAATTTTGTTAAACAAAAAAGAGTTTCCCTATTGACCAGTAATGGCTAATGTCACTTTACATATATTTTAGTCGGGTACATAGAGCAGTGAAGTGCTATACATCTATAAATCACGACTGACGAGTTTTTGCATTTTTTTGTGATAGATTTTCTCTTACAATCTACTACTTCAAATCATCTTCGAATTGTATTGCATTGTATTGCAAAATTAGTGAATATAACGATTTTGGAAAAAATAAGATTGTATGTACAAAAATGTGTACACTCATTTTTTCATTTTTTCGAGGTCGCTGCGCTTCAACTTCTTTACTGTTCTATTTTTTTTAACATTGTCAAAAATCTTAACGCATTCAAAACCACTATAATATGCCAATAACTTAGTTAAATTGTTGTATAGCAGTTTTTTAATTGATTGTCATCATTGTCATGATTTTTTTTCAACAAATTAAAAATTAAAGTTGGGTGAAAAGAAACCCAATTTTTCCTCTTAATTGTTCATGTTTCTAGAGACAGACTCTTTGGAAACGATTCCATATACCATTTTAAAACAAGTTATCAAAACTTTCAAAAATTTGATGGTGGTAGCCTTTACTTTGTGATAGTCAATCATGATGATCAAATACGAAAAAACTTACTTTGTTTTCTATCACTCACTTGATTAGATACGTATTATTGTGACCTATAGTTTCGAAATAGGCTTTGTATCATTATCAAACGACGAAATATAAGTTAAACTTATGTTTCGTCTTTTATACGTATCTAATCAAGTGAGTGATAGAAAACAAAGTAATTTTTTGTGTTTAATCATTATCAAGTTTACTAAGTCAGGAAGCGTGTCCAGGAAAAATTCGTATGTGTTTAACATAGTGAATAGGTGCTATGAAGTTGGTGCATCTGTTGCATGTAAACACTGCGACTATTACTTCTCAAAACGACAAAGTCTAAATTCATCCTTAGGTTATATAAATTTGTAATGATAACATGCTGACCAGTGTGGTCTGTTGTGCGGCTATCGTTACAAGAACTACCCGTCATGATAACACCATATTCTAAATTTTCCATATTAAAAGAAACGGTACCGATTTCACTTTAGATTTAAATAACCAAATAAAATATTACTAAACTTAAATAAAAATGAATTCTCAACATCATCTACGAGGATTAATAAGCATTACAGTTTCTCCCAATTAAATAATTCACTGTACTTTTAAAATGGCAGTCATAAATAAATGTAATGACTTCACAAAAACAAGACCCAATCAAATTAAAAATGTTACATCTGTAGGTACTTTTGGAAGCTGGTGCTAATTCAGATCAAGCGGATGTTGATGGCTGGACTCCACTACGTGCGGCTGCTTGGGGAGGACACACCGAGGTAAATAACTTTGTATTAAATCACATCTACACGTTAAACACAAACCAATTGAACAATACAGTTATTAAGGCTGTAATGGCACCAAGAATATATGGTTTCTGGAATAGTAAAACTTTCTGAACAATTTCTGAAACAGAAAGAGGGCTGCTCAATTACATATGTATTCAAGACAATGACAAATGAATTAATTGGATAAAAATATATTTACTTAATCTACGAAATATTTGTACAAATAACTACAATTATTTATTTTAGGTCGTCGAATTGTTGGTCCAACACGGTTGCGCCTTAGACAGCGTTGACGCCGAAAACCGAACAGCTCTAAGAGCAGCCTCTTGGTCAGGACACGAAGAAATCGTTAAAGCTCTTCTACAACACGGTGCAAGCGTTAATTTAACAGATCACGAAGGACGAACAGCCCTAATTGCTGCCGCTTATATGGGACATTCAGAAATTGTAGAGCATCTTCTGGATTTCGGTGCTGACATTAATCACGCTGACGCTGACGGTAGAACGGCACTTTCTGTAGCAGCTCTAAGTGCTCCAAGAACACCAGGTGTTAATGTGGTGTCTACATTGTTAGAAAGAGGAGCTACTGTTGATCACAAAGATAAGGAAGGAATGACCCCTTTATTGGTAGCTTCTTTTGAAGGCCACAAGTAAGTAACATTTTCAGTTTCAGTTAGAATTTTATAATAATATGTGTATTCAATGCACTTTTGAAGTAACACTTCTGTGGGCATGTATTAGGTAGTCTGATGTATAATTAATACTAAATATGGATGCAACCAACATAATTTGGAATCAAACACAATGAAGTGTCAAGGTGACATTTAAATATAACATTTTTATAAAGAAAACATGTAAATTTGAAATGATGCAAATTTATCACTTGCACTTATTTAACTTGTTTAATTGAATTATTTAAAATTATTAAACAATTTAATAAAACATTTTTAATAACCATCATGTCAACAAAATATTGTAGTTTTGCAAACTGAACTTCGAATAATCGATATTCGTATAAACGTGTGTTTATTCCATTTGTAAAAGCTCATATTGATTAGGTTTAGTATAATAAATGGATACATGCATCAAAGGGAACGTTTAACAACAACAACAAAAATAAACAGATGTAAAGATGTTTCCAGTCTCTGCAACTATTAGTACCAAGTATGTTTGACACATATTTCATTGTGAAAAAGCTAGAAATTTACAACTATTTTTAATGCCTGTAAAGTTCGAAAATAGCGCTTTATAATATCTAGACTCCACTTATTATGAGAATGTTGGGGAACCTTTGGTGTGTCACAAATGTAAAAAATACAGTTTTGCATCATAACACCAAACCTTCATTTAAAACACTCAAGGCCGTTTCAACAACTGGTAAGTTGTCACAAGGCCGTAGCCAGAATTTTTTTTTGGGGTTGGTTGGATAATTTGATGGTTGATTAGAACTGAAAAATTTATATTTTTGTTCATGTATTTTCAGGATATATAAAATTGTATAAACATAAAATTTATTCTTATGAAAAAAATTATTAATTGGTTAAAATTGAATCTTGAACCCAAAATTAATAAATTTCCGGGGGAGCGGGGTTGAATCCCCCGCCCCCTGCCCTCCCGCTGGCGATGTCGTTGAGTTGTCATCTTCATGTAGTACACCAAAACTGACTTTACTTACTAACCTGTAAATTAAGTTTTAATATTGCTTGTGTAATCTTCAGTCCATATTTTATATCTCATTTTACACGTATGCAAATGGAAATAAGATAATGTTTTGTCTACCGGAATTTTTGGTACTTGCGAAATAAATATCTTTGTACTGGCCATAATGAAAAAAAAAAGATACTAAAGGAGTATCTATTTTTTAAGGAAATTCTGTATGTTCTTTTGGATTATTCTCTGTGTTGATTGTTCTGTCATTGCTGTCCCACAGTATTTTAGTAGCTTGTTTGCTATTCCATCCTTGGCTGTAGCCTTTTTGTTTTTCAATTTTCTTTGTGCTTTTCCGACTTTCGGCATGCTTATTCTGGTCTCCTTCTCAGCTGTGATTTCTGGTGTTTCTGGTTCTCTTGTAGGCGGATAGTCGTTTCAATATAATCAAAAAAAAATTATAACTTTTAATTCGTTTATATTTCTCTCAGTTCTTGTATCTGCCGTCTTATTAATCCCCACATTTCCTTTTGTAATCCGTTATAAGTTGTGATCCATATCTTCTGAGAAGCATTCCCAATGGTTATTTTCGGTTATTCTGACAACCTTATGTGTCTCATTGCAAATCCTCTTGTAATTTTCATATGATTCTGGTGTCTTGTTTTTCGTGTATTTCAGATACGCTTTTTTCTTTTATTAGCATTTTTCTGTTACTTCTTTAGAGAGCCATGGTGTTTTGCATTGATATTTTTTATTATTTTAGTATTTATTTATTTTTTATAGTAATGTGTATTAATGTTTATTAATAAATAATTCACATAAAACCGGTTTTTGGCTATTTTTGGGCTCCACCAAATATTTTGTTTTCGTAAAGGGTTCAGTCGTCAAGAAAGTTTGGGAGCCAATGGTTTAGAGAACTGATTTTATACAGTGTGACTTCTTAATTTGGAATCATCATCATCATTTGGAAAACTTTTTTATTATATTAAGAAAAAAGTTATTCTTGATGCACAGTCTGAAACTTGAAATAATTTCGGTACTTGCCCATGTTTTTCAGAGTCTATGAGAATTATCTAAAAAATGAGTTTTGTTTAAAGGTACCTTTTTTGGAAACATCGATAATTGTTATGGAAAAAATACATTTGATAATAGGATTATCTCCATCTGCCATGAAAAATCTGGTTCTAATATTGTTTTACAAATTTTTGTGCACATTGAGTATATTCGAAAACTAAACTACTTTCAATTTTGTAGATTCTCTTTTGTTAATTTCCATTTCTTAACAACCTGACATTGCATTTAAATATGTTGTGAATGCATAACATAATAATGTATGAACCATAATAAATTATGTTACAAATAGGAAAATACAAATAAATAACACTTAACTTCTGGGAGTAACGTAACATAAATTAATTACACTGATGCTAAATTCACTTAATACACTCCTTATAATTTCTTAAGTATATTCTTGAATTGCTTCTGAAATGATTTCTCCCAAATGATCGAAATCTTGAAACGGCCCTTGCTGTAGAACCTTTGGTTTTAAGTATCCCTAATAATCGACACCCATACAACATGAAAAAGTTTCTGAAATATTGCTATGCCCGTGACAAAACCTCATTTGTGATATTTCATCAAATATTACTGTAATATTTAAAAACATATATCTGTTATATTTCGAGATATATTTCAAAAGATCTTTTGTAACTGATATAAAGATATTTTAAATATATTTTAGTGAAATATTATTATAATGTTGAATGTTTGTTTTGAAACATTATAAAATAATTTCACAAATCTTATTTTCGAATGAAAAAACCTATATTTCATAAAATATTTCTGTAATATATATAAAAACTTTTGGAAACATATCATTGTTTCCAAAAGTTTTTTTTTCATCGTTGGCATACAAATATTTAAATAATATTTTAAAATAGTTCTAATATATATCATATCTGAAATATTTTCTAGTTATGTTTCCGGAATGTTCTGTTATTCTTGAATAAAAATCTATTGAAATTTTGTGTAAAATTTCTCTAATTTTATTGAAATATTTCAGGATATACTTTTTTGCGGACATAGGAATTTATCAGAAATATTTCGGTGACATATTTATTCAAATATTTTGTGCTGAGTTGGGAGGGGTTAAATCAGGAGACCTAGCAGGTCAAAAAAAGTTTGAATATCAGAGAATCACTGTTTTCAGAAATTTTTCAATGTATTCTCTAATAAAAAAATAATCTTATAATATTCTATGAAATATTTCATCAATAAATCATGAAGTATTTCAAAAGATTTTCTGTTGCGAACAACGAATATTTCAGAAATATTTCAAATAATTATTTTATAAATATTTCGTACGAATTTTTCTTTTCAGAGATGTCTGCGAACTACTGCTTGAAAACGAAGCTGACGTCGACCATTGTGACAACGGCGGTAGAAGTCCTTTGTGGGCAGCTGCAAGCATGGGTCATGCACCTGTCGTAGCTCTACTTCTTTTCTGGGGATGTTGCATTGATTCCATGGACGCAGAAGGAAGGACTGTTTTATCTGTAGCAGCAGCTCAAGGTTAGCAAATACTTGATTAAAAAAGTTGGTGCATTTTTTGTATTATTATTTTTTAAAGGTTGCGTGGAGGTTGTTCGACAACTATTAGACCGAGGTTTAGACGAACAACATCGAGACAACTCCGGATGGACACCGTTACATTATGCAGCTTTTGAAGGTGATTATGAAATATTTTATAGATCAATTATTTAAATACAGACAACCTAACTTATATCTAACCATCTAGGAAAAACATAAAACAGTATTTTACTAATATTAAATAGTTTTAAAATAAAATGCAGGTTATCCAAAGCAAGCTTATTAAAAAAATAAATGCGTATAATTTAATATTATACAAATAACAAAAATGTGAATTTCACCAATAACTAAACTTAACTAAAAAACTAAATGTGAGAAGTAATAATATGATTTTGGTAGTTTAATAGTGAGTCTTACCACCTCTAGCATCAATGCAAGAACGAATTCGGCGTGGCATGATATCTATGACTTTAATAATAATTTTTTCGGGGGAACATTTCTCCATCCATTCCTCTAATTCTGCTTCTTCGTGCTACTCTACGTCGCCAGGGTTGTTCTGATGGGCTCTTATTATTTTTTAAGCATATGCCACAAGTGTTCAATTGGATTAAGATCCGGGGAACAAGCAGGCCATTCCAAAACAGTTACAACTTCCTCCTCTAAACAATTTCTAGCAGTTCTGTTGATATGTGGCGATGCATAAATATGAAAGAATCACCGAAAACAACTGTCCCAAAGCTGTCCAGTTTTGAAGCTCCAAACACGAATGAAACCTGCCAAATTTATTTTGCGGAGATACCTGTGGAACCTTAACTGTCTTCTACTGAACAATTCTCGACAGCGAAACTTTAACACCAGTAGCTTGCAAAAGTTGCCTTTGTAGCTCTAGATGGGATGTGAGATTTCTTCTGTTTGTTTGAACTAAAAACTGGTCCTGGCTTTCTGTAGTAACTCTTCCACGACTTCTTCTAGGCCTATTTTTAGAGTTCCCAGTTCCAGAAACCTTTTATACGTTTTTGAAATAATCCCTTGTGCAACTCCGACCGTTCGTGCAATTTCCCTTTGGGTCATACCTTGTTCCGACAGAGTCATAATTCTTCCATTTTGAACTTCCACTTTCCACATAAAGCATTTTTAATTAGAATTTCGAATATAATATTTAATTAGCATTAACGGGATAGTAATACTGCCACTGAATGAACAATTCTTGTTACGCATATATACCCCTTTTTTTAACAAATTTGTGCGCTTTTTATTATGTTTACATTTTTTTCCATAAAAAATTCCTTTGCAATTCGAGGGTGATTCCATATAAGTTTGGTACTGTGTACATTGTTTTGAAAAGGAAAATTGTATTATACTTTATAGATTTTTGGGAGTATTCACCACACATACATAATATTTTAGAAGTCCCAAACCTTTTGAGGTCTAGGTAAGGCCTCTGCTCTATAGAAATTATACGAAAAATAAATGGAAATTTAAAATTGAAATCTCTAATAATTTTAGTTATCTACTTTCTATATGATTGAGGAGGCAAATAGTTATTTTGGATGTTCATGTGGGTTTTCACTCCTCACAATGGTTTCTGAAAAAACACAGACAAGTAAAGTAATCGAAAATCAAAGTGTAGTATCTAAGAGCACTTTGTGGAAACTGCCCGGAACACTAGTTGCCTTCTTATAGAAAAACTCTCGCAGGGTTAACTATGAGACAGTAGGTTTGTCAACTAGTTTTCCTGTATACTATGTTGGGATGTATTTTGTGTGATACTTATCTGATGTGTCGTTTCGATTCCTCCTCAGGAATCGTCGAACAATGTAATTTGAAATAATTTACACAATATTGTAGCTTGACTTTTTCAATTGGGTGATTAATTCACTTTGAAGTTTCCTTTTTGATGTACATTTGATAGGAGTCGTTGCCATGTCACCGGTATCTCCACAGAGGGTGTTCCAGTTTCATTGTGTTCTTATTCAAGTAATATTTTTGTCTTATTCCAATCCATTTTGTGTATACCATTATCCGTGAGTACATGGTTTCATTCTTAAAAATTTCCTCTGTGAATGAAAATTTTGCTCTTTCATATAAATATTTAATGACTCCTATTTTACGTTTTAGGAATGATTTGAATAGAAATTTAAGTAGCTATTTGTATATGTTGGTTTTCTATAAATGCTTGTAAAATTGTTCTTTGTTCGCTCAACCAACACGTCCAAACATGGAAGTTTATTTTCATTCTCTATTTCAATAGTAAATTTAATTGTGGATTCTTTGCTAATGATCTTGTCTAAAAAGCAGTATAAGTCGTCGATGCTATGTTCCCATATTACAAAAATATCATCAACGTAGCGCCACCATACGTTAGGTTTTTTTTGTAGAAAAAAAAGATAAATGTTTCCTCAAAGTATTTCATAAATATATTGCTTACTATGGGTGACAAAGAAGAACCCATAGCCATTCCAAAATCTTGTCTGTAGAAACCTTCTTCGTATTGAAATTATGTTGTTTCTAAACAAATTTTCATAAGCTTTATTGTATTAACAGATAATTGTGTTCTTGTTTGCAGTTCTAATTTGTATGGATTTATCCACTGGTACATTGGTGAATAAACTGACAGTATCAAAACCTACCAAAATTTCATGGTTATTTATTTGTGTATTTTTCAGTTTTGATAAGAAATAAGAAGTCTGTTTGTTGTATTTGTTAGTGTGTTGTGGTTGAATTCGTATGGTTTGATAATTTTGAGTAAAAATTTTGAAATATTCTGCAATGGTGAGTTTATCGAGCTTACAATAGCTCGTAAAGGAATTCCAGTTTTGTGTATCTTGGGGATTCCATATATGTGTGGTGGTTTACTGTAGTGAGGTGTAAGTTGTTTTCTTTCTGAAAAAGTAAATTGGTGTTTGTGTTGTGAAATAATGTCT
The DNA here is from genome assembly GCA_034190945.1 of Octodonta nipae. NCBI lineage: Eukaryota > Metazoa > Arthropoda > Insecta > Coleoptera > Chrysomelidae > Octodonta > Octodonta nipae. The sequence goes on from CM067221.1 coordinate 94,100,212, forward strand.
CTTGCTGTTTTTTTATGTTTGTTGTAAGGTCTTCATTGAGTTTTGTATATGTTCCTGTGTTGATGAGGTCTGTCATTTTAGTTTTGTATTCTCGTGAATCTAAAATTACAGTTGCATTGTCTTTATCAGCTGGTAGAATTTTAATAGTATCAGCTTTAGTAAGTGTTTGTGATAGCTTGTCTTTCAGCTGGACTTATATTTTGTGAAATCTTTTGATTTTTTTGTAGAAGTAACTTGTTTCTAATGTGATTTTCACTTGATTCTTCTGGTGGTAATTTTTGAGCAGCATCCTCAATGGCAACTATCATGTCTAATTTAGGAATGTTTTTGGCAGTGACTGCGTAATTCAATGCTTTTGAAAGGACGTATTCTTTTGATGTTATTTGACTTTTGGATAGGTTTATCACAGTTTAGATGAATAAGTTGTTATTTGTTTTTGTTAAGTGGGTTACATGTTTGATTTTTAAGAGATTATTGAATTTGTTTATATTTCTGTTCTTGCAATTTCGAAATTTCGTTTGATATGAGTATTGGATAGAATTGAAAATGTAGGTGTAATCTGATTGACTATGAGTTTCCTTGAATGCATTTTCTAAATTAATAATTTCAGTTTTTAAGCTTAGGTTTTGTCTTCTATGATATTGAATTCTATTTCTAACTAGTGCATTACCTGTTCTGATTTGAATTTTGTTAGTACCTTTGTCAGAGAATGGCATTTCTGCATTTGATTAGGAATGTCAAGCTGTTTTGTGAATGTGCTAATTTCTTGTGTAATGCTTCGAGTTCTATAAAATTGTTTGTCGAAATTGGCCCATACCGCATTCTTAAGTAGTTTCTAAATGATTGAGGAGGCAAATAGTTATTTTGGATGTTCATTTTATTGTTTCAATTTTAAGTTTATATTTTTTATACAATTTTCATTGATAACGTTGTCCGAACTAGACTCTGAAATGTTGGAGACTTTTGAAATAAACAGACTGTTGTCTAAATCTTTGAATGTAAAATATTTAACTCACCTTTATTTTAGGGCACCAAGATGTGTGTGAAGCTCTTTTAGAAGCTGGTGCAAAAATCGATGAGACTGATAACGAAGGAAAAGCACCTTTAGTACTAGCTTCGCAAGGTGGGCACACGAATTTAGTGAACTTATTTATAGAAAAATATAACGCACCCGTAGATCAAAGGCCGCACGATGGAAAAACTGCTTTAAGGTAAGCATCATCTGCTATTAAAATTTATGATCAATCATTATTGGTAGTATTTGTTTTAGGCTTGCCGCTTTAGAAGCTCATTACGATATTGTGCAAATTTTGGTGTCTCACAGTGCTGACATCGATTCTAAAGATGCTGATGGTAGAAGTACTTTGTACGTCTTAGCACTTGATAATCGGTTAGCTATGGCCAAGTACTTTCTACAACAAGGAGGTGATGTTGAAACTAGAGATTTAGAGGTGTGCATTGCTTATTAATTCAGACAAATAAAAAAATTAGTGTTTTTTTGCCACCTAGAGATGGCAATACTGAACAACAAAATCATTGTTTTACATACATTTAAACATTGTTTCGTCAATATCGGTCAGTTGTCGTTATTTTATTCTTATTACTATTTCTTTTTGTTTTAAAAAGTTTTATGTGAGTTATTTTTATACATATATAAGTTTAAATTGTGTTGTTTCTGTTTTATTATAACAGTAGGGTAATAGTTTTAACTTTTGTTTCATTTCGTATGTGATACTCTGATAATATTTTCAATTTTATGTATATATGTAAAATAATATTTCATATTATTTAAATAGGGTCGAACCCCGCTCCATGTTTCTGCATGGCAAGGGCATACAGAAATGGTGTCTCTACTGCTTACTTATGGAAAAGCTCAGGTTGATGCTGTGGATTTAGAAAATCGAACGGCACTTCACTCTGCTAGTTGGCAGGGTCACAGTGATATTGTGAAAATTCTTCTGGAACACGGCGCTATCCCCGACCACACGTGCAATCAGGGTGCTACTGCTTTGGGTAAGAGTTTCATTTAAAACAAAATAACTTTAAAATACTTTATAGTTTGTCTACAGAGGGGCAAAGCTAGACAATATTAAAAACACATTAAAACATGTTTGAGCAAGTAGCTTTGTAAATAACACTAATTATTATTTATGAACGTTGATTCATAGGATATATTGTTACGTATCCCGTGGGTTCCATTATACACCTGTTGTACAATTAGTACTCCTTTATTTATAGTGAAAACAAATCCTTCCTTCAAACTTCAATACAAATTTCTTGAAACACAGATCGTACAATACAACACAAAACACAATTTACAATTCACTTTGGCATATATACTTTAGTACTTATAATGACTGAACTTATGAATTAGACTGACTATAACGCTGTCTAAGTGCTTCTTGGGAAATAACACCACAGTTTAAAGAAAATTGCTGTATATTCCAAACGTTTCGGGGTCTAGATCAGACCCCGTTGTCAATGGTTAAGAAACTACGGATTAAAAAGGCGGTCTGATCTAGACCCCGAAACGTTTGGAATATACAGCAATTTTCTTTAAACTGTGGTGTTATTTCCCAAGAAGCACTTAGACATTGAAAAATATGCCACAAGTATCATTCAGAAAATGACTATAACGCTCAGAGAACATCTATTTATATAAAATTTTTACATTCGAGAGTCTTCGAGTTTACTCTATGGCGCTAATATCGAACTATGTAGATGTCTCCCGAACAGACAATTACACTTGGTAGGTATATATACAGGGTCTTCCCTCGGCCGACGTTATAACATTACGTAACAATATAGTAATTGCTTTTTATTTATGGATTTCTTGAAAATAATCACACCACACTTTTAGAAAAGATTGTAATACTTCAAAGATTCCAAATATTTGAGGGCATAGGATAGAGCGTGTTCTCAAGAGCAATTATAAGAATGTAACAATGTTTTCATTACTGTGACCTTCTAATTAAGTATTTAAACCCGATTTTTCAAGAGGCATCTAGAGGTTTCAGAAAAACTAGCCACTAGTGACCTCCAAATTAAGTACATTTTATAACCCAAAATTGCGGTTTTGTGATTGTAGACATGTAACGAAATAGCTTTTTTCCTATCGATCTTCAATTAAGGTAAAAATTTTAGAATTAGTTAACGTAAAGAATCGAAACAATGTATTAATACATTAAGATGAGACATGATGAATATATTTGATGAACTTCTGAATCAATGAACAAAAATTGACACTTGAAATGATAAAATTAATTTTTGTAATAACAGTTTCAGTTGTGAGTCGTATTTCGGGGGCATTTATTTATTTATACTAGCGGTAGCCCATTGGTCGAAATTCGACCACAATTTATAAAAAAATTAAGTTCGAATGTTATTGAGATTCTTTTGTCAAATAGTATTTATCTCTATAAGAAATAAAGTTGAGGCGAAATTAGAAAAGTAGGCCATTAATTCATTTGAATTAAATGTATAGAAATAATTAATGAAAATATTATTTTTCTGTATATTATTGTAGGTTAATTTTTATTTTATGTTCTCTCTTCATTACAAATGTAATAGTGCCTATGCAACATTTTTTACGTAATTATCGGCGGATTTTTCTTTGTAACCTAAAAGTTTCCGCCATTTACAAATCAAAAGATTTCATAAATAGAGATGACAAACAACCCAAAGAAAACTCTAATGTTTAATGTCTTTTCTATTGCCTCCTGATTGATGATTTGTTACTTAACACTATTGTGAAAATAATATTATATTATTGAAATAATTATAATGACAACAAAAATTTAGAAAAAATAATTTATACGAAGGTTTACTATTTGTCCGAAAAATCTATTCTGATCTGCAACACTATTTTCCTATTGAACTTCAGACACTCGACAGTAAGAGATGGTCATCACATGATGATCTGAAAGAGGGTTACCCAGTCACTGCCTTGTGTAGTCATTTGAGAAGCAATCTAGCATATATATTTACTCTGTGGTTTGACCACAAACTGTCGTCGTGGTAGAGCGATTTGAATTTTTAAAATTTTAAACATTGTTAGGTTACCAACTTTAACACCAGCTATGTGAGATTTCAAAGGAAAAATGAATTTCATTTTATTTTAAATACATATTTAAAATGTCAATAATACATTTCTTTTAAGTAAAAGTTAGTCCCCTTGAATTAAAAACCAGAACTTTGCAGCAGTAGGATCATGTAATGTAAAATACATTAATAATAAGATACCCACATCGTCAGAAAACAGTAATGGAGTGGTAGATTACGTACCCAACAATAATTAAAATATTCTGCCTTTCAATATATTTATACATATAGTTATCATTTTCAGTATGATTTTCAATATAAAGAATTTCAAATTCATTTTAGTATGCTAATACTATATTAAATAATATTTTTGATTTGAGACAGAAAAATTACCAGTAGTTTTAAATTGTAATTTGAGAGAGTATGATAGAGTGACATTAGAATCGTAATTCAGACATTTTACAGGTTTCAGCTACTAAATGCACAAAACTAACTCAAAAGTTAGTATGAATGTGAACTACTATTACGCTACAAATAATTACAATACATAAGTAGATATTAATAAACCTGAGACTACAATATATCTTAAGATTCAGTGTATTTTCATTAATGTGAGTTAAACGCACTTACCTAGTAACCCATGACGATTTCTGTTTTATATCGAGAATACAAAGAAATACGAACCATCTACTGAGAATTAATATAAGGTAAATACGCCTACTTTTTTTTAAAAAAAATTTCAATGAATTTAAATTGAAATCTTGAAAATATATTGAAAACTGTAATGAATGTCCATGAATATCAGGATGGCCAGATCTACCTATTTATCGCGAATTTTAGGAACTGTTAAAAATTTCACGATTTTTGCAATCTTAGTCAAATTATATGAAATTATCCGGCAAAAATAAAAAGAATCTAAATTAAAAGTATAAGGTTAAAATTAATGACATATAATCATAAATAAATTGATTAGGTGCAACGCAATTCTGATTTTAGTTAAGAAACCATATTTACAATGAAAGTTGCAAACTTGCGCGAGCATAATAAACGTTGATTATTATGTAATATAATTTTTCGAGTGTTCGATTTCAATAGCATGCCTATGAATGATAACTTAATTCGCGCGAAGTGTTAAAAGTTGTTAGTTTTAAATTTAATTTAGAGTGTCTTTCACATTGGAGTCAATTCATCTTTACGATTTTCTGTCCAAGCAATCAGGCTACCATTATATGTTTGGCATTAGCAGTTTGGACGCAAATAATGCATTTTTTATTTTATTTTATGTAATGAATGTACCAATATTATAAATAAATTTTAGCATTCTGCCCACTAAACAAAACAATAATAAAGAATAATAAAGAAAATGATACTGAACCGTTTTGCCTATTTATATATAGATCTATAGACAGATGTTTAATATACTCATATGTTTTTAATATGAAGATCTTATTAACATATCCAAATCAAACTAGTATAGAAACGAGAAATTTTCACTTTGTAGGATGTAGGATGAAATGTACTTGTTACATATGGATGAATCTGTCGCAAAATAATACCATCATCATCGACACACACAATTTTCTAATGATATTAACGTTATGACATAATGAACCAACAATATACAAATGGGAATTAATTTGATGTGATTATTGAATAAAGCAGAATTTGGGCGTAAAGCTCTTTGACAAGTTACATTAATAAATTTAGAGTTTTCACACACTGGGTACCTCTTTCCGTTTCTCTATATTTTGCCAAGTGTTTTATTTTTCAACATATTTCCCAATTTATAGCAATTCTTCATTTGTTTAACTCTGATTAAATTTCAGCAAACCGTTGACTCACCTGTTCGTACATACTAACACCAAGCCAACAAGTTTATCCATTTTCCCTACACCCTTGTTATAGTTATAAAATAGTTCTTGCCAGTAGTGTAGATACGGAGGGAGGGAGGGATGAGGGGGATATATCCTTCCATAGTGATCGTCATTTAATGAATTATTGCAAAACAAAACGGAAAAACCCAAAAGTCTACTAATTTCACTATGCAATGACAGATAACATTATTTTTGGAAGGGATGTCGCCACTGGTTTTTGTTGTCGTTCTGTAATTTGAGGTTTATTTATTTTACAGAAGCCTTTGGTGCTTTTGAATTGTTATGATTCATTGAAAGTATACCTAATTTTGCTGATGCTAGAGTCCTTTGGTTGATTTCTTAGTGTACACAATCTGCCAGCGCACACGTGCCAACAGTTTTGACATTAAGGTGTCAAACAAGTCGGGTTTGCAATTGGTTTGTAACCAGAATCATACTTCTGCCCGCACACAAACATGATGCGCTGTTGAATTCAAAATCAATATGAGGAAGTATCATTATTCATTCCTACAAAAGGTGAGGTATTAGCTCCAGGCAGTTTGTAGTACCACACAAATTGCTCGGACAGAAAATATATAGCTTTTTGCCGAATTCTCAGAAAGTTTGTAATTATGCAGCTCCTCAGGCTTCTCGAGCTTTCCATCGAATTTCAAGATTAGATCTTGAATGACCATTTTGATATATACCTATAATTATATCGAATCATTGAATCTGCAAGGCATATCCCAAAACCAAGTTCCTTTGATTATAAAAAAAATAAGCTGAAGAGATGTTTTTAGGTTTTCATTGACATTAATATTGTCAAAAATTAAACTAATGTTTCACTTTTTTGTTTTATAGGAATTGCCGCCCAGGAAGGACATGAACTGTGTGTAGTTGCTTTATTAGAACATGGTGCTGATCCCAATCACTCAGATGCTTGCGGAAGAAATGCACTAAGGGTCGCTGCAAAATCCGGACATAGAGGAGTTGTAAGGTTATTGGAAGAATATAATGCAAGATCCCATAAAATGGCACACACTAGTAGCAGTGCAAATTCAATTACATCAGGTACATAAGAGCATTTACTTTTTGAATTCTGTTTTTTTTTTAGTTTTTATAAATATTAAAATATAATTTTTATTTTCAGCTTCTACTGCAGAAACAAAACCCTCCTGTGCCATCTTGTACCCGAATAGTGGAGGAACTGGTGATTGGACTGATCAGCAGAGAAGATCGATGGTTTCTTTGGGAAATCATAGTTCGAATTCCAAATCTAGTTCAAATTTAACGGGATCGAGTCAGTCTAGCAGACACGGCGATCGACAAAGAGAAAACACTCAAAACTCACAAGTAACATTAATACAAAATTATCAAGGTGAATTGTTAACAATGTAATTTTTTTAGCCCATGTCCTTCACGCAACAATTGCAACAGTGCACAAGAGGCGGTAAAACAAGACCGCTGAGTAAATTATTATCACCTTTACAAAGTGAACCTCAAAGTCCTATATATGCTTCGCCTCCCCTTAGTCCTGTAAATGATGCACCTAACATGTTTGGTAAGTTTGTTATACTACATGTTTCTTGCTTTTTATTAATTTTTGATAAATACGGGGGTTCTAACGTCATTGGGACCCCAATTTGAAATTATTTTTCTACAATCCAATAAAATTTAGAAAGTGGCATAGCAACCAGTTTGAGTATGCAGAACAAGAGTCAGGTTCCAAAAATTGCCCGGAAGCTATGTTTTTCAAAATATCAACAAGAAAAAGGACAAATATAGAATCTTTAATTTTTAAATACATTTGTTGGTACGACACGTGCGCCACCTACTGAAGTTAATTGTATTATTGTCTATAACTTTCGCATAAGTGCAAGCAATAAGGTGACGTAATCGGATGAAGTGTGGGGAAGCGCATAATATACGAATAAACAAACATTGATTTTTTATATATTAAATTTAAACGTACATAGGCTAATGCCTTCACATGTAAAATTGTTTTAATGTAAATATCAAAAAGTTTTTAATAATTATTTATACTATCTTTTCGAGATGTTACACTCTATTGAACGCAATATATTGTTTCTAGTCGAGAATCTTTATCAGTTGTATGCCCTCAACTGATTGAAATGTCCTATAATTATTAATGTATTTTGTGCATACAATTGAATTTACTATTTTAACGTGAAACGAAAATCTACATCTAGGAGTTTCAAGGAAAACTAGACAACAGTATGTACGAAATAAATAATTATTCAAACTTTAGTTAAGGGAAGCGTAATTGGTGAAGGTTCTCAACTAGAGATAATATATTGTCTTGCGTACTATCTACTAACAGTTTGATGCAAATCTGTTGATTTAAAAAAATTCGTATACCATATTGAAACTTTTGACCGCCATATTGGAATCGCCATGTTAGATTGTCCGCTACAGCTTTTAAGAGGCGTCCTGCTACAATTTGAGTCAGAAAACTACCCGATTGATGGCTATTTTTTTAACGCTTTTTGCCTAACACTCGGTTTTTTCTTTACCCATTGTTTTGTAATTATGTTCGGGTACTCAACTAACAATATATAATAGTATATAATTACCTTAAATTAGGAATTAGTAAACATAAACACAGCAAACACACCCATAGGTCAATTAAAATTTGAATGCAGGTTGTTTTGGTTGACCACTTGTTTAATGGAATTGCACTTGATCATCCAGTTTGTACTTTTCATTATGAAACATAAATTACAATTGCTACTTACTTTGGAACTTGTAATTTATATTTTTCTACTAATAATATTAGTGTTTTTAGTATAACATACATAACTGCACAATCGCACTAATACTTATTAGCTATTAGTAACTGAATAATTAAAAAAAAATTCTACTAGGAATCACCCATGAAAAAAAATTATTAAAGACTAATAAAAAAACTTATAAAATATGTAAAATTTTGTATTTTACAAGTTCTACTTTGTAGAATTATTCTGTTGCATTATGAAACGATATTCTAGAAGTTACAAAACTACAAATTACTGTTACAAATTACAAGTTCCTTATGAAATGTACCCTGTAACATAAGAGCTAAGTCATCTAAGGCTAAACACATAGTGAAGTGGTGAGCAGAGAGGTGAGAACAGCGGTGAGGAAAGCGGTGAAAATAAACCCACAATATACATTGGAATAAAACATAGTAAAGCGAGCTGAACTAGGCGAGCAATGATGTTTTAAGAGAGGATAGCGGCGCGTTCAAACAATTTTGTTTTCTTCGCTACCCTCGTTGATAGAATTTGTGAAAAAAATGGATACTGAAAATATGGTATTTATTTAAAAATAAAAAGAAAAGAAGATGCAATGAACATGAAATAAATAAAAGTAGCCAGTACACGGTGAATTCCATCATTTGTGTGACCAACTACGTCAACATTCCCAAATGTTTTATTCGTATTTTCGCATGTCTGTGACATTTGATTATATTTTGGAAAATATTCAAATTAACTTAAAAAAGTGGACCAACTTTAATGATGTTGATCCTTTTTTTATCCGAAAGTGGGTTTCTAATAGACACAGTACTAATCAATGCGTCAGTATCCATTTTTTGTCACAAATTCTATCAACGAGGAAAGCGGAGAAAACTGCTCGCCTAGTCCAGCTCGCTCCACTATGTTTTATTCGAATGGATATTATTGGTTTATTTTCACCGCTTTCCTCACCGCTCTTCTCGTCTCTCTGCTCACCGCTTCAGTATGTGTTTAGCCTTAGATTGTCTAAAGTTATACAGTTTGCATAGAAAAGTGAATGTTGGATATAAAATTCAATATATATTTAATCTACTTCTATCCGTTAGAGAAAGTGTTTTTGATAACTTCATTGTAACAAAAATTAGTATTTGTGGAAATATTCTTAAAAAAATATTGAGGCTCCTTAATTAAAATTTCAAGGAACCGTCACTCAGTTTATCCAATAGTTTAGGCGAAAGTTTTAATATTAGATAGGCCTGTAGTTAGTGACAGGATTTTTGCAACCTTTCTTGTGGACGGGCTTTATGCACCTATGCGATTTTCGTTCTGTGCTGAAAAATACCTAATTCTTATTGAATAAAACTAGAGTTCTATTTTAAAAATAGTCACATCTTTTATTCATAAGTAGTTTAAAGAAGTTTTCAACGTTTTGCTCACTGTTATTATTTTGGTTACTTTTTTTAGGTGCTATGAACATTTACCAACCAGTCTTGAGACATAACAACTTCGCCAAAGTGCCGGATACTCATTTTGCTCGAGATACCCATATGCGAATAATACTCGGGAATTCAAGTGGTTTTGCTTTAAGTAAGGACAAAAAGACTGAGCAGCAGGAAAACTCGAATTCTAAATCTAGGTATGTACTTAACAAATGACAATTCTAACCTTTAAATGGCAAAAATTCAAATCAAAGTAAAATAAATATTTCACATTATTTTAGTAAATATATATCAAGAGACTGAAAGCCACATTTTTAAAAAATCGATAGAGAAAAAAACAATTACCAATTAACAAAATATTTTCGCCTCTAAGTGTCTTTAATCTAGTGAAGCAATTTCAAGAGTTCTTTCCTTTGACAATGCAGTCATATGTCACATTTTTGCCAAATAAGAATACTTTAGCCTTTTTCACATAATGTATGTCTTATTGTCAATGAAAATTAAGAAATGTCTCAGTATCATATCTTATACCTTTAATTAGCCTGTGAACTACTTGATTTTTTCCCACAAAATGTTTGCATTTGATTACACTGTAAGTTTAGTTAATTAGTTTTTGACGTGGTTCAGTCTAGCATATTTCCCGTTGTCTATAGATTCCATGTCTCTTCTATACAAAAGCCGTGCCTAATTTTATGTATAGACCGTTTTAATGATTTGAGGACTTTGGGTGTTGAATTTCTTTTTCTTCTGTAATTAATAATTTTCATAGGAAATTGCTTTGCAGCAATTCTTTCCGCGATCATTGCTGCACTATTAATCATTCACCAACATAATTTGTATACAAGTTCTATAAAGTTATTTATTTCCTAACAAGATTTACTTGACGGTTCTAGTATCGCATATTTAAACATTTATTTTCTATTTTAGTAATCAAAAACCGAAGCGAAACGGCATAGTTACTAATCCGGCACTCAGACTGGTGGCAAACGTTAAAAACGGGTTGGATAATGCTGCTGCTAACCTCAGAAAATCAGCTTCGGGAGCGAATCCAGCATCAAAAACTAACAGTTTTCATTGGCGAAAAGAAACACCATTATAAAATGTATATTACGGATTAAAAGTTTTACTAGTCAATATTAAGGTAAGGTAGTACTATGGACTATTTATTATTTAATTTTTTTAATATACTACTCGTACAATCAAAATGCAAAATTATTGTTTTCAAATAAAATTATTTATCCTTTTCAATTTTTTTATATGTACAGCGTCATCTTGATTTCAAAGTACTTCTTATTGCAAATTTAACTCAATTTTTAAGAAAATTATTTCTTTTTATTAAAAATATATCAAAATTGCAAACATGGTATTTTTGAGTGTTTTTGTAATACCTATTTGGTACCCTTGAAGGCAGAGCTTGTAAGTGAAAAGTCTTCCTCCAGTTATGAGTGGTTGTTCATTTTGTCCAAATAAATATGTTCTAGATTTCATCGAAAATGCAAATAATCCAATTGTTTTTTATTAGATTATTGATAAAGCTATTAGAGGTTGTGCACTTTAGCAAATGCAATTACCTCTATTTTCCTCTTTATTTTTGTAAGTCAATATTTTCGTTCAGTCTTTCTAAAACCCGTTATATTGCGGCACACAATTGATAAGAAAACTATCTTTCAACTTGTTCTGAATGTAGAGTTGAGTTATTATTCATATCTGTATAAAAATCAATCACTACTTTATTGGATGTGATTGTTCTTGTGTAGCCAGTACAGCCAGTTCTTGTAAAGAATGGGCCAGTTACAGTGAGTAGAAGACTTGTTGTTAACAATTTTATAAGGTACTTTGGGAGATGTACAACTGAGACACCGACTCCTAAGTTCAATGATTTTGCATTATTATTAACTCCCGAATTAAGTGACCATACATTCATCGACGTACTTCACATTTACCATTCTAGAAACCTTGGTGAGATTATTATAAGAGCTGTGAATCTTATATTTCCGTATCTGTGCTCGTGAAATTTGGCACTTCTAGGTTACTTGTCTGAGCATTTATTGCTCACTACATTAGGAACGGATCCACACAAGAGCTTGTGTGTGTGTGTATGTGAGGGGGGGATCTGGTAGTAAATTTGCACAAATAGTGGGGAAAGGCTTGTCTTGATTTTGTAAACATAGTATTTCCTGGGCTATTACATTAAAAAAATCGCCAATCTGAGGTTTAAATCCCTAGAAGGTACTTTTTCCTCTTGAAGTTATTGTTCCCTCGTTTTAGTTCTAAAGCCACTTTGTGGTCTCGGGGAATGGGGAGAGGGGATCACTCTCTTTCCCGACACAACATGCGCTATTTGGGTACTGAACAATGACCAGATAAGAATTACAATGCTACGAATCAAGTAATTTTTTACTAAAACCATGAAACAATTCTGTGGGATCAGAAGGAATTTTAGGTAGTATTGAGCTTTACAAATTTCACATAGCTGTTGCAAAAATGTTCTTTTTATTTCCACGTTTGTCTGAACACACAATGAACACAATCTTTTTTTTTCAAAATTGCTCTCACAGTTAGATTCTTCAAAATCCACATTTTTTCCCTTAGTCGATGCTGCTGTCGATTTAATTATTATGCTGTCGTTCTCCATTATCTTCAATGCTTTCTTTTCATCACTAGGTGTTATAAAAACATTTTCCATAATTCCTCACTTTCTACCAAAGAGGTCAATTACCCACTTTCTACCAGAGTGGTTACCTCTTCACTAGTATAAACCGTTAAAGGATATCCGTAAACACATTCGGTTAAATACACATCGCGACAAAACGTTTTAGAAGCACTTAAAATAATAAATGTATCTAATGATGTAATCCTTTCGTTATATTGATATATTTTTTAATAGTTTGAATCATGAACAGAGTGTCATGAATAAATTCATTAATGACATAGGGTTATCCGTTTTATTGTTTCGACAGTAAACACCCTTCTGACTGAGGTTTCGATAAAAATTTTATTTTAGTATATTGTTTCGAGCTTGTTATTATTATGTGTGAAATACATTATTCAAAAGCCCTCCATACAAAAACATCGCATTGCGCAGTGAGGATAATGTGAGCCATCATAAAAGGAGCCGGCGTAAACCGATAACTAAAAACACTTCTACGAATCTTCTAAGATTTAGTGTCTGTAGTTTTTTTGTTTTGTGGTATATTACTACCAAAAAATATTTAAGTGACGCTAGATAAGGATGTAACATATTAATTTTTAAGGATGATTTTATATCCATGTTTGATTTTTTTATGTTAGTGCTGATTATTAATGTTTCTACGATCCTTTTTTAATGCTCCGATTTTTTTTTTCAGGTTTTAACTGGACATTTCGAAAAATTACAACTACATGAATGTAAAACACTCACCTAGTCTTAACTATATCAAAGAAATAATTTTAATAGGTTTTTATTTATCTCTAAAGAGAATCTGATTATGTGTTTATGTCGGTCTTTACAATATTTTCGGCCTAAGTTTTCTTCAACGATTATATTGTATTAATTTTCTAATACCTACGTTTGTATGTATGTGATAGTATAGTGTTTAATAAGTGAATTGTATATTAGTTGAGTTTATTGTAGAGTGTGAGGGTATTTTTGTTGCCTTAGCTGTAAGCCAAAACACTAAAACCAAGTTTTTAATCCAACTTCAGAGAGGCAAACAAAAAATACCGTGTAGTTTGGAACGTTTGGAGTTTTTTCGAAAAAAAAAATCGTTAATGTAGGACAGTTTTACAAACAGTAAGCGCGAAGTAGATTCATTTATTTCAACTTAATTTTTGAATCGATCTCATATTTAGGAGGTACCTAACGATTATATTTTTGTATTTAACTATTTTTCCGTACACGTGTATTCTTGACAGGTAATTGATTTGTATATTAATTATTTTTGACGTTCAAAATTGCCTTATTTATCCTGATATGCTTCATTTAAGAATGTACGATTCTTAATTGACTACAGGCAACTTTGGGGATCACGCCCATAATATCAATTATATTGTATGCCTTTTGTATTTATATAAAGCTTTAGTTTTATACAGTTAAAATTTTCTGCACTGTATATGTTGAAACAGTATTAAAAATATTTAAAATATATACCACCTAAAATTATCGAATTTTATTTGTTATCCAGATGATATAGCATCCCACGGCACTCCATCGACGTCATTTATTTGCTGCCCAACTTTACCGTCATCTTCAACATAATCAATGACATTTGAAGATATTTGTATAGTGAATAAATTTAATGAATGATTGCCAATTCATCAATTGTTGCACGACTAGTATTTTAATATTTTGCAACTTCATCGGATCCAAACTTAAAGCATGTACTTTCTGGAGATATCCTGCAGTGCACAAATGTCGTGATAAGACTAAGGAGAGAGGGGGCAACAGGCTATTTCACTCAGTTGGGAGCTGCTTCCAATGAAATACGTTCAGCTGTTGTTCATTGGCTGCTTCCACCCACTAAGTGAAATAGCCTCTTACTGTTTCTATTGCCCTCTCTTTCTAGCGTTGCCACGATTTTATGCTTGACACGCTATATCTAGATGGTAAATGATCTAAGGATTCAAATGTAATTTAAAACTAGTGTGCTCTGCAGAGACCATTCTATACATCATAGAATGAGATATAAGCAATTATTAGCGCTAATAGTGGGAGACAGATCCATAGCAAAGCAAGAATGTGAAATAAAACTCTTCATGAAAAATAATGATTATTAAAATTATTTAAAAAAACATTAAAACTGTATAAGGTGTCAAACGTCAAAAATGTAAACAATATTTAAAATGTCAAACGTCAGTTATATCGAAAATGTCAAAATGTAAAAAATGTCAAAAATAACAATACATGCAATAAAAAACTAAAATGGAACACGGGAAAACACAATGTCAAATTTTCAAAAATCTCAAAGCAAATATGTCTAGCTCTTCATCTCAAAATTACGTATTTTAGAACCGGATGTTGTCACATAAATTTGGCTCATGAATGATGAAGTAAAAATTGTTTCCACAGAAAAGATCTAAAAATGTATGGGATGTGAAAATTACCAAATGAAAAAAATGTTCAAGGTGAATATGTCAGTGAATGTCAGAATATGTATTTTTTTTTGTTTTCCATAAAATTCCTGAATAATATGTTCTCCATAATATGTTGTTGTTACTGATAAAATTTCTACAAATTTTGAAATATTAATATATTAAAAGTATTAGGCCATTTTGAAGTTATTAATAGTTATTGTCGTTTTAAGTTAGTGCATTATTGTAAATAATGCTGGAAGATTTAGTGCTATTCAAGTGAAGATGAATGAAAGTTTGGAAGAATTCTGAGAAAAGTTCTATGAATGCCTAAGCATAAATTTTGAACGACAATTTATGTATATGTATTTTGAATGTAATGACCAATTTAGAATATCATTTCATAACTAAAGACGTTGTTGCAAGAAATAGGACTATCGCATTAGTCAGGGGAAATTCTACAAGTTTCACTGTAACTATTGAAAAATGCACTCCAAAAGAGCTTTTGAGTCAATATCAAAATGTATTCTGAATTTTTGACTATTATGGAGGCAACTTGCCTCACTATTAGTGGGTGCAATTTTCTATTCACTAATTTACTTTAAATATAAACTAACGACAATGAGGATCTAATAAAATTAAAGAGTCTTAAAAAGTTTATAAACAGTAAGGCAGGAGATAACAAATGTGTTCATCAACACAGCCTCTTGAAAGTTATCAAACGCATGGAAATGATTACAAGTGCGATTTGAATTCATATAATAAGCGTCATGCACTACCTTTGAAGTTACTTTTAATCAGAGTAAATTATAATGCATATTTTTTACTTGAGGCCTTATAATTCCTATTGGCAACATTTTAAGCTTAGTAGTTAGGAAATTTTCATTTGATACTTGATTTTTTCAAATTTTCTAATTTGACATCAACATTGAACTTAATTTCGTGATCACTTTTAGTACTTATTTAACAAAAATAAATGGTTATTTTTCTTTAGTATCTAGTTCCATCCATTTATTATGGACAAAATTATCCAATATTTTAGTTTTCAATTTTTTTCTTCTGTGTATAAATTTTAACAATTAATACACAACAAACAAGAAAGAACAGTTTATTTTACACATTTTAAATAAGGAATATTAATTTATTATCGACAAAAAATTAATACAAAATGTTCAACTTAAATGCTACAGTAAGTAAAACCTTTTGAGTGGAATACAATGGCATAGTTAAGAGTATTCACACCTCGAACTCTCATTACTGCTTCTATCCTTCTTGGCATCCTACTAATTAGAGTTTGAATATATTCTTGAGAAATTCCATTCCTGTTGTGTCGCAAATCAATGGGATTTAAGTCTGGGCTATATGATGGCTATTTTTTCAAAATTTTTATTTAATTTAATACACCCCCAAAATATTGAGTGACCCCCTTATATCTCAATATTTTCTCAAAATTGTAGACTCTATTGTTTTCGATAAAAGTGGAACAAAGCTCTTATTTTTTGTATTTTTCTTTAATATCATTTAAAGGACACTTTAAAATTAAAAAAAATATATGGACATTTTTTCGCCGGTAATTTGGGTTTTTTGACTGATCTTTTAAACTATACATTTTCGTGAGTATCTAATAACAAACATTTTCAATCCATATAGTACATATGTTTGAAACAACTATTTTATTTTTTCATTAATTTTTCGAATTTGCACACCAAAATTAACAAATGCCGAATTTCATTTTTATAACTTAACTGTGACTTCCCCTCAGAAGTTTCGACGACAAGATAATGCTCATTTAAGCTTTTATTTTGTATATCATTGAGAATCTGAAAGATGGTTCTTACGAAATATACTTTCCGTCTCCCGTTTTCACTGTCTCTATGGAACTATATATACATTTCAGGAGAATTAACATAATTGCAATTTTGTTAAAAGCACTATAATAGGTAAAAATCTTATTACTGCAGACTTTTAGACGGTAAGTTAATTCTTTAATTAAAATATAAATTTGGTGATATAATATTTTATACTTCAGGATATCAGGGTGAGTTTTTTTTTGCAGTATGGGGATCTCGGAAACCTTCTAGGGGAGATAGAGCAATGTTAAATTGGGAAAGATCAGTGGATTTAATACAAAAAAAGTTCGATATTTTGGAATAAGACGAAATTCTGTCGATTTAGTCAAATCCTTAGCATTTTATAAAAAAAGTGTAAATATCAAAATTCGTTTTCGAGATATGACACAAAGTTATCTTTTTTGAATGGAAACCATAGTTGGCCATGACCTCAAAAAATCGGACATTTTTAGAGCTTTTTAACGATATAATACTCGATATAGTTATTCATAAAAATAACGGAGTTATGGATGCTTTTCTCTCTTATTTTCACTTTTAACGTAGTTAGCCATGAAATAGATTGATTTATTAATAACTATTCCAAAAAACATTGAACGATTAATTATATCAGATATAACGAAAAAACTAAATAAGTAGGTACTTACTAAAAACTTAAAAAAAAATACAATAATGTTTACAATTTATGTTCGAAAAGTCCACCATTGTTATTTAGACAAAAATTGCATCTTTTTAAGATATGACATTTTTCCTCTCAGACCGCCTACTCACTTCAACGCTGTAATCTAGGTCACCAACTGTGTCATACGTATACTTTGTTTTGCACGGAGTCTATAACTGCCAAATCGGGAGACCGGGGTGGCCATTCATGTGGGCCATTTCTTCCTATCCAAGAGTTTGGATAAATATTATATAAGTGTTGTCTTACTAATAACGAGTTATGAGCAGGTGCTCCATCATGTTGGAACCACTCAATTTCTAAACGAGTTCTCAAATTCAAATTATGCAACGTCTTGAAAAGTGTATTACAAGAAATGCAAGTATCGCTCCCCAGTAAGTGATTCGTCATATATAAAAGGCCCCAGAATAGTAGACCCTATGATACCCCACCAAACATTAAAACCAAATTTAATCTGGAGTTGTCTTTGTTCTACATGGAAAGGGTTTTCTTTAGCCCAGATATGCTCATTGTCTATTGAACATACCGCAGTTACTAAATCTAGTTTCATCTGCCAATAACACCTTTAATAGAAACTGTGGATTGTCAAGGCACATGTCTCTAAACCATGTACTAAACAAAATACGTCGATGTTCGTCACCAGCATGCAAAGTTTGAGAAACTGAAAGTTTGTACGGGTGGAACTTGAACGCTTTCAGTACCTTAACTACAGTTCGTTGAGATGTGCCAGCTTCTGCCGCAATCTCACGATTGATGCAGATGGATTTTGATTTACCATTGCCAAAACATTTATTTTTGCTGCTTCGTTAATTTGATTACGTTCCTTTGGTGGTTTAGTAAAAGATCCATACCTGCGTAAACTATCGTAAAGCCTCTTAAATGTACATAGAGCAGGTTGACGACGATTGAAATATCTATGAAAGTATTCCTCAGCTGCACGAACTGAATTTTTATGGCATATGTTATAACATTCCACCATATTCAGTTTTTCTTCGTTAGAATATTCCATTTTATCACAAAAACTTGTCAATATCGAGTGTCAGTTCAGCACTACTAATGGAATTACTCTCAAATAAAGAAACGTTAAAGTGAAAACAATCTTTTTCATGGCTACCTATGTTAAAAGTGAAAATAAGAGAGAAAAGCATCCTTAACTCCGTTATTTTTATGAATAACTATATCGAGTATGATAGCCAACTTTGGTTTCCATTCAAAAAAAGATAAGTTTGTGTCAATCTCGAAAACAAGATCTGTCACGCAAACGAGGACATGACAATCATATTCGGGATACAATTCCCTTCAATTTTGATATTTGCACTCTTTTTATAAAATCAAAAACAAGGGAGCTAGAGGGATTTGACTAAATCGACAGAATTTCGTTTTTTCAAAATATCTAGTAAGCCATGACTTTTTACAAAAATCCGAAAGTGTCATTAAATTGGGCCAGTAAAACTGCAAACCTTTCCCAATTTAACCATTGCTCTATCTCCCCTAGTTTCCGAGATCCCCATACTGATCATAAAAAAACTCACCCTGTATAAGGAGGTCACTTGAATTATAATAGATTAAATTCCGGGAACATTACATATATATATATTTTTAAATATCACAGCATCTTCTGAATATTCAGAATAGCTGTTGTAATATAGTTTATTTCAAAACATATTAAAAATTTTATTAAATTAAGATTGTGCTGATGTAGCAAGAGGGTGGATTCTTAACAGCATACCAAAAGTTTTTAGAATACTTCATACATAGAACGATGGAGAGTAAACGGGAAAGGGTATAAATGCGGCCGCACGACAGGAGCAGAGTAGTTGTGGAACATCTGACGTATCTCTTAATCTAAGAAAGGTAGTATGTTATAAATTGTGAATTTTGTGGTGGAAATAAAGATTTATTTTCGGTGTAAAATTTGTTTTAAATCCACAGAAGATTTATGAAGATATTGATTATAGAAGGCCGACGAATTCTCGCAAAACTTTCGCTTTTTCGATAATTTGCCACTGAACTCTCAGTGTGCTCAGGAATATTTCTAGTAAACGTATATATTTACTCTCCGGAAGGGCCTAGAGTTTTCATCGTCTACAGTTCGATCAGAAAAAGGTTTGTGTCTTTATTGTAGAAGGTAGTTTCGCATGGTAATTAATGCTTCGAGGTATCCTTTTAGTAGCGTAATAAATAAACGTAACACTATTAAAATGGAACATTCTCCATTATTTCAAATTCATGATAAAAAAGGGGCTTCAAAAATTTCAATATTTGCACCGCAATGTCAAAGGCAAGGAAGCCATTAGGATGCCCATAAAAAATCCAAAACTTTTGCATTTAACATTTTACTTAAAATGTATTCCATTTACACAAACAGACGAGTTCTTCATAATAACGTCTCCTATTATAGGAATGGAAACGTTTCAGGTTTATTATGTTATAAAATCTTTTATGAAACACAAGTATATGGCGCTAAAACGCAGTTTTGTGATTTTCACTAAAACATGTTTAATCATTTAAAACAAAACACAAATAAGAGGGGAAATAATATATTATAACCATAAATATATCAATCATGAACTACTAATTCAATCGAAGCGTTTACAACTGATATCTTTGAAACATATATTGATATCTTCAAATTAAAAACAAAACAAAATGCAGTAATAAGTTGATAATTTAAACAGGATATAATATGAATGAAGTCGAAATATTTAGTACATCCTCATGATTTTGTTCTTGGACAAAGTGACACCTTAAAATAGACATAATATAAACAGTAAACATAATAACAGACATTATAAAAATATTAATGATATTCGAATTAATATTAAAAATATGATATCATTTTTCTACAATTTGTACAAAAACACTTGTCAAATAAGAAAATAAATGTTTAACTATTTATTTTTAGTAGCTAAGTAAATACATGATGTTCCAGAACTAAAAAATTCTGTATGTCTTGAAAAAAGTATTACCCACATTGAATTTGACAAAATATTCTCCAAATTTAATTTTACTATCACAAAAACGATTTGTCCAATTATACGAGGGCAAAAAAATGGATATTGAAAACAAAACTTAAAATTCGGAATTCAAACTTGATATAATAACAATATTACATCTATTGTGAAGTCTAAATTTGAAATCCTACAGTTGAAAATCTGTAGATATTTTTCAATTGATGTTAATGCTGTAAAGTTTTACAGAAAAAACACAAACGACTGAAAAGTGGTCAGAAATGAGAAGATTAAAAACTGATTAACTCCTCAAAATAATCACATGTAAAGTTCTTTCTCTACCATTTAAAAGATCTATGATAAAACCAGACTATGTTATTACGATACATTTTCTATGCATTATAGTCCCTTTAATATGTTATACAAATTGAGAAGATTTAAAAATTATCTGATAAAGTAACTACGACAGTGCAAGAAACATATTTGAGTCTGGCAGTTATCAGTCCAATGCCAATTATGATGTAGACCCTTTCAACTTAAGTCCACCAATGCTATAAGTTGACACTGAATTTGTTCCCGCTCCAAATGCGGCTGTAAATAAAACCAATCAAACAATATCGTGGCTTCATTGAAAAGAATGATAAAAAACATAAACATGCCAGCAATTTCGTCATAAGATTCAGTTTTAAAAAGCCGCCAGAGGAAATTAATGACAAAAATAAGCCTGCAATTGTTTCTGGTGTTTGTTGGTGATGACTTGCTGACCATTATAGAGCCGGAAAAAGATATGCCTAGCAGAAAAACTAATCTTTGACCGTGTTTAGAAGAACTAACTTCCTGTATTATTTAGATTCGTATGTGACGGTCAAATAAAAATAACGTTCCGAAAATCTTAGCTAAACATATGCGACTCAACAGAAATAAGCTTATCTTAAGTCATTTACACCTGAGTGATTGTAAGTCATATAAATTTTGTCCTGATCTATAAACTAAAAAACATCAAATACGAAG
The DNA here is from genome assembly GCA_034190945.1 of Octodonta nipae. Classification (NCBI taxonomy): domain Eukaryota; kingdom Metazoa; phylum Arthropoda; class Insecta; order Coleoptera; family Chrysomelidae; genus Octodonta; species Octodonta nipae. The sequence continues at coordinate 94,121,817 of CM067221.1, forward strand.
GTGTGGCTTTTAAAGAACGAGATTTACACTGCTTCAGAAGATGTACGCATGTGTCTAAGTCAAATTCTAGTATTTCTTTATGGCTAGAAACACTCCACTAACACCCGCATCGGGTGTTGTCGGGTGTTTCTAGCGTTTCAACAGTGTGCCGCCGCCTTAAAGCTTTTGTCAATAACTCCGTATAGTAGAAGTCTTCCATCCGCTACTAAAACTTATAATTTATTGCAAAAGGTGTATGATAATGAATCTTTATCCCTTGCTGGAGTTTTTAAGTATTTTAAACACTTTCAAAATGGCCGTGAAGACATTGAAGATGGTTTACCTCCCACGTTGAAAACAGGATGACAAAATTGTCATGTAAAATTAAAAGTCAAAACGAATATTGTAAAATAAGAAAATAAACAAAAAATTCGAGACCTTTGCCAAAAATATTCGATACTTATAAGAATGGTAAGAGACGAGCTACATGATTAGTCGCAGTCTGCAGAATTAGAGCGAGACAATGCACATGATGGTAGTCACAATTTTCTTACAGCAGGAATGGATTTCTGTGGAAGTATTCCAAGATTTCCACTGAAACTCTCCAGCACAGTAGCAACAATCTGAAAACTAAATTGTTTAATTTGCGTGACACAAAATACAATACAAGCTGTTGCTAAAGATGTTGGAGTGTCACATAGAAAATCAGCCTACTAATTTCAGGTTAGACTTTTCCGTCTTCAGATTAAAGCAAAATCTAAGTTTGAATTTCTCTATAACGATTTGTACCTTTTTCTTAATCTAACTTTGAGAAATTGTTTTGGCTTGAAGTCTAAATACAGAAATATATTTTGAAATATTTTAATTTTTGTATATTATTATAAATTTTCAAATTAAAACATAGAATGTAAAAAACATTTTTCCAAAGTCATTCCCCTTGCTCCCCACAGTTTGGGAGACAATTTTTTTTCCTGAGACAACATATCAACCTTAAGAATTCATAAACAATCATATTATTTAACATTTCAAGTAAATTTTCATTTTCTGGAACATCATGCATTCTAAAATTAATATAGTTCAAGCAACTGGCAAAATGTCATTAAAAAAAACGAAACAGTCATTTAAAAAAATTATACATGCAACTTTTTCAAATCTTTCACTAGTTATAACTGCTTGAGTTCTAAATATCTTGTTAAATTATAACAATTCCACATAACAATTAATTACATTTTGATAAAAAGAGGAATAAATTAGAAAGTCTCTTCAATGTATTTAATATTCAACAAGAAAAATCTTAATGGTAAGATGGCTTTCATTTTTTGGTACTTTACCTAATTTATACCCTCAACAAAGTATTTTTCTAAAAGTGACTTCCTATCCGATTTCAAATTGGTAAATCGGCTGCAATGATTATTGAAAGTTTGAATCGGTATTGGATCTATCGGTATTGCGATCTTGCTCACGGCGTCCGTCTGTTGAGCCCAACTTATCAAGAAGTTCGACCAATCGTTTTGCTGCTTTTCTGTGGCTTCTTCGGAGGAAATTATTTCCTCAACTTTAACTAAAAGAGTTGACAGTGCGGATGTTCCAAACTGTAATTATAGAAACTTTAATTATTTTTTATTCAGATTCAAAAGGAATTCGAAAATGCACTGTTTTAAAGTGACAAAATATTTTTATTAAGGCCTGGTAGCAAGACCCATGATTCGTCTGCATTAATAAAGTGAGTGGAATATATGTCAAATGATACAAAGATTAACCTGCCTACTCCCCAAGCGTCACCAGGTAACTGAACTTTCGAATAAGAAGTTTGCTGTATGTTTTAGTGAGTTGGAAGAAATCCTCCCCGTAGAGGCGAATGAAATGTTCTGAGAGGCTTCCGCGGTCATTATTATGAACTAAGCTAGGTTCCGGGTGTAACGGCTGAAGGCTAACACAATGTAAGAAAGGTTTCGGGAAGCAGCCTTTTATGAGCGATTTTATAAAGAAGTGAAATACACTTTTACTTTGCGAAAGCTTTCGAAATACTTTAATTTCTTCGTCAGTCTTTTGACTACAAACAAAATTTATAATTATAATATGCGAGATAATTTCTTAAATACTTACAGTAAATTGTGATTGTAATTTGAAAAAGAGCACAAACATAGGAATTGTGAAATTAATAAATTAGATGTAACAAAATTTTTTTGAGTGACATTGATTGGAAAACTGGAAATGAAGTTATAATCAAAAATAACATTACTATGGTGAGTAGAATAATGTATTGTTACTATGTAACTTAATTGTTGAATACTGAAAATGAATTTTTCTTGTCGATGTCTAAAAGATTGCAATAAATGTTATTCAAATTTTGGATATCTGTTTTTTTATTAATATTATTTGGATAATAGTTAATAAATACCATCTCTAAAAAAAAAAAAATTTTTTTGTAATAATTTTGTTCACATGCCAGAACCAAAGCGTTGTTAAAATTTATAGTGTGTGAATTTTGAATACAATGAGTGGCAATAGCACAACTTTCTTTTCCTAATCTGATATTGCTTTTATGTGAGATCATTCTACTTTTTAGAGTTCTTGAGGTCTGTCCAATATACGTTGCATCACAATTAATACAATCTATTTTATATACAATATTAGATTTCAAGAAATTTTTTAGAGATAGTATTTATTAACTATTATCCGAATAATATTAATAAAAAAACAGATATCCAAAATTTGAATAACATTTATTGCAATCTTTTAGACATCGACAAGAAAAATTCATTTTCAGTATTCAACAATTAAGTTACATAGTAACAATACATTATTCTACTCACCATAGTAATGTTATTTTTGATTATAACTTCATTTCCAGTTTTCCAATCAATGTCACTCAAAAAAATTTTGTTACATCTAATTTATTAATTTCACAATTCCTATGTTTGTGCTCTTTTTCAAATTACAATCACAATTTACTGTAAGTATTTAAGAAATTATCTCGCATATTATAATTATAAATTTTGTTTGTAGTCAAAAGACTGACGAAGAAATTAAAGTATTTCGAAAGCTTTCGCAAAGTAAAAGTGTATTTCACTTCTTTATAAAATCGCTCATAAAAGGCTGCTTCCAGAAACCTTTCTTACATTATATATATATATATATATATCCAGCAACAAATCGATTTGATTATGCTCAATGGCCACTTTCTTTTTGAAAAATGTGCTCCTTTGGAATGATTTCAGATGACAAAACAATTGTTTGTTCAAAGTGAAGCTGAATTATTGTAGACTAGCTGACCCGTCCGGGCTTCGCACAGGCTAGGCAAATGGGCGTATTTGATGTATTTATCTTGAACATATTTTTTCATTTGGTAATTTTCACATCCTCTACATTTTAAATTTCTTATGAAACTGCTTCTAAAAATAAATTTTGGGATTTAATATGATGAACTAAACATATTTGATGTGTTTCGAGATATTTGATATTGTGGTTTTCCCGTTCTCCTTTTTGTTTTTTTACATGTATTGTCATTGGCATTTCTGACATTGTTGCCATTTGTGACAGTTTTTAAACATATACTTTAGTATTAAGTATATGTTTTTAACACTTTTTACATTTTCGACTTTTATGACATTTCGAAATTTTTAACTTTTTTGTCATTTTTGACATGTTCAACATTTCTTTCAGTTTTTACTTTTATGGCATTTTTGACTTTTTAGACATTTTGGATATTTTTGACTTTTTTACTTTTTCACATTTACGTTGACGTTGACATTTTTGACGTTTTGTTTATTTTTTAATATTTTGAGAATTATCTATGTAAGTTTTCGACAAAATAATTTTGACATTTTTTTCGACTTTTATATTTTTGTGACGTTTAATGTAATTAATATTTTTCACATTACGTGGTTTATATTTTTTGGAATTTATTTTCATTTGTCTTTATCATTTTTCATATTTCCAAAAATTTAATTTTTTTACCTGTGATTAATCAGTTATTGAACACTTTTCAATATTGGGCAAATGACGAAAAATGTCGCCATTCATTTAAAAAAAGAGTCAGTTATCAATTCTCATCCAATGAAAAAATACTCCTCTTGACACTTATTGGGTATGTGATTTACACTAAGTGAATAAATTAAGTTCTAGTCATTTCAGGAGAAAAGCACATATTTCAACTTTAACACCGGCATAATTTTATGTTCCTTAAAATTTATTAAAACCATCACTCTATAAAAAATATAATTTTCGCAAAATTTCATATCCATTCTCTATTAATTTATTATCATAATTTTTATATCTGTATTATTTTCGGTTGCCGAGAAATAGTGAATTTGTCTTAAAAAAATACATACACCACTTATCTCTAACAAAAAACTGAATTTTCGCAGTACTTATTTGTGAAGACTAAATATATCATGATTTACACCCGCCTTACTTTATATTTCGAAGATATTTAATAGAAACAAATAAACAAATTTTACCTCTTTATATATTAAGTACAGATTACTAGGAAAATAAACAGATTAACGAAAACACAAATTAAAATTGTAAATCCTAAGCTCAAAATTGTTTTTAAATATTGAAATTAATGTTTGTGGAAAGAGCAAACAAAAAAAGATTATTAACACTGATTCAATTATTTATTAACGATAAATTGGGGTGTGCAAAAGTAAATCTTGCGATGAGCTTTTTCCTACCAAAAAAAACCCAGCTATATAAATTTATAGCAAGAGCCGTTGATTTCACTAAAAATTTTCAAAATTAATTCCATAAGTTTACAAAAATGGTCGGCCATCTTCGGTTCAAATTTGAATTTAAGAAATCAATAACATATTCATAGTTAACCCAAAAAAACCCATCATGATGATTTTCACTAAAAACGTTATTTTTACATTTTGGGATTTTGCTATTCAGCTATAAATTCCAATATTAAAAAAATGCAATTTTGGCCTGCTTATTTTTTAGTAAATCTGCAATAATTCAAAGACACACGATTTAAAAAAAAGTGGATAATAGTGCGGTCAGTCATTGTCTTATTGTTCCGTCTGAAAAACCGAATTGAGATCTATTGCCACTATTCCCGTCACTGCGTTGCTTTGTTCAGATTCGTGGCTAAACTACCATGTTTAATTCCCGGTTGCACTATAGTCGTCCTCTGCACCACTGCAGTTGGTTAAGTCGATGATCAGGGGACAAAATGCGGACGACATGTAAACAATAAAAAAACTTCTTATGGCTTCGCTTACCAATATGGCTTATATGTTCTGCAAATCGGTGATCTGTAGTCGCCTTGTGGATATGAACCATTGAGTAAATATATGTAAATTTAGTCACTTATATAAACAGGTCTTGTAATGATAAAATTGTAAGGTGTCGATCCTCATGGATTGTTGTTCTAGGATGATGTCCTGTACACCTTGCTCATGTTCGGCTTTTCTGAATACATACCCGGCAAAACACACCAAAGTACTAGCGTTGGGTTTTATCAATATATTTGAGTGAGCCGGCTCACTTTCGTTCAGCTCACCAAAACGAGTCGTTCATTTGAACGATCTCCTAAAATACAGCCGTTTAGCCTTAGGCGGATTTATATAATCTCTCTACTTGTGTAGTTTACTGCTCAAATTGTGGTAACAAAATAAGAAAAAACTTTAAACATTAAAATGTAAACGTTCTAAATTCTCAAAACAAATAAAATTATTATGCTTACTTATAACCCAAATAGAAATTTATATAACAAAAACACAGCAAAACAATAACAACCCTGTGCCTTAGTGCCTGTGATAATAAAAATTTTAAATACCTATTCATGGATTCGTTGAAAATAAAACCTCCCGACTGAATTTTAAAATAATACCCTTCATCTTATCAACCAGACCGCTGACGGCTCTTTACTCTCCACTGCTCCGAGCCGAGGTGACTGTGCCGGTCGAAGGATTGAACGTTGAATGTTCAGCACATCCTATGACTCTCGACTTGCTCGAGCTGAATGACTCTTTTTATGGCGAACTGAACGAGCTATTTGACTAAACTGTGCCGCTCATTCGTGGCACATGTAGAGGAGAGTCGTTCGTTTTGAACGACTCATTCACGAACGACCCAAGCCTACAAAGTACACTATGTGTAACAATCGAATGTGAGTACCATAATCCGTTGTTGAAATAAAAAAGATAAATTGTCTGAACATCTTTTGGCAGAAAATGAGAGCTTTGACAAAGATTTTACAATATTTTTCAGGCAAAAATAACTGTACAAACTTAAACATCTCACAATCATCAGCAATTAATAAAACATATATATTTTTTAGAATTTTGCTTAACAATCAAGTAACTTTTATTAAAGTCATTTAATTGAGAAGTAGCGATCACAATATTTTAATTTGTTGCTTTGTTCCTTGTATATATTGTGCCATGGCTGTCATGTGACGGGTGCCTACTTGGGTCACTTGCTCAAACAAAACTGCTTTCATTTTGAGCTTACACTTCGTTAAATTTTTGGATATCACTGAGTCGCAGACTTTTCTCTGGGCTTTACCATCGTTAATGCCCTTGGGATGACAAATTGGTCGCAAACTTCAGGTGCATTTGGATAGGCTAGGTTCAATATTTTTGCAATTTTTTTTAAGGTCCTTTTGTCAAAATCTACCTATTCTGGAATGCTTTGATATAATTCTAATGCATAGCCTCTAGAAATTAAGAGTGCTCAGACTGTTTCATGTTTGTCCTATGCAACTATATCTAACTTTTATACATTGCCATTTTTTGACACAGTTCATTCATTTCAAAACGTTAACTGTGAAATCAATATTATCTACAGAATTTAATATGTGAGGTACCATACATATTTAAATTTTGATGAATGTTTTTGTTTTTGACTTTTACATCTAATCATTAACATACTTGTTCTGTAATGTTTTCTTCTAATTTGGCACTAACCTTAATGAAAACCTTTTCTTTTATCAATTTTTTGTCAGATTCTCTCTTCACTGTTAATTGAATTGCAGTTTAGAATTCCACTTCTGACACCAAAAAACATCTTTTAACAACGATGTTTGCAAAAATACAATTTAAAGTGACGAAAATTCACTCAAACATCAGTTCCACAATCTTAACTTAGATGATCGTATCTTGAGCAGGGTAAACTCGTTTTTAAAATCTGAAAGTCTTGCATGTTCTGTGGAATAAATTGAACGTTGTTCGATAAATCTCCTTTCAGTTCGAACTTCAAAGTATTTTTCCCGAAAATGATAATTGGATTGTAACGATTAACAAATAGTGACTATAGTAATTGTAATTATAGTTAGCTATATATCACCAAGAAATAATTTGGGTTGTAAATACAAACCTTATTTAATAATACAAAATATAATGGTGATTTGCCAACATGACTTAGTGGTGTACTCCTATTGCTTGTATCTTGCCTGTAAACTTCCACCAAGCTTGAAACTATTTCCAGTATGTCTGACATAGTAGTGCTTTCCACAAATCTAAAAATAAAACAAGATTACTCTCTAACGAATAGATGACACAAGAGTTGTTACCTCTTGAAATATGAATAAAACCTTGGGAAAATATTATCGCCAGCTGTATCACGGCGTCCTGTAATTGGAAGGCTTAACAAAATCTTGCTCCATAATTCTAGTAATTGGTTTGAAAATTCATCTCCCATTAGATGTGGCAATAACCTCAAAACTAACATCTGAAAGGAAAACAATTAATGACTATTACAACGACAAAATTGTGATGAAATTACTTTTCCTTTTCGAATATTGAGAAAACTTGAGAATTTTTCGTCTACCAGTAAACCTTGCAAGACTTTGATGATGTATTCATATTGGTGTTCGACAATAGGTTCGCTTTCTAACTTAAATAGTCTTAAAATTTCTTGTTTTTGTTCTGGAGTGGGGGCTAATTCTAGCTCTCTAAGCCTGAAATATTGAAATCCGTATATATCTAAATATTCGTCTTCAAACAAAAGTTAAGTGATTTTGACAGTGTTGAAATAACTGTATTTATAAAGCAAAAAAACTTAAAAAGCGGGGCTGAACTCCCGCATCTGTTTCTTTTTTTCGTGTTACTCTTCGTAATGGACATAAATTTCAGAAAAATTAAAAAATTGTCACTATGTTGTTAAGTGTATTTTAGTTCTCAATTTAAGTATAACATGTCAAGCAATATATGAATTGTAAGTTAAGTTTTAATTAAAATATAATTTGTTGAATTGTAATAATTCAAATCTACTTCACCTATTTAATATTTTGGCAATATATAACAAGGCCACTTTAATTATAACAGATTGAATTATAGGAACATTATTTAAGTAGATATATTTTTTTAAATATCAAAGCATCTCCAGTATATTCATCAAAATATCGATGTAATATAGTTTAATCTCATACATATTGTAACAAGTATCTGAGTTAGAACCGACTTAAATAATGAAAAGTATCTTGGTGACCAAGCTTTGCACTGGAATTCGAAATTTCACCAAGATAGCTATATGTAAACATATTTTTCCCAAGATGATTACTTGTTAAAACTCCCTCTCACCTACCAGTCAGAAAATAATTCCTATGAATTCCTATAAATACAAAGTCTTGAACCCTAACACTTAACCTATATTTATTTATTGACCGATGCATTTCTACAGTGATCGCGTTTGTATATGTGATTTTGACATTTTACAATTTTACAAAACGAAGTCATATTAGATTTAATATACGATTAATACAAAAATAAATACTTGTATGTCGTTATTTTTCCAATTACAAGTTAGCCCGATAAATTATTATCACAGATCTTATGTCACATAAAAGTAATTGCAGTTAATTAAAAAAAAACAAGAATGAAGAAAAATTATTAGATCTACCTTACTAGGTGAAATTCTAGCGCTTGTAATTAATCCAGCTTCTAAAAATATTATCTCTGATGCTACTTACAGATGTTGCAGAAATATATAAGTATTTAAAAATAGTTTCATACATTTCAGGTATTATTTTGTCACAGTTCACTCATTCCGATTGATTTTTAGTCCATTCAAGCATATATGGTTGTTGCGCAACCATAGATGCCAACGTCAAAATAAACTAATATTAACCAAATATTATTCCAATATTGAAATATTCAAATTAGAAATAACTAAATATCAAAATCATTTGAATATTCCTATCACTATACAGTAAATGTTGTTGTTCACTTGGTCATAATCAAGGTATAAGATTTGAAGGAGGACCGACTCCTATCCAAACCTGAGAATTTAAAAAGAATTTCATTCAACAACCACCAGTGGCGTCATTATAACGTGTGTACTAATTATTTATTTAAAAGATTTATTAATTTATTTAATTTGTGGTATATTCGTAGATACACAAATATTAGTAAAATAGTAAATAGTGTATTTAAATTTGCACAATTTTCAAAACATTTCCCTAAAACCTCAAGCCATCTGCTGACGAGGGGTTGAGAAAAGATAAACAGAACACGAAGGTAACTAGTCTTCAACACTAAATTAGTTATAGTATTCTAATATGGTCGTGATGGCCAACATAAAGCATCCACCCCAAAATTAATTAAATTTTCTAATATTTATGCCTACAATCCGAAAAAAGTTTCACTTGCATTATGGTTTCGTAAACCCACACAATGTTTTTTTCACTCAACACGGTTTCACCAGCAAAGCTGTAGTCATCATGGTTTACGCCATGGCAGCTTTGCTGTTGAAACGACGTAAGTTACAAAAATCTATGTTTATACATCTGTGATACACCAAAGGTTCCCCAGCTTTCCCAGTACATGGTAATAAGTATGTAAAATCACACATTCAAATATTTGATACATAAAACAGAGACAAACCAACTAATCGTTTGGTTTCATATTCAAAGGATTTTTGGGCAATACCTAATACCACATAAGATATTTTTTGTTTACGCTCTTAGTCATATCAAGTATATGCTCTAAGGTCCATTATTGATGTGCATTACACGCTACCACGAGAGGTATATGCTCTAAAGTCGTATAGTACGAAATTTAAAAAGGGTATTTAGTCTAAACTGTTATTCACAAACGTTGATATCGAAAGTTTAGCTCATAATATGAACTTGGTAAGATGACAAATGTAGTGGCAACTTGGTAACTGGAAAGTACAGCTGGTAATTTTGCCCTTTTGTTGTGGTGTTCTGATTTTGGACGTGAATTCTCTAATTGAAACTATCGCAAATAGAGAAATAGAATGTTTGCTAGGACGAAAAGCAGATTTTGTACTGGTATTTTACAATTTAATAATTTTCTATAAACGAGATTTTTTAATACATAATCGGGTCTTTGTTTCTTACACAGAAAACTAAGTTGTATGGATATTTCAAGGTGAAAGAAATGTCGGGACAAAAATTAATGTTTGCATTTTACTACCACATGATCTAGTTTCTTACATTGTAAGCAATTACATAGTTTCTTATGTGTAAGTCTGAGCCTCCATTAAGAAGCTTTCGCTTTTATAAAAAAATCAAATTTAATTATAGAAATAAATCTGGCGCACATAAGGTATCTGTCAAAAAATCTCAATTAAAAAAAATTAAGTAGAGCAGCTTTGAATTATACAAATTTATTAGTTGGAAAATTTAGCTTAATTAAGAATAACACTATTTACTACTAACATTTTTAAACGAAATTAAATTCTAACGGATTATCAACTTTGAAGCAATTTGATAAATTTATTTGAAAAAAAAAGTTTTAATATATAGCCTAAAATGTACCAATCGATTAAAGAAATAGTGTCTAATGCAAAGAAAACGATAATATAATTTTTACTGGAACTTGAACTTCGAATAACTTTTGAGAGTGAATTTGATGTAAATATTAACGCGATAGTTTTTGTAGAGCGTCTAATTTCCTTCAAAAACATATCATACTCTCTTCGAAACTGATTGGTTTGAGTTACAAGACTCCAACGATGAAAACTTTAATCGTAAAAACACATAGATATTCAAAGCATGATTAATTTCCTTCAAAAATATGTATTATTTATATTATATTTTTACATATGGAGTGTAGAAGACTTGAGGGAAACATGCGTGTGCAGCAAAAAATTTGAAATTCGCAATGATAGACATTTTAATATTAGAATTACGGGTTCAAATTTTGACGTTAACTTTTTAACTGTCATCTTAAATAATATTTTCTGAATCCGAGGCAAAAAATAGTGGACTTTTCCCAGTCTAATCTATATATAAAAAAGTCAATCATTCAATTTCCGATTTATATTGTATTAATTCACTTTATAGTAACTGTGACAATGAGGTCAGATTGAGAACTTTTGGATTATTGTAATATTCAGCTTTTTGTTATCAAATTTGGTCTTTGAGATAGAGATGAAGCAAACAGTACACTAAAATTTGACAATTCATTGATTAATTGTTGTTACCTTTGTTTCTGTTTAATCTCTCGTAATTTTTCCATATTCGTTACATAAAGGGGGTTATCAATATCTTCAGCTTTCAGTAAAAGCGCATACAACGCTTCCAATTCCAACAGGAGTTGTTTGGTTTTCCTTGTATCTCGAGATACTTGAGGGCCATCGCCATCTTTTTCTGGGGTAAAAATATCCATGTCTATAATTTTCCTTGGAGCCGTTACTGAGCCGCACTAAAATAATATTTGTACCATGAAACGCTTGAATGTTCTTCTTTAACATTTTTTTACTTACCTGTAGCTTTCCTAAGGAATTTTCAAATTGTAATGGAGTATATATTCTAGGTGTCAGAGTGTTTTGATTTTCTTGTCTATCACTGTTGCGGTGTTGCCTTCTATTTTGATGGTGAGGAGTCTTTTCATTGTTATTGTTTTTTTCAGAATTGATCTTTGCCTTACGTTCTTTGAAAATCTAAAAAAATGAAAGAAAAGAATACAAAGAAGATTTATTAATGAATGACATTTTAGATTCAAGGCGGGGTTAAAACAATAGTAAGTGCTTAGTATTTCAAATTCTAGGATTTAAAGTGCAATAGATTGGACATAAAAAAAATGGAGGTCGTAAATTTAAAAATTCTAAGTTGTTGTGGGGCACAGCTCAAAATCTTTTTCCCAAGAGATGTGAAATTCGAGTGACTGTTTTATAGTTTGTAAGTTCCCTTCTTGATTAAGAAAAAATGAAGATAGTTAATGAATTTTTTTTCATACATGTGTTTGTAAGACTTGAGACGTGATGGAAAAAAAGATAGACGTTATCAAATAAGATATAATTGTAGTTGTCAGGGCTATACAACTGCTAAACCTTCTTCGATGAACCAAGAGCCAATAATTAAATCAAATCAATGAGTAGGTTATCACATAGTAATTGAAGCGGCAATTTGTTTTGAAGTTTATATGTTTTTAAGAAGTAGGTCTCTCGCCGTGGCCGTCACTGACCGACATGGGTTCAAGAAAGACCAACGAAGCGCTGAATCAGCTGACGGATTACACATGGAGTTTGGAGCGGAATCGTCTAGAACATTCGATCGAATTCTGGTTCTAATTTAATATATGATTTACTAAAATACGCTATGAACAAAATTAATAAAATAATAATTATATTTACTAAAAAAATTTTCCGTTAATATTTTGATAGGAAATACAACGGAAATGTATTCCGTAATAGTCATCTATGAAAAATTCATTTCAATGTTTTCAGCTCTTGTATTGCAGATGAAAGACAATTTGGACGGACATTGATTAAACAGAGTGAGAGATCACCTAGAGGATTATCTCTTTCTAAGGACATTTCCACACACAAATTCTGCTAAGAAAACCTCCTCTAAAAGAAAACTTCTTAAAGAAATTACCGAAGGTGAAGACTAACTAGGCAAAGGCTGTCCATCTAGATCGTTTGATTCAATTTCAAGGTGAAGCTGTGTCGTATCAAGACGATCAAACTCAAAGGGGAGGAATATGTGTTACGAAGTATGCATTCGGCCCCAACACGCCAACGACCGGTAGCAGTTCAAGAAAAATGGACCAAACACTGAATTAGCTAATTGTTTAGATACAGAATGTTTGGAAAGACAACTGTAGATAAGCTTAATGATATATTTAAATATAATGTAAATTTAGTTAGTTGAATAAAGAGAGTTAGTTGTATTGCATTTTGACGTAATGCATAAAGTGCAGATAACTGGCTAAAAGTTACATTTTGTGAACCTAGTTTGTGACAATATAACATTGTATACATTATTAAACAAAAATCAAATGTGGCCATTTAAAGTATGATATCACTGTGCCTCATGGAAATGGGTTTGGGAGACTTGAAATTGAAAGATTCTACAGTTTAACTGAAGTGTTAATATCTTGAAGGTTTACTATGTAAAACATTTTACTGTAAGTTTCTTGATATTATGCCTAAAGTTCTGCCAACAAATACAAAGTTAATATTAGTTGTCATTTAAAAAACTACAACAATTTAGAGCAGCGAAATGACCAGGATAAACAACAAATATACTTACTGTATAATAATAATCGTCGAAATATGGAGTACCGGTGTTTAATTGTAACATCTGTATGTTTAACAACCATTGTTTCTCCCTAGGAGTCATCAGTCCAGCATACTCGTCTTTCTCCTCTCTTTCCTTTTGTTGTTGATGTCTATTGTAATTACCGCCACTATCCTGTCTCGATCGATGATGATTTTGTTGCACGTTCTGGTGCACTTGTTGATTATTGATCCTTTGTTGTTGATGAAGGTGTTGGGGAGGCCCTGGTTGCATGTTGTGTGGATGTCTTATAGGACCCGGATGATAACTGAACTGCATCTAAAATGAAATCTTATCTGTGTACATTTGTAAATCATGTCATAATATAAATGTCTTATATACGACTCTCATACATACAGGCAAATTTGTTATTAGATATATTTTTACAAATTTGTATATATTTTCTGAATTCTATGCTCCTGACAATTCAAGGTATTTTGTTACAAACATATCTCTCTATTTAGAACAGTTCACAACAGGCTAAGGACAAACATTTTAATACAAGATAACAAATACAGACCGTTAAGAAAAAATAATAAAAGTTGACGTACAGAAATTGAAACGAGAAGCGTTGGAATAAGGAATTCCATTGACATAGATAAAGTTAACTATGGCATGATGCTGGTTTAAAAAACATAATAAAAACTAAGTAGAACAAAAAAGGAAAATATTCAAGGAAGTTAAATATGTGGACCTTAAATAAACGGCAAAGGAACTAGAATGATGATAAAAAAAACATCTACAAACTATTTTGAAATAGAAGCCAGAAGCTTAATACGAAAACAAGAGCATAAAAAGATATATCGAATAGACGTTGTTACGTTCCTGTACTCACAGACGAAAACAAATTTTACGGTAATTGGAAAATTCTATAAAACTCTATAAGAGATAAAAATGCAACATCAAAACCAAACTGTGTCAAAGGAAAAATATTAAAGTTGAGTTAGATGAATTCCCTCTAAATAAAATACCTCAGCTTTCAAAAACAATTTACACAATTTGCTGAAATACTATATCAATTCATTTTCATATTTCAAGTATATAAATCTAATCAATAAGCCGCAAAAAAATTCTAGCTAACTAGTTTTTTATTGAGCATGTAGTAAGTACTGAAGTAGAATACTAAAAAACAGCTAGCAGAATACAAAAGTGGATTTTCCTTTTATTTGTGAATAATTAAGCCTGTTACCTTGTTCCAAGTCTTGTGGGTTTAGAAATATTGTTTTTTACTCTTCCTTCAATATTCTGAAATCTCAATGAAAAAAATTAATGTTATTTTATAACAAAATGTTAGATAAAGTCACCAAATACATTATCTAAGAGTGCAGTGAGCAAAATCCAATGAATAGATAAAATAATCTAGAACCTCGTCAGTAATCTTTTCAAAAATGAAGCAGAATTACTGTGTTAATGATTTACCAATAGAAGGTATCATAAATAATGTTAAATTCACTGTACTTCAGCAGAATTCTTCTATATAAATGTTCAACTGGACTGGATTGTCGTGAAGACGATATATAGCATAATACAAAAATATTTTAACAAATGTTTATTTCTTTATTAAGTTGTTGTGTAAATCAAAATTTCGGAAGTTTTAGTAAGTTTTTAGCAACAGAATGAAAAATCTGAGTGTAAATTTGTTTTGTATGTATTTTTAATAGCTATAAAATGATAGGTTAATCTAAGCGATTAGATAACTATTATTTGCACAAATCCGTACAAAATTAGCATTTTCAACCTCTCATAGTTACTGTTTAAAAAACTTTAGAACTCTGAAACATTAGCGAAAAAATCTTCAAAGTCGTAAAGTTGAGATTCTGACCAGTTATTAACCAGATAGAAATGAAAATGTTTGGCTAGTTTCAGAATTTTAACGTTATTAAGACACTAATTATCAATGATTGAAAAATGAGCATTTTTTACAATTTTTCGCAAATAACTAAAGAATTAGTTTACAAGAGGCTCGATCAACCTCTCAATTAAAATCTATTAAAAATAGGAATAAAACAAACTTACTTTTGACACTAAAGTTTGTCATTATGTGACAGAAGTCAGGAAAACTGTCAATGTTGTAAATTTTGCAAATTTAAACACATCATACAATTAATAAAGATATAAAAAAATATTAATAACACATATTATGTATTATATCGTGCATGCCCTTCAAGAAAAAATCAATCGGTACCTGTGGACTTTTTTGCAATTGAAAATATCAATTTTCCTTTGGTATATAACATTTTTACAGTTGTGTTATGTTGTATTTATGTCATTACCTAACATTATGTTATAGTATAATATTAATAGATCATTCTTATGTAGAAACGAAATGTTAAGGTATCAGTGACAATTTCAGAGATTTTTCTGTGAAAGTAAAAAGCAACATCTCAAAAAACATAAGAGTACAAAGGTAAATATATATCTAAATTGGTTCTAGATGATATAAAACATGCACTAAATGACTTGTTTGTGGTAAAGGTAATTGACAGGGAGCAGCTTAGATACACAAGAATTTAGATACATTAATGAAATGATCACCTGGAGTACCTTCTATCCTTAGATACATTTTGTCATGATAAAATATACTGAAGAGTATTGAACTAAGATCACTGATTGCTTGTAGCATTCGTACATTGCCAATGGAAATAAAATTATCTGCAATGAACCCGATTCTACCTCCTTCACTACCACTAGTTTACCTCCGTAAAAAAGACAGTTGTGGCAACACTGGAAATGATTCTTTTTATAACTATATGGGGTCCATTGAAATTATTATATTTAGATGTATAGTTTTTTGAGTATACAGTCACATATGAATAGGAAACAAGGGTTTCAAAATCTATATCAGACATCATTAAAATGGAATTACCATTTACTCAATTTAAATGTTTTTCTCTCAGTAGTTATTCCAAAAGTAAATATATCCATGTTTAAATTAGATCTCCTTATCAATTGAATCACAATTAAATTTTGCAGTATTATTTCTTGTTTCAGACTTCCATTTAAATTGTAAATAATGTTGACCAGGAGATTCCAGTATTTTTAAATATAAAATAATTCAAACTTACTGGAAAATGATTCTGAGTACCAGGCGGTGGATACATAAATCCTGGAGGCCTTATATGGCCGTTTGCTTGAAGGAACTGAGGATGAGGCGGTATCATACGCATATACGCCTGTGGTAATATTCCCGGGGGCGGATGATGATGGTTCAGAGGCGGTGGCAGATGTCTCAATCCTGGAGGAGCCATCAATGGATGCAAACCTGGAGGTGGAAGTCTAGCATTCTGCACGGGGTGCTAAAATTAAAGCATTCTTATTATAATGTTTAAACCAACTTCAAGGGAGGAGTTTGGGTTGAGTTCAACAGAGAGACAAATATGCGTTGATTTATTGAAGTAGATGTATTAACTAGTGCAGTCTATAACAATGCCAAATTAAAGTTAAAATTTGTACTCTTTCTGCCAAAATATATATAATTACCAACTATCAATATAAAATCAAAATATTGAGATTTAATATTTTTAATTTAATTTGTTTGTAGAAATAACTGAACACTAGTCAATAGAGATTTTTAAGTGACATAAAACTCAACAGCAAATCGCATAAGTCATCACTTAAATAATAGTTTCTAAGACATAAATGCCATAATTTTAACGACAAACTCGTAGAAATAAATTATTTGAGTCTTTAAAAGTGGAGTGATCTGTTCACATTGCCGCCAATAGAAAAATTGTAGAGAATCAGAAAATCTTCAAAATGAATGTTTATAAATTTTTATCACATCATTTTTCATAAAGAAAAGCCGGAAGAAACCGATATAAAGTAAGTCATTTTCAAAAATTTATAACTTTGTTTTAATAACTGCTGTAACCTTCATCTCCTAATGATAGCTTATCACGTTGAGAATAATAAGGCTGAATATCAATATTGTATGATAAGAATTGCAAGGACCACGCACGTTTCTTGGAAAATGGGTTCCGGGCAATTTTATTGAAACTTTGCAAAATAATATTTCTCAACAGGCTGATCAAAAATCTCAATGGGCCCGAAGCTCCAACACCACCCCAATCCCCCAAAACCACCCTCGAGTGGTAGAGAATGAGAGCCTCGAGCATAATTTTGGGTTGGATAGTTATAGATTCAACTACACTAGTAAAATATTTCTGCTAGACAATCCATTAATATAATCTGTTACGCGTTTCTCCTATCCTCAAGAGCGGTTTTAGGGTATTGGGGGTGGTTTTAGAGCTTCGGGCCCATTGAGACTTTTGAGAACTATTACTTTGCAAAGTTTCAAAAAAATTGACCGAAACCAAATTCCATAACAAACGTGCGTGTTCGTTAGTAGAAATATTTTGCAAAACGTATCGTATTAACCAAGAAACTTCGATAGCGATATGCAAAATATCTTTTGAAAGCCCATAAAATGCACATCATTTCGTATACATTGGATTTTTGTTATAGTGCCGTAAAATATATTAACACTGGTTTCGAAAAATGGCTTAAATGACGGACCCTTACTTCTCCACCGATGTCTTGACAGTGTAAACTGTATACAGGTAACCATTAACTTAATAAACCAATGAAAAAATAGACCAATATGAGCAGGCAATAGTGATGTAAATAAAAACATAATAAACTGCTGAAAACAAATGTATAATAATAGAATTTATCATAATTTTCATCTCGTGCCCCTACCTCAAGAAATTTCTAGATCTGTCTATGTGTCTTGACAGTTATTGTCAGTGCATCGCTGGCTAGGTGTCGCATATTCGTACATTTAATGCAATATTTACTATTATTTTAAACCAATTTCTCGGCATTATAGCGAAAATCCAAGGTAGACAAATTGAAGTGGAGTTTATGAACTATCAAAATATCTTTAATATTTACCGGTAGGACAAGTCTCGTTAATACAGTGGAATCTGCAAAACATCTCTCTAAATTATAAAAAATTTCAATTCTTCAAAAACTGCTTATTCAGTAGTATCCATTGTGAGCCCATATAAACTTAACATTATAAATTATCGTTCTAACAATTGTTAATATTCCAGTATTAGTTACCAGAAAGTTATAAATTTTTGAAAAAAAAATCCACTTGTGACCAGTTTTTCAAAGTGTACTCGGTAAAAAATAATCCAATCTGACGTGATGGTATAAGCGAATTACTGTTGAATTTTATGTCCGAAAATGAGTTCAATTTTGCTCTATAAACTGGTGTACTGATTATAGTCTGCATAATTAGCATTATTAAATTGGTATAAATTTCAACTGAGCGAATAAGGCCGGATAATATTTATTAACGTCGACAACTGAAATCGTATTATTGATAAACATGTCGCTGAAATATAAATCTAGTTTACAGCTACTATCATTGCGTTTATTATTGTGTTGGAGCCATTCAGCAAAAACGAATTCCTTGTTAGCCAGACTTCGGTTGCGGAATACTGTCGACAAATGCCGAGTTTTATTTAGAATATTACTTTCTATATAAGAATTGCATTCAGAAACATTCGAAGACTGCAAACTGTTATTCTACAAATCACTAATTGTGGTGGGATTAACACCTTTATAATTTATAAAAATAAGGGTTTAGAATGGGGAATATTGAGTAGACTGCTAGTAAAAGAACTTGGGAAATAATTAATCAGTGATTACACAAACGAGACAATTATTTACCTAGAGTATATTGCTTATAATTTGAGAGTTGTTATCAGTTGTCTTCTAAACGTTGTTTGTGGCATATTCTTGATTACTTTTATGTTTTTTTGGGCAATAACACCACAATAGAAATAAAACGACGTATATTGCAGGAATACCAAACGTTTCAAAGTCTATTCTGACTTCGTTGTCAATGGCTTTATATTTATTGATTATAAAGCCATGGCTTTATATTTATTGATTATAAAGCCATTGACAACGAAGTCAGAATAGACTTTGAAACGTTTGGTATTCCTGCAATATACGTCGTTTTATTTCTATTGTGGTGTTATTGCCCAAAAAAACATAAAAGTAGTTGTTATCAGTTTGGGCGTATTATTTAAATTAGAATTACTTTGTATTCTTAGTTTCTTTTTTAGACGTATTGATTGAGCGATCAAAAAAGACTTTTACTGCAAGTATGTACAGGAAAAAACAACATATACCAATAGAGATTTAAATTTTTATATAAATCCGTCTTTATACATAACAAATTAGACATTCAATTATTGTACATCATGAATGAATGAAAATTTTCAGAATGTATAACAAAATACCCAAGAAAATTTATAAATAAAATTATTGATCAAATTTACAAAAAAGGAAACCGCCAAAAAATACCAAGTACTTATAATTTAAATAATAAACGCACAAACTGATAACAAATTATAAATATTATACACCTTATCAGAAAAAAATTCCACAAATTGTTTATACAGTGTACCTTGTGCTTGCTGGAACACATATCAGTGACAGATCAAGACCTCTCAATGTAATTAAGTAACATCTAAGGAATACATATAGATAGATCAAGATTTGAAACCATGTTTTAACTGATAACAAATTCAAACAATTCCATATACTATCTTCTCACAGTTAATTCTGCAAAAGAGTTTGCCTTCAAGAAGGCAGCTAGTGTTCCTGGCAATTTTCACAAATTAAAATCAATATGTATAACTTTGATTTTCAATAATTTAACATACCTGCATTTTTCAGAAATCATTATGAACAATCAAAATATGTATTTTTATCTAGAGAATAATATTTTCAGCCAAATACTACATTATCTGAATGTGCTAAAAAATTATGATAATTCTTTTAATTATCATAAAAATTAAATATTTGGAATATTTTGTGGTATTTCAGCAAGCAATTATTTGAAGATAAAATGATAGTAATATTGCTATTGAAAAATTATTTTAATTTACAGACCTGAAACCAAAAAAAGTCGGTCAAAAATGAAATTGATAGAGGTTGAAATTCTACATAGCCATGAACTCGTTTTGGATTACAGAGTTGTTTTATTTTGATTTTAAAGTGAACCTTTAATTTAATATTGACGCGATGCCACTGTCACATCATATCTCAAAACTCTGTATAGGTATATAGAAACATAATTCAATAATGTCAGAGATGTGATATGAGTTGAGGAATTGAGGATAATAGTTTTAATATTTTTTACTTTTTAGTTTCGTTTGCTATAATAATGTGTTTATTCGTTTTTAAACTACAATTTCTTTTGTTTGTCAGACCCTACATATTTTGTAGTGTTTTGAGAGATTTTTGATGTGACATTAACTTCTTACAACATTTTGGTAAATGTTTTAAACAATTTTCAATCATAGCTGTATTAATAAAAAAGTTAGCAATGGTGCAAACTTAAGTTTGATAAACTTGCATATATGGCAATGCCTTTGGCGTACAAATAGAAAAGTCAGTTATCTGATGATCATTTTTCGAACTTTTAAGAACATAGTCAAAAAAAATTTTAACCCAAAAATAACCTGAAATGAAAATATTTTTACACAGAACTAGTACACATCTCCATTTTAGGGTTTTCAACAAAATACCAACAACAGAATTTACAAACTACCAAACAACTGGTTAATTAATGAGGAAATTTTCAGAACATTAAACAATTTTTACATGCAAGCATATTTTTTTATTGGGATATGTCATTCTTGTGGTAAAATTAATAAAATTTAGCAATTATAGGTCTGTTCCTACACGACGTAAAACTGATAACCAACCGGTAATCGCATTGCGTGTATCACTGTAAACGGCAACTCGTCACCGCGCACGAAGATTATCCCTTGTGTATCGGTAATTTGTTCTGTTGGAACGAACCTTATACTATACCTGTAATAGGGGATGAAAGTTTTGCCCTGGAAGATGAACACCTGGAGGAGGAACTAGTGGCCTCTGCTGTTGAGCATGATGCACTTGAACCTGTTGTTGGGGGTGAAGATGGGGAGTTGGGGCAACAGCTGGAGGTTGAAGCTGTGTTGTCGTTGTTGATGTTGGCGGTTTAGCTGATTTCAGGAGATTCTTCTCTAATTCCTCAACAGTACATATTCTTTTTGGTTGAGTGGCTATAGCTGGTAATAATTCAGGTGTACTAATGGAGTCAAGAAGACTTTTAGGGGTGCCAGTGTAAGTTTCAATCTGAAATGGACATAAAATGAATATCCAATGTTAATATTTTCATGCTAGCAAGACTTTTCACACAAGTTAGTATATGTTAATTATATACATATGGTCTAACATTACTTACAAAAGATTTTGAAGCTTTCTGAAGTGATGATAAGATAGAAGTATTAAAAACATCACCATTTTGACTTGTTGGGGTGTAAGACCAGACTGAATCTGATAAAGATGATGTAGATAAGGGTTTATCAAAGCTTTCTTTTAGAGTTTTTTTCTCAGTTTCATCATCTAAAACTAGCTGTGATATGGAGTTTTCTGCAAAGACAAAATGCTTTATTTTTATAATGAATTTGGTAAACTTTTTATATTTCGGTATTGATACTTTTCTTGCGATACTATTCAATACTTTTGTTAGCCCTTGCGATACCAGTATGGATACTTTAGAGGTATCTCAACGTCGCTACTTATGCCACTATAGTCTTCAGGGCTTAATAACCAAGATAATTCAAAAAACATGTTAATTAAATTGTTGTCAATGCGACAACGTCGCGTAGTGCGTCGTACATAAGAATCTAAAGAAATAACTTCTATATTAAAACGAACACCTGGAATTTTTATTGAGTAATTAAACAGAAGAACAAAAGCTATTTTCCTATTTTTTAGAAATAACTGGATACATTGTAACTTGAACTGTTGTTACAATGTAATCTTAAAGGATATATTTTAAACCACAATAATTTCCAGTTATTATTTGTAGCATCAACCCTGCACTAAAATTCACAATTTATTCCAGATCTTGTAAAATCATTTTCCCTATTATGTTTCTTGAAAACTGCACACTTAACAAACAGCCTTTACAATGTAAACGAAACAACACAAAAACAAGGAATACAGACAATATATTCGTTGATCACGAGCAATCCCGATTTATATTTAATTACATTACTAAAAAGTAGTTTGTCATTATTAAAATAGTAAAGCTAGATAATCTATTTAATATTTAAACTTGTAGCTGAACACACATTTTAAATGGAAAATTATCTATTAGTGACTGGAAAAATGTGTGTGAAATCATAAAATTCATTTATATTCATTAAAACATTAAATTTTTTTCAAAAATGTACTGACATGTTTTGACATTTAATTGCCATTGTGGAAAACTTTTTCTTTCTATTAATTTCCATTGACAACGGGCTCTGATTTAGGCTATGAAATGTTTGAAAGTTTTGAAATAATATATAGTGTGGTGTCGTTTCCAAAAAATCCATGACTAAAGTAGAAATGTTTATATATTTTCTGCTATATATAATATACTCTACCTGATTCTTTCTTTTAAGGTCTGGACTGATCCATGTCCCTTTTCTTTATTGTTTTTTTTTGTGGGAAAAGTATAGGTGGTATGCAGTTCAGATGTTCCTGAAGCATACTATCTCTTGCATTTGTTTAATCAGAGCTGAAGTACATGATCTTTGTTATCTTATTATTTTTTTCGCCAAATATTTTTGAATTGAAATGCCTGGTTATTAGTGTGTTTAATGCCATCTTTGTGTATTTATTTTTTCTGAGTTCTTTGGGAATAAAAATATATATGTATATATGTGTTGTTTTCAAAGAACAGTGAAAAAATAAAAACCAGAGATGCCACTATTATCATTCAAAAAACATCTTTGTGTATGTTGTCTGCTGTTTAATTATAAAAGGTTTCTAGTTCTCTCCTTGTTTCTTATAGAAAATTCAAAGTAAAATTTTCCAGCTATGTAATAATAATAATAATATTCTTTATTGCCATAAATCAACAACAGACATAGCAATGTCAAATTACAGCAGAGATATTATCTAAAGTTACAGTATGTACACAAAAAAGAAAGACAAATATAGTAGAAAGAACACAAATGGAACAAAAGAACAAATCCAGTCATAATGACTTAAAGTCACTCATTCACTTTTATTTCGATTTTTACAATTAACCTTAAAGTACCCATTCTTCAAAATCATAATAACTTTTCTCTTTTAAGTATACAATGACAGAACTTTTGATTTTTTTAATATTATGAATTTTGGAGATCTGATTTGGTAGTGACCTAAACGCTTTTATCGCTCTGTGATAAGTACTCTTTCCAAAAAATGCTGACCTGTGTCCTGGAATTCTGAGTTCCACTGCTTGCCTTGTCTGCATATGCATCTCTCCTATGTAAACGTCGGCATTAGTAGTAAACAGAAGCGGTTGTTTTTTAACCAATAAAACTAGCTGCAGAAAATACAGTGAGGGTACTGTTAATAATCCTAGTACTTTAAAATGTAGCTGGCATGAAGTATTATACTTCAACCCCAGCATGTACCAGATTATTTTTTTTTGCCAGGTAAATATTTTGATTGCAGTGGAACTTGAACTCCCAGCAGAAATACCATATGTAATTATACTATGTATGTGAGCAAAATAATAAACTTTTAATGAAGTCACAGACATTTGTTGTCTCAGGTATCTCAAAAGACCACAGATAGAAGCTAGTTTCAAACCTAATTTATTAAGTTCTTTCCAGCACAACCTGGAATCAATTTTTAGACCGAGAAACTTTAATGATGACAATTCAGGTATTGACTTATTGTTCAGTTTTACATAAGGAGATTCAAGGTAAGTTCTATTCACAGTGAAACTAAGGAGACCCATTTTAGAGTAGTTTAATTGTGATAAGTTTTCATCACACCACTGCATTTTACCAGCTATACTAGTGGAATATTGGCCCCCTTTTCTCATATCTGTATGAATCACAATGACTGATGTGTCATCAGCAAATTAAAATTCTCTACTATACTGAGTAGACAGCGATGAAGAAAGTGAATTTACATATAATAGAAAAAGCAGTGGACCCAATATTGATCCCAGTGGCACCCCTTGCTGAATCAGGATTTTCTCTAAATAATATGATGACCCATTATTAATTAGGTTTACCATTTGATAGGGATTTGTAAGATATGACTTCAGTATTTCCAGACACACACCTCTTATTCCATAGTTTACAAATTTTCCCACAACAGCTTATGGTTAACCATATCAAAATCCTTTGTCAAATCAAAATATAACCCTACAGGTATATTTGTGATCCAAATTCTCTGATATAAACATCAATGCTTCGTATATAACTAAATCTGTTGATTTCCCCTTTTGAAATCCATCTGATAGAATTGTATTCGTGTTCAAATAGGAAATTATTCTGTTATAGATTGCCTTCTCAAATATCTTAGAAATACTTGGCAGAATTGAAATTGGCCTGTAGTTATTTATATTTACTTTGGTTCCTTTCTTATGTTGATCAAGGATTCACAGATCTTCAGGGAGTTTGGGCCTGCTCATGACTTTCATCTTCATGAAGGTGGCATTTAAAAAAACCTGCTTGCTCGAGAGATCTATGGTGAGTTCTGTTGTGGGATATAGGAAGGGATGTTTGGTTGAGGATTTTATTAAGATTAAGGACATGACTATTTCCTAGTATTGGAATGTTGGGAAGAGTTCTGGCTCATATGGACAGGGCAACTTCCTTGACAGACTGTGCCTTATCTGATTCATAAAGCAGTGCTCATTCACTACTATAAGTACGAGGTTGACTTTGACACATTTACAAAACTCATAAAAGTCAAAAATTATGTTGAAACAGTTAATGCTATTACTGATATTTCAAACGGGTAAAATAATAATTCTAAATCTCAATAGAATTTTTTAAATTTTATCAGTTAAGATTTTATTAATATTTTATTGCAAAATGAAAACTCATAAATGTCAAATTATTTTGATGAAAAACAGTT
Source organism: Octodonta nipae (assembly GCA_034190945.1). Taxonomy (NCBI): domain Eukaryota; kingdom Metazoa; phylum Arthropoda; class Insecta; order Coleoptera; family Chrysomelidae; genus Octodonta; species Octodonta nipae. The sequence continues at coordinate 94,147,204 of CM067221.1, forward strand.
AATGCTATTACTGATATTTCAGATAGGTAAAAGAATAATTCTAAATCTTAATAGAATTTTTAAAATTTTATCAATTAAGATTTTATTAATATTTTATTGCAAAATGAATACTTATGAGTTTCTGGGAAGCATTGATAAGGATTTTCCTATAGGGAACTACAATCTAAAGTTTCTGCAGAGAAACACAGATACACAGAAAAATTTCCCATTAGAAATCATCCCAACCACTCGAACATTTTAGTCTGATATCAAAGATATGTGGAAATAGAACAGAATTCTGAGAATAGCATCTGAAAACTTACATCCTTTAGATTTTTTAAATGTTCATGTAATGTTAGATAGTGAGCCCACATAGTTTTCAATAACTGGTTGAGAAAAAGAGTCAGGTATTAAATTTTTCTGTTGTATTTTGTGATGAAGTACCTTTTTTGAATTTATGTAATACACATAATTATGCAAACACTGGTGGAAATCCTCAAGCATTGATATCAATTAAACACCAGCAAAGATTTAGTAGCTACATATACATGTCCTAGATAGGTGCAATAATTAATGAGCTGCTGAACCTGCAGTTACTTGGTCATTTGATCAGATAAAATTATGTTAATTTTAACAATTTTAAGCTACTAACATGGAATATAGAGGAATTCATTGAACACTCAACTAAATATAAATATAAAGTACTTTTTTGCACTCAAAGCTTCAACCTAAGTGGTTAGTTTAAATTTACAATAATGTAAACAACATATGACAAAAGATTCCTAAAATTTTAACTGTATTCTACTTAGCAAGTTACTTTAAATAATTTCATAACATTATTATACTTTACATGAAATAAATTACATAGTATCGACTTACCAATTTGTTCTGAGAGCCTAGAACTTTCTGCTATTTCAGCAAATTGTTCATGTTGCTGTTCCCAATCATCAATACTGGCTGCATCTTCTAAACCACCGAAAGTCTCATCATTGAGAGCATCATATTCTTCTTCATTTTCTAAACAAGTATCTTCATCGTCAGGTGGTAAAATGCTATCTTCATCCTGAAAATAAGAATGGAAAGAAAGTACTTATTAATTTCAGACTTTACGGGGAACAAAAGATTTCAGTAACTTTTTGAAGTTGAAGGGTTTAAAAGTATGTTATCTGCTAAAATGATGCATAAATATCTGAACTTATTGTTTTCAAAAAAAGTTTTTCCCCCCTACAAAAACACAATTAGTAGTCCTAAGTAGATCATAAAAATTTGCCCTATTATATTAGTGGAGATATTTATTTGGGACTTTTCAAACATACCTCAGGAGAAGTGCCATCGTACTCCGCAATGACTGGGAATTTAAACATTATACTAAACAAGTTATCATTATACGCACTAACAAAAAATTCTAAAGTTAACCATAAAAGACACGGGACAAAAACTAGTCATTCATTGACAATTGACTGCAGTCATTGTCGATTGTCTTCATCTACAGACTTATGAACTATTAAAACTATTGGTCATAACAACTACTAGAAGCTATGCTTCCTTAAAGCATACACTCCTGGAGGTAGCGTGCAATGCACAAATATCGTAGCAAGAGTAAATAAAGAGGGCAAGAGGCTATTAATTTCACTCGATTTTGGAGTTGCCGCCGTGAACTACGTAGCTCATTGGAAATAGCCTCTTGCACGCTCTATTGCCCTCGCTTTCTAGTTTTGGCACGATGTCTGTGTATTGCAGGCTACCTCCAGAAGTACTTACAAGATCTATGTATACGATAAAGAAACTTTATAATTTGTTTCAGTGAAAGTTGTTATTGAAAAAAATGTTTTATAACTACTACATTTTGTTTTTCACGTATTATCTTTTACAGTTAAGTAATTTATTTTCTTCTCATGTATTGTGTGCTACAACCTTGCTATATTATTAAAACAGTTTCTTTGTTGAAAAGCATATGCTCTAAGAAAGAAGAAAATAATACACCTTTGCTAGTCTTAGAGCATACACCTTCTGGAGGTAGCCTACAAATCACAAATATCGTGCCTAGGCTAGATAGAGAGGGCACTCTATTGGGAACTGCAAATACTAGTCGAGTGAAATAGCCTCTCGCTTTCTCTATAGCCCTCTCTTTCTATCCTTGGCACGATATTAGTGCATTGCCTGCTACCTCCAGAAGGTGTATGCTTTAAGTAAATAGTTGAAAATTATTAGTTCATTATACACGTAGGTCAAAAACCTTTAAATCAAGGTGCACGTGTACTGTCGTAATCTCACTGTCAGTGTCAGTGTTAGTTCTCATGTGTCAAAGTATTCAAAAGAAATAATTGTGAAAAAGGAGCATTTTTCCAATTGGAAATGGTAGACGAAGGAACAAAAAAAACTTTAAGTAACATTCCTTTATTAAAAACTAAAGCTGGCCCCCGTGATAAGGAATTATGGGTTAATAGACTAAAAGAAGAATATCAATCTTTAATTAAGGTATATGGAATGATTTACTGGCAACATATGTTGATGTAAAACATTTATTTTCAGTATGTACAAAATAATAAAGATGCTGACAATGACTGGTTTAGATTAGAATCTAATAAGGAGGGTACTAGATGGTTTGGGAAGTGTTGGTATATTCATGATCTTTTGAGGTATGAGTTTGATATAGAGTTTGATGTAAGTAATGGTATGGTATTTAAAAAAACAAGTATTGTTAAAATCTTTTGTAGATTCCTGTCACATATCCTACTACTGCTCCTGAAATTGCATTACCAGAATTGGATGGTAAAACAGCAAAAATGTATCGAGGTGGTAAAATATGTTTGAGTGACCACTTTAAGCCACTTTGGGCTAGAAATGTACCCAAATTTGGAATAGCACATGCTATGGCATTAGGGGTAGATATTTAATTCTGTACTCATACAATATTGAGTTAAAAAATTGTGTTTTAGCTTGGACCTTGGTTAGCTGTTGAGGTTCCAGATTTGATAGCCAAAGGTGTTATAAGTTATAAAGAAAAAGCTGGAGAATAAATATATTATTTATACAATTAAATATCTCATGTTATTTTTTATAAATAAAATTAATTAATTTTTACAGAAACTACTATTTATACAGAAATTCAAATTACAGTATGTTGCACATTTTCTAATACTATATTCAAAGTTGATTTTTGACAAGGTCTTTGATTATTCTGCATACTTACCTAATGGCATTAAATTTTCTATTTTCACTGCCTTTTTTATTACAATATTTGATTAAGTTGGAATAAAGGCAAAGTATAGTAGGATCAAAGACTACTTGTAGTCATTCAGTAGGATAGTAAAAAATGCTTAGATTATTGGTTGTCTTTTTATTTACAAAAAGTATTCACTGCCATATATAATTCACATATACAAAAAAGGCATTGCAATGAAAATTATATATAAATATGACATAAATAAAATGTTAAGTGGTTGACAACGGCTCTAGACTTGGATTGAAATGTTCTCAGAATATAAGTGTATTTACAATATACAATACAAGACTGTTTACATTGTCAAATTTTTGTCTCACACAATATCTATGAGAAAGACTGCAAAGGGCAACCAGTAATATGGGATTTTTTTTAAAAATTAGCTTACTATATTTGATTTATTACAAATTTTAAATCTATTAGGGAAAAGGAGTGTGGAGAGAAAATCTCAATGAGTAGACAGAATAAAGGTAAAAACCTTATAACAAACTACCAATTCATTAACTTATTCTGTTTATAAATTTTGTCTTCTATTTTTTTTTGTGTTGGTGTGGAGTGAGCTTTGCATTCCTGATCAACAGTATTTTGTCAGGTCCTTTTCTGGTTGATAGTATCTGTTACTTTTAAAATCCATTAAAAAGGACTGAAGCCCCTTTCTAGAATACAGTGAACCATATTTGTGCTAATATGATCATCACAACCAGTTATATTCAAAAATTATTTTGATTGTGTAGCCTCTCTGACTATTGTTTATCATTTGTTTTCCTTATATAAGTTCCATCTCATGTTACAGTGTTGTTTTTCAACAGCTTTTCTTTAGTAACTGATTATACTTCTCTATGTTTCATATTTTATTTTTCATAATGATGAATAATTTAAGGTAAATTGTTGATCTAAGTTGCATATGTTCCCACTGAGCCGAAAATTTTTATAGACAGGGCTTTACTCAAACATTCCAGGAAAAATAAAGATAAAATCATAATATTGTTATAGAATTCATCATCCAGCACAGAATAGATACCAGGAAGGTCCCACCTATAAGAATACCACTTAGGCAATTTACCAGTGGGGTATCAACAGGCAGTTGAGGAAAACATCGAGTCCATGTTAGAAAATTGAGTCATTGAGCCATCCATCAGCCCATGATCTGCTCTCGTTGTTTTAGTGAAAATGAAGGTTGAAACCAATTTTGTGTTGATTACAGAAAATTTAATAATGTTATGAAGAAAGACAGCTATCCCCACACTAGCAGGCTCACCTTGGTTCTCCACCCTGAAGAGTAGGATATAGGCAGGTTGGATTACAGGAAAACGACAGAGAAACGATAGCGTTCTCCACCAATAAATGGCTATTGCAGTTCACAGTCATGCCCTTTTTGGCTTATGCAATGCTCCTGCTACATTTAAGAGGTTAATGAAGTATGTATTGAGCAGGTTGACATGAAAGACATGTTTAGTATACCTTGACGACATTCTGGTCATGGGTCACACATTCGGCGATCATCTGAAGAACTTCTGCGAAGAATTTTCTAGAATTAAGAACGCCAACCATAAACTTAATTCGAAGAAGTGTTCCATGTTCTAAAAAGAAGTAGAATTTTTGGGCCACGTCGTTTCAGAGTCAGAAATCCGCACAAAGGAAGACAAGATAGAAGCCGAAGCCATTTGTGATTGCGGCCGGTCCCAAGAGACAAGCATGAACTACCCACACAGCATGAAATATCTGAAGAAATATTTCACTAAAATATTTCTGCAATATTCCTATGTCCACGACAAAACATCTACTGAAATATTTCATGAAATCTTAGAGAAATATTTCGTGAAATATTACACCAATATTTCATGAAATATTTCAGGAGAATTTTAGTCTTGAATATAGTAATATTTTGGAAAAAATTTCGATAGATACTTTAGACATCAAATATTTTAGCACTATTTTAAAATATTTGACTCTAATATTTCTGAAATATTCGTATGCTCACGGCAAACAAATCTTTTGAAATATATCATGAAATATTACAGAATATTTCATGAAATATTTCAAAATGTTTTTGTAGCTAAAATACGAAGATTTCTGAAATATTTTAGGATACTTCAAAACAAACATGAAATATTATATCAATATTTTTAAATAGTTCACTAAAATACATTTAAACTATTTTTATATCTACAACAAAAGATCTTTTGAAATATATCATGAAATATGACACAAAGATTTCATAAAATATTACAGGAATATTTCATGAATTATTTCAAATGGGGTTTTGTCGTGGACATAGCAATATTGCTGAAATATTTTGAAATGTTTCAAATCAAACCAGAAATATTGCAAAAATATTTTAGAAATATTTAATGCTGTGTGGGTACGAAGCTTTTTGGGTTTCTTTTCGTACTACAGCCAATTTTTTAAGGGATTTGCCTCCATGGCAGCACCTCTACATCGGCAGACCGCTGAAAAAGAGAACATCGTTGGAATCAGGATTCCGAAACTTCAGGCGACCGAAGGGGGCACTATGTTGCAGCTCAATCCTAGCGTTTTCTATAGTTAGGTTCATCTTACACACCGACGCCAGTAACACAGGTTTGGGGGCTGTTCTATCCCAGGTGCAAAATGGTTGAAGAGAGGGTGATCGAATATTACAGCCGTGGATTCTCGAAACCGGATTATTGTGTCACCAGAAATGAAGTTCTTGCAATAATCAGAGCTGTAGACCTTTTCCACAACTGTCTCTTTGGCCGTCATTTCCTAATTCGAACCAATCACGCCGCCCTCAAATGGCTGCTATTGGACATGAAGACACCGGAAGAATAACTGTCCAAGTGGATGGAGAAATTACAGGAATACGATTCAAGGTTGAACACTGAGACGGCCGTCAACTAGACCCCCTGTAGAGCGGAATGCGGACATTGTCTGAAGACAGAACAGCAAGAGGGTAACTCCATCGCGTATGAATGAAGACTGGACAACGGAACAATATGTCCTAGACAAATGGCTGATCCAGACACTGAACCAGTCCTGTCCCTCAAGAAGAGAGGAGCACTCGGGCGTCCTGAAATCGTTATGGACCCAATGGGACTTTCTACGGGTAGAGAATGGAATTTTAAAGAGCATTTGGAAAAGCAATGACGGCTGAGAAATTAAGTTCCCACTGGTAGTCCCAAATAAAAACGTAGTACATAATTGGATTACTGGAGGTTATGTGGGCATGAATACAATCTTGGATAAAATTCGTCAACGGTACTACTGGGTAAATGACTTCGAAGACGTCAAAGCTGGGCCGGAAATGAATTGATATTAAGGGCCCGAAGGCCCTGACCAATGGTAGAATGCAGTAATAACGTGAGCGCCCCATGGGGGTGAATTGATATTGATGTCGCTGGTCCATTTCCATTTGTCGGAATCCGAGAGCTAAGATGAAGATGGTTCATTTGGATCGGCGCGCTCCTTACCATGGAGAGAATGATTCCGATCGGCACGATGATAATTAAAGTGGCGGCAGTGTTGTAGAATTCATTTTACGCTGCCCAAAAAAATAAACCTTCTAAATTAATCGATGAAAACACGTAAACATAAAAACCCGGCTGAATTAATAAGAAAAAAGAGGAACAACACAACGGCTCTCTTGAAAATTCGATGAATGTGTATCAAAAACATCAATAAAATGTCACCCCCGATATTTCGATGCTTCCTGAAATACACTCTACCAAATCAGAAGTAACTATTACATTCGAGTATATTCTACACTACTCATTTACGAGCGACGATCGTACAAAAGAGTAGTTTAAAATTTACGATTGTGTTGAATCGGCAGCGAAAGAAGTGAACAGCTGTGTGTGTACTCATTGTGTTTGTAAACAGTGAATTTATTTTGATAAAAATAAAGACGTTGAAAGTGAAAGTGAATAATTGTAAGTTTTTGCACACACTGAATCTATTGCAAATTATAAAATTACATGAAGAATAAAAAAGTATTTTTTTCAAGGGCATCATGTAATATAATGAGCTGGAGCTTAGCAAAAATGTAAAAAATAATTTATAATGGTGAACAGTAGACAGTTGATTAATAAACCGAGGGTTCCACTGGAAAGTAATAACCGAATATAACAAAGGAGTTTAGTTCAACAACCCTTGGTAACCTGTTTTATTTTCAGCGCTTTCATCTTGGAGACTTTCCCTTGACCAGCTCAAGCTAATCCTGGATCTGCTATTGTATCAGTTATTTTGAAATGCAAAGAAACTTGAGACTTAGCTTCATGTTGTTGAAGTAAAAGTCACCATGAATATATCCAAACGAAATATTCAAACCAGAACCATCCCTTTAGGCAGTATTGACCAGAATAAACAAAATATTTGAGCAGACACAGAAAAGTGGAACCAGAGATGTGGACGTACAGGGCATTATTTGCGAGACTGCAGAGTGGAGATATCTGTATGCTGTATGTCAGGTTTCGATTAGGGACATACTAATTAAAGCACCTCGATTGCACTCTAGGTACCTGTAACCATCTCTAGATATATCATCAGGTACCATAGCAAGAGTGAGGCTACTAGAAAAATTACAAACAGGGATAGTCAACGTAATCAGCGGCCAGCAAACCTCCAATCAGTCAGCGTAACGCTCACTAATCCTCCACTAGCCCCCAGGAAGTATCCATGAAGGATAGTCACTCAGGGTACTATAAAGTCTTGAAGTCATTTAAAATGCGGTCAATTAATAAGAACATCCAGTTAAGATCAACCACAAGCAAGTCCAGGTCAATATAATGCTAGGCAGATTTAGAGTTACAGGTGGTACAATATTCCAAGACATGACGTTTTTATATTCTTAAGTGAGAAGTTCGTATTGACAAAGTCTGTCTACGCCATTATGATTTCCATAAAAATTGTAGCGGAATCTACAACAAAAGTTCCAGGCCAAATTGAACAAATTATTCATGGGCAGTTAGAACAAAATCCTAGGAGCTAAGTTGGATTGGTAGAGCTCATTATTGGACAGGCTATTTTTACAACCAGACATATCTATTAATAAGAACATATCTATCTATATTAAATATGAAAAACAAGGACATCCAAATTGCTACTGTTGAAGAAATAGCTTTTTTCAAACAAGTAGAGATTATCATCAATTATGAATAATTTTATAAGGTAACAGCGAAGGAGACAGGCGCAGTAAAGAATGTATAAAACAGTTTACCGGCTTCTGTACATACCTTACATCAGATAAACAGCGGAAGGCCAAACAATTTATTTTCAATCACTGGCATATTTTGAATGGCCAAGATCTAACTACTGGCAGTGCAAACCTCATCTAACACCGAGTAGATACTGGAAAGGCTCCTAAGCGACGACTAACCATTGGGTCAACACCAGGCAGTCGATGAGAATATTCAGTCTATGGTATAGAACGGAGTTGATGGCTCAATAACTGCGTTCTGTAACCTCCCTGTTGAAAAATTCCAATAGATTCCAATAAAAAAAAGTATGGGAATCTAGTGTGCTTTTGTCGCTGTCATTCCAGATTAACATCCATAAGTTTCCAAGAGATACTAAAGACCGCTAATTTATCGGAATCTATCAGCCAGTCCAATATAGCGAGTTTTTTTAGTGAAATTAATGAAATTTTAATGTACGCCGTAATCGGATGGATTCTGTATGCACGTAATCTGTTGGATCGTATCTGTTGCTATTGAAGTCTCCCTGTTGAAAAAACTCCACAGATTCCAATACAAAAAGTGTATGGGCATCTATGTAACAAAATTCACCTTTTCGAACCACATTTTATAACTATAATTTTACTCTACCATTTATTTCAGCCACCCGGTATGCAACTGCGTCTAAAGTTTTTTGAACTCATGTCTATAATTATACCCTGTCCTACGTCCTATAATTCAAATATCCTAACTGCTTATGCTTATATAACAAATTTTTGATACACCCTGAATGAATACAATAATTTTACCCCACCCTTACTTCAAACACCTTGTATAAGCAACTACTTATGTTCTAAACTATATAACTGTTTTAAACCGCCCTGTATAACTGTTATTCTACTCCACCTGTAAATTCAACTGCTTCTGCCAATTTTTAAAGCCTTTTGTATAACTGTAATTATTCTCCGTCCTATAAATCGCAAATATCCACTCTGTATAACTATAGTTTTCCACCACTCTTATTTCAACCCCCTTGTATATGCAACTACTTATGTGCCACCCATTACAATATTTTTAGAACCACCCTGCATAACTAATTTCCAACTTATGTTTCAACCATCCTATGTATACAACAACTGCTTATGTATCACATGCACACACCTACAACCGTATACCATGTAGAAAAGTTCGCCGACATAACAAATTTTCTTTTCGGAATATTTCCTGCCATTTCAGGCCTCTATAAGCGACAACTTAACTTTGTTTCTAAAAGAAACTTCAAATGAATAAAAATGAAAACCATTACAAACACCCTGTACGATATACTTTCATGGCATATCTTGTCATTTAAACTAGATATTTATGATGAAAATTTGACATTTACCATGATGTTTATAGTTTTTTTGCATATATTTTTCCGATTTTGAGAAAAATGGTATGTGTTACGTTATAGAAAAGTGTATATGGAGTCAAGCTGGAACATCTCTTTGTAGAATACAATATAATATAATATCCATATTTCTTGAGCGGCTTTAGAGAAAACAGTGAAGATTCAATGAAATTCACTGAAATCTAGTCCCTTATTTACTTTTTTTTCTGATTTTTGGGAAAACCGTAAATCTCATGTTATAGACAATTATATGGGATCTTTTTGTAATGTCCTTAATTTAATGTTTAAATCATCAAAATTGCCCAAGCCGTTTGAATAAACGTTCATCATACATAAAAAAAGTTACAGAAGAATTGATAACCTCTTCCTTTTTGGAAGTCGGTTAAAAATAGTTCAAAAATGGTCTTTATGTGCCAAACTTTCTTTTCAGATAGACTAGGTACAAAATATTCCACTTTCTGTAGTTTTGTATGAGACTCTGTTGGATGTTTTCAACAGGGATTGCACATAATAAAGATAATTTACCTTTTTAATGCACAAATACTTTCAAACGTTTCGATCATCCATTATTTCGGATTTGGCAGCAAAGTCAATTTTCAGAAGGTATTTCTTTAACCGACAATTATGACTTACCTAGATTAGAACACTGGGCATGCCACTTCTCGGGTTCTTGACCAGATTATATTCATTTAATTTTTCATAGATTCCATAATCCACAATAAAAAAATATTTCATTTTTTACATCTTTGGGAAAGGGTATTGATGGTTGCCATTTTAATAATAATACCTGTGTTTTAATAATATATTTTTCTACAAAACATAAAAAAATATCGATTATTCAGTACATGATTATAAATGGTTGGGGTTAAAAAAATGTATATTGGTACAGAACTGAAATGAGTGACTTCACTGCTTATATTCACAATAATGATGATAAATTTACGGGCCACTTAACACAAAAATCACCTAACTAAATATTTATAAATTAATACATTTGTTCACCGTTTCATTTTATAACTAATATTTAGGTATATAATCACATTAACTAATAATATATAACTGGCAGTGGAGGTATATACAAATTTACATGGTTTCCCAGTTTTGAAACCAAGCATTTTATGGGGCACCATAAGATGAAGATGGTGGAGCTCCATATGAAGAATCTGGTTGACCACTGGCTGGATAACCACCTTCGTCTTTCTGAAAGGAAAAAATACCAATTTAGGTTACCTATTAACTGAAACTATAAAAGTAGAATTGCTGGTTGTTTTATGAAGTATAGTTGTGGCATATTTGGTCAATGTCTATAGACGTTTCGGGGCCTATGACAGACCCTGTCGTGAATGGCAAAGAAACTATAAAAAAAGCACAATTCTAAAATTGAAAACGAAAACATTTTAATTTTAAATTTTAGTAATTTTCATGCTTCAGGAGGACGACCAGTTACTATATATACATAAATATAATATTAAACCCAGATTTCTTGGGCTTTACATTAAAAATAGTCATTCTGAAGTTTAAACCCATAGAAATTACTTCTTCTAGGCTCTTGGAGTTAAGATTACCATGTTTTAAAATTGAATTTTACTAACTTTGAGGCCCGCGGTGGGGGCGAGCGCCCCCCCTCCCTTTTGGATTCGCCCATGAATAGAAGGCTTATGTCTCATAAGGAGGAATACGGGCACGACATATAATAATCCCAACATCTTTTATCAAATTTTATTTCTAAATTTGTGCTCCAGTAACCATGAGCTCTACTTTATGATCCAACATTTCAGGTAGTTGATTGTCTTAACTTTGTTAATGGTTTTATTTAGCGATAGTTTGTTCACCGTTGAACAGATAAGGCATTTTTGGGGGTCATCTACCGATTCCGAGATAAGGACGGTATCATATGTGTAGTATAGAATGCTTATTTGGTGCGTTCTTATGTGACATCCTAGTGTTGTAGACTTAACGATGTTTATTAGCTGGCCCATAATAGTATAGAAAAGAATCAGGCTTATTCTTTGTCAGAGACCTATTGATGTTTGGATCTTTTGTTTATATTTATTTTTTTGTTGTGTGTCTTTTATAAGTTTTATGTATTATTTTTGTGTGTTTAAATTTTGTTAGTTCATTGCTTGGGCAAAATGAATGAAGCACAGATATGAATGAATTTTGTATTCGATCGCTTTCCTCGTGACAAGTTCACAATATAAATAATGAATCGGTAGGAAAGCGGTTTTTCTTAAGTTTTGTTCCTGTTCATTAATTGGCATTTGTGAGATTATCTTGTGGACGATAATCTTTGTTAGTAGTTGCTTAGTAGGCATATCTCACGACAACCACTGGTACCCAGCGCACGCTCTACAATATAAAGTATAATAATGTTCTACAAGTCTTTTTATTCTTCTTCTTCAGCCGCCGTCACTTCGCGAAGGATGCCGATCCAAATTGTTAACGTAGTCCTGGATATTGCAGTTCTAAAGATATTTATTGATGGACAATGATACCTACATTCTTCTGAGATATTTTACTATAAAATTTGGCAGCTACCTATTGACCGTTTGCTCTGTATCTTTTCCTCGGTTATCAATCTCAGGAATTCGTAGTTATCATCTTTCACTACAAAGTCTATAAAATTCGTTTTCCCTTGTGTTATTATTAATAGTAATACTTTTTGTTTTACCATACTCTCGAATACTTCTTAATTTTTTACTATTTGTACCCGCAGTAGGTATTCTTATTTATAAATACATTTCGAAGGCCTTTAGACTCTTCTCCTAGGCTTGGGTTAAGTTTCTAACTCTTGCCACCATATAGTAAAATGAGAAGATATGTTCTATATGATCTAATGTTGTGATGACTGTTTTTATTTGTATGAACACCTGTTTTGCTTGTTCAGTTCTCGATCTTATCTCTTTTCTCAGACCGATCTACCCAAATATTTGAACTCCTTTCAAATATTTCCTTTCATTACCAGATTCGCACTGAGATCAACTTTTTAGAAATCAAGCACTTCGGTGCTCACTATGTTGAACAATGTGGTCAGTCATACTCTGCAAGTCAGCCTTACAGGAACATCCGCATACCGAATGTTGTTAATCTTGATGCCATTCACTGTGACGCCTCCCGTCATTGTGCATAACACTTTTCTGAAAATGGCTTCTGAATATATGTTAAAGAGGACTGGAGAAAGCATGCAACCTTATTTCACTCTTTAATTACTAAGCATCCAACGATAGTTGCCCAACTCCTAGTTTCATCCCAGTGGATATCAGAGATGATTTTTATTTCATATTGATTTTTTTTCTTCAGAATTTCGAACATTTTATCCTGCTTTACACAATGGAGTGCATTTTGATAGTCTATGAAACTGACGATAACATTGAAGTTCATATTTCTGCATCTTTGTGTGACATTAAGAGAACAAGCTTCACGTGTGCTGAACTCTCTTCTAAATCCAAACTATGTATTATCTACCCAATTGTCATTTTTTTATAAATAAGTGCTTGTATTATTTGCAAAATTATTTTAAGCATGTGTGACATCAATATAATCATTCGATAGTTGTCGCCCTGAGAGGAATATCACTTTTTTGTTAAAGTAATAAATGTCGATTTTAGCCTATAAGAATTTGACTATTGGTGTAGATGCAGTTAAAAATGGAATATAAGATATCTAGACCTAGGCCTTCCTGATCTGTAAATGCTTTGATAACTTCAGTATAAATATTATCATGTTCGTGTATCCTTCGATATTTATTCTTTTGTTAAACATTTTGGTATATTGTATGATTGCTCTCCCCTCTAATTGTTGTTTATTAATTTCTAATTTATTTGCGTCAGGTTCTTTGCATATGTTTTTTTGGGAAACGTAAATGGCCGCACGTAGAGTCTCGTTTGAGTCTTTGCCAGTTCGTGTTTTCATTTCTCGCACTCTGATGTTCAGTCTGTGACTTATTTCTTTATATCTGTTTTGATTTTCTGGTGTTGGAACTCTTTTCAATTCTAAATTGCTATGTTTCTTTTTCTACGTGATGTTTGGTTGGTTCGAGCCTTGGTAAAAACTGTTCATGTTCTTCAGACTTCTTTATTGATCTTATAAAGGTTCTCTCTTAGTTTATACTACTTGATGCCGGGAATTTCACGATCAACCTTTAATCTTGGTCTTATTTGCTTTCGAAGGTACAACACAGGTAAGTTTTTTGCTGGGTATTGAACATTCAAGTAAAGCAAGTGATTGTAAATTTGTTATCTCGACTGTCATAGAATATGTAATCGAGTTGTTCATTGAGTCAAAAGAATATATTAATTATTTGCAGTTCGTTCTGTATTTTAAATTCTGTTAATATTTCTTGGGCATCCCTTTTATATTTTTGTTTCACTACTTTCATAATTCTATTACCCACTCGGGCATTTAAGCCTTCTCATACTATGCCACATTTTATCCCTCTTTTCTTGTACATTTTCTTTGTTTATTTCTACAATATGTATAAAATAAAATAGAGATGAAACTAGTTAATTAAATGATGGGACAAAAAGTAACATAAAATGAAGTACGAGGTTGAATCAAATATGAACCGGACTTTTCTGTTTCTCGCCCTGTAGGTAATTCGAGTGGCGTGACGTCTCGATATATGTTAGGTAGGGATGTTAAGAAGAGGGGAGTTTGTCGGTTTGGCGAGGCGTAGTCGATGCGCTGTTAGTAGCATCATGTCAGAGCAAGAGGTGCATACGTCTGTTGCGCAAGGTGTTGTTATCAAATTTTTGGCGCGGGAGGGCGTTAGATTATCTGCACAGTTCGGCAATGAAACACTTTCAAGGACCCAAGTGTACGACTAGCACAAAAGGTTTTCAGATGGCCGAGAGAAAGTGGAAAATGAGCCTCATGCACGCCGTGCTGAGTATTACTGCGAACTACTCCAACAAGTGAAACTTGCCTATCGGCAAAAGAGGCGGGATATGTCTATCCGAAGTGTGATTCTGTTGCATGACAACGCTCGGCCACATACAGCTGCATTGACTCAAGGAAAACTGAACAAAATGCATTGGGAAACCCTTGAACATCCGCCTTACAGTCCTGATTTGTCGCCATGTGACTACCACATGTTTGGGCCACTTAAAGAAGAACTGGGAGGCCACCACTTTGAGGACAACGAAGGTGTAGAAACGTTTGTGCGCAATTGGTTATCGACACGACCAGTTTCATTCTTTGAGAAAGGTATTAAAAAACTTCCGATTCGGTGGGAAAAATGTATACATAAGAGAGGAGACTATGTAGAAAAATAATATGTATTAAAATTTGTATTGATCGTACCAATAAAATTTTTAAAACAAAAGTCCGGTTCATATTTGATTCACCCTCGTAGTAGTAAAGGAAGTTGACTCAGAGAAAAACTCAGAAGAAGACTCAGGAAACGAAATAGCACTAAATTGGTAATTGATCGGTAATAAGAAATATTTCCTGTTGTATCAAGAAAATACTAATTAAAATTTTTACAGGAAAGGTTTACATAGTCCAATAGTTTAAAAATCATTTCTCAATTATCTATTAATAGAATTTTAGTTAAACATATACAGATATGTTTGACTAAAAAAAATGTAATCAGTTACATTGGAGTCCAGAAGTAAATGTTGAAAATAAAGTTTGATATTTGATTCATATGACATTTTTTGTTACTATTAACATTGATTTCCAGAGTTTTGACTTCATGATATACAGACGTGGTTTCACACTTGTTTCAAACTTACCTGGGTCTTGTATCTGATGAAGTATACTTCTGGTTTGCTCGGTTGTGTTGGAGCTGGTGTTGGAATGGTAATTTCTGGTTCTGGCTCGGGTTTCTTGACCAAAACATATACCAATGTCTTTTCTTCGTTTTGTGGCTGTGCTGGGATGATGGGGGCAGTTGGAGTTGGAGGAGTTGGTGCCTGTTAACAATATAATTTTAGTATTTATTTTGAACAAGAATAAAATTGAAAAACAAATAATATATTTACCTTGATGAAGATGATTTTATAATGTTTCTGAGCTGGTGCTACCGTAATGGGTTTTCTGGGTGGTTGTTGATCCGTTTCTGGAGGTGGTACATGCACATATACATGTTTTTGTACTAATGAAGGAGCGGGAGCCCCGTATGATGTTGATGGTCCTGAGGGATATCCACCACCACCTCCAGAGGGACCACTAGCACCGTTAAAACTGTAACCGGCTTCCGGTCGCGCTACAGCTACGGTAATCAACGCAGATATCGCCTACAATAAATGTTTGTACACATTAATTAGTTAAACGAGTTAATAGAACAGATACAAACAAAGATTGACAGTCAGTAGATCTTAGGAAATGTGTGTCACTTTCTCTGTCTAAGATAGATGAAAATTGAAATAATTATCAACATTTGGCATGAATTTTGTGTAGATGTTAGGTACTTTAATTTAATTAGAAGGACGTTTAATTAGTTTGAGTGGGCAGTTGTAATTATTTGCCTATTCATATCTAAATAAGAAAATCATTTAGATATATCGATTGAGCAGCCCGCTTTATTGTATTGTTACAAACTTCTTGGGTATAAACGTTTTTATTTGACAAAAATAAACGTATTTATTTACTAAACAAAAGTGACTCAAGTGACGTGATTAGAAATGTCTAATGAGATCTGTATAAGGCACTGATTTATATGTGTTTTGAACTATTTAAAACAAGTTCAGCATAAATATTTTTGTAATATTATTTAAATCAGTAACTTTATGTTGCAGGGAACTCACAACCCCATTAGCTCTGCTTTATACACTGTCAATAGTATAGAAATCACTAACAAACTGCTTATTTACATGTCAGGGATTTCAATCTTAGTTTCAATACGTATTATGACAGAAGGCTTCTTATTACATTATACATACGAGTATATTGAATAAGAATTGTCAAGTTACATGGTTACTTTTTTTGTACCTAAGCTTATAACTTGTACATTAAATTCGACGAGTACGTATATTTTCAACTTACTTCTATCACCAGAAGGAGGTGATAATTTTTTTTTGTATGTATGTTAACTGATTTCTTCTCTGGTTGTGAACCGATATGAATAATTATTTTTTGATTAGTAGAGTGTACAACCGGATTGGTGAAATTTCAAAGGACCAGACACCTTTCTTATGGAAAAAATGGACCTCCGTCAAATTGTTTGAAATTTTGGTATGTTGTAGGGGTTAATGTTCTGACATGGGCTCAAATAGATTCTATGACTAGGTTTCGAGATACAGTGTTAAATATCGAAAATGCCGCATTTTTGATATCAGATTTCCAATGATAGACGTGCTTTATTTCCGATTATTGGAGAAATTGTGATTTGTACTTTATTGGACATAAATATTTCGCAAAACAATTGCCATAAGTTTTGGTGGATTACAGGGTATTTAAAAAATACTTAACATCTGATTTTGGAAAAAATCTTTTATTTTATTACAACGTCGAAAACAAAAGAAGATGTTATTGCACAATTAATATCTCGTTAAAGTAATAATTTCTTTCGTGTGCTTCATATAATATACAGTGTGAGCCATTAATATAGCTAAAGAAGGCATATATTATTTTTTTCCTATTAATGAGTCACCCTGCCCGAACCATTCTAGCTGCAATTTTAATAAGACATTAAACAGATATATTATCTGTCCTTTATACTCGACGGGATGTTAAACTGATTGCAAGAACTATACATATTGAAAAAAATGTATTTTTTTATACTGCCCCGTAGTTTTAAATTCTCTCCGTCAACTTTGTATTTTATTACATTTTTACGTTAACAAATGTTCAGTGTTTTACTGAGCAGAATATTATTAAAATTGCATGACTAGTTTTCGAGATATAGAGTGTTAAACTTCGGAAATGTCACCTTCATCGGATCAGATTTCTCATAATAGATGTGTTTTATTTCCGTTTATTGCAGAAAACGTGGTGTGCGCATTGTTTGACATAAATATTGCACAAAAATTACTATTAATTATTTTATATTATAGGGTGTTTCCTATATATACGTTACATGTTTTTTTTAGAAAACTAATTTCTATTATAACGTTGAATACATAAGATCTAATTGCTCAGTTAATATAATTTTAAAGAAATTAATTTTTGGACGTATTCATATATTATACATTGTGAGTTGTAAAATTGCTAAAGTGAGCATCTATTATTTTTTCTATTAATAAGTAACCCTGTATAAACCTAGAATTTTTAAATTAAATTATACAAATCTACGACTCATCACACTAAATTCTACAAGTTTGCAAAAATTGTACAAATTAACGTATTGCAGTTTATACATTAATGGTAAAAAATGGTATATGCTCACTATAGCTATATTTACGACTTACACTGTATAATATATGAACACATCCAAGAACTTATTTCTTATTAATTGTGTGATTACATCTTATATATTCATAGTTGTAATAAAAAAATAGCTTTCTGAAAAAAACACGTTACATATATTGGAAACACACTGTAATATAATATAATTAATGGTAACTGTTTTATCCTAAAGGTTTTTGTCGAATAATGCGAAAATTACCTTTCCTGCAATATTTCCGATGTTTAACACCCTGTATCTCGAAGACTAGTCATACAATTTTAACAATATTCTGCTCAGTTAAACACTGAACATTTGTTAACGTAACAATGTTATAACATACAAAGTTGACGGAGAGAATTTAAAACTACAGGGTAGTATCAAAAACTACTTTTTTTTCAATATTTATATGTTTTGCAATGAGTTTAACATCCTGTTGAGTATCAAGAGGCGGATCATATATCTGTTTATTGTCTTATTAAAATTGCAGTACAAATAGTTCGTACAGGGTGACTCATTAATAGGAAAAAACAATATATGTCGTTTCTAGCTATAGTTATGGCTCACACTATATATTATATGAAGCATATCCAAGAAATTATTACTTAAATGAGATATTAATTGTGCAAAATCATCTTCTTATGTGTTCAACGTTTAAAAAAAATATTTTTCCAACAGCCATGTTACGTATTTTTTAAATACCCTGTTATCCAGCAAAATTTATGGCAATTGATTTGTGAAATATTTATGTCCAATAATGTACAAATCACAATTTCTCCACGAACAGGAAATACAATATATCTTCCATGCGAAATCTGATCATTATCGATTTTTAACATCCTGTATCTCGAAAACTAGTCATAGAATCTGTTTGAGCCCATGAACTCTTTTTGTCAGAACATCGCTTCTACAACATACTAAAATTTCAAACAATTTGATGGAAGTCCATTTTTCCATAAGAAAGGTGCCTGGTCCTTTGCGAAAAGAATTTTATTCATAAAGGGATGACATTTGAGCCCTGCATGGTCTGTTTCTGTAAAACCTTACCGAATTGTAGAGTTTTAAATTGAATTCTATTAAGGAAGCTCTCAAGGTGGTCATGCATTTTTTTTATGACTTGTAATATTATAGTTTTTCATTAAATCGCTAATATATCAAAAACACTATCGGAGTGTCAACTGACGTGTCCTCATAAACATTTAAATTTCAACATAACAGTCCGGCAACTGTAGACCCTAATAGCACAGGTCTTCGCCAGGACGTCCATCTTTGATCCTCTTTAGGATGTCCTAGACCTTAATCAGACGTCTTGGGAATGTCCTGTACCATGTCAACATGGGAATTTAAGAAGGGACCTACTCTAGTAAGTACGAGGGACGTGTACGAGCTTAAATTTTTGGTTAGTTAGTCCGGAAATAATTCAGAATACATATTAACATCTCAAATGTTGAATTGGTATTTAATATGTATTTAATTAGACTCATAGTTTCGATTAAACTTATAAATATTTCCAAATTACTTATCATCAATTCAAAAAGCCCTGAAAATGAGCTTTGCCAGATTGTGGTTAATTTCTAGTTGCAACTCACTAGAACTCTTTATAAATATGGGCCATACTTAATTATTTGTAATGTAAGTATCATAGAATATTAGTGTTCTAATTTGTAGTTGTCTTAAAATTGTTTCAGTATACATTTTGCTACTATTAGGTATTTGAAATGAGATCCAACTAATGTATATTAAAGGTGGGTTGTTGACGTTGTGTAAGCGACAATACTGATAGTTGATGGCGTATTCGCACAAATAAAATTGTATATATTTTAACATTCAATCAGTCAATTACATATAGGCCACAACTACTTTGTGATGAACAAGTATGAATAAAAAAAAAAGAAAATGATCTAGGTATTGATCTTTAGAGAAAGGAAAGGCTTCTCCGACGTCCGGGACCAAAAACGGACGTTTTGAGGACCAAGGCCTTTGCCAGGAATTTATTTCGGTTTGTGGGTTTTCGGGGGGAGGGGGGTGGTTGGATATATGTTTTTGATGGTGATGGGCAGATTAGGACTGTAAAATGTATATTTTTGTTCAGGTATTTCTAGGAGATATAAAATTGTATAAATATAAAATTTATTCTATTGAAAAACATGATTAATTGGTTAAAATTGAATCTTGAAGCTAAAAATTCCAAAATTTCGGAGGGAGGGGTGAACCCCCAGACCCCCACGTCGACTACGGGCTTGCTGAGGACTTCGGAATATCTGAAAGCGTTCGTCTTTAAAATGTACATGCGCTGTTAGGGGATACTGAAAGTTTTAATCGCGAATTTTAATCTATGTACATCACACGCATAAAGATGGTATAGTATAGAGTATAATTAATTATAATTAACCTATTTTTGGTTCATTAAATCAGCGAGTACCCGGCTCATGTTGTTTGTATACCTGTGAATTATCGATTTATATGAATATTTTCAATTTAGCAATGACGGCGCTTTTAGTATCACCGGCTCCCCGCTTGATAGAAAATTCAGTGACAACACATATCAGGCTCTAAATTTCTATATAAAGCAGAATTACCCACATTCAAAACAGATGAAAATAAAACATTTAACAAATTAAACGACTTTAAAAACAA
This sequence comes from Octodonta nipae, assembly GCA_034190945.1. Classification (NCBI taxonomy): domain Eukaryota; kingdom Metazoa; phylum Arthropoda; class Insecta; order Coleoptera; family Chrysomelidae; genus Octodonta; species Octodonta nipae. The sequence continues at coordinate 94,167,909 of CM067221.1, forward strand.
CTAAAAAGTTGAAAATAAAACTTTTTTAAAAGATTAATCATAACACTATTTTTAATAAATTGTACTCATAAAAAGTGAGCATTTCGTACAAATTGTTGAAGTTGGGGCCACGCAACAATCAAATTTGATGAAATAGTAGAATATGCAAGCAAGGCAGGATGTTAGAAGTGCTTGGTATCCAACTTTAAAAATTTACTATATGGGTAGGTAATTATTTTGTAAAGAATGAGCAACTATTAATGTTTACATTTTTTATTTTGTGTGTAGGTACCTAAAAGCAGTGAATGTACCATTTATGCTTTAGTTTATGTTTTTTGTTATTCATTTTCAACTTTTTAGCCCTACTTTAATATATATTTTTTAAATATGTTTTATCATGTTATGTATGTTCAGTTAGTTAAGGTTTTAACAACATTACGTTCGTTCTTTAGGTAAGTTTCATATATTTTACAATAACTTGAATCTTGCAGGAAATAGTTAAACCAATAATAATAAACAAGGTAATCTTTCATCATAACAATTCATATTTAAAGATCGGTCCTTTATATTGGGCATCATTATTGCCAGTTAATATTGCTCGGAGCATGTACACAGGGTGTTTGTGTAGTATATAACTAAACATAACTGGGTTAATTTTTCAGCATCTTGGGAAAGCTACTTTGATCACCGGTAAACGTTTATTATTGATGTATAATTGACATTTTTCGCCTAAGCCAAAAACACCTCACGGATAGTGTGGCACAAATTGGGCTACAAAAGTTGTGAACACATTTTTTGATGACTCTTCTGGTCCTGGATTCAATATGTGAAGTGGTAGTATGATGCTTCTATATCGAGTTGAACAGTACCTTAGAAATTAGATCTTACATTTATGATTTCACAATATGTGTCTAAAATATTGTCACCGCACTTCGGTAATGACGCTAAGAAGAAAGGGAGCGATTCTACGAATAAGCACATTAAATCTAGTAGAAGAAGTGTCACCAAAAATTAATATCACAGCTTTTTAAGCCGAATTTACGACATACGCTACACCGTAAGGTTTTCTGTATGATAAGATATTTTGTAATAATGTTTAAGCTATATTGATAATTTTAAGAGATGAAATAATTAAAAGATATTGACCACTTATGTTTATTGAAGATTGCACTCAGTGCTGGTATTACAATATACATACCGATTATACAAACAACTTTCCTTGTTTTTCTAAAGTATACATGACCGATTACAGTTTTATGGTAGGTATTATTTTAATAACATTCATGAAATCGCTCATACAACCATAACGTATACTTTATACAACTAAATACAGGTAATAATAAAATGTAATCCGAATCCGAATTGCATACTCCAGTTAACACAAATCAATATAAAAAGTAGTATTTTATGTTACAAAATAAACTCATGTTTATAATTTCATTCAGCAGTAATACTTATTATAAAAAAATTAAGTGATACTTTCATTGCGTTCATGAATTTCATTACGCATTGTTACGCTATCCATTCATGGTTGTTGGTGCTTTTAGACAATAACAACTCCTCAATTCCCCGTATGTGAACCTTAAGTGGATTACTACAGCGATATTTACTGACTTTGATTAGGCTGTTTTCGTCAAAACATACTTCAAAATTTAAACATTTTCTAAAATAGGAAACGAAACATCTGAGAATAATGTTACAACTTGTGCGTGCTCGAAAATATTAATTAAATTTTTTATATCTGAGATATAAAATATATGCAAGTTAATGCATGATGAAATTAAAATGTGTCAATGTAACAACAAAATATTATGGAGAATAATAAACAATATATTAGGAAACAAGAGTCGGAGTGAAAAAGGTAGTAAGTATATAATAGATAATGCTATGAACAAAATAACTAATAAAACAAGAATTGTTTAAAAGTGGAATGTAATTAAGTGAAAAAATACAGAAACCGTCTAATTGTAAATCTATATTTCTTTATCTTAATACAAATATTAAAATGAATATCAATCTACATGAATTATAATTTTAAAATGTGGGTGTTGACATTATAAATGCCAAAACTATTAAAATAGGATCAAAATATTTAATTGAACCAATTGTACATATTGCTAACGTAAGTATTAATTTATCAATTTGGCCTGATGTTCTTAAAAAGCAGATATACCTATTTACAAAAGTAGTAAGAGATACCTTCTTTATGATATCAAATTTGGGACAAATTTTTGAAAAGGTCACTTACAAAGGACTGATTGGAATTAGAAACAAATTTAAAAACATTGCAAATAACCAATTTGGTTTCATAAAAAAACAAGGAAGCAAGAGACGCTTTAAATTTGACAACCAATTTGGTAATAGAAAACCTAGGTAAGAGTCAGCCAATCGCACTTACATTTTCTGATTTTATCAAGGGCATTAAATACGGTTAAACATAAAATTTTACTTGTTAAATTGGAGAGACATGGAGTTAGTGGGGAAGCTTTTAATAAGTTACTTAGAAAATTAACAACACCTATTTTTAAGATAGACGAAGATTATAGTAAATTTTTGACTGTCAAATTTTAGTTACTCTGTTATTGATGCTAATCTGTAATCATATTTTATTTACTTAGAAGAAAAAACGTTTTCCTCCGATTCATGAGATCTCACTATTTTATTGACTAATCTCCATTATTTAATGCTATAAAAAATGTACAGTGCCAACGTGGCAATTTATTTTGAAACATTACTCATTTATTGCAGTATTGAAAACAGTATATAAATAAACCGTCTGTATTGTTTCATCTATGTAATACATATATCTATACAGCATGCACATACATAAATCTATACAGTATACACATACATAGCCTACGGCTAATCTTCCACTCAACCCTGAACAAAACAAGTTTCTTCACAAAATATTTATTACCAAAGTAGGTAATTGTGGTAATTGAACAATATGGAGGAAAGTACTGACATTGACAAACTACATTAAGACTATTTAAAAACAAAAGTGTCGTTAAACAAGAACTTTTTAATTTTCTTTTGAAAACCAAGTAAAGTTGTATCATCTAAATTTACCAGAATAATTTTGTTATACATTTTAACTGCGTTAAATGAGAAAGACCGCTGAAACATGGCTGATGAATGTCTAGGGCCATATAAAAGGTTGCTGAATCTTGTAGGTCTATTGTGAATTTGATTAGCATAAACTATTTTTTCCCAAAGATAATCCGGTTTTCTCGTGTGAATAATACGATGGATGGACAAATTAACAAAAATGATATTGCCAAGTCTTTTTCATTGTTAACCAGTTTATCTCTATTAGTTTTTGACTTATATGGTCAAATTTGTGAAGTGCGCAAACAAGTCTACAACAGGTATTTTGTACTTTTTGAATTCTTTTCTTTGTAAACTCAGTTAGGTACGGATAGTACCCTGTATAACAGTAATAGAAGATTGGCAAAACAAATGTTTCACACAATTTTTTCCTCGTTTTGAAGTTTAAAATTGACTTGTTTGTATAGAGTAGTTTTAAAATAACGGATGACTTTTTAAATAACTGGTTAACATGCGTCGTAAATCTTAAGTAACGATCAAACGTGATACCTAAAATTTTTGCTTCGTCTACAATAGATATTAATTCATTTCCCATTTTTATCGTAATGTTTTCTTTGAGATAACTATAGTATTTATTTGACGTGAACAACAAACATTTTGACTTTTGTGGGTTGATCTTAAGATTGTGACTATCACAATAGTCTTGTATCGCTAATAGATGAGAGTTAATTAATTTGCACGCATTTATATAGTAACTAGAATCAAAACTGAGACTTATCTGTGTATCATCAGCATAAGACTGGGTGGTACACACAGTATGTTTATACAAGTCCGCCCTCTATATGAGAAACAGTAAGGGGCCTAAAATGGACCCTTGTGGTACTCCTGATTTTACTATTTGCGATTTCGATGTACCTTGTTGTGTCTGAACTTTTTGGTATCTGTCTTGCAGGTAAGACTTAAAAAATCTTTTAACCAACCCGCATACTCCATAATATGATAGTACGTCACATAATAACGAGGGATCAACAAGTTCGAAAGCTTTAGAAAAGTCCTGTAATACCACTATAGTAGACCTTTTATCATCTAGCGATTTTAAAATGTTATCACTTAAGTTGGTGAGTGCTGTAGCTGTACTATAACCCAAACGAAATCCTGATTGATATTTCGGCAATGTTGTTATAAGTGAAGAATACTTAGCTGTATATACACAACTCTCTCTAGCATCTTGCTTAACACTAGTATCAGACTTATCGGTCGTAAGTCCTTGTAATCCGTAGGATTTTCAACTTTAGGGATAGGGTTAATAATAGCTTCCTTCCGGCATTGTGGAAAGTATCCAATTTCTAAGCAACAGTTAATAATATGTGTCAAGTGCAAAATTATAACCGGCAGACATAACTTAAGCATTATAAGAGTTATTCCATCAGACCCACATGCGTTAGATTTTAAGCTCATACTGATATAAATTGAACTCAAAGTATTTGCCTGACTTACAGCAGTACCATTTATGAAACTAAGAAAAGCATCATTAATTTTATCTGGATCACAAAGATGCTGTGGAATGTCATTATTTATGCGTTTAAAATTCAGGTTCATAGTTTTTAAGGAATTTATAATTTTTTTTGAATCACGTATGTTGACCGAGTTTAGATAAGCCGCTCGTTCTCTTCTTATAGAACTACTTGTAAACTTTCGTAACTCTTTGTAATAATTCCAAGTTTGAGCATTTTTATTAGCAATATACCTTTGAAGTGCTCTATCAGCCATGTGTTAACATAGAAACAAGATAGTGTATTTTTAAAGCAGAAATATAGGACGCTCTTCTACATGAGCATATCGATACCGGTTAGAGTGAGATATATAGTGAAGCTGTTTGACACTAGCCCCTTTAGTGTGAGGAATTGGCCAATTTCCTTTGCCCTGGAATTTTAATGGGGAAAATGCACTGCCAAATCTTTTAGAAGAGGTGCCTCAGAGCAATGCGGCCTCAAAATGATGGGCCGTTCATCCATTAGTTTTTTTAAGTCTTTCAGGAAAAGTAAGTTTATGCTAAATAAATAAACAATTTAAATGAACAACTTATTAATGAATAAACAGAACAAATAATATAATAATTAAGTATTATTGCCAAGCAACAACAAGTTCGATAATTTTGTAGATATATAAGAAATGCAAGATTTTAAGTTTGTTTGGTACCGAAAATATAGGTACTAGATAGGAAGAAACTTAATTTGTATGTTTGAATGAGCAACTTTTATTGTTCACATTCTTTATTTTGTGTTTAGGTACCTAGCAACAGTGAATGTGCTACTTATTGTATAGTATTATGTTTTGTTAATTATTTTCAATTTTTAGTTCCACCTTGAAATCGTTTAATATTTGTTCCCGGTATAAGAACGATTAGTTTTATTTTAGATTGTTATCAATAGCGGTGTAGCATTTAGCGCCATTTTTGTATATATAGTTATGTAATTAAGCAAACTGTAATTTTAAAGTGAGGTGTTGATTCAAGTTATATATATATATATATATATATATATATATATATATATATATATATATATATATATAAATGTTTGGGAGAAGTTAAAACTTTATATTGTATAGAATATTTCCAGCGTATAAGTATATAAATATGTGGTACAATTGACAAATGTGAATACAATTTAGGCTGACTTACCGGAAAGGTAAAAGGGTGTATATAGTCTATGTGTAGTTCCAATATGTAGTTCTGTCCATAAAAATGTGCACATAACGTTACGGCCCGGAATTGTTGTAGAAAATTCGAACTGTTCGGCATGAGAGTCTCGTTGATAAATTCAACGACGAAAGATGTGTTTTTTTTCCAACAAATACATATAGTACAGGAAAAGAAGGAAAATAAAAGTAATTTTAAAATATCAACACCTCATTGCAGTAAATAAACAAATAATACATTCAGTCTAATGCATGTGAGTATCCAACTTATATAACCCGCAAAAAACTAAATAAATCTTCATTAAATATACACTGAAGACGAAACAAGAAACTTGGAATATAAAATTTTGTAGCTGTGGCGCTTCAAGTCTATAATTTCGAAACTCCTAAAGCTGCCTGTACTTCGAAAAACAAGACTAAGTTATTCTGGCCAGTTATGAGCCAGTTTATGAGTTCTACAAGGTATAAAGTTGACTTTTAAGACACAATGTTATATATTATATATGCACATACTTATATTAATATATGTCTTGAGAGGCTAACCCTAACCTTAAAAAAATAAACGAAAAGGGGTAGAGTGCGATATCACATTTAAAAGGGGTTTCAATTTCCTATTCTACAATGTAGAACTTTTTGATTTTTGGATTTGGTACTCAAGTAAGATGTAGTTTTGTTTTATAGAAATAAGTAAACTGCTAGTCAAATACATGTCACGATTTATTAGTATAGTCTATTAGTTACCTTTTTGCGAAAAGATTACTGAGGAGGTCTTGAATTATTTTGTCAAATTTTTGACAAACAACAAAATCAACATCAAAGTGAATTTTAAAAAAACAATACTAAATTGACAACGACTCCAGAATCGGAATTGAAATGTCTCCAAACACAGATAAGTATAACACAGTATACAATATATTAGTTATATATAGGAATACTGGTTGATTATTTTGTATACATCTCTTTCTCTCAGAATAACTGTGAGGAAGAATTTCTGTACAGATAGCCTGTAATCCGGGCAATTTTACGAAATTGCCTTACCTACTGCACTTTGATCTCCATATACAATTTTCAAATACTTATCTGTTGCAGGAAAAAAAACTGCGGAGAGAAATCCCAATAGACAGTCAACAATTTTTAGTTATTAATCGTTTATTTAGGAATTTCTAAACATAATTTTTTAAAATGAGTTTTTTTCTGAGGGTTAAAGAATTGAAATATTAATATTAATTGGAATGAGTGATAAAACAAAAATGCTTTCTGAGGTATGCAGAATACTTATTCGAGATGTATCCTGACCATCACATTTAGAATAAAGGAAAAATTGGAACTTTCATAAGATCTTCCCAAACCTGAGAGATCAAAACTGAATGACGAATAGAAAATGTATATATTGTTAAATGTTGAGAAAAACCCACAGAAACCTACAAGAGCAAAATTTTGTGAAGTATTCTTTTCCCCGATGAGGTAACGTTTAGATGGAACTGTCAAAAAGTTAAATTGTCGTTATTAGATTACTTAAAATCCCGATTGGATGACTTCGTACCTAATAAGTTATGAAAATAATGGGGTAACAATTTTTTGAGGTGGCTAATTACTTGGATTTTCTACAAAATGTTTTAATACCAGTCTTGGGACAACTTTTTCCTGATACCGTTAACCGCTTAGACATTAATAAAAACATGGTTTTAATAATGTGGAGCTACAAATGAGCTTAACTCATTTAAGTTTTTCCGCATTGATGGATTAGTAGACATGGCGAACTGAATGACCACCCCATTCTTGCTATCTGACTCCACTAGATTATTTTTTGTCGGGTTATGTAAAAGCAAAAATCTACAAGAGTAAAACTAATATTGATGATTTAATACACCGAATAAACCAACAATTAATGAAATCAAAGCAGAGATGTTGCAAAACTTTGTCGAAGAATTACAACAGGGTCTATTTCTTTTGGCAAGAAATGAACGGTGTCCAGTTGGAGCATAATTATTGTAATTATTGTTAATTACTTCAAACTTTATTTCTTTCTATGACATTGTTAATAATTTTACAAATTAAACAATTGACTGATGTAGAATTAAAAACCCCTTTAAACGGGATCTGATACGGTACCTCTTTTATTTAGATTCTTTTTAGGGGTAGTTATTACCCATAGGGGGTTAAGGAGGGTGGATAATAGTGTAGTTTCATATATAAAATTTGACCTATTTCAGGAGTTTCATTTACATTCATAATTGCTTAAACAATGGTATTATCCCTTACTTTAGGAGCCTCACTGTATATGCTTAATAAAGCTTTCATCCGTTTCGTCAGCAGTTGTTAAAGCAAGAAATAGTAATGACCTAAAAGGAAATTCATAGTATGAAAAGACGAACACATTAACACAATGCAAACCAATAAAAAATTGCAGAAAGCTAATTAACAACTAATTGCACAACAATACAGAAAGGTTTAGCTAGTTATGTAAAAAACGTACAAATCCTCTGTTTCAGAACTTTACGAATGATTTTTTCCTGTACATTTACAACCAGGAAATTACCACATATAGGCTTGTTATTTAGTTTATAAAAATGGGTTAAATTAGATAAAGCTTACTAAACTAACGACAAAACGAACATTGCATTCTTTTTACTTGAACAATATTTCCATTATATTTCAATTTGATTACTACTTTAATTGCTGGCTAGTTGTAAATAAAACGGTGTTGTACTTGATAAAAAACGTCGAAAGTGTGTATTATTTAAAGAAACTTTCTATTTCTTGATGGTATAAATGAAGAGTTGCTAAAATTTGTCAATAATAAGGTATTAGCAAAAAGCCTTTTTTGTTAATGTGGAATTGATTTCATAATTTAAATATGTTAGAGTTTATTAACGGCAAGCAGCCAATATATTCATATGCTATAAATGACACAGAAGTTGTAACAGAAATATTGAAACCTTAAATATTTACATTAGTTGAAAAATTAGAAATAACTAAAAACACAAAGGGAATGTTAGAAAAGTTATAGCGAATATAATGCATTTCTTTTAAATTACAACGAGAACGAATTTGTGTTATTAATAAAAACAAAAACTGTAAATTACTTAGAAAAGGTTCAGTGGTATCAAATCAGTCAATAGGAATGACCTAAACTGAAATTTACATAGTGCAATTTAATATGTTGTTATACAGGGTTCTTCACCGTATGCGTCATGGAATATTACATTCTTACACAAATTAAATAATATTTTGTGGAAATATAGTCACTATTAAATAATTAATTTTATTTCCATTATTTTTGAAACGAAAGCTTTTTAACGGAATACCCATATAACTCAGTTCTTTGTGTAAGAAACAGGGAATATATTAAGAGGCTCTTCTTTAAAGAAAATCATTAAATTATATATTAAGTAATCAAATATAACAACCACTTAATATACAATACGAGTACAAAATTTGCTTTTCGTTCTAATAAACATTCCAATTATCTGTTTGCGATATTTGAAATTGGAGACTTGACATATGACAGAAGTCAGAACATCACAAAAAAAAATCAACGTTACATAGTTTATGGATGGTAGACAAACTTATATGGACATTAAACTGAAAACGGGTCCAACTGAAAGCATTAAATAATAAGTTTAAGAAGTGACCACCCTCTTGTTACATCAGCGTCACCCTAATTTAATGCTTTCGGAAGAACACACACTAATAAGTATTAAATTACACTATATTAAAAATATCTACTTAAATATTTTTATCTGTTACAATCAAAGTTATATCTTGCTTGAAGTAGGTTTGAATTATTATAATTTAACAAATTTTGTATTTTATTTAAAAATTAAATTACACGTCATATGATCCTTTATATTTAAGTTAAGATCCAAATTACACATTAGGATTAATACTTGAATCGTTTCAAAATAGTGACAATTATTTTAATTCTCCAGAAATTTATATCGGATTACTAAGAGTGACACAAAGCATGAGAGACGGGGAAACTATACATGATAATGATTTTTGTGTCTTTCATTTAATTTTAAATAGTTTATAAATTATTTTCAAATAAATTGATTGAGTAATAGCTAAACTTAACCAGGAAAATATTGTTTAGTTCAAAGTATTTTTTTTGTCTTAGAAGGCAAACGAAATTTAAACATTTTTTCTTTGTCATATGACTGTGTATGATTGTAATTATTGAAGAGAAATTCTCAAGAATTTGAAATGCCATTTATACAAACCAAATTTGCTCATCTCTTAATATGTGTAGACATCCTTTACTGCCGTTTAAGCTATTTTAGTTACCAAAATGATTACCTATTCTAACGAAGAGCGAATTGATATGATTGCAGTTATCAGTTTACGCCGGAAGGTTTTCTAACAGTAATCATCAAAACAGAAAAAGAAAAAGAATGTAATTGGATAGTGCTCTTCCACATTTTCGGATAGTGTGTTGAAGTTCGGGAGTTTTTAAATGCTTTCCATATAGCAGTATAGAGAGAATTAGATTTCAAACTGGGTCTTAACAATGACCTGAATTGATACCATTAGAATTTTTTATGGGGATATGTAAAAGAAGTCACAACGACTGTGGTTTTTCAAAGCATTAGAGCAGAAATGTTATTTCATTAAATATTCCGAAGAATTTAATCAGAGAGTACTTTGTGTTCAGAGAGGAACAGTCACCATTTCGAACACATATTATAAAAAACTCATCTTTATTACAGATGATTTAATAAGTTTTTAAAATTGTCGATAATTACACTGTTTTATAAAACGTGAACAAATAGCTAAATAATAGACAATTGCTTACTTACAAAAATACATACACCTTTGAACTGTACTAGTTTTTGCTGTTTAAAATTAGTTTTTATCGTTAATTTTTTTGAAAATACTGTATAAGTTAGCAATTTAACGCAAAAATTTTCCTTAAAAATGTGACTATATTTTAAAAAAATGTCATTAATTTTGAAAACAGTTATCCGAAAATCAAATAACATACATATATGGTGTTCTATTTTTAAAAAAATGTTACTGGATATGTTTCTTATATTCTTCATATAAAAATAATTTGATAATATAAGTGAACTAGTAGGTATTTTTTTAAGATTTTACTCTGATAATCTGTACAGAATAATGTAAAACCTAGTAAAGTACATTATATGTTATATTGAGTAATTTCGAAATGATTGTTGAGGAGGTCTTTGATTTTTTATACTGCTCATTAGGATTTTTTCTCCGCTCTTCTTTTTTCAGTAGGGGCTATTTCGAAAAATTACCCGGATTGCTGGTTGTCTCTTGGAAAATGTCTTCCTCACAGATGTTCTGATCTCTGCAATATGATAAACCTTCCTGAGTTGAAATATGTGTATTAGTCGTTGTCAATCACTGTATGTTTTCGTTTTGCGTTATTTCTTGGGAGCTCACTGAGATGCACCATTTTTGCATTTGTCAAATAAACGTTAGAAATAACGCAAAACTAAAACAGGCAGCGATTGATAAAGACTTCAGCGTTGGAGATGAAACGTCAGTCAGATCCTAGCGTAGCTATGATCTATTTGTCTCGACAAAACAAATATGGTGTGTGAATATGACCTCAGTCGGCCAAGTCGTTCAAAAGTTACATGATCACTAAGATCCAGACAGCGCACTTCTCGATACATAGTATACCTATAATCCATCGAAACTAACGTCTCGACAAAACAAATATGTCAACCCGTTCAAGCGCTATCTATCAGATTCTACCGTAGTTTTGAACAGTCGCCTCGACAAAGCAAATATTTTGTATGAATAGACCTCAATAGGACTAGTCGTTTAGAAGGTACAAGATGAATAATAAATTTCAGGTAACTCGACCGCAGCGCCAACTATTGGGCATTTTAGATAGGCTGTAACTTTCCTCAATAAGTAGGCTATACAATATGAAACCGATAGTCCCAGATAACAGCGGGATCAAATAAGTTTATTACCAGTATTTATTAGAAATAACGATAAATACTATATTTCCTCAGATTTAATAGAACGGTAGTTAAATAATTATTGATTCATGTTAAGCAATAACAATGCTCAACTCTTTAAAGAAAAACAATAGTGTTTGTTTAAGAGAAAAAGAGAAATGACAACAGTATTAATAATACAGGTATAGCAGTGTAAATTAACCGAACTTTTAACTTAAGACTATTAAAGTAATTGTGTAATACTAATGCAAATGTAAAAAGAACCAATTAATAACAAAATCAACTATTCGTTTGTAAAGATTGATTCTAATGTTGTGTATAAATAAGTTATAAACTTATTTATTTACTTTTTGTTTAATCGAAATATCTAACTACAACGTCAAAGAAGTGTTACCTCCAACGAGCGTAAAGGATTACTTTTTTAAATGACGAGGTGAACACGAAAATATATTCGGTGAATAATGAAAGACAAGTTAAATGTTTCCAAAATGCGAAATAAAAAAACAAATTAAAATTTGTTTGTGAAACCATGATATAGATATTTTGCTTGTCTTCATAAACTTATAAAGGATCATTTAATATTTGAAAAAAAAACTAGTTTGATGGTATCAGTTGAAGAGAATTTTCAATTCTTTTAATTATTTTTTATTTCTACTTTGATCTAATTTACATCGACTCATGAGTTACAGTTATCCAGTAAGTTATAATGATTTTGTTTTAATGATAATCATACAACATCGTTTATAAATTTAAGTAAATTATATTCATATTAAGATTTATTACATCTTGAAGTTGATATATTTTTATTTCTAGATCCGGTCATGACAAAAATGTATAGAATCACCTCTAAATCAATACAATTTGAAATATTAAAATTTATTAAGCTGCTTCAGAGAAATTAGTGGAGATTCCTTGACCGGCATTAGGTTTAATGTTAACTAATTTGTCCGTAATTCTGAAAAACTATAAATCTCACGTTATAGAAAATTATATGGTACTCCTTCGTGAGATTTCTTAATACAATGCCGTTTAAATCATCAAAGTTGATTAAACCATTTCGCTCGGTATACAAAAAAAATTCAATGAATTAATCTCCTACTTTATTGAAATCCGTTAGAAAGAAATAAAGACTGAAGTTTATTATTAAAATATGAGTTAAAATATAAAATGCTTTCTTTCTAAACAGCGATTCTAGTACTGTGTGGAAATAAGTTAAAAATTTATTTCTTTTTTGTTAAATTTCTGAATATCTATCACAGAGTTTTGCTCCAAAGAAACGTAAAGCTTAGACGTTATTGTTGAGATTTTTGGACCCAAAAAAGTTAAATTAGAATTGTTGGTAAAATAATGATACATTTACATTGCTTTGCTTTCTAAAACCTGTAAAGTGTAAGAATTATTTTAATGAAAGCTTAGGGATTAATATTTGATAAAGCTTCAGTTATCTCACATATATGAATTTATTACCGTTACAAAATCACACTTGACACTTAGTTCTGATGTTTTTCTTTTAACGATGGTTTTAAAACATTTCTCTTCATTATAACTGATTAGTATAATTTAGATTATTTTAAGGAAATTACAACTTGAGGTGGACACATTTTTATTTAGATTACACAGACTGACAAAATTTTGTCGAATATCAGAGCCAGAAACTAAAGTATACTTGTTTTGATGCTCTAAACACGAATCTGTGACCAAAATTGCTCAATTGGATTTGGCTTCTAAGATATCCTTACCTAAAAGGACAAAGTATAGGTACCCTTTTAAATGGCAATGAGCACATATTTTTTTTCGCTGAGACTGCATTTTAAAATTTCTTAGTTTTAATAAGTTTGCAAACCCTGTTCTCATATTGTATATCCTAGGTTTGAGGTTGTTGATTTTATGTTTAATCAGTTTGGGATTTGTGTATTTGGATTCCTATACTATATGAGAATACGGTTTGTACGTTTCTTAAAACAAAGAACATCTCAGCGGAAAAAAAGATATTTGAGCAAACTTAACCCGATTTGATTACTTTAGTATGGTCCTAACAGTTATTGGGTTTATAACCTCAAGAATGGCCAAAAATCGCTATTTTGCACTATTAGGTTGGAAATCTCGGAAACCAGAGCCAATACAGCTATTTAGGCCTTAGTTTCCTGTTTATCGCACCAAACTCCGTCGAGAAAGTTTACCTAGTGAGCCTGAGAGGTGTCTGCCTGTGTTATTCATTCATTCAAGTTTAAAGCATATGATATTTATAAAATTTTCAGAGTATGGTACACAGTTCAAGTAGGATTTACAATGCTTTCGTAAAAATGTAACTATAATGTCAACTATTTTAATTTTCAAGAATTTAAATTATTTAATATAATAAAAATTATTTTTGGAAATATATTTAATATGACCAAACCTTAGCGTAATTACTGAGTGTAATAAACGGCAAATATACAGTCACATATAAATTGATTTGGGTACACATCTTGGAATTTCATAGTAAAATTTTCAAGCCACACTCTAAACTTCAGCAAAGTTGTGTTCACTATTATTTCAATGAGGCGTAGCTTTACTTGGTGATAACTTTTGCAGAAAAATATTACATTGTCCTTTAAACTCTGTGCACCATACTCCAAAAATGTTCACTGAATCACAAATCACGGTTACAAAAAAAATCACCACACTGTTTCCACCAAAATTTTCAAAGAGGTACCTACCACAAAAAATCTCATTTTGGTTCACTATTTTTCACTGTCGGTGAGTATCAAATACTGAGCTTTAATGTCCTACGCTTACAATTTATATTACTTGACGAAAAAGGGCAAATTTTTACGGGCAAGTGGGAGAATCTTCGACCAAATATTTTGACGCGTTGGTGAAGAAATGGGGGCCCCCCTTCGCTCTTCGTAGCGCCGTCGGTACGCTTTGTAAAAGGAAGACGTTCTTGTAAGCCGTACACTTAATAGAAAGGTAAAAGTGTTTATCATGGATTCATAACGCGTTCGTGTGTAATTTATTGTTTCGTAATATCATAACTGCTATTGTGAAGGTGCATCAAGATCGACGGCTCGATAATTTAGTGCAACCGAATTCAAAGCAACGTGCCGGTGATATGAAAAATTTTATATGCATTTCGTTTAGTATGATAATGAATTTCTCGAAATGGATAGACAATAGTTTTCTAAATTTTATTAGTGCGAAAGTAAAACTAACCTGACCAACTTTTGCTGTCTAGTTGTAAAGTATAATTTGTTGTTAGTATATAATAATAAAACATTTTTTAAAAATACGAGAAACTTGGGGACATTCTAATCTTATTTAAATAGATAGCTATATATTCCTTTTATGTAGGTATCTCTGTGTATATTTGCCATTTTATTGTTCTTATATATCGTAGGATATGTTGATAATTATCCATTTTTTCTAACATTGTGTTGTTTATGTTTGTTAGGAAACACCCTTGTTCTCCCCAAGTATTCATTCTCTCATCTTTTTCAAGGATACTACTAGATCCAATATTGCATTATGTCCTCAAAGGGTGCCGGCAGCGGGGCGCAAAGAGGTGCACTGCACCTCCTGTCAAGAAGACATGAAAGAAAAAATACATATTTTTCACCAGACTGCACCAGCTGGAGGGTATTTTCAAGGGTTTGTATGTATGTGTTTTTTAAGAGGGGGGAAATGCATAACGCACCTTAAGACATCAAGTCCCGTGGGTGGGACTCTTTTATACCCATTAA
Source organism: Octodonta nipae (assembly GCA_034190945.1). Taxonomy (NCBI): domain Eukaryota; kingdom Metazoa; phylum Arthropoda; class Insecta; order Coleoptera; family Chrysomelidae; genus Octodonta; species Octodonta nipae. Next base: position 94,183,297 of record CM067221.1, read on the forward strand.
AACCCTAACCTCGGTTCATCTGGTCTAGCTATTGCTTTTTCTCTTATCTATTCTTTTCAATACTCTATTTATTTACATATTTACAATTGCTTGCCTCCTCTCCTGTTCTTGAATTCGAAGGTATTTCAGAACTACTGTAGCATATATGCAAACGGACATCCCAACAATTTACATCTACTAGCATTACCTGTACCAGGTTCCCCTTCTAGGTTTTCTCAAGCTCCCTCCGCGAATCACTAAAGCGTGGACATTTCAAAAGGGCACCCTGCTTTTTTATTCCCGATTTTGCTGCAGGCCCCACGAAGCTCCTTCTCTGCAATAAGTAGAATGTCTTTGTTTCCATTTCTATGAGATAGTAACAGGCTTGTCGCTGTGGAAACAATGCTCCAACTATTCTCCTAAGCTGTTCTCGAGAAGTGAGTTGGTGTTTTGGGTAACGTATTGTCACTACCACTCTATAGGGCCATTCCAGGATTATCATTTACTGTTTTTGATGGCTTTAGTAAGTCTGTGACCCGCTTCCCTGTATTTATTTCATACGTGGGCTTTCCTCTAGCGCCTTGAGGTAGTCATCTCACTTGATTGCTGTTATTCCTGAGATCAGTAATCGCTTTACTTCACCAATATACCGGTAGCTGTAGAGTTCTATCTGTCCTTCGTGGCATTGTAGCATCACATGCCCTTGCAACCCTGTCCATAAGTTCATTCGTTTTTTTGTCAGCGGAATTGCTTTTTAGCATGTTACGATCTATTATCAGACTAAACACCTCTTTGTCAAATGTTGCCGCTTTCCAGTCTTTTGAAGTACTGCAAACAGTGTCTTGGACGTCTTCTGGTTTCCGATGTTCCATATAATAGCACAATGATCGCCATGTGTATAAATGTCTGTTACACCCCAGCGCGAATCAACTTTTATAATGCTTTTACTACAAAGGAGCTCGATGCCCTCCTAATGTAAGTGGGTTGTTTATCGTTTAATAAGACCAGATTCAAAAGACTGAATGCCTGCAAAAGAGTTTGTCCTCTACGGTCCGTCTTTTTACGTTCCCAGTTTGTGGCCCATGGGTTGAAGTCTCCTACTATCACTAAAGGTTTTCGCCAACTAATCGATCAAGGATACTTTCAAAGTCCTCCTGTGACAAACTAGGTGGCATGTAACAGCTGTAGAAATATACTCCATTAATTTTCGCCGTAACGAAGCCCATTTCTAGGACTTTCGTGGTTTCCTGAAGGATACCCAGAACAAGACCAAATAGCTGCTTTGCTGCTTTGCAATTATCGCTCCCTCCGTCTTCTGTTCCCGCACAGTCCGCAGAAGCAGATATTGTGCCTTTTCGCAGTGGTGTCTGCATCTTTCCCTGTTCCTGTGCACAATATACAATGTGGATTTGGCGTACAGGAGTCTTTATGACCTTCTTTACAACACTTCATACAAAAGGTTGATCTAGTCATGGTTAACACTGTGAGTTTTCCTGTGTTGATACAAATACACCGTATCAATACAGCGTGTCAGTACAGTTCATGACAGAATAGCCAAACTGTTTGAAATGCACCGGGTTCGCTGCCAGCCAGCTGTCTTTGTCCGTGCTACTCCGTGCTGCAGGCAAGCACTTTTCGGTAGGATAAGGCACTTGTACACGGGGCAAGTAGTGGCGGCCATTACAACCGGCCAGTATTGGCGGCCACCAATTACCGAGCTACTGGTTCTGTGTATAGGAGTACTTGCGCTTTCCACGACCATTAGCGACTGGCCGCAACTAAACTCAAACAAGTTTGAGTTTAGTGGCCAGTGAGTCAGCCAGTAACCAATCACGTGACCTACTGGCGTCCATTATTTGACGGTTCATAAGTTTAATGGCCGCCAGTAGAGTGAATTTAGTCGTGTTGTTATTAGCTATTCATTTGTTTTTGCGCCTAAACCCGTGAATCTTGTTTTAAATTATGCCCTATTCGGTAGATATTAAGAAGAACACTAAGTGGGGGCCCGATAATATAGAAATCTTTTTGGAAACTTTCCAAAATTATGAACTTTTGTGAAATATACGGCATGGAGATTACTACAATAAAACGAAAAGAGAAAGTAGTATTATAAAATTAAAAGATGACCTTATCCGCCAGGGTTTGGTTGTTCCAGAACTCTGTTTTTTGAGAGCTAGAATAAAGTCTCTCAAAACAACATACAGTTGTTGTGTGAAGTGATATCTCAAACACCAGTGGAGCTAGGGCCGACGATATTTGTACCCCGAAGCTACCATGGTTTGAAACAGCTGACACATTCTTAAATAGCTTTGTCGTAACTCAACAGTCTCAATCAAATTTGGTAAGTTAACGTATTGTATTAATTACAGAACTGGTAATAGATGGAAATGTTTAATTGTATTTTCCAACCTGAAGCTGTATAACCCTGCCACCTTTAACGTGACACTGGCTGCCACAGATGAGAAAATATTGGAAGTCATTAATGGCTTAGTGTATAAGCTTACTGGCAGGTAAATGTAGTGGCGTCCACTTCTAACCGCCTGTACTGGCCGCCACTACTTGCCCCGTGTACAGGTGCCTATATACTTAACGACTGCGAGTTCATGTTCCAATGAAATAATTCTAAAATTTGTAATCGCCATTCAGATTTATTTTTGGTCGATTGTTAATCGAGATGTATATAATTATTACTTGTTATATTAAGTGGGTATTATACTAACAAATGAAAACCAAGAGTAGATTGTCGGTAATCGTTTAAGTTAGTTTCATGAACAACATATAATATCGAACCACTGATTTAATTTTAAGCATGTTATAGTAACGGCGATAAGTAAATTTTGATTTTGAAAACCAAATGAATGTGTGTATGAATAAAATCATTACACATCAGCCCAACCGACAGAGCTTGGCACCTTTTCACTGTGTCAGTGTTATTACATTCATAAACGCAGTTTCAGTACCAATGACACACAAAGGTGTCGGCACGAAAGTGCCATTCAACAGAGTAGGTTGATCTAGGTTGATCTATCAACATATCTGTCGTAGGTTTTTGCCAAATGGCCGTAACGCATTTCAAACACTTGGTTGATCTAATAAGCTGTCTAATTCGGCAAGCAACCCATACAACTTTTATTTGCCCACACCGGCATTATTTAATGCTTGTTCAGCGGGCATTGTTATCATTGCCGTTTACGTACCTCAAAACGACTTACACATAGACTTAATACTTTTTATTGTTGTTTCCAAGAGCGTTCTATATTACATCTAACAATTCCTCTGCACTAGTAGTTTCATCCAATTCCTTGACCTCAGTTGTGGTCTGCTGTATGCGGCTTTTTATTGTGGCCTCATTTTCTAGTGCGTTTCCCATTGCTATGCCAAACTAGGCTACCATGGCCTCGTTGGTCTTTTCCAGGACTAGAATCATGTCGCCAGCTAACGTCCTACGTATCTTAGATACATCTTGACCTACTTATTTCAGTATGGTCATCTTGTGTCACTTTACATAGTATTTCCGCGTAACCGTAACTGAGTTGTCCTTTCTTTTGTATTATGAAGGCACTGGGCAACATTATCTGATTCTGTTGTTTCTGCTGTTCTTTTCACTTAATTTCTGACATGGGTAGTTAACTTGTACTTCGATCTGAGTGCGGTGGAGTGTTTCTTCAGGTCTTTGCTGTTTTTCTGCTTTTCCTTTTCACCTTTCCATCGTTGCTTGATCCATTTACTGGAGAGATTTGTTTCCTCTTACTTCCTTCCATCTGTGTTGCATGAGGTGTATAATTCACGACTTGTTGTATACGCTCTGGTGTCGTCTGTCTGCGTGGTAATTGCTTGTGACTATGGTTTTGATATTGCAATGTGTTCGAGTTTTACCAGCCTATTTTAGGTGCTATGCATCGCGTTTATCGTCCTTTTAATGTCTCCATATACATTATTTTTAAGATCGACAAAATTGAGAAGGTCTTCAATTTGTTCCCCAACTTTCATTAGTTCCAATTTTCTCTTATTTTCGTCTTCTTGTATATTTATGTTTGGTTTGATTGTATTACTCATTGATTCCCACGAGTATCTAGGGAAGTACCAGTCCGCCTCAGTAGAGCCCCGATTAATGGGGTAAGGCTTGACATCTGGAATGCGACCTGGTAGTCCAGGAGAACCATTCGCGACACCATGTCCCTGATGCCACTCAGTTCTTGACATGGTATCTCATTTGAAGACGCGAGATGTGAGACCGACATCTAGGATTTTCGATCGAAATAGCACACAGAGGTTCCGAATCTGGAGCCGTTCCGTGTAATTGCTGTTCTCCCCCAGGGTGTATTAATATTATTAATACACCCTGGTTCTCCCTTAACTCCTAGGACAGAATATCACGATAAAAATTTCAGGTTACTTCACCTGTCAGAGATATTGAATACTCTCTTCGAGGTGTCATTTCTTTGTACGCAAGACAATATATATATATATATATATATATATATATATATATATATATATAGTTTCTGGTTAGGGAACCTTCATCAGTTGGGCTTCCCACAATTAAATGTCCTCTCAAACAGTTCTTTATGTATTTGATATATTTCGTTAAATTTGAAGACGCGAGATGTAACACCGACATCTAGGATTTTCGAGAGAAATAGCACACAGCGGTTCCGAATCTGGAGCCGTTTCGTGTAATTGCTGTTCTCCCTTAACTCCTAGGACAGAATGTCACGATAAAATTTTCAGGTTACTTCACCTGTCAGAGATATTGAATACTCTCTTCTAGGTGTCATTCCTTTGTACGCATTTTTTTGTATCAAATACATAAAGAAGTGTTCGAGAGGATATTCAATTATGGAATGCGCAACTGATAAAGGTTCCCTAACCAGAAACAATATATATATATATATATATATATATATATATATATATATATATATATATATTGTCTTGCGTACAAAGGAATGACACCTCGAAGAGAGAATGGTATCTCATGTCGTAGGAGAAGGATAGAATAGGTAGAATAGAGGTTGGGTTAGGAGAAACCAGGGTTCGCGTGCCCAGGGTCGCATCCCTGAAGCAAGCCTATCCCTGCCTGGATCACAAGGAGTGCGTACTCGCTACCCTATATATTTGTATGTTTGTATGTATGTATGACTATTTCCTTAGCACGCGTTACAGCCCAAAGGGTTTGATGGATTTTAGCAAATGACGTGCCGTTGGATCTTAAAGACCGTGGGACTGACATAAGTTATATCATTTTCATGAGAAACCAACAAAGTCAATTTTATATGACAAAAAGTAGTTTACAAATTTGTTGGTGCGGCCAATTTCATACTTCATGTAGGTAAATAGGAGGAGCATTCATAATTTTGTAGTGCATTCATGTGATGAAGATGCTGTCGGGTTATTACTATTTCTTTTTTTATATAATAATTCCACTTGTTTATTACGTTACTGTTTGAATAAAAACTGAAAGCATCTAGGTTGCTGTGCAAATCTGTTCATCACCTTGTCAATAATTTCAGTGTCTAATGAACAATGAACATGCAGACGCCGTTTAGCTTCTCTTCTTCTATCGTTGAGCAATTCCACGTCATCACACGTAGTAACTGGCTAAATGTACGTTTAATGCTACATATTGTTGTTGGAATAGTTAAAGCAATTTTAATTGCCTCACATGCCGCTGAGTAAAACGGAGTGGCTTGAGCAATCTGCGTATTGAACAATTGATTTATTTAAAAGCGCACTATTTGCTTCATTACCTTCAAATTAATAAGTAAAATAATAAAAGACCTCTGTAGAAGTTTTTTATAGCTTCGGCTATCGATAAAAATTCTGATTTCTGAAAATGTTTGCTTGTGTGTTGAAGATAATCGTTTTTTTAGAGAAGAAATAATATAATCTAAGCATGGGATGCATACAGAACTTATGAAAAATTCTTCTATATTTTCAGATGGTTGGTTTGATTGGTAAATTTGGTTTGCCACTACTCGAGGATGCTTAAATTCAACATCCAGTTACTCGCAACTTTTTTGTACTTTCTCGAAAATGACTGCAAACTCAATAGAGGCAGTATCGCGATGAGATTGAAGTATTTAAGTTTTATGTGATCGTGTATCGCCTTTATATTCATATTTACTTCTTGTCATTGGTTGCACATTGGTTCAAGTTTGGTAGAATAAGCAGAAATTATTAAAAATGTCACAATGTATGTAATTGTCGTCGTTTACAGCTGATAAGCTTTTGTTTTCCTTTTAAAATTCTTGAGTCCTTCAAGAGTTCCTATAAAACTTACACAATAGTCAGAAAGTTATCAGAAAATATTCTGATACTTTTGTACTGTGCCATTCATCACGTTTCACTAAAATAGCGGTATGTTTGAAATTTAGTTCCATCTCTCTCATCAATATAATCTCTCTAAAAAAAGTATAATATCCTTTGTAGTCCAGACAGTATTTCTTACTTCATTGACAATATTCAGGTCATCAATGTGAAGATTCAATACATGGATTGCACAGTGGAAAATTAGGGCTAAAGGATATTTATCATTAATAATTTCCTGAACACCACCTTTGTGACCTGCCTTTGAAGCACTCCCATCGTATTTTTGGCCAACAAGTTTATTTAAATCGAGATTCCAATCTTGCAGAAAGGGAATAATAGTTTCCGAAATGGCTTGAGCATTCAATTTTTGTACCGGTACATATCCGAGGAATTCTTCACAAATGATTGTTTTTTAAAATCTTTATTTTAAGATAGATAGAGAACACCTATCGATAATTGCTCTGTGTCACTCATATTAGCAGTGTCGTCATCCAAAACTGAAAAAGCAGAAGCATGTTTCATCTCCTAAATTATTTTGCTTTTAAGAAGATCCGAACAAATTTCAAACAACTCGTTTTGAATATGATGCGAAATGTATAAATAATTTTGTGCTCCCTATTCTAAATAATTCTTCAAAATCTCGTTTCCCGAGTGAACTCGAAAATGTAGCTTATCTGTAAAAACAGAACCCTCGTCGATTTTCCCATGAAGTGGGAGATCATGTCTCCCGAAAAATAAAATTGTTGCAACGATATGTCGAAGTTCTAAACGATTTTCTTCAGCTTCCTTGTGATATGCCGTATTTCAAGATTTATGAACTTCCTTCTTGGATTTGATCTGGAAGGTCACTTGAAAGTCAAGTCAATTTTTGTAAATAAGGGTCCAGATATTGAAATGGAAGACAATTCTACATTAATTCTACATTCGATAATGATCCTGAACTTCCACAAGAAATTTAGGTCAGCGAAGGCAACATTTTGGTACATTACTAAGGATATGGATTCAAACTCGTGAATTATTCCAAGGAGTAATTTATCGAAGTTGTGTGGTTTAGTTGTGTACGTAAACTTAATTTTTTGTATAACCCACAGGAAATAATCCCGTGGGGTTAAGTTTGGAGAACGTGTTGGACGATCAAAGGAACCTCTTTGCCCGTTCCCCCTACCTGGCTATACCTGGTCAGGAATACTTCCATTAGAATGAGGCGCAGCATAGTCTTGGTTTGAATTAATTTAATTCTTTCAAAATTATCTTTTATGAAAAATTGACCAGCTTTCTGACCGTAAGAAATACCAGCCCATATATTCAACTACTATTATTACAACTCGTATCTTGCAGTTAGTCATTTTTACACGCGATGGCTATGTTTTATTGAACCTGCACATGATTTGGAGTTGACTATCAGTGGTCAAACTTTAGACATGGTCAAGTCAAATTTGGATGTAATATTTGACGCGCTTTGCATTTCCGTGGTCAAAAATATGAGTTACCCTTAAAAAATTACTACAACTTCAAATTACTCTGAAGGTGATAGATAGCCAGGAAAATATCTTTTAACATTTGTCTGCTGTCTGGAATATACAAAATAAATGAATGAAGCAAGAACGAAGAACCAGTAGCATATTATGTTAATGCTGTAAACATACAGAGCATTTTCAACGTATCTATAGAGTGAGGTTACCAGACAGATCACCAGTCAGAGATGACCAATGCAACTATAACACATAAGGAACAGTCAGTCAGCATAAGGGGGCGAACGCTGAGTAATCTTGCCACAACCCCCAGTACAGTACCCATCCGACCAATTTGTGTACATGTGAATGAAGACTGGACAGCAGAACAAGGTCTATAAGACCAAATGGTCGGTCCATATATTAAACCACCAGTTTCACTTATGAAGGGAGCGACACCCAAGCTACGATGGGGCGAGATAGGTGGCAATCTGTTCAATGGGGCTCTCTAAGACTGGAGAATGGGAGGTTGAACAGGATTTGGGAGAGCAATGATGGCAAATAAACTAAGTTTCAACTGGAAGTCCCAAAGAAGTATATAATGGGATAACCGATGGTTATCTGTGAATAAGAATCTAGGTGACTTCGTCCAAATTCCGAGTCCGAGAAGGCGAACAAGTACATTCTGGTAGTTCTAGATTATTTTAGAAAATGGGCTGACGGACATAGCAGACCCATCCAGGAGACACCTGCGGGGGCAACGGTGCTAGGTGGAACAGTTTGACAGCAGGTTTGGTATCCCGTTAGAGCTTCAACATATTCCAGAAGGTCTGTACGATGCGTGATATGTAGAAAAGGACCCTTTGGACCGGGACATCTCAATTAGAAGTTCAACCACAATTTTCAGAGTCCTGCCTTCTGGATTACTGAAAGGTACTTACAATTCATGGAAAAATCCTAGTTTCCTAGGAGATTTTCCTGTGAAAATTAGATATTTCCAAACAAATAAAAGTAGGGGCTGCAACGATTTTCTGAGTATTGCCATGTTAATAAAACGATAGGTTACTATGGATTTTACCAAGAAAATTTTATTGCCAGGAGGGTAGTAATGGGTTAAAACATGTAAGAATAGTTATTAATTTTGAATGATTTTCGGAGTCCTGCCAACTAAATTAATCAAACATATTTATATCGAAATTACGAAGACGCAAGACGCCTCCTAAAGGATAAATGAATTTTCAATTGGAAAATTGTGCGGACTCAGATAATCATTCAAGAATTAAACATTTCCCTACATGTTCATATATCGATTTCAACCCTTAGACCCATTACTACTCTCCTGCCAAAAAAATTGTCGTGATGGTAACCTATCGTTTTATTAACATGACAGTACTCAGAAAAACGTCCAGCCCCTACTTTTTTTATTGTTTGTAAAATCTAATTTTTACAGGAAAATACCACAGGATTTTTCCATGAATTGTAAGTACCTCATACCTTTCAGAACTCCACAAAGCAGGACAAATCGTGGTAGAACTTTCAATTCAGATCTCTCGGTCTATTTTATATACAGTCGAGCGGAGTGGCCGAAAATTTCAACAGGACCGACTGGTTTCTCGTTATGGAGAAGATGTACAAAATCGGGACAATCGAAATTAAAAGGGGAGCAGTGTTATAACGTTTATTTTTTACGCCTCTAAGCGAATACTCCTACAAGTATTATTCATTGCAATGGGGATGATCGCCCCCACCAAGAGCCTCAAAGTTAGAAATTTAATATTAAAACGGGGTAATCTTAACTACAAGAGCCTAGAAGAAGATCACGCCGAAGGGTTTAAACCTCATAATAACTATTTTTAATGTAACAGTCCAAGAAAATCGCCCCAGAATGCACGCCCTGGATCCGCCGCTGTGTACATTTTGATTTTCAATTAATTAACTTATCATGTTTCTCAAAATTCACTATGGGAAGAGAAAACCCAAGAATAAACAATCGAAATAGTTGATTAGTGTTTGCAGTTGTATCTGAACTGAACTAAACTTCAGCGATTTTGTTTACAAACTAAAACCAATATCATAACTTGAAGAATTTATGTCAAATTTTAAAATAGCTATTAATATATGTCTAAACAGATAAAAATAGTGTCAAGTGTTACTATAGTATTGTTTTTATCCTATAACTTTATTTCACAACGTACCTTCGTTTAATAAACTCATTACAGATGTCTTGTTATACAATAAGAGAAAACGCACTTAATTTTCCATGAAGAATAATAGGTTTAAATTTTATAGTTATAGAAGATACGTCTTATAATTAACAATAAACTTTTATGCTACAGTAAAAATCATACCAATTGTGAAATTATTTATTTAAAATTAGATTGTAATACTGATTTCAAATATGTCTCGTATGAATTAATGATGCTTGTTTAATATTGAAAACCTGATTTATTATTGGTTATAAGTAATTTTCCTAATACTTGATCTATGAGGTGCTTCATATGAAAAAGTCATGCATAAAATTATATTTTGCCGTGAATATCATCTTCAGTAATAATAATGGTCTTCACATAGACACATTTAATGTGTATATTAGAAATAGAATTGCCAGTCGAGGAAGAAAAAAAAGTGCCAGTGGAGCAATAAGGGATCGGACAATAATGGGAATAATCTAAAATGAACTTAGAATGTTCATGAAATAACGATTATTCAGGGAACATTTTTATGAAATAATTATGATTTATATTTCTAAAAGAAAAAATAAAATATAACAATCACACTATTTGTTACCTCTTCCTCAATCACCGATCCCAATTGCCTTACCTTGTTTATGAGTAATCACAATATAAAAAATATAATGTGCGTGGTACGTCTCTGATTACCTGGCTGCTGTAGACATATTCTTAAGTCGTCATAATTATAACGTTAGGATAACACGCAAAATTATTGAAGGTTTGGTGACTCCGAATGACCAAGGATATTTTACAACGGACTGCTTGATCAATGTTAAAAAATTTTCGAAAAAAAAAAACAGCCACTGTGATGTATCACCGTGTGTTGGGCCCGCTCTCGACTTATTGTGGCGCTTTTTCAGTTGACAGTTAAAGAGTTTTTCTGGTTTTGTGTCATCTGTTTAATGTGATTTTGATAATATCTTAATTAGAAAAGGTTACGGTGCAAATATTAGCAGCCACTTTGTGACGTATGCTTTCGAAAAAATTTACATCTATGGAGCAATCCTTTGTAAATTATCCTACAAAGACCTACCTCAAATAATACCCACGGTTAGAAAACTTCTTCGCCAATCAGTGATCCCGACAGTTGGCTGTGCCAACACGCTATTGGTGTGGAATTTATCAAATAACTGAAATTATTGACAACTGGTCTCTAAGAACAAACTTATTACGTTCCGTTGTGATTCGACCTATAACGGGTTACAGAATGCGGCTTGTAACGTTAGGATAGAAACCAAAATTATTGAATGTTTTATGACTCTGAATTGATCTTTGCGCATTATAATGACTTTTTGTTGTTGGTTTCTTCATCATCAATTATTAAAAAAATATTGTGTTACTCTAGCTGACGTCATTTTCAAATCTATACTGTTATAAAAAGGTTGTCCGTTTGTTTGTTTGTTTGTTCGGGCATCACGTAAGAACTACTTAACTGATTTTGCTGAATCTTTTTTTGTTGCGAAGCCTATCGTTTGACTTAAAATCTGGTAGTCATTTTATCTCTCTAAATTGACAGAAATGGTAGATATAGCGAAAAAGCTTCTACCATGTTGGGTAAATCAATTACTCAATTGGTTCCACGGCACGCACAAAATATTAGATACTGGCATCAGCTTAGCTTTTATTCAAAATTCGGAATGTGCAAATGTAACATGTTTCGATCTAACAAAAATCAACATATATCAAGCGTAATTTAAAAAATCTAAAAAAAGTTGTATTTGGTATCCTATAAGCAGCTGGATATATAGGATGTGGTGGAAATAAGGGGGGTGGAATTAGTTATACGGGGTGGTCCAAAAAAGTTATATTGAGTGGGCCATAAATATTTCCATATACAAAGTGGTTGAAAAAGGGTAGAATATTTATACAGTGAATAAACAAACATAAAAAAATGTCTTAGGTAAGCAGTTAGGATCTTTGAATTATGTTCATAAGATAATATAGTTATGAAATGGGTTAAAGAAATGTTGTTTATACAGGGTGTTTGAAATTTAAGATGGAGTGGAAGTTTATGTTGTGGTTATATCGACAAGTAGTTACATATATAGGATGGTTGAAATATGTAGCGGAGTATAATTACAGCTATACAGGTGGGTTAAAAAATATTTTAAAGTAATGGTATGATCTAGAAGCTGTTCCATTTACCGGATGGTTGAAATATAGGGTGGGGTAGGATTCTAAGGATACAGGTTCGTACAAAAATGTTATAGTTGGTGGCAAATAAGTAGTTGCATATAAAATGTTGTTGAAATATAGGGTGGCTTACAGTTAGAATTATACAGGGTGGGTAAAAAATGTTAGAAAAAGTTTGTTATATAGGACTTGCATTTATAGAGTACCTGAAGTATACTGCTCAGTAAAGTTATAGTTATACAGTGCCATTCAAACAAGGTTAGAAAAAGTTGTAAATGAAGGGTAGTTTAAATGAAGTGTGGAGAGAAATTATACTTTAATGTATCTTGAAAAAATGGGGGAGTAGATTTATAGTCAAATAGGTTGGTTAATTTTTTTTGTGGGATAGAACATGAGCTGTTGCATATCTGCAATATCTGAAACATGGATCGAAGTAAAATTATACTTTATACAGTGTGATTAGAAGTATTAAAAATTTTTATATTTGGTTGCCTCTAAGCAGATGCACATACAGGGTGGTTGAAATATTTTGTAGAGTAAAATTATGGTTATACAGGGTGGTTCAAAAATAAGTTGTAATGTTTGACAAATTGGCAGCAGTGTATACAGGATGGTTTTAATGTATATGGAAGTAGAGTTAGTTATACAAAGCGGTTAAAAATTTTTTAGAATAAAATTCTTATATAGGGTGGCCAATAAGCAGTTGCAGTTTGGGTGAGGTTTTAAATAAAAGTTTGGTGTTAGGGTGCAAAACTGTGTTTTTATATTTGTGACTTACGAAGGGTTCCACATTATTTCCATTAGGATGGATCAAAAAAGTTTAAAAAAATGTTGTATGGGGTAGACCATAAACAGTTACATTCTACTATATGGAATATCTGAAATATGGGGAGAAGCAAGATTATAGTTTTAGAGTGTGTAACAAAATGTTAGAATAATATATAATAATTAATATATAGGGTAAAGAGAAATGTTACTTAAAAGGTGGTTAAAAAATATCAGAAATAATTGTTATACAGGGTAGACCATAAGCAGTTGCATAGCTGAAATATAGAGTAGAGAAAAGTTATAGTCAAGTGTTAAAAAAATTATAAAACAGCAGCATATACAGGATGGTTGCAATATAGGGTGAAGTAGAGTTACAGTTATTCAAGGTGATTAAAAACATGTGGAATAAAATAGTTATATAGGGTGGCCCATAAGCACTTGCAGTTTGGGTGAAATATATTCGGGATTGGTGGAGTTATGGTTAAGTAGGGTGTTCCAAACAAGTTAGAAATTTTTTTTATATAGGATGTTTCATAAGTTATTTATTTTTACGAAGGCTTGAACATTCTAATTCTAATGAAAACTCTCTCTTGATATATTGTATTACGGATTTGAAGTCACAAAGAACGCTATTAATTCCATACACCTTTTGGTAAATTTTATGCTGCATTTACAATTCATCGGATATGAGCTTCAATTTGCAATTTAATAATTCAACAAATTTTATTTGGCACTTATAGAAATTTTAATTAAGAATCGAAGTACACATTAGGATTAATACTTGAGTCATAACAAAATAGTGACAATTATTTTAATTCCCATAAAATGTGTGAGCGTTACTAATGATAACACAACGAAATATAAATAGAGACGGGATATAACAAGAGACGGGAAGTATAATTCGTAAGAAGCTTACGCTTCCATCGTTTAGTCTCAAATGACTGCCGCTCTTTTTATCTTTCCCAACGAACGGAACCCACAAATTGTACTCGATTGTTATTTTGTGGTTTGCTTGCACCTATATGACGTCAAGCGCCCTGTGTCAAATTTTTTGACAAGCAACAAATTCAAGATCAAAGAATTTTTTAGAAAAAACCTCGAAAACAACACTAAACGATTGACAACGACTCTGGACTCGGAGTTGAAACGTCTCCATACACAGATAAGTATTACACAATATACAATACATTACTTATATACAGGAATACTGGTTGATCATTTTATAGACATCTCTTTCTCTCAGAATAACTGTGAGAAAGAATCTCTGTACAGACAGCCAGTAATCCGGGCAATTTTACGAAATTGCCTTACTACACTTTGTTCTACATATACAATTTTTAAATACTTATCTGTTACAGGAAAAAAAATTGGAGGAGAGAAAACCCAATGAACAGACAATATATATATATATATATATATATATATATATATATATGATTTTCTTTGTTGTATCCGGTATACATCCGTTTCTCGGTTTGTGCTCTGAAAAGAACATTTTACATGACGTTTCGCCAAAATCTCATTTGGCATTTTCAAAAGTTGAAATCTGAAAACAAAATGAAGAAATTTAGAGACTGGCTTTCTATCTATACATTCGTTCGTGATCGTAACCTGTATGATGACTGTTCAGATGCGGTGCCGTTAGTGGTCTTTATAGCTTACCTGGTAATACTCTTGGGTTGTGACCACCCGTTGCGATGTTTATTGTCCCTTGTGATTGTTTTTCATTAGGATTAGATTTATTACTAAGAGTTTTATGACGGGATTTTTGTAGAACTGCGTTCCACATTTTTGGCAAGTTTAGAGCGTCGTCTCGTTTATTTAATTCTCCGATTTTTTGAATTTCGATTGCTTTCCGTATTTGCCTATTTCGATGATTTTCTATGTTCGTGATTTCCTTGCACGTTTTGAAGTCTATTTTCTGCCCTGTCTAGAGTTCGTGTTGGAATAAGGCCGATGTCGTATACTTATTCCTGATGCTTAGTTTGTGCTCCTCTGCTCTTAAGGAAATGCTTCGGTTAGTACTTCCCACATATAACTTTTGACATTCTCCGCAAGATATACTATAGACTCCGTGGTTCTCTAAATCGATTTTATCTTTTGGTTTACCGAGGACTTTGCCTATGTTCGTGTGAGGTTTCAAAATTGACTTTATGTCAGTACCAGTCCTATATCCTAATCTGTCAGTAGTACCTCTAATATAAGGTAGGATAGCTGTATGTTTGTTCCCCTTTATGTCTTTGTGGTTTCCTTGTCCTGTGTTGCGGCTCTAGTTACTCTAATACTTAGATGTTAGAGTAGCGCACACGTTGTTATATAGGAGCGGTTCGGCGCTTATCGGTTGGTACCGTGACCTGACCTTTGTCATTGAACCTTATCGCTCGGTGGATACGCCCCCGCTTGCTAACTGGTACTTCTCGGTTGAGCTATTATAGGGCGGGGAATCGTTGATACGGTGCTAAAAAGAAATTCTCCTGAATTTCCTAAGTTTTGAGTTTCATTACATGCGTTTAGACTGTAAAACCTTGTTGCCATCTTAAGTGCTTTTCTTACCAGTTTCGATATTTGCCAGTACTTTCGAATTCTCAAAGTCTATTTGGTGTGAAATCATGGTGGCGTTTTCCGAAATCTTTTCTTGCTTCTCTTTATTATGGAGTTCTCGTGTTTATCAAGTTTGGCATATTGCTCTGTTAGTTTGCCTCACATTGGTTTTGTGGCAGTCTGCACATGGAATCTCATGTTCTAAAGAAATCCTCCTCTTCAGATTTCTCAACACCGCGCTAATTTATTGTACCTTTAATCAGATTAAAGAAACATTTGTAAACTCCTATTGTTGTTCTACTGAGTTTATAATTGTTGCATTTCTTAAGGTACTACCGTTGTATGAATAAGCTCCACTGGACGCGAAACAATTGTCACAAGTATTAAATAAAGTCTAAGTTTGTAATCAGTTGTATTACTGAATTCATCACAACAATGGCTTATTTTGTCTGTTGATTGAGGTTTTCTCTCTTCACAATTTTTCCTGCCACAGATAAGTAATTAAAATCGTATTTGGAGAACAATTTCGTAAAATTTCCCGGATTACTGGCTGTCCGTACAGAAATTCTTCCTCATAGTGATTCTGAGAGAAAGAGATGCCTTAAAATGTATATAAATAGTGTATTGTATATTGTATTATACTTATCTGTTTGTAGACGTTTCAACTCCGACTCTGGAGTCGTTATCAATCGTTTTGTTGAGTATTTCTAGGTTTTTCAAAAAAATTTCGCTCTGATGTGGATTTTGTTGTTTGACAAAAAATTTTGACAGTGACAATATGTCATTTGCCGATCACTTGAAGGTCGATTGAAGGGGCCCCTATTTCCGTGTTGTTTATCATCATACAGCTAGCTTCTTTAAGTTTTCACTTTTTTAAATTTTCCTCTTTCAACAAGATCTTTGTTTTATCCCAATCTATCCTATGACTGCCGGTGCTGGCTAATACATGGTTGGCCAAATTGGAGTTCTCCAGATGTCTTCTTGAAATGTTATATTGTTATACTTCTAATGGTCTTGAAGTTTCACCGGTATAACTATGGTCACAGTCACACACAACACTGTATACACATTTTTGGAATTTTGAGTTGCGTTAAATGATTTGGTATGTATGAGGATAGAGCGCAATGTATTATTTGCTTTGAAAACAGTTTTAATTTGAAGACGCGTCTTCAAATTTAACGAAATGTATCAAATACATGAAGAAGTGTTCGAGAGGACATTCAATTGTGGGAAGCGCAACTGATGAAGGTTCCCTGACCAGAAACAATATATGTTATATAATATATATTGTCTTGCATATAAAGGAATGACACCGCGAAGAGAGTATTCAACAGTTTTAATATCGTATTTATTTCCAAACCGCTTATTTTTTCGGATACACCTGGGACGTATGTAATTATATTCATAATTTTGTTGTCTGTTTGTGTTTGGTTGGTATTAGTGGTCTGTTGGTTATTTGTGTTGGTTTGTTGTTGCGATTTTCTTTCTAGTTCATTTATAGTTTGATTTATAAAGCCTTGGGGATATTCATTTTGGAGTAGATGTTCTTTAATAATGTTGACCTCATCGTTAAATATTTCGATGGGTCATGATATGTGTTTTGCTCTATCATATAAGCACTTTACAACACCCTTCTTTACATTCAAAGGATGGTTGGAGTTAAAATTCAAATATATATTAGTATTCGTAGGTTTTCGGTAAGTGTTTATATTTATTGTGTTGTTTGTTCTATCTATAGGTATATCAAGATAAGCAAGTTTATGTAAATTTTCGATTTCCATTGTACATTCTATTGTGGTTTCTTGAATATTGATGTAATCTAGGAAGGAGTGCAGTTCTTCAGCACCATACTCCCAAACCACAAAAATGTCATCAACTTATCTCCATCACACTTTTGGTTTGTTCTTCTTTGTCACCTATAATCACTAATATATTTATGACATATTTTGAAGAAAGATTCATTGGCAATTATAAGAACAAACCAAAAGTGTGGTGGAGATAAGTTGATGACATTTTTGTGGTTTGGGAGTATGGTGCTGAAGAACTGTACACCTTGTCTTGAACAGGACTCATCCAGCGATCTGGATATATTTCGTTCAAATATTAACGTGCTCTCATACTAAAACGGGCAGGAGCGCCATCGTGCATAAACCACGTTCTCGCTCTGAAACCTACAGTAATCGGATCAAGTAGAACTGGCAGCTCTTCGCTTACAATCTGAGTGTATGTATCTCCATTTAATGAAGGTGGAAGGAAATGTGGACCATACGTTTAAAGAAATCCTGGTGGTGAGCTTTAACGATAGCATGTGAGTATTTTCTTCCGCCCATATGTGGTTGGCTCAAGAAATTCTGGGTGTTGTCTAATCATATCTAGCATCTACAACGAAAATGCGAGACGGTTAGGAAAATCAACGAGTTGTCAATAAGAGGAATTAATATGACAGCTGCCTACTAGAAAAATAAATAACAAAATGATTGTTTGTTTCTACGGTACAGATAAAATTTATAATTTTCTTACATAAAAACAGTGACAGATACAAAAAAAAATACGCAAAAATTAAATAAGAATAAGATCTTTCGCACTTATTCATTTACATCCTGTATAGGTACTCAGTATGTGCTTACCTTCTTAAGTGAGCATCAGTGGTTTTGACACCGTTGAAGGTTGGTGTTAGCAGAATAAACACTGAAAAATCATACAACTCGGGTTGATTGAGCTCCGGGTTTGAACCCCTTAGCCCCTTGGATTCGCCAGTGGTGAGCATTGTGTAGTGTTACGTATTAAATTAATTTTAGTTTTGATTTGAAGTTGATATGCTTTTTATTTAGTACCGATAGATAGAAATTTGAGTAACTTTATATGAAATTTTAATACACAATATATTTTTACTTTTTAATTTTATTAGTACATGGAAGTAAAAATGTCTTTGATAATTTTAAAAGAAAAAAATATAAAACACCCTTGATATCAAGTTTGATCAATTATATTGCAAGTAATAAGCGAAAGTAATAATTTTGTTGAGGAGCATAGATATTTGACTCTCTGTTCAGGATATATGTCATAACTCAGTTTTGAAAACGGTGTATATTTTGTACAGGTAATAAATTAATTAAAAGGCTTCAACTTCTTATATAGAAAAACATTTCTCACATTTATCTAAAGTATTTAAATCGATATCCTCTTTATTTAGTAGAACATCGTAAGGTTGCGGTTAGTAAATGCTCCAATATTAAGGTGATCATTCTTCCAAAGAAAGGACTATAAATATTGTAAGTAAACTACTATAAATACATTTTGTTCTGTCGACAATATTTAGTTTCTAAGAATAATCAAGTAATCTCTCGGGTCCGATATGATCAACTTGTTCGATTGTCGGAATTATAAATTTGTTTTATTCGCTGCCGCGATTTGTGCTACATTCGATCCGTTCTCTCGTGAAGATGAATTGTATTTTGAAACTTTTGAAATTGCCTTTCAATGGAGTTACATCAACTTCACTTGGGATACCTATAAACGGTATGCCGAAGCTATTGAACGAAGGACGTACATTCCTGAAAATATTATGCCTGGAGGTATCAAATTTCATAATAATTTAATGTTCATTGCGTTACCAAAACATCGAAGGGGTGTTCCTGTCACTCTTACTTATTTGTCACTGGAAAATGCACGTAAAGTTAACAGTCTTCTTAGTCCATATCCTGACTGGGACTCAAATGATGAACGATACTGTAATAATTTGCAGAGCATGTTGAGTATGGAGATCGATACCAGAGGAATATTATGGGCCATTGACGGAGTGAGAGTAGTGAACAATATACAGTGTCCTCCAAAACTGGTGTTGTTGGATTTGAATAATGCCGGCAAACGAATTCACACATATATATTTTCAAACGAGATATGCCTTCAGAACGGTGGATTTTTGAATGACATTGTTGTTGATGAAACAGATGGAGATTTCGCCTACATTACAGATAATTCGAATATAGATCCTGGAATCATCATATTTTCACTGTTTCAAAATAGGGCCTGGAAAATTAGAGATTCTAGTATGTTTGCTGAGAGATATGCTTCAAATTTTGTTATTAAGAATTATATGTTTTCTCAGTTGGGTCCAGTAGATGGAATAGCATTATCTCAAAAATCTTCTTCAAACAGAACGTTATATTATACCTCGTTAACTGCCTATGCATTGTATGGAATAGACACGAGTATATTAAAGAATGAAGAGCTCTGCAGGACAAATACTTGGAGATATGGTGTTCGATTTGTTGGTATGAAAGAGAGCCAAACTGATGGAATGATGATGGATAACAGAGGTAATTTATACTATACCATGATGCCACTGTATGGAGTTGGAAAATGGCATATATCCGATCCGATTGAGTTCTCGGAAATTATTTTTACTGACAGGAAAAAATTAATTTGGGCTGATGGATTTGGTATGGATCAAAAGGGAAACCTCTACGTTATATCAACTCGAGCATACAGTTTTATTGACTACAATTACACTTTGAAATTCACACCGGAAATAAAATTTAATATTTTTAAGTTGTATACTGGTACCAACAGTTATTTGTATAGCAATCTTATGAATAGTGAGAAACTAGTTTAAAACTAAATAATAGATCTGGTTAAAGTCATTACTTACTTCTGTTAGATAGTAGGAAATTATTTTGTTATTTCAGGTTAATATTGGGAAGGTGTGTTAGATCTAGGATAGTATTAAATAAATATATTACGACAATTGGATGACTTTGACACAAACTATCTTAGAGTATCTTCTCCATTTTTTCAATTGTTCCTTTTTCTCAGCCTCTGTTCCGGCGCATACATTTTCATCAATTGTTATAGTTAGATCACAGTTCCACTTCCAGCAGGTCAGGTTCGAACAGTACCAACACATATTGTTACCCACATTATTTGCCCATTCTTGCTTCCAGAGGATAGCCCTTCAATTATATAAACATCTAAATAATTTAATATAAGGAAAGAATGATTAAAACTACATAGTAGCATAGCATTTGTCCATCAGGATGTAATCTACTGCTAGATTGAGAGCAATTTGAGCATTCTACGAAGTATCACATTCTTATAGTATAAATCCAAATATAACTCTCGTTAATTTACAGTTATAGAACGATATTCACAATATTCCTCTACAAGAAAAAAAAAATAAAATAACGAGGATTAACTGTGCATTATGAAAACTTCATTACTGGATGGAAATTAGCAAAGTCTAAATTCAGAATTAAACAGTTTAGAAATTAATTTAGAAAGCTGACACTTATACAGGGCGGTTTTTAATATCCCCAGCTCCCTAGGCATTTCAATTTCATGACTTCCAGAGCACCCCTTTTTTCAGTTCTTACTTTGTCAGTTTTGTACATACCTAAGTAAGAAATAAGCCATCCTAAGGCTAGGAATTTTGTAGTATGGGGGTTGTAGTGAGAGAACATGTGCAACATGGGTTCATGTTTGATGTGAGATACAGCTTGCTTAGTTCCTGGATGAGGAACTTATAAAGACAAGATCTACCACAAACCATACCGCTTCTTTAAGAATTTCGGTAGGCTTGTCCACATTGATTCTCATTAAAGATTGAATGTCCTAGACAACAATAATCAACTCAATGGGTTTACAAATTTGCAACAAATAATAGACTTAATTAAAATATGAATCATGATCAGTTAATACAGATTTTTACATCTACCAAGGCAACTTTAGAAATGGAGGGGAAAATAAATTATATATTATGTATAATGGTGACACAACCATCATGGAGTGATGGTTTGTTTTCTACAGCTTATATATCGGTGATACACTATTGATTACACATTTTTTCTAGTTTCCAAAGTAGATAATGATAGTGGCACACATTCCAGAGGCAAATAGGATTTAGACGAGGCTAGTCCAGAATAAAAAATAACACTTAAGTTGAGAGTGACTGAACGTACCCAATCTACTGAAATTTGTAAATGCATGTTTCTGCAGCTCTTGTGACGGCAATCAAAAGGGCAGCTTTATGAACTACAGTTGACCGGAAGTTTGAATAACGATGAGCAAGATAGTGCATCGATAATTCTGCCAACAATAACAGGTTCAGACAGAATCTAATTATGTTCAAGGACATATATAAATACATATTGTACCCTTCGCCTCTCGACCGACTCAACCCGAAGACCATTTCTGTAATGTGCAGACGATGGTCCAGGTCTGCTAGCGGACCTGGTAGGATTTGCCTCGGATCTTAGACTGGTCATTCCCTCCAGGAAGGGACACCCAGTCCGACACCTCAAATGGCCGTCGTCTACCATCCCGCGCTAAAAGGGTGAATGCGTTCGTACGACGAGGACCGACCATCCACCCAGGGGTACAATCTAGCCTTTAGCCATTGCCCGTGCGATGCCAACCCAGTATGGAGAGCCACCGGCAACCTCACCCAGTGGGAGCTCATCTCTCCACTCGCAGCCCCATTTTGGAATCATACGGACACCCTAGTTCGTTTAAGAGTTCCACGCCGATGGGTGACATGTTCGACTCCCTTGACGGAAATCTCCCCCTTTTACTTTTCTGGACAAGACTGACATCCGCTTTCGAGGTGTAAGCGCCTCTACTTGCTTTGGCCCAGTTTTAGGAGTAACAAGCAAGAGGTTGGCAAAGGGCTCTCGTCTCGAGTATTGTTTAAAGATTGGGAATGCTTTTGCAGTAAATATTCATCGCAAAACAAACAAAAATAGGAGATACAAAAACATTTCAAATTTTGACAAATCTACTTCTTCTGAATGTTTCACATAATCTCTTCCTATATTTCTTGACGTAAGTTCTTCAACACTTTACCATTTTTTCCGTTTTATTGCCTTATTGCTTTATGCGTACTTTAGTTAATCTAACAATCACTTCAATCAAACAAGAAACTAGATATTATAATTGCCCACAGTTACAACGTTGTTGCATGATAGCTTTCAGTACTTTAAAGTTGATATGTTTATTATTTATTCCTGGTAATGTTTTCTATATTGTATAATACTTATTTGTGTTTGGAGACGTCTCAACTCCAACTCTGGAGTCGTTGTCAATCGCTGTGTAATGAAGTTCGAGCTTTATTCTAAAATTTTCGATTTGATGATAATTTTCTTGTATGCGAAAATTTTTGACAGTTATATTTGACGTTTGGCGATCTTTTAATACTGAGGGTACCATTTTTTGCGCATCTAGCAATAGATTTCTCGATTCCTAATCGAGTCCAATTGGGGGTGCCCCGACTTCCGCGTTGTTTATGATTTTATATCTGGCTTCCTCAAGTTTTATCCCAATATGTCCAATGACTGCGGGTGTTAGTTAATACATCGTTGGTCAAATGTGATTTGTCGGCATGTCATCGAGAAATTTTGAGTTTGGTCAAACTTTTATTAGCACAGGCAGCCATAGGCTAGACAGGGATAAAATAAAGATCTGGTTGAACGAAGAAATTTCAAAATAGAAAAAACTTAAGAAAGCCAGCTGTACGATAATAAACTACTCGGAACACTCAATCGACCTCGAATTGGGATGGAGAAACCTATTCTTAGAAGAGCAAAAAAATTGTACCTTTAGTATCAACTGATCGCCAAAAGGCAAATTGTCTCTCTAGAGTTTGAGTTGAAACGTCTCCAAACACAGATAAGTATAACACAATATACAAAACATTATTTAATTACAGGAATACTGGTTCATCATACTGTAGATATCACTTTCTCTCAGAATATCTGTGAGAAAGAATTTCTGTGCTGATAGCCAGTAATCGGGGCAATTTTTTGACTTACTACAATTTGTTCTCCATTAACACTTTTCAAATACTTATCTGTTGCAGGAAAATTCTGAGGAGAGAAAACCCTAATGAACATGCCAAATATATCGATTAACACAAACATGCCTTAGTAAAATGTTTGTAGTAAACGGTATACAGGGTCCGAAAGTGGGTATTTGGTTTTTGAAAATTTGTGATATTTGAAAAACGGCTCCATATATTGAACCAAATTTGGTACAGCATAGTTTTTAAGGGCGATAAACAAGAATTTGTTCTCATTTTTCATGGTACTCTTACAGGATGTTTGTTACAAAGGTCGATTTATGCAAATTCATGTTTATTTTTTAACGTCACGTATAATTTGAGTTTCGACGATAAATAATGAAACCGCCATAATTTCAATATGGCGGTTTCATTTTCATTTTCATAAAAAACGTATACATATTTCAAGGCATTTTCGAGATATTGCTATTCAAATACGGTACGCCATATTACCGCAAGCAACCTCAAAAAAGATCTTTTTTAAGTAGGTTGTGAATTTGATATCATCTATTGATTTCTTCTTTGCATACTGTCGATTTATTTACTGTGTTTTTAAAGTAAGTAATTGGAATAAAGTCTTCATTAAATATGCCTAGAATTAAAGAATTTGCAAATAGTAAACTAAGGGATATGATTTGTGTTTATGCCCAAGTAAATTGCAATTCAAGTGCTGCAGTTAGACAATATGCAGAGTTATATCCATATAGAAATGTGCCTAATCGTAAAATATTCCAACGTATATGCACAAATTTAGGTGAAATAGTTTCGTTTCACACCAAAAATTCTGGTGGCCGACCTAAAAGAATTTCAGCTGATCATGAAGATGATATTTTAGTTCGAGTTCTAGAAACTCCTGCAATAAGTACTCAGCGGGTGCTTGCCAGCAGCTACTGGTATATCGAGTATATCATGAATTTTATGAACAGAAAAATTGTATCCGTATCACTTTACGCCTGTACAAAATTTATTGCCCAATGACGTAGGCTACAGCTCTGTCAGTGGATGCAACAAAAAATCGTTCAAGATCCAACGTTTCTTGAAAACATCCTATTTCTGACGAAGCTACATTCACACTCAGTGGAGTTTTCAATTACCACTATTACGATTTTGATAATCCTCATAAGTATGGTGAAGCTCATTGTCAGCATGATTTTCGATTAATATCTGGTGTGGAATTATTGACGATCACTTCATTGGTCAGTTTGAACTTCCGACGAGATTAAATGAATTACAATATTTAGAATTTTTGGAAAATAATTTGGGTAATTTACTCGAAGAAGTTCCTCTTATTGCAAGACACCCACCCCCCAAGTAAGAAAACGTGAGATACAAGTCAATACCAACCCACCCCCCATTCCTTTAGTAAGATATTCATTTTTTCTAAATTCTTAATTTCAAGGATAAAATTATGTTCCTATATAGATTGTATAATGTTATATATCTATAACAATAATAAAGTTTTTATCTTATAATAATAATGACATAACATACTTTTATTATCAGTATACTACATTTTTTTAATATAATATATATTTATTATTATAGTTTGTTAAAATTATAAAAAAAGCACTCCGGGAGTGCCGGCAGAAGTGAAAACTTCAATATTAACGTTGTGTTTAATTATAAGTACAAAAGTACTATCATTTATGAGGTAGAATACAATATTTATTAAAAACCTACACCGATTATTTATTATTATCTTATTTCATTTATTTTTAGTCGAAATTATTTTTTGGTAAACCTACACCGCAAATGGGCTTATTGTGGTGTCATGAAAATGTAGGTTAATGCTATAAAGTATAAACATATTACAAATATTACATCTATTATGTGTAAATACAGACTCGATCGAAACCTAATCTTATTATTAAAATTGTATTTATTACTATTATTATTATTCGTTTTTTAAGTTTTATAGTGCTCAGCTTATAGCTGGTTTTCTTGACGGCAGTTACGGGCTAAAGCCAAGTAAGAGTTTTTCATCTAGTATATTTTTCAGTAGTAAGTACTCACTCATTTTCTTTGACTACTTCATCATCACTTTTTTCATTAATAGATGCACTTTGTTCAATTTCCATAATTTAAACAATTCACATATACGAATACACAACAGTCAAGCCGACAGCTGTCACCATCCTTAGATACGCGTTGCACGCTGTACATAAACGGAGCAACACACTCAGGCACGGTAGAAAGAGTGGGAGATACTAGTTCCTCTCCCTTCCCCTCGATCTTACGCTTTTTCGATCAGCATCACGTGACCCTGACGCGAGTTTGGAAATTTTTACCCATACAAAAAAAAGTGCTCAGCGCCGCTAAAGAAGTTTTCACTTCAAAAAACATATAAATACTGACTGACTTCCAGCGTTTTTATAGAATTAGACCATTAGATATTTACGGATAAAATATTATTATAAACTTACACTAAAACTTTTCAAGATCTTAATTCTTATGTTATTGTAAGTAGGCAACAGTATATAGTAAATAAGGGTTCGGGTATTATACACTTTATTAAAATAGTTAAGTTAAAACCATATGTATTTATATGAAAATGCTTAATCAACTAGAATTAAAATAGTTAATTCAGGCAAATAAAAGTCATAAGAAATGAAAAAATAATATTTAAAATATCTTACGTAAAACTGATTTCAAACACCCACCTACCCCCATATGGCACATCTCCACAATATCCACTTATAGTCCAGCAATATTTAAATGACTACTTTGCGCATCGTTAGATTGGACATGGCAGTGAATTTCCTTGGCCGCTTCGTACTCCAGAACTTAATCCTATGGACTTTCACGTATACATGAAATCTTTGGTGTACAGTAATGAAATTAATACCCGAAACGAGCTTTTAGCGAAAATTCAGGAAGCCGCGAATATTCTTAAAAACAACATTGCTTTGAAACCGTTAATGTTTTTTTTTAAATGACCAAGCGCCAGTCGTTTTTTTGTATCGAAATTATGAGTTTGATTATTTATCGACGAAACGCAAATTATATAATTAAAAAATAAACATGGATTTGCCTAATTTGACCTTCGTAACCAACACCCTGTAAGAGTACCATGAAAAATGATAACAAATTCTTATTTATGCCCTTGAAAACTATGCTGTACCAAATTTGAATTCAATATATGGAGCCCTTTTTCTAATAACACAAATACCAACTTTAGGACCCTGAATATCGTTTACTAAAAACATTTTTCTAAGGCGTGTTTGAGTTAATCTAACTGCAGTTATTGTATTATTCATTAGTTATGTGACACCTTGTATTAGCCATTAAGCTAGAAAAGTAGATGTATTCTTGTAAACAAGTTTTATTTAGTTGGTGGAAAGAACTTCTTCTTCTTTCCACATCGTTTTTGAGGTTGGTTATCCAAATGAATGAATAACTTTTTTTTTGATACTGCTGCTCTGAAGACGTCATTTGACTTACTGCCAAACCATCTCTGTAAATCCTTTGTACAAGAGTTTTGGAGTCTCCCGACTGATTGTTGGCCTTGGATCCTTCCTTCGATTATTAATCTTGGTAATCAATATCTAGCGGCCATATGCCTAAGGGGGCCTCTCTTAAGAACTTCAATATTCGTTAATCTTTGTGTCCCTGATATTTTTACTGTGCGGCAGTACAGGTAGATTTGGAATGCTTTCATACGTTTTTCCATTTGTGGCTCCAACGTTCAAGTTTCGCCGCCATATAGTAAGACAGCAAATATATAGGGTGAGTTTTTTTTTATGATCAGTATGGGGATCTCGGAAACTAGCGGAGATAGAGTAATAGTTAAATTGGGAAAGATTTGCAGTTTTACTGGCCCAATTTAATGACACTTCGGATTTCTGTAAAAAGTCATGGCTTAAGATATTTTGAAAAAACGAAATTCTGTCGATTTAGTCAAATCCCTCTAGGTCCTTTGTTTTTGATTTTATAAAAAAGTGTAAATATCAAAATTGAAGGGAATTGTATCCCGAATATGATTGTCATGTCCTCGTTTGCGTGACAGCTCTCGTATTCGAGATATGACACACACTTATCTTTTTTTGAATGGAAATCATAGTTGGCTATGACCTCAAAAAATCGGACATTTTTAGAGCTTTTTAACCACATAATACTCGATATAGTTATTCATAAAAATAATGAAGTTATGGATGCTTTTCTCTAATATTTTCACTTTTAACGTAGGTAGTAATGAAAAAGATTGTTTTCAATTTGACGTTTCCTCAATTGAGAGTAATTCCATTAGTAGTGCTGAACTGACAGTCGATAATGACGAGTTTTCGTGATAAAATGGAATATTCTAACGAAGAAAAACTGAATATGGTGGAATGTTATACCATATGCCATAAAAATTCAGTTCGTGCAGCTGAGTGACGAACATCGACGTATTTTGTTTTGTACATGGTTTAGGGACATGTGCCTTGACAATCCATAGTTTCCATTAAAGGAGTTATGGTCAGATTAAACTAGATTTACTAACTGCGGTATGTTCAATAGACACAATGAGCATATCTGGGCTAAAGAAAACCCTTTCGATGTAGAACAAAGACGACCCCAGATTGCATTTCTTCAAGACATGTTGCATAATTTGAATTTGAGAACTCGTTTAGAAATTGAGTGGTTCCAACATGATGGAGCACCTGTTCATAACTCGTTATTAGTAAGATAACACTTAGATAATATCTATCCAAACTCTTGGATAGGAACAAATGGCCCACGCGAATGGCCACCCCGGTCTTCCGATTTGGCAGTTATAGACTTCTATTTATGGGGTGCCTTTAAAAACAAAGTATGCAAAACAAAGTATGAGACAGTTGGTGACCTAAGGGATTCGGTATTATAAGCAACTGAAGAAATTGATAGGCGGTCTGTGAGAAAAGCGGTAATGCCAATATTAAAAAGATGCAATTTTTGTCTAAATAACAATGGTGGACTTTTCGAACATAAATTGTAACCATTATTATGTACTTTAATATCTTAGGTTTTTAGTAAGTACCTACTTATTTAGTCTTTTCGTTATATCTGATATACCTAATAAAAAATCGTTCATTGTTTTTTTGGAATAATTATTAATAAATCAATCTATTTCATGCCTATTTCATGTAAAAGTGAAAATAAGAGAGAAAAGCATCCATAACTCCGGTATTTTTATGAATAACTATATCGAGTATTATATCGTTTAGAAGCTCTAAAAATGTCCAATTTTTTGAGGTCATAGCCAACTATGGTTTCCATTCAAAAAAAGATAAGTTTGTGTCATATCTCGAAAACGAGAACTGTCACGCAAACGAGGACATGACAATCATAGTTGGGATACAATTCCCTTCAATTTTGATATTTACACTATTTTTAAAAAATCAAAAACAAAGGAGCTCGAGGGATTTGACTAAATCGACAGAATTTCGTTTTTTCAAAATATCTAGTAAGCCATGACTTTTTACAGAAATCCGAAAGTGTCATTAAATTGGGCCAGTAAAACTGCAAATCTTTCCCAGTTTAACCATTGCTCTATCTCCGCTAGTTTCCGAGATCCCCATACTGATCATCAAAAAAAACTGCAAAAGTGCAAAGTTAAAATTTTTCTCTAACGGAAACATTAGATTTTCTTCTAAAGGTTAAAGTTAATAAAACTTTTTTATTTTGGGGGTTTCGACGTCAAAAATGTATTCTTTTTCATGGTAAATAAAAGATTCTCAATTAGATTACACAAGATCAGTGTTAAAGAAGTTTCTATACGGAGGGATTAGCAGAGTAAACGACAAAGTAAACAATATTAACCTTCAGGTTCCTCTTTTAGATCTCTTTATTTCTTAATGAAAACAAACTCTGCATCCTGTTATGTGTACATGTGTAAGCTCTTAATCAAACCTCAAAGGTACCTGAATAATATTCGGCATTTTTTGTCGAATATATGGTCATATAATATGTATCAAACGTTTTGTGAAACAATTGTAAGTGAAACTGAATATTCCATAAAAACTATGACAGTGTTTTTATGAACCTTGTTTTGGGGACACTCGACATAAACACTTAAATTTATTACTATTTTACTTTACAGTGATAGTTGTTAATTAAATAAAGTTATTATATAGCAACATAAAACATTTAATATTAATTTACACCCACAATTGCTTTCAAGACCACATTTTTGCAGACACTGAATATCTCGTACAGTTCCGCCTATTATTTCTGCTCGTTCATGACATTTTCATTACAATGCTCGACATAAAACAATGAGGATCCAACTTCAGTTTTTCTAATTTGGCACGACACAATACAAATTGTCTGGGTTTTAATCTAAAATAATGTAGCAATCGGAAAAATTAATAGTCGCTCGTGATGAGTTTAAATAATTGAAAAACTTTCGTTTTGAATTCTATCACGTTGACTGTTACTTTTACGTTACCTTGATAACTTAGTTATACCTAATGGTGTTACAATAGCAGACGTGGAGTCACTACGTTATTCTTATTTGGTTTATGAATTTTTTTCGTCTGTGACGTCTTTGGAAACAGTGGCAAGGCTGCTTATGTTTTATTCATAATTTTGCATTTACCTATTAAGGTACAAATTAAATATTAAGCAATTTACAACTAGCTTACTAGCTTCTACAGCTAGATCGACTGCAGAGATTTATTGGGAGGACAAAAAGTGCTGTGAATTAAGCACATAGTTCGACAACAAGTTCGAACACACTGAAAAACTCAAACATTATTATGTTTGTTGGTTGGTCACTGTGTATTGCAAATATATACTTTATCTTGTAACGGGAAGTTTAAAACTGATCTCTGAGTTATGCAAATTTGACAACTTTAAGTTAAACTGCAATTCTTTCTATGTATTTACATATTATTGACATTATGCTCTGTGTCCACGTATGGGGCGCCCGAAAGGAGAACCTTTTTATATTTTTAGCGAAAACTGTGGTGGTTGATGAATGTTTTGTTTTTGAAAAAAAAAAATGTATAGATTTAACCAAACTATGTTATTCTGATGTATTTTCAGACAGTCAAAAAGTTGCGAAATGGGGAACAGTATCCAGTCCAGTCATTTACCGGTGTACTGATTTTGAGATGAATTAAAAAGAAAAATTAAATAAGAACATTCGGAAAATCTTGTAGAAGCTTTCAAAACTATAGAAATAAACTAAATATATCTACTAATTAGGAAAACCAAAAATGATTATTATAAAAATAAAATAAAAGAGGCTGGAAAAAAATGACAAACAAATATGAAATTAAATGACCTACAGATAACCCAATCAATGTTCTTGACACCCGTTGAAAACAATTAATTAATCCTGTATATATTAAATTTAAAAAATATGCCTTACGCCAGGGCCTGATAATATCACAATAAAAGCAATAAAGCTATCCACTCACATATAACGAAACCATTAGCACATATCAACCAGTGTTTCAGTCATGGTACTGAAAACTGAAAAGAAACAAAACAAGTCAAACTTATGAACGCTGAAACTCAAACAGTAACAGAATAAAAAGACACCCAAACTGAAGAACCCAAGACGTCAACTGAAAAACCTCAAGAAAACACACTAAAAGATGATGCGCCTTTCGGAATTCGGAAAAAATCGTCTAGCAGCTCTAATGTGTAGTTTAACAGGGAAATGTCCAGTTCTAATTCCGAAACCGACATTCTCAAGCATACTAAACGAAACCATAGAAAAGCCCGTTGCTCCTAGCACGCAAAATGTCACGAACAAGCCCGACAAAGCAGATAAGCCTCTAGTGCCGATTTTAGTAACTAACAAAACACCTAGCAGGTCAGAGAAGTATGTGCATTTCAATATCCCGGAGAAGACCGGTTCTGAATGGAGCAGTACCTTATTTAACACTGTTCCAATGTTAAATACGAGTAGTTTGCCACCTATAAGTGTCAGTAAAGAACCTTCGTCACCTGTTAGTTTAAAACCGCTAGATCCAACTCTATCTTTTGGTATTGGTCAAAGTCTTCCAGTTCATTGCCTGCAGCGGACTTCACTGTGGCATCAAGTAGTCCCATTTCGCAATTCTTATTTGATTCTCCTTCACAACAAACTTCTGCAACTGTAACATTGACTTATATGCCATATATGGCCAGTTCTCCCAATCCAGGAGGTTTTAAATTCGACGTTGGCTATAGCCACGCAGTGGAAAGAATCACATGGAACGCCAATATTCAAATCGGGAGACCCTTTAAAACTAAATAATTGCAGACTGACAAAAGAAAAGACAATATAATTTTTAAACAAACAAAAAATAATCACAAATAGGCAATTAGCCTTCATAAAAAATTCAAATACCGAAAATGCCATTCCTTAATTTTTAAGAACAGCGCTAAGCGCTATGAATTATTCTTCAAAATGCATAGCGGTCTTTTTAGACCTAGTCAAAGCATTCGACACAGTAGACCACTCAAAGTTAATAACTAAATTGGAAAACTATGGCCTTAGAAGATCAACATTAAAACTTATGCAAAACTACTATCAGATAGGACTCAAAAAGTGAAAATTGGAAATGCAATATGCTCTGAAGCTTTAGAACCAATCCTTTTTCTACTTTGCGCGTGTGAGGGTGAAAAATACACCACTCAATATATAGCTTGAATATGTCTGTAGTGACTGGTGTTATAATTTGAAAAAATAAATGAAATCTGTTATACTAAATGTGATTAAGAAAAAAATACAGATTAAAAAAAATAAACTGACAAAAAAACGGAGATTGCTGAATGGGGAGAACAAAGATTAAGTGAAAATTGATTCATATTGCAGATTGTTAAGCATTAGACTTCCAGCTACTAGAAGAGGTACTGAAATGTATATTGTAAATAAATGATGTTTTTTTGAAAGTTCTATGTCCAAGCAATATATTGTCCATTATAATTAGAAGTAATATTTTCCTCGGATTACCTTGACATCAATCTGATTCAAGAGTAGTTTCTTATAATTATATTGGGGTAGTTTTTGACTTATCCTAAATCCAAAATATAGTTTTCTCTCAAACTCGCATTGCTTGAATTTTTTAGGTTATAATATTAAAGGCTACGCCATATTTGAACCTAAGTATGCATATAAAATAAACCTGCTTTTATTATTTATTTTGTATTCAATTTTTCTATGAAATTTGAACTTAAGGGTCGCTTCCCTCTACCCGCATAGGTTTGCTAGTTGAAGAAGTAAAGTTTTTGCTAGTTCCACTAAATTTGGGGTAGTTTTGACTCCCCAAGTGAGAGAACATTTCAAATTTATTCGATAAACTCGGGTAGGTACTTACTCTCAACTATAAATGTATTCACACCGTATTAGATTGCTATTATACGATACTTGACTTAGGTTTAATCATAGGTAATAAACTAATAAATTACCGGTTTTTTCAATAAACTATATTCATTTTCTGATTAAGCAACGTTCACGACACATCGAACTGTTTGAAAGTTGTAGTCAATTTGCTAAAAAGGTAAATGTTTGGTATGCTTTGTTACCAGATCGAATAATTGGACCGTAAATCTCTTCTACATTGAATTCACTCTAAATAACCAGTGTATCTTATGATTACTATTGCATTCCTTATTCGCTTTTTCGTTCTTTTAAAAATAGTTTGTGACCAGATTACATAATAACTTAACTTGTTTCATGTCTTAACTAGATTGACTAATCCCGTTATTTATTTCTTTCCATTGATATATCGGTTCCTAAATGTTTATATTCATCTATATTTTCAATCGTTTCCCCCTCCAATTCCTATATTTTTAACTGTTTCTCCAATGACCAAGTACAAAACAGCATATGCAGACAGACATTCCTCATATGTATTATAATTTTGAGTAGTAAAGAGGAAATCAGATTAATGAATTTCCTACTTTCAATTGCCTTTTTTGTCCCTTATATACATGTATCTTTTAGGATTCTGGTTTAAGTTTCTTCAGCAAGAACACTGTACAATATTTTTTTCTTTTGCGAATTTGTTGAGAATTAAGAACAACTGGTCATCTCTTTTTGAACAACCCTATATATTTCATAAGTTCTTTTACGACGTTATGGGGTCATAGAGTGAACAATAAAATTTGACCGCAGACAGAGAGAAAACAAGAAGAGTGCACACCTACACAAAATACGACAACGTATATACTCCCAGAAGGGGAGAAACGCTATATATCTTACGAAACAAGAAAGACGGTTGCTGAGATACCCTAAGGTAAAGTCACGAAAATGACCCAAAGCCAACCGATTCATAGAGAAGACAAGGATTATGCAGAGGGAAAATTGCATTAGCGTGAGGACCCAAACCAGACTCGAGGGTGTGGATGCCAAGAGAGCTAGAAGTGTTTTCTCGGTAGTTCTCGAAGGGCTATTTTAGTTCCAAAGCTCGCGCAACGATGTGTGTGTTCAAGTTATCCTACAATGTCAGCTGTAACTGGATACCTGTTCATAAAAATTAATTTAGAAGAAATATCTAGTGTCACAGAACAAATATATGTTTAAATATTTTCATAAATAGCCTAGGGTTACCGGAATATATTGAAATATCTAGTATTACTTTAAACTTGATATCCTCGTCAGTAGTGTTACATAAAGTCGAATTACAAATTCGTTGGAAATACATATTATCAATTCAATGCTTCGTTTGAGTTACTAAACTAATACCGTTTTTTCAAGAAGCACATGCATACCAAATAGTTGGTAATCAGGTAATATTTGTACGTCAATTGCAATAAAGACTGAGAATTTTATTAATCTATTGTTGATACTTCGAGGAGAATAACAAGAGTAAAGAACCTGACAATGCAGTCGATAGAAAATATAGACAACAAAATAAACAATTTTTGCCATATAAAATTGATTTTTAGTTTTTTATTAACAGATTTATGTTGAGGAATAATGATTAGGTCTATAAAAGTTTGTTATATTTTAAATTAATGAGAATGGCACTTCATTAGGAATATTTTTCTATTTTGTTTTACCATCTTGTTATAAAATTTATAATCGCCCCGCTGGAGACACCTAAATAGTCATAAAATAAAACCTTCACCGTCTGGGAGCAAAAACAACATGATCCGGAACTTTCTATGAGACAAAAAGTATTAGCATCAAAGACTGGAACAACAGTGAAATGGTGAAATTGAGGTGGATTATAAAAAGGACGGCTGGACATTTCAGAGTTAGTTAGACTTAGATACTCGTGTTATTATTTTAATGTAAATTGTTTTCGGAATCAACTGTTGTAAATATTAGATTTTGATGTGTGAATAAAGTTCTAGAAAGTAAAAGTGAATATCAGTTTTTAAAAATTTGATTTGAACACACAAAGTTTACTGCAATATTTTGTAATGGATAAGTGTTTTTTACTTATAAATAAAAAAATATACAGGGTGAGTTTTTTTTTGATGATCAGTATGGGGATCTCGGGAACTAGCGGAGATAGAACAATGGTTAAATTGGGAAAGATTTGCAATTTACTGGCCCAATTTAATGAAACTTTCGGATTTTTGTAAAAAGTCATGGCTTACTAGATATTTTGAAAAAATAAACGAAATTCTGTCGATTTAGTCAAATTCCTCTATCTCCTTTGTTTTTGATTTTATAAAAAAAGTGTAAATAACAAAATTGAAGGGAATTGTATCCCGAATATGATTGTCATGTTCTCGTTTGCGTGACAGCTCTCGTTTTCGAGATATGACACAAACCTATCTTTTTTTGAATGGAAACCATAGTTGGCTATGACCTCAAAAAATCGGACATTTTTAGTTCTTTTCAACGATAAATACTCGATATAGTTATTCATAAAAGTAACTTAGTTATGGATGCTTTTCTCTCTTATTTTCACTTTAAAACGTAGGTAGCCATGAAAAAGATTGTTTTCACTTTGACGTTTCCTCATTTAAGAGTAATTCCATTAGTAGTGCTGAACTGACAGAATATGGTGGAATGTTATATCATATGCCATAAAAATTCAGTTCGTGCAGCTGAGGAATACGTTCATAGATATTTTAATTGTCGTCAACCTGCTCTATGTACATTCAAGAGGCTTTACGATAGTTTACGCAGATATGGATCTTTTACTAAAAGGAACCACCAAAGGAACGTAATCAAATTAACAAACCAGCACAAATAAAGTTTTTGGCAATGGTAAATCAAAATCTATCTACATCAACTCATAAGATTGCGGCAGAAGCTGGCACATCTCAACGAACTGTAGTTAAGGTACTGAAAGCGCACAAGTTCCACCCGTACAAACTTTCAGTTTCTCAAATTTTGCATGCTGGTGACGAACATCGACGTATTTTGTTTTGTACATGGTTTAGAAACATGTGCCTTGACAATCCACAGTTCCCATTAAAGGTGTTATGGTCAGATGAAACTAGATTTACTAACTGCGGTATGTTCAATAGACACAATGAGCATATCTGGGCTAAAGAAAACCCTTTCCATGTAGAACAAAGACGACCCCAGATAAAATTTGGTTTTAATGTTTGGTGTGGTATCATAGGGTCTACTATTCTGGGGCCTTTTATTTATGACGAATCACTTACTGGGGAGCGCTACTTGTATTTCTTGCAATACACTTTTCAAGACATGTTGCATAATTTGAATTTGAAAACTCGTTTAGAAATTGAGTAGTTCCAACATGATGGAGCACCTGCTCATAACTCGTTATTAGTAAGACAACACTTAGGGATATATTTATCCAAACTCTTGGATAGGAAGAAATGGCCCACGCGAATGACCACCCCGGTCTCTCGATTTGGCAGCGATAGATTTCTATTTATGGGGTGCGCTAAAAAAAAAGTATACAAAACAAAGCATGAGACAGTTGGTGAACTAAGGGAGGCGGTATTACAAGCAATTGAAGAAATTGATAGGCGGTCTGTGAAGAAAGCGGTAATGTCAATCTTAAAAAGATGCAATTTTTGTCTACACAATAATGGTGAACTTTTCGAAAATAAATTGTAACCATTATTATGTACTTTAATTTCTTAAGTTTTTAGTAAGCACCTACTTATTTAGTTTTTTCGGTATATCTGAAATATCTAATAAAAAAATCGTTTAATGTTTTTTGGAATAGTTCTTAATAAATCAATCTATTTCATGGCTAACTACGTTAAAAGTGAAAATAAGAGAGACAAGCATCCATAACTCCGTTATTTTTATGAATAATTATATCGAGTATTACATCGTTGAAAAGCTCTAAAAATGTCCGATTTTTGGAGGTCATAGCCAACTATGGTTTCCATTCAAAAAAAGATAAGTTTGCGTCATATCTCGAAAACGAGAGCTGTCACGCAAACGAGGACATGACAATCATATTCGGGTTACAATTCTCTTCAATTTTGATATTCACACTTTTTTTATAAAATCAAAAACAAAGGAGCTCGAGGGATTTGACTCAATCGACAGAATTTTGTTTTTTCAAAATATCTAGTAAGCCGTGACTTTTTACAAAATTCCGAAAGTGTTCTTAAATTGGGCCAGTAAAACTGCAAATTTTTCCCAATTTAACCATTGCTCTATCTCTGCTAGTTTCCGAGATCCCCATACGGATCATCAAAAAAAACTCAGCCTGTATATTGTGAAGTGATTCGGTTTATTAACGTACTTATAAAAGGTGGAGGTTTTCAATTATTATTTATGTGTGTTCATCGATTACTCTAAAACGGTTTAGTCAGTTTTGATGGTTTAAACGGTCTTGTATAAAGGAATATTTTGGAAAGGTTGGATACAATTTCTTATAACGTGAGATTTATCGCTTAAAGATCTGTAGTGTCAATGAATCTCTCTAAAATCAATTTGAACATTTTAAATTATATTCTACTAAGAGGTGATTCCGTATAATTTTCTATAACGCAAATAATACTATTTTTCAGTTATCAGAAAAATAAATTGGAAAAGTCTGTAAATCTCAAAACTACTAAGCATATTTCCAAATTTAAACGTCACGACATGTAAGAAAATAATTCACTAATTGCACTAATTTCATTTTGTTTCTTGTCGTTCCTTTTTAAATATAAATTATTTGTTCTTCCATTTGTTTACCTAGCAATGGTGTGTAAGTATTTGTGGATTTGATTTTCCTACTAAATTTTCCCTTTATGGAATCGCTGGTCCTTTACGTGGCACACTTTGCCGAAAGGGATATCACAGCTATATTTTATGGTCCTCGTAAGACCGCTTATTTATGCACCTACAAATATAGCTACCCTTTCTTATTTTAAAGCAACTGACACTAGGAAATTTGTTCTTTATGTACAGGAAAGCGAAACCATTTTTATACAAATCCTGAATGAAAAAATTCTAGTTTGTGTAGGAAGTAGAAAGAACACAACATAATTTAGTACACCTTTATTGTAAACCAAACTCATATCACATAAATAACAAGATCTTAATTTTGTCATAAGTATCATATGGAGTGTTCGCATGAAGCAACGCCTTCTGCGGCACTAAACTTTGAAGTTTTGTTTCCGTCGATGATAAAAAGAAATTGTATCTAGTTATCTTTTCAAAGAGATTCGAATCCTTGAAATTGGATATTGTAAATTCTATCTGATTATTTGAGAGGTCTAGAACATTAACCAGATAATTGAGTTCAAACTCATCGATTCTATGTTATTCTGTGGACGTTCCACCAAAATCTAGCGCTTTTTTCTGAATGTAAGTGTAGTTTTCTCGGAATGTAAACTTCAATTATCTGGATATAAATTCGCTTTTTGAAATGGACCTGAAAACGAAGGGGGAAGTATAGTAGCAAAGAGAGTTTCTAGACCGGAAGTGGGCATAATGGTAACCATACATGGAGTTCTCGCCGGGAGCTGCTGCCGAGCTGTTGGTAGTTGTTGTTTGGACAAGAAGAATATATGAAAGACATTGTATTGGGGGTTGCGGGTGTCGTAAAGGTGTACGTCATTTGTTGTTGGTTGTGGTGGTTACAAAGAAGTATTGTGGGTTGCTGGTGTCGCAAGGGCGCGCTCCATCTGATATTATATATTGTCAAAATACCACAATCCAAATTCTAGCATCCAAATTCCAACATCAAACAAATTATCCCAACAACGACCAAAACACGCGCGTAATGGTCATACAATATACCTTTTCAAGAAAATATTTGTTCAGCTTTATTTCTTTGCAATCATCACAACCAACAACAGATGGCGCGCGCCCTTGCGACACAAGCAACCCACAATACTTCTTTCTAACCGCCACAACCAACAACAGATGGCGTGCACCCCTGCGGTACCAGCAACTCCCAATACAATGTCTTTCATTTATTCTTCTTATCCAAACAACAACTATCAATAGCTCGGCAGCAGCTCCCGGCGAGAACTCGATGACTGGTTACCATTATGCCCACTTGCCCACTTCCGATCCAGAACTCTCTTTGCTCCTCTACTAAGGGAAGTTTGGATATTTAATATTTCTTAGCTCGACTTGCAATTTTTGTAGAGTGAAATATCAGCCGGTAGAACATATCACAACTTCAAGCCAACTAACGACCTAACACAACGAAAGAAAAAAGAAAAACTAAAGTGCCCAGAAAGGTTTTCACAATTTCGTGGTATTTTAAGGAATCTGTGTAAAATAAACAACTGATCGTAAAATATAGGCGACTAGTTCAGTATATATTGATATAAATTTGTTTCAACTCGTAAGACACTTCCCAACTAGGGTACTAAATAAAACTGAATTATCTACAAGTTGTGTCTCAAACTGGGTAGGTATTCCCAAGTCTCACTAATGGGCTTAGAAGGTACATAATATGTTTATTACATATCATTCTAAAATTTTGTTCTCATCTTCAGCCTCTCGACCATTGCTTGGTAAGTGTTTTACATTTACCAAATTGTTTACATTTTTTCAACAATACGTGATTTCATCAGAGTTTCTACTTCTTATTACTTCTGAAACGTCCGAATTGAACGATGGTGTTTTTTTTCGCAAATAGTTCAAAATCTACCTAAGCTCAGGAAAATTAAAAATGTTCTGAATTTGGAATAAATTTCCAAAATAATCCCGAAATTCTACTTCACTTATTAATACTTTAATTACTACAAAATCTGTAGTGGGACATAATTATGAAAATTTGTTCACTAATCCATTATCGTAAAAGAATTCTTAAATGAGATTTGGTTGGTCGCAGACACCTCATATTTTAAACTGTTGTAGCGTGTTAATTATTAATTACTTAAATAAATAAAAAATTGTAAGTACTAACTTTTTGTTAGTTAAACAATTAATAACTAATAGGTCGTAATGATTATAAATATCGCTATGTCGCATTTTCGTTGAATAAAGTTGTCGACGTCAATATAAATATATTTACAAATTATTGAGGATAAAATTGGTGTTTCCAAAGAAACAATCTATCCTTGAAACGTTTGGCATTTGAACTAAATGGACTTTATATTTAATTTTACATATTGTTACCAAAAAAAATATAAATATAAAGGTATCAGAAGTATCTTCACAAAACAATCGGAAAATAACACTATAATTTAATTAGTGATGTGCGAAACCGATTAATCGATTATTAAAATAATTGACTGCAATCGATTACAATTTGAATAATCGATAATGATTGAGTTATAAAAACCAACAAAAATAAAAATCTCCTGGTTTTTCTGCTTATGTAATGAAAAGTAATAAACACTATTGAATAAGTAGTTTTTGAAGAATTGAAATTTTAATAATTTAGATAAATATTTTGCATTATTTTGAACGTTCATAAATTCCACTTTAATTCGTCTATTTTGACTATAAGTCCAGGAGATTGCCAGCAGTGCACTGATAATAGAGGTTCTTGAGGTGGGAGCGTGTGATAAAAATTGTTGTAAATTGTATTATTATTACATTATATTAATGTAAGCACTACTTGTTGTAATAAATTTCAATTTCATGAGTTATTTATTTTTATGAAAAACTGTTTATTTGGGGAGAGTTGCGATTTACGAAGTTTTAGGTAATTTCTTAAAAATATGCTTTCATTTTGCACCAAAATGAGAAAGAACTACCTTAATAAATCATAGTAGACTTTAATCGATTAATTATAGATTAATAATCGATTATAAATCGATTACGCTTATATCCATAATCGATTAATCCATGAATAGACTACTCTCCAAGTTTAAGGCAGCTGCATCATTTAGTGTGTGTAGTTACCACTGCAAAAAAACATAAATTGTGCTACGAACTGCTATCCCATCCAGCATATTCTCGAGATTCGGCCTCTGCAATTATTTCCTATTTGGCTGGAATGAAGAGGTCGTCATTGAACAAACGCCTATTTTGAGGGCCTTGATACACCAGGCTATGGAGCAAAACTGAATTCAATTCAACAGCAATTCGCTTATACCATTACTTCAGTAACATTGGACAAGATTTTAACAGAAAATTTGTAGAAGTAAACTATTTAAATAATAATAATCAGCAAAAATAGGAGTTTATTTTGTTTTTTGCTTATATAATGAAAAGTAAAGAAGGAATAGAGTTGCCGTCAATGAAAATATTGTAGAGAATTAGAAATCCTTCTAGCAATCTGATAAGATCATTTCTCACCGAGAAAACTGATAATCCGAACAGGAAACACAAGAATATTTTGAAAGTTATTATGCTAAATTGTATTATTTTTTTCCCAGTAGTTTATTAGATTTTTATTTACATAACTATTATCTGCGTATATTGGTCTATTTTTCCATTGGTTTATTAGGCTAATGGTTACTTAAATACTGCTTTGTGTCATAAATTTAAAAACTTTTACCACTTTCAAGGCATCTGAGGAGAATTAAGATTCGGTCGTTTAAGTAAAAAACTATTAATACATTTAACGGCACAATAACAAACATCCAAGATATACAATGTGAAGTACATTTTATGAGTTTTCAATATTGTAATGTTTTTATTTTCACACTTGGGTTCAGTTCAGTTCTTGGATTTATTTAAAAACACAGTCTAACTCACTCTAATTTATTTCCACTACTTTAACACAATAATTTATATTCACAGAAACTACTATTTACATAATTTATCTTAACTGTTCAAACGACCGACGAAAACTGAAACTCCTATCGCCAGCTGCTTTATATTTATACATTTATCTTGGAATTATCTGGTACGTCCACGAACCATCGGGAAATTCCATCACGTTCTGGAAGCTTTAAGGGAATTCCCAGTAACGGCAGCGGTCCACCGGTTGAGAGACAAACATTTCGGGTTCCACGAATTTATCGGAATAATGTCCCTTCCATGAATTGGTTGAGGGCCGATTGCACCAGCGGTCGGATGAATTCTCGTAACATTGCCCCCTCCTTAAGACCATTTCGTCCCGGAATGTCCCAGAATCCTTCCTGGTGTGACGAAATTTGCAGGACTCTCCATTTCGACAACGGGAAGTTTGGTGGAAGTAACAATCAACGGTCTTCGAATCTGGGCTGCGAGGATTGAGACAGCATACCAGGATGTCGACGCCACTGAATCGAAAGATTGTTTCCATCATACTCCTCACCACCCTCCAATTCAGTCCATCCAACCCGCAGGCTATCTTTGGGACCGCCAATTTCATCAGATTCTTCTCCATCATTACATTCCTCAATTCTACCAGAGTCTTCCAAAGATCGCTGTATGTTGGCTTGTCCTGCGAGAATGTTTTCGTTACCAAATAAAAGATGTGTCTGGTACCCACTGAATGTTTATCTTCGAGATGAAGGACCTTCCCTACCACTGGATCTTGTTCCCGTAGCTTCTGGAACTGGCCGTACTTCTTGGCAAATACCTTGGCTATTCCTCTGGACATCCGGAGATCTCGAGCCACACAATGAGCCAGGGCATATTCAATGGGCACCTCAAACAGGTCTCGGGGTTCCTCTGTGGTCACGTCGTGCTGCACTTTCTGCCCATTAGAGTACAGTGCCATAAACTGTTCGAAGGTCATCTCGTCATCGGGTGGTTGGATGCTGCGGACTTGGGCTTGGTCATCTTCGCTGTCATGACTTCCGGCATAAGGGGCTAACCTGTTGAAATGTACGACCTTTGGTTTTCCCCGAGGCAGCTTCTTTATTCTGTAGACAACATCGTTGATTTTCTTCACAATCTGGTACGGCCCCTCCCAAGATCTCTGTAGCTTGGGCGAATATCCACGACGACGTTGCGGGTTATACAACCAAACAAGATCATCAACTTGGAATTCTCCGTTCTCGGCTTTGATGTCGTAGGCTTCCTTCATTCGGGCACTGGCATTCTCGATGTTTAACCGGACTCGTTCATGGATGTCGTTCATCTTTTGACGTAGCTGGCTGACATAGTCTTCATCTGCGGTCTCTTCTCCTGGGGGACATCCAAACTTCAAATCGCATGGTAGTCTTAATTCTCGTCCCATGATAATACTGGCCGGGGTCTGACCCGTGGACTCGTGCACAGACGAACGATATGCCATTAGAAACAAGTGCAGATACTGGTCCCAGTCTTTGGTGGTCAGAGACTACCTTTGACAAATGGCGGTTAATGGTTCTATTCATCCGCTCTACCATTCCATCGGATTGCGGGTGTAATGCTGTCGTCCGTGTTTTATTGATCTTCAAGAGCTTGCAGACGTCTTGGAAAAGAGTAGACTCGAAGTTTCTACCTTGGTCTGAGTGCAACTCCAAGGGAACACCAAAACGACTGATCCATTCCTTGACAAGGACATCAGCAACGGTCAAGGCTTCTTGATTCGGCAAGGCATACGCTTCGGCCCATTTACTAAAATAGTCCATAACCACCACAATGTATTTATTTCCACAGTCGGATTCAGGAAATGGACCGGCAACATCAATGGCTATTCTTTCGAATGGACTGCCCACGTTATATTGCTTCATAGGAGCTTTTGGACGCTTCTGAGGCCCATTACTTGCTGCACAAACAGTACATTTCCGGCACCAGTCCTTGACATCCACTTGGCAGTTTACCCAATAGAAGCGTTCTCTCAACTTCCCCAGGGTTTTCGTTACTCCCAAATGTCCTCCAGTTGTACCATCATGTAGTTCTCGTAAAACCTCTGGTCTCCTATTTCTGGGAACTACAATCTGTTTTCTGTCCTTGCCTTCCTCTGGGGTTTCCAGGACGCGCTTCAGAAGTCCATTCTCCAGGATGAGAGAGTTCCACTGAGCCCAGTACGACTTTATGGTTGGTGAGTATCGGGAAATCTCTTGCCACGTAGGTTTGCGGTCTTCTTCCTTCCACCGGATAACCTCTTTCAAATCTGGATCTAATTTCTGGTCTCTTTGGATCTCCGCAGATTGCCAATGGTCATCGATGGCGGTAGTTCTGCAGAGAACAGCCCCTTTTTCTTCTGCTCGCTGACAATGTTTGCAATCATCAGGGCATGGTCTCCTCGATAGGGCATCAGCATTCTTATGGCTTGTTCCAGCTCGATGTTCAGTCTCGAAGTCGAATTCTTGCAATCGCTCAATCCACCTTGCCACCTGTCCTTCAGGATTTTTAAACTGCAGAAGCCACTTCAGTGCTGCATGATCAGTCCTCAGGAGGAATCTTTTACCATAGAGGTACTTGTAGAAATGTTCTACCCCCTTTACCACAGCCAGGAGTTCTCTGCGAGTAACGCAGTAATTCCGTTCAGGCTTGCTCAAGGTCTTGCTGAAGTATCCGATCACTCTCTCCTGGCCCTCCTGAATCTGCGAAAGCACAGCACCAATTCCGACATTGCTTGCGTCGGTATCCAATACGAAGTTTCCATCTGGCAAAGGATAACTTAATATGGGAGCACTCGTCAAAGCTCTTTTTAATGTATCGAAAGATCGTTGACATTCCTCGTCCCATTGGTACTGCACCTTCCCTTCTGTCAGTCTAGTAAGTGGCTTGGCGATGTTGGCAAATCCGGCTACGTACCGACGATAGTACGTGCATA
Source organism: Octodonta nipae (assembly GCA_034190945.1). Taxonomy (NCBI): domain Eukaryota; kingdom Metazoa; phylum Arthropoda; class Insecta; order Coleoptera; family Chrysomelidae; genus Octodonta; species Octodonta nipae. The sequence goes on from CM067221.1 coordinate 94,227,428, forward strand.
ACCCCAGGAAACTTCTTAACTGGTGGATATCTTTAGGTATCGGCCATTCCTGGACAGCTTTGATTTTCTGTTTGTCAACAGCTACTCCCTGTGCGGAAACTACATGTCCAAGATATTGCACCTCTTCTTGGAACAGCTGACACTTCTTCGGGCTTAACTTTAGTCCGGAACTTCGAAGTCGCCGAAACACCTCCTCCAGGTTCTTGACGTGGTCTTCAAATGATCTTCCAACCACGATAATGTCATCAAGATACACTAGGCATGTTTTCCACGAAAGCCCTTTTAGCACTGTTTCCATCAATCTTTCAAAAGTTGCTGGCGCATTACACAGTCCAAACGGCATCACCGTGAATTGATAAAGTCCTGCGCCGATGGTAAAAGCAGTCTTTTCTCGGTCTTCTTTAGCAAGTTCCACCTGCCAATAACCGCTCTTCAGGTCCAGGGTGGAAAACATCTTCGATCCAGCCAATGTATCTAGGGTATCGTCTATTCTTGGAAGGGGATAGCTATCTTTCTTTGTAGCGTGGTTTAATTGCCGATAGTCCACGCAAAATCGGGTCGAACCATCTTTCTTTTTAACCAAGACAACTGGAGAAGCCCAAGGGCTATTGGATGGTTCAATAACACCTTCTTCCTCCATCTCGCGGACTATCCTGTCGGCTTCTTCTCTTTTAGCTAGAGGTAGTCTTCTCGCCGACTGTCGAATAGGTTGAGCGTCCCCAGTATTAATTTTATGTTTCACCAGATCAGTTCGTCCTCTTTTGCCATTCCCTACATCGAAGATATCCTGGTAGTTTCTAACGATGTCCCTCAATTTTGCTCTCTGGTTTGGTTTCAAATTCTTAGATGAATCGGTGATGAGTCTTTCCAGTTCCTCAGATAGTTTACCTGGTGGTATTTCTGCATGCTGTGTGCTTCTGACTACAGAGGAAACTGTTGAACAATGGCCCAAAGTTGTTCCTTTCTTTAGCACAACCGAGTAATGATTCAGGTTCATTACTCTTACTGGAACAATCTCCCTGGCACGAAACAGAGTTTTCCCCAGTGCGACTCCTCTGCCTACATTTCCGTCATTAAGTTCGGGATCAAACATCATTACTGTTCCAGCTTGAGCTTTCCCATCTAAGCAAGCATCTATAATGATTTCAGCTCTTTCCGGAACATTGACATCCTCTGCTAAGATGGCTCGCAGCATTATGTCATCTTTTCCATGAAGCACCACTTCTTCGTCATTCACTCGCAGAATTCCATCTTTGAAATTTAACTGGAATCCCTTGGAGCTCATGACATCCATTCCAATGATTACTTCGTCTTCGATGTCTGCCACTAATGCCCGATGTAGGAAGGTTGTGTTCCCCAAGGTCATTTCAACGTCTATTTCACCATGGACTTTCGCTGCTTCTCCTGTCGCTGTTCGTAGTTGCCATTTGGTTGGTTTTATCATCGTCCCTAAAACGATGTTGGGCCTTATAACTGTTTTTGTCGCACCTGTATCCAGCAACATTGCACATTGCTTCTTATTAATAAAGCCATCTACAAAGACACTGTTAACGTGGTTGCGTAGCGAAGCGACATATGCGTAGATAGTTGGGGCTTGTTGGCTACAGGTCGACGATGGCCCCTTCACATCGACCCTCTTTAGTTTTCCGACGAGGAAGTCGGGCCTCCGTTGCTCTCCTTGCAACGACTCCTAATGTGTCCTACCTTACCACACTTCCAACATCTCAGTTGTCTTTTCTCGGTAAAGGACTTTCTCTATTATCTTTCTTACAGAGGCTTCATCGTTTCCGCCATCTTCGGATTCTCCGTCAACGATTCGGACTCTGGCTTGACCTCTGCAGGTATTTTTCGCAGCCTCGAATTCTAAAGCTCGAGCCAATGCATCTACTAATTGAGTCGGTCGAGCTAGGGTCAATGCTTGTCTGGCTTCGTGGTCCCGAAGTCCATCCAAAAATGCTTGCACTGCTAACCTTTCTATTACATTTTCTGGTGTGGCTGGATAGGCAAGGCGAACCAGACGGGCAATGTCAGCTTCATACTCTTGTAGGGATTCAGTTGATCTCTGGTGGCGATTTTTCAATTGGGAGTGGTAGACGTGCTCCAAATGTGTCTGACCATACCTCAGTTCTAAATGTTTGACCAGTTGTTCGTAGTCTTCTTGCTCCGAGGTATTCAATGTTTGTAAGATATCTGTAGCATCCCCTCTTAAGGCTAGGGTTAATGCGATTGCCTTCTCCTCTGCCGACCATCCGTTTAGCTTAGCTGCAGCCTCGAATTGGCGACGATAATTAGTCCATGATGATTTTCCATCAAATTGGGGAGGTTTCATTTTCTGTCTTGTCCCCTCGAGGCCAATTTTTGAATCCACTACCTCCAAACTGCTTCTGCTTTCGGTCTTTGATGGTGTTTCTCCCCTTTGTTTTGCCACTACCTGTTCTTTTATTTTGGTGATCTCGCCTTCCATTATCCGTTTTAACTCTTCTATGCGCGTTTCGTTTTTAACTGTCGTCTGACTAAGTTCTTCGACTATTGTTTGCTTTAGTTCTTCCATCCGGGTTTCATATTTGACCGTCGTCTGCTTCAAATCTTCAATTCGGGCTTCATTTTCGACTATTTTCTCTTCTAGCACTTCTGAATTTTTTTCTACCATGTTTTTCAAATTTTCTTCTAGGGATTTAGAATTTTCCAGTAATTGGGCTTCTAAGTATTCTTTCAAGGTTTTAGAATTTTCCATTAGTTTGTCTTCTAGGACCTTAGAATTTTCTAGTAATTTATCTTCTAAAGCTTCTTTCAAGTTTTCCGAATTTTCTAGCAGTTTATCTTCTAGGGTTTTAGAATTTTCTAGCAATTTCTCTTCTATAGTTTTAGAATTTTCTAGCAATTTGTCTTGTAAGGTGTCTTTTAAATTTTCCATTTGTTTTAATAGCATACTCATGTCTCCTTTACCAGAAACTTCAAACAAATAAGTATCGGGATCGTTACCTTCATTTATTAGGGCATCTCGCAGCCGTTGTATTAATTCACTTTTCTTCCCACTAATTTCTAAATCCCTTTCTTCAAGTTCTTTTTTTAAGTCAGTCACTTTCAATTGGTCCAAATTCACTGTTTTAAACATTGTCCGTCTATTTATTTCTCACTTCTAAAGTTCCACAAATACACCCCACACCTGACACCACTGTAATGTTTTTATTTTCACACTTGGGTTCAGTTCAGTTCTTGGATTTATTTAAAAACACAGTCTAACTCACTCTAATTTATTTCCACTACTTTAACACAATAATTTATATTCACAGAAACTACTATTTACATAATTTATCTTAACTGTTCAAACGACCGACGAAAACTGAAACTCCTATCGCCAGCTGCTTTATATTTATACATTTATCTTGGAATTATCTGGTACGTCCACGAACCATCGGGAAATTCCATCACGTTCTGGAAGCTTTAAGGGAATTCCCAGTAACGGCAGCGGTCCACCGGTTGAGAGACAAACATTTCGGGTTCCACGAATTTATCGGAATAATGTCCCTTCCATGAATTGGTTGAGGGCCGATTGCACCAGCGGTCGGATGAATTCTCGTAACAATATATACTTTGCATATTCCTATGGAACTATAATGGTTATTACGATATCTTCTGTAAAATATTTTTACTAATTGTTTAAATTGCATTTCTGCAAGATCTGCTTAACGGTGATACGAGTTTCGGCCTTATTGATCTCAACGTTACAAACTATCATAGGAAGATTAAGCTTCCCCCTTTTAATACAACCCAATTTTGCCAATAGTCATTTTATATTGGTTTTTCCAGCTTATCTTTATGGAAAATGCTGCCATCAAGATTTATAAATACTCATTTTGAAGATTTTCTTATTCTCTAACATTTTTTTATTGACGGCATTATGAACAGATTATTACTTTTCACATTATAAGCAAAAAATTAAAAAAAAAATATTTTTTGGGGGGTTTTTAATGCCGAAATAATTTACTTGAGCGAGTTTGCTTTTAAAATTGTCAATTATAGTTTATAAACTATTATTTATATAAGATGTTTGCTGTTGAATTTTATGTCACATGAAAATCTCTATTAATTGGACTGAATATATCGAGCTAGAAGCAGACAATGTCGAAAAATGAAACTTTTATTTGCCAAAAGAATTATATTTTATACAAAAAGTCATCGACTTATTTTAAACTGGTGTCCTATTAACAAACAAACAAAACCAGGATCTGTCAGAGTTAGTGTAGATGAAACATTCATTCTATATTTTTTAAAATGTCAAGTATTTGTGAAAATTAATTTTCTTCTTTAAAAATGGCACCATTTTTAATTTTAGTTCAACTTAGTATAGCTCTAGGGTTGACCCAACAACAATTGTTAGTTTCAATTATTTAAAACATGACTCTGCCTGCATTGATAATATTCGTGTAACCGCTGGAAACTTTGAAATGTGTTTAGGTGATCATCAAAGCCGCTGAACAACAGCTGGTAAGTACACCAGGAGGATAACAGAGTTCAGCTGATCAATCATCAACATATGATGTAGAGAGACTCTTCAATTCGATATCAGTGCATAACTTGTGGCTTTGGGTCGCTGCTTTCTAATTCTAAGTGCTGGTTATGGGGCTCATTTAAGGATCAAGTAGCATCAGCAGCGTCCCTGTTGAAATACTAACACTAAATTTACTAATTTTTTCCCTAAACATCATAATTTTTATTGACCGATAATACCAGCTGATCAAGATGGAAGAGATACTAGTTCATGCAGCAAATTAACATCAAGACAAATAAGATTAATAAATTTTGTACATTTTCATGAAAAATACTACTCTTTCTATTTTATAAATTGTATTCCCGTGGATATTCCTATATAATACTCCAAAACTCACAGTTGGCTTAATGACTAATTACCTCGATGCAATCCAGATTTAAGGATTAGATTGTTCATCCATTATTAATTTTGTGAAACTTCAAGACCTTTAGAAGTAAGGAAATAAGAACACCAATATAACATTTCAAGAAGACATGTGGACAAATCAAATGTGGCCTACCATGTATTAACCAGCACTGGCAGCCATATGATAGATTGGGATCAAACAAAGATCTGGTTGAAAGAGGAAAATTTAAAAAAGAGAAAACTTAAAGAAGCAAGCTGTATGATGATAAACAACACGGAAATTGGGGCCCCTTCAATTGACCTTCATTTGGTCTAGAGAGATCTATTGCTAGAAGAGCAAAGAAATGGTACCCTCAGTATCAAGTGATCGGCAAATGACAAATTGTCACTGTCAAAATTTTTTGACAAACAGCAAAATGCACATCAGAGCAAAAATTTTTGGAAAAACCTCAAAGAATTTCTGTACGGACAACCAGTAATCCGGGCAATTTTACGAAATTGCCTTACTACACTTTGTTCTCCAAATACGATTTTAAATATTTCTCTGTTACAGTAAAAAAATTGAGGAGAGAAAACCCCAATGAACAGGCAAAATAATTCAAGACCTCCTTTTCGAAATTAATTAATTTTGTAGTTCAAATCTCGCTTAAGACGAAGATACCCGACAGAAAATGAAATATGTCATAAGCTTTTCGGGTATTTGCCCGAGTTCATTGGTAACTAACTCCTCCTGACTCTACCCATCATTGTGAGTAGACTTCTGGTTGCAAGACAACTGCGTAAGTCGGTGCATTGTTCGCCTCGTCTTCCGCTTCTGCTACAGATTGAATAAGAAGTTTAGAATATTTATTATTTGTTTTGATAAAAATATTAGAGAAATCACTTAAATTTTTTAAAATAAAATTTATTTGAGTATTTGTATCAACATTTATAAAAACTGGTGTACATTTGTAGTTATCGATAATTCTATTTAGTGTAGTAAACATTTTAGAAATAATAAATAAATATAAATCTATGTAATAACATTATAATTTCCTTGCATTAATAAGATCATGCAAGCTCATGGCTTGGTTGGTGAAGTTATCGACAAAATTGTCATCATCATTACTTCTTGCTATTTCTTTTTCGAATCCAGCAGGCTCCACGTCGTCGTAGTTAAATTCTTCCGATTCTTTATGGTCGGTACGTTTGCCAGGAAACACGAAAGACCAGAATCGAGTTAATCCTTCCTCCGAAGTGTTTGGAATTACCTCGTACAGCCATCCACCAAATCTTAGGCCAATGTTGAGGACCCTTTTTACCAGACCAAGGTTGTCTGTTGTGTACAAAGATGATACAAATCTGACTGATCGCATTTTAAGGTCCATCAGGTCGAAAAGATATTGAAGCATTCTCCCTATCCATTCTACTACAGTATGTGAAAGATTGTCAACAACGGAGGTGTCTCCTCTTGTGGCAATTGGAAATGTCATAGCTGAAGCGCAGCTGGAAAATATGCAAACCGACATCTGAAAAAGATAATTTTAATTGTATTACTTCCTCTATGCCGAATTCAACGAATAAATATAATTTTTTATTTTAACGCGACCTGAAAAACCTGCCATGAACTATAAAAGTTTCCCATAAAATGGCTGGCTTGTCCCTCTCTCTATGACAATTTTTCTTTACCACGATATACGAAATTTAAAAAACGGGGTAAAATGTAATTGTACTAACACATAACCTGTACATGACATTCATTTATTTTATTTTCGATATTTAAATTATAAATATTGTCAGCATTTTCACATCTCATAATATAGAATTTATGTTAAAAGCTGTTTTATTAACTCTAAAGATAATGACGAATAAATTTTATGTAGCGGATTGGTCAGTATTCTGAGTTGAGATCAATGACTTTTAGTCAGACTACACATGTTTTCAATATTTTTTAACCACACATTTTGAACACGGCAAATCAAATGAAACAGGCGAAAAGTTGGTGAAATATTGTGAACTTTATGGCTTTTGGCTTGCGAATACTTGGTTAAAATACACGAACACGGATTGTATACGCGGAAAAATAGAGAGAACTCAAAATTATATAAGATTGAATTCATTTTAATAAAAAAAGGTAAAGCAAAGTACAGAAGAACTAAGATGAGTGACTGATAAGGCCAGATAGAATGGTGCCAGAAAATAGAATATTTTGTAAAATATAGCCAAACAGAGGAACTATACAAAACAGTAAAATAATTAACGAAGAGTAAAAATAAACTCTAACAAAACTGGGATGATGAAAGGAGCTAAAGGTGGACGAAAGCAAAAAGTATGGTTACAATATGTAGAAGATTTTTATAACAGTAATGCGAACGAAAGTATGAGTCTAAAATAGAAGAACATAGAGTTGAAAAGGCACTTAAAGAATTAAAATACAACAAAGGAGTAGTTGGTGATACCACTTGCAGCACTTAAGGCACTAGGATCTTAGGTTATCTCTAGACGCACGAATTTTATAAGGAAAATCATGATTGAACTGAAAAGAACTGAACATAAAATTGAAGAAAACCTAGGGGAAGATCAGTTTGGATTTAGGAATGGAAGGGACTCCACGCTGTCATAGGGTCTGTCAGAATGTTAGTAGAGAGACTGATGCAGAAGAACAAGAGAATGTATGTATGTTTTATGAATTGGGAGATTGAAATATACTATTGAACATACTAAAGAATGTTAAAGGGGATTCGATAGACCGAGGCTCATTCAAGATCTTTGGAGGACAAAAAGTAGTGATATAAGTAGATACTGATGAAACCAAAGAATTAAACATAGGACGAGGAGTGAGACATTGAAGGCACCGCTGGGATTATCGTCAGCAATGAAAAAGTGAAAAATATTAATTATACTGATGATCAAGCAGTCACTGCAGAAACAAAAAATCTTATACAAAATATGGTTTAAATAAAACATTTAAAAAATATATATAAGCAACTTCTACATATAACTAAAAAGCTAAAAATAATTATAACAAAATACAACTCTAGCAAATAAATAACACATTCAACGTTCTTAGGTACCTACCCAGGAAGTAAAAAATGTAAACATTAAAAGGTGCTCATTCTGTACAAATTAATTACCTACCAATCTAGTATATTTTGAAGCCGGTGCCAAGCAAATCTAAAATCCTTCATTGCGTACTTATCTACTAATTAATTCATCAAACTTGATTGTTGCTTGGCACCGACTTTAAAAATATACTAGATTGGTAGGTAGGTTATTAATTTGTACAGAATGAGCACCTTTTAATGTTTACATTTTTTATTTCCTGGGTAGGTACCTAACAACATTGAATGTGTTATTTATTTGCTAGAGTTGTATTTTGTTATAACTATTTTTAGCTTTTTAGTTATAGGTAGAAGTCGGTTATATATTTTTTAAAAATGTTTTATTTTCAACTTTTTAGTTTTTTTTCATTCTTTTTTTTATTTTGTATGTATAACCTTAATAGACAGAACCAGGTAACATTGAAAGCCTCAACATTTCACAATGATACTTTCTCATTTAAATTGACAGGTAAATCTTTACGAACAAAATGTACTAGTACGCGTTGACTTAATAAGCCCAAAATGTATATATGCCTTATGGACTACGCCATGTAACCATTTTTCAACTTTTTTGACAACCCTGTATAACTATAGATAATTCCACTCCAACCTATGTACCAACCATCCTGTACATACGACTGCCAACCGACAAGCATAAATTTGTTAGCTACCTTCTGTAAAGTATAGGACGGAGTAGAATCCATCCCATATTTACGGAGTCAAATCCGTCCTATATTTCAACCATAATATATAACTCCTTGTGGGCTACCCCATAAATTATTTCATTTTTAATATTTTATATTATCGCCCTGTGTAACATTAATTCCTCTCCACACTTTATGCAACTTCTTATTGGCTATAAAAGAAATAATTTTTTAATCACACTGTATAAATATAATTCAACTCCAGCATATATTTAAACCATCCTGTATATGATTTGCTTATGTTCACATCATATAACAGTTTTTTAATCACCCTATATAATTTTAATTTCACCTTTTTTCCAACATTTTTATACCACCAAACGTCCAGTCCACCCTATATTCCAACCATCCTGTACTGCCTACGGACCACTATCATTCTAGTCCGTCCTATATTTCAATCTTCATATAAATGCAACTACTTCTACCACTTTACTTTGTGATTTTGTTTGCTGTAACTAAACACCCTGTCTATAAACCCCCCAAATAGCAGTTTAATGTTTGACATGTGTTGTCACTGAATTTTCTATTAGGCCGGGAGAATGTTACAACCAAAAGCACCGTCTTCGCAAAATGGAAAAATTTGCATTTAAATAGGCATTTGCCTGGTATACAAACAACACGAGCTTGGTACTCATTGATTTAAGGAGCCGAAAATACTATGCTTTACTACCTATATGCTTGAGATGTACATAAAAAATTTTCAAATTCGCAATTAAAACTTCCAGTGCCTAAAATTACCGCAATATTACGTTGGAATTAAAATATTTATGAGGAAATGTCCTTTATGTCATTTCGATGAAATTTTTGATAAGAATTTTGGAATTTTCGGTGATTTTCTGCAAAACTGCAAGTTGCACGTCGCAGAAAAGTATATGAGATCACCTAAGGATCTTCCTTAATAGATTAAACGTTAAAAAACTATACACATCCATAAGGAGTTACCGAAAAATCGACTAAAATATTAGGGATATTGGTCGATTTTCATGCACGCATGTGTTCATTCACAAATTTTATCACTTTACCAATAGAATTATTTTCCAAAATTCGAAGTTTCACCAATCCGGATATATACTCTATTAAACAAGACCATATTTATTCAAAACGGTGCACCACAGGAGAAGAAATCAGGTAACATACATACAAAAAAAAGCGAAAAAATACGCGACGAATTGATAACCTCCTCCTTTTTGGAAGTCAGTTAAAGAAAAGGGAATTTAATGAAAAATAGAAAACTATACACATCCATAAGGAGTTACCGAAAAATCGACTAAAATATTAGGGATATTGGTCGATTTTCATGCACGCATTTGTTCATTCACAAATTTTATCACTTTACCAATAGAATTCTTTTCCAAAATTTGAAGTTTCACCAATCTGGATATATACTCTATTAAACAAGACTATATTCATTAAAAACGGTGCACCATAGGAGAAGAAATCAGGTAACATACATACAAAAAAAGCGAAAAAATACGCGACGAATTGATAACCTCCTCCTTTCTGGAAGTCGTTTAAAATTAAGCGAACTGATAAGAGGTATGATATGGAGAATATGGAGATAAATATTGTAAGAGTAAAGGAAATGCGTGTAGGAAAACAGTAGATGATCTGAGGATTAGGCTGGAAGGGCAGCAACTCGAATCAGTAAGTAAATTTAAATATTTGGGGAGGAATAATAATTTCAGCAAGAAGTTGTGCGTAAGGAATCTGGAGTAGAACAGCCGTGGGCAAAACATCCTTTGTTAAATAAATGACCTGTTAACAGCAAGAGCGATCAACCCTCGTCGTTTGGAAGCCAACATTGATTAATTCCCTTAACTGCTCCTTTGTTTCTATTTCTATCTCGCAAATGATTTGAGTTTTTAATGAACGTTTTATCGATCTTATTGGATGAAATCTCATAGGAAGACAAAACAATAATTTTCAAAAAAGATGTCTTTCAAGCACATTATAGGCGAACTGTCAGAGAGCTCCTGGAAAATTCATTCCCAAACGCGTGGATTGGGAGAGTTGACCCTATACACTGGCCTCCAAGATCTTCAGACCTAACTCCCTGTGATTTTTTTGTATGGGGACGAGCCAAGCAACTCGTTTGTGAGAGAGAAATAAAAACCAAGGAGCAGTTAAGAGAAAGAATACAATGTTGCTTTTGAGATAATATGGGATGAGATGCGACTAGAGAGTACCACTGTAGGAGTCAGAAAAAGGTGTCGCGATTGCATCTGTAGCGGTAGAAGCCGGCTTGAACAGAATTTATAACAAATTATTACAACTTCATGTATGTTTTGTTTTTTGCAGTTCTAACCTTGTAATGTAGAATCTCAAATTTCATTTTGATACCAATTACTTTCCATTATGTGTGACATATCGCTGGAAAAGGGTTGAAGTAGAGAAATTTTTGTAAGCATTCGAAATTCTCGATGCATTTCGTTTTCTTAGTAATGTGATAAAGTGTTTAACTTCTTGACTTTTTTATGGAACCTCACAACTTGTGGACTCATATCATTTTTTCAACTAATTATTTGGGTCAAATATCGAATGCAGAACATCATTGATTAGATTTAGGTTATTTGGTGAAGATACAGTAAAAAATGAGAAAGTTACAAAAGTTTATATGAAAAAATCCGGGATTTAAGAGAAAAAAATAATTAAAAAAAACAAAAACCGTAAGATGTTATATGGGCTACATAATATGACACTTGAGCCTACCTATTCGCCCTACAAATATTTTAAAAAATTATACAGTCTTTTTAGAGAACAGTCAAGGAGACATACATCTATTATTATTTTCCTGATAGTTATCACACAGAAAGAGTTGTACTACCATTAAATTATTAGTCAAATTCTAATAATAGCTTCACGACTCCAGTTATTATTACTGCGGTTTTCGCTTTTTACATTATTCATTGTTGTTGAACTTGCAAATATTTAAATATGTGATATTAAATGTTAAAACCGTAGTCACGTAATTTTGAGAAATAAAGTCGGAGAAAACAAAGACATTAGTTTTAATAGATCATTGTAATTAACTGTTATAAAGTAATTGCTTCTACAGTCGAACTTATGTAAAACTATATTTCAACATTAATCGTTTTATATAACAAATTAATCTTAACATTTCATGATTTGTAGTTTTCAAAATTACTATCATCCTATTATATTTTGACACATTTATTATTTCCAAATGTTGTAAATACTAAAGAACGTAATAAGCTATAAACAAATTCAATTAACAAGCACCATTAGGTGGATTTTAACTAAATGAGAAATGATTTAATGATGCTGAAAGAGCTATTGGATATTAAAAGGATTACACTGATCAACAAAAATTTGCAACTAGGAAGATACTTACTAATTTTGAAACGGCTATCTACCCTCGTTATAGAACCACATTTATTTTGATTGGATCACGTATAGTTTTTATGTTAATTGTAAGTTTTGGTAAATTTAGTGGCGTTTTTATAGAACATTAAAATAAATGTAAGGAAGAAATTCCCATTTTGCTACAACATTTCAACGTTGCGACTATCATTTTTATGCTGACGATACACACTTATATTGTTCGTTCTTTGTTCATAATAAAACATTTTTAAAAAAAATATAACCGACTTCTACCTACAACTAAAAAGCTAAAAATAATTATAACAAAATACAACTCTAGCAAATAAATAACACATTCAATGTTGTAAGGTACCTACCCAGGAAGTAAAAAATGTAAACATTAAAAGGTGCTCATTCTATACAAATTAATTACCTACCAATCTAGTATATTTTTGAAGTCGGTGCCAATCAAATCTAAAATCCTTCATGGCGTACTTATCTACTAATTCATCAAACTTGTTTGTTGCTTGGCACCGACTTCAAACATATACTAGATTGGTAGGTAATTAATTTGTATAGAATGAGCACCTTTTAATGTTTACATTTTTTACTTCCTGGGTAGGTACCTTACAACATTGAATGTGTTATTTATTTGCTAGAGTTGTATTTTGTTATAATTATTTTTAGCTTTTTAGTTGTAGGTAGAAGTCGGTTATATTTTTTTTAAAAATGTTTTATTTTCAACTTTTTAGTTTTTTTTAACTCAGGTAGTTTTCATTCTTTATTTTTTATTTTGTATGTATAACCTTAATAGACAGAACCAGGTAACATCGAAAGCCTTAATATTACACAATGATACTTTATCATTTGAATTGACAGGTAAATCTTTACGAACAAAATGTACTAGTACGCGTTTACTTAATAAGCCCAAAATATATTTATGCCTTATGGACTACGCCATGTAACCTTTTTTCAACTTTTTTGACAACCCTGTATAACTAGATAATTCCACTCTAACCTATGTACCAACCAGCCTCTACATACGACTGCCCACGGACAAGCATAAATTTGTTAGCTGCCTTCTGTAAACTATAGGACGGAGTAGAATCCATCGTATATTCACGGAGTCAAATCCGTCCTATATTTCAACCATAGTATATAACTCCTTGTGGGCTACCCCATAAACTATTTCCTTTTTAATATTTTATGTTATCGCCCTGTGTAACATTAATTCCTCTCCACACTTTATTCAACTTCTTATGGGCTATAAAAGAAAAAAAAATTTAATCACACTGTATAAATATAATTCAACTCCAGCATATATTTCAACCATCCTGTATATGATTTGCTAATGTTCACATCATATAACAGCTTTTTAATAACCCTATATAATTTTAATTTCACTTTTTTTTTTCAACATTTTTATACCACCAAACGTCCAGTCCATCCTATATTCCAACCATCCTGTATATACGGCTGCCTACGGACCACTATCATTCTAGATTCAATCTTCATATAAATGAAACTCCTTCTAAAACTTTACTTTGTGAGTTTGTTTGCTATAACTAAACACCCTGTCTATAAGCCACCAAGTAACAGTTTAAAGTTTGACATGTGTTGTCACTAAATTTTCTATTAGGCCGGGAGAATGTAACAACCAAAAGTACCGTCTTGGCAAAATGGAAAAATTTGCATTTAAATAGGTATTTACCTGGTATACAAACAAAACGAGCTTGGTACTCATTAATTTAAGGAGCCGAAAATACTATGCTTTACTACCTATAAGCTTGAGATGTACATAGAAAATTTTCAAATTCGCAATTAAAACTTCCAGTGCCTAAAATTACCGCACTATTACGTTGGAATGAAAATATTTATGAGGAAATGTCCGTTATGTCATTTCGATGAAATTTTTGATAAGAATTTTGGATTTTTTGGCGATTTTCTGGAAAACTGCAAGTTGCACGTCGCAGAAAAGTATATGAGATCACCTAAGGATCGTCCTTAATAGATTAAACGTTAAAAAACTATACACATCCATAAGGAGTTATCGAAAAATCGACTAAAATATTAGGGATATTGGTCGATTTCCATGCACGCATGTGTTCATTCACAAGTTTTATCACTTTACCAATAGAATTCTTTTCCAACACTTGAAGTTTCACCAATCCGGATATATACTCTATTAAACAAGACCATATTCGTTCAATACGGTGCACCACAGGAGAAGAAATCAGGTAACATACATACAAAAAAAAAAAGCGAAAAAAAAATACGCGACGAATTGATAACCTCCTCCTTTTGGAAGTCGGTTAAAAATAATGAATGGCAGGATAAAAGTAACATAGATTTAGATAGTTTCTACACTGCGAAACTGCAAATATTTTAATCGTGCAGTTTTAATATCCCTATTCAACTGCTTAGTTAGAACAAAATTAGAATATAGTTCTATAATCTGGAATCCTATATATGAATGATACATTTTGGATATAGAAAGGGATCAGAATTTTTATTTTAATATTTAACATTTAAAATTAGCAGAGTTTATCCCCAATGAAGGTGTGAATATAATCTCTTACTACTCGACTTTAATGTGATGTTCTTAAAAAGTCGCAGAGATCAGGCGTCAGTTAACTGAATAACATGATCGACTGTCCAGAGCTCTTGTCTCAGATTGGAAATGTCATTTCTAGGGTTGTATCTAGGCACATGAGATCCTTTGAGTGCAAACGAGCTCGAACTAATATCTTACTTACAGTTCCAATATTTTTAATGAGTAATAATGCTAATAGACTCTCAGAGGTGTGTGAATTACTCAACTACTCAAAGTATGAACTCAAAAACAAAGCACGCTTATGCTTTTAGAGGACATTTCATTGAATATTTCATCTAGGTGCATGAATTCTTTAAGGTATTCATTATCTGTATGTATGTTGTAACCGATTGTTTAATTTTAAGTGTACATGTATGTATTTCCTTTGCAACTGATTGTTTCTTTTTCTTTGGCTATTTTTTTATTTTCTTTTATACATGTCTGTATTCAATGTACGACATCACACGCTATGAGTGCCTTTAGGGGAAAATTCACTAAACCCCAGATATCCTAGATATCAAAAGGGTTTAGTCATGTGGGAGCCCTTGCCAGGTTGTCAGGTCCGTGGTTGGAGTCGTGGCGGCAGTTTCCCATGAATTTCCTGATCGTCCGGGCTGATCCTAACAAGACGGCTTTTTGCATTTGTTTGTAAAGGTGTTCGTCCAGACAGAGGTATTTTAAATTGTTTAATAGATGTTTTGGGACTAATCCTGTCGTTGACATAAGAATTGGTACAGTTCGTGTGTTATTCATGTCCCATTGAGTCTTTATTTGAAATTCCAAATTTCTATATTTGGTTATTTTCTCAGCCTGCTTGATATATATGTTATTGTTGTTAGGAATTGCTATGTCAATTAAAGTTGTTTTCCGAGAGACTTTATCTACCAAAACTATATCTGGTCTATTGTAAGTAACAGTCCGATCGGTCAGTATCGTCCGGCCCAGTACAGCTTGGAGTTGTTATTTTTTAAAACAGATTGGGGTTTGTATTTATAGTATTTTAATCTTACCGACTTTGATAATTCAAGTTTCAGTGCTAGTTCCTGGTGAAGTATTTTTGCCACAGCATTGTGTCGTTCTTTGTATTCAGTTGCAGCGAACGCTTGACAACCTCCTGTGATATGCTGGATAGATTCAGATGTTTGGCAACCATACCTGCATCTGCCGTTGTTAATAGAAGGGTCTTTAACGATGTACTTTAGATAGATCTTAGTTGGAATGACTTGATCTTGGATTGCCAATATAAAGCCTTCCGTGTTAGGAAACATATGACCAGAGATCAACCAGTAGTTCGACGCTGCACTGTCGACATAATCTTGGTTGACGTCATTTATATGTCTTCCATGAAGGGGTTTCTCTTTCCATTTCAGCAGTTTCTGATCTGTGATCTGGTGGTGTAATTGGACATGTTGTTGTGTCAGTCACAGTGGTGTTGAGTCATTAACCTGGCACATGACTCTGAGTAGACCAGAAAATTCTGCGAGTTTCTGGAAATTACTACGCAAAATAAAAAATTGTTGATCTAATAGTTTGCTTAGATCTGTGAATCCTCTTCCTCCTTCATACCGTGGCAAAGTTGTACGTTCGACAGAGCTCTTTGGATGGTGATTTTGAGCTTTTGTTAGTAAAACTCGAACTTTTCGTTGTAATTGTTCAATGTCAGTTTTGCACCAATTAACTATACCGAAAGAGTAACAGAGCACTGAACACGCATATGTGTTAATAGGCTGAAACAGATTTTTACTGTTTAGTTTGGTTTTCAACAGTCCTCTTACCCTTCTATAAAACTCTGCTGTTAGGTCCATTACCCTTCTATAAAACTCTGCTGTTAGGTCCTTAGGTTATATACTTTTTATTTAGTCGTTTTTATATATTTTTTAATTACTCTGTAAATGATTTTTACTGTTGAGTAATAAAGGCTTTATTAGTATTATTATAGCACGTCTTCAGTCATTTTGTTTGGCAATGATACTCAAGTGGCACATGTTAACGAAAATATATGTGTATCAAATTAAATAATACATACAATACAATAAAAAGTTAGAGTTAACATTTGATTCTAAATTAGATGAAAAAACACATCACAATAAAATTACGAGTAGCTTAAATGATATATGGTCAACTACATTCCTTTTGTCAAACGTGCGAAGCTCTAGTTTTATCCCAGTTCAATCACTATTGCAGTGTTTATGGAGCTTGTCTAGACAGTTTTGATCGTAACCGAATACAAAAAGTGCAAATTTGTGTTTAAGTCTTGTCTATGGAGTTCGAAGAAAATGCTACACTTAACCATATTTGATTGTATCTGGGTGGCTAAGTATACATAACAGCTTTAAACTGCACAGTGTAAATTTTTATTATAGAATCTTGAAACGTAAGTCACCTTTATATATTTATAAAAGAATATTGGTACACTACAATATAGAAAAGAAAATTTGAAATGGTCATTCTCCTATAACTTGCCGAGCCTACTTAATTGAAACAGATTCATCGATTGGAAATGGCCATCCATTAGCTGTAGCCACGGCTTCAAATTGCCGTTTATACATGGGCCAAGATGAGCTGTCATCAAATGTGGGTGGTTTGCTAACTGAACCTTTGCTACTCATGGTGTTCTGGTATTTTCCTCGCTGTAAGTCATGTTGCATTTTTTTGATTTCTGTTTCTACCTTGTTTTAGATGGCACTGATTTTATCTTGTACTTCACTTACTTCACTTTGTACCCTGTTTTTTATGGAACTGATTTCAAATTTCACCTGGCTCTGGATGGAATCGATGTCATCTACTTTGATTTCAAGAGTCTCCACATTACCTTTTAGGATCTTTATGTCGTCGTTTATTTATTTTATGTCTAATTCAACTATTTGCATTCTTTCATTAACTGTTTCATTAACTTGTGATACTATTTGCATTAATTGTTTAAATTGTGGTTGTCTTTTTTTTTCTAATATTTTAGAATCGTTTTTTTGTCAGTTCAGTTTTTCTACAAATTTCGAGAACAATCCTTCAATTAAATTATGTTGTTCACTTTTCATCGTGGAAACTAGATTTTGTTGTCTTTCTTTCATGACAGTGACAAGATTTTCTAATTCTATTTTACGTTTTTCATCAAAAGATTTCACTAACCTACCTGTGTTGAATTTCCTCTTGATGTTGTTTCTCTTTTTTGTCACGTTTTTCTAGCATCTGAGTTATTTTTTTATCTATTCCATCCGTAACCTGTTTGAATATATTTTTTTGTAATCTCGTCCATTTTTTCCTTTTCCATACTTCGGGTTTCCCTAAATCAAATTGCAATTTTAACTTGACTTGATCCTTCACTTCTGATCACCAAATTTGTTATAAACTCCGTTTAGTTCAATTAAAATTTAAATACTAATTTTCACTCTCACTTTCTAGAAACTTTTATTTACATCGAATATACACAACAGCTGATTCGAATATCCTCTCGTACAATCCATTATCAATGTTGCCGAGCTATTTCGAGATTAATTTTTTTGTCCTCCCAGCAATCGATGTCGTATTGAAATGAAACCAGGGCCGGCTTAGGTAAATTTCGCAACAATTTAGTGTCGGATCCTGGATCCAGGGCTTGACCCCTCTGAAGATTGGTGTTAGGAAAGCTTAAGCTTTTTAGTTTTTATAGATCCGCCCGTGCATACATATACTTCTGTGGGTATATCATTTTTACAGAAACTGATTGAAGCAGTTATTTTTATAAAAAACTGGAGTCATCAGTTCGAAAATATTCGTTATGACACAGAACATATGAAAATGTACTCGATATTTCAAGAACGTCGTAGCATATTCAATTACGGGTTGTAACCCAAAAGACTTAGTAAATGTCAAATTTAGATTACACCTTAAAAGTTATTTGGCTGGTATTGCGAATTTTCATTAGTTGAAAGATTAGTTTAATTTGAACCAATAATACAAAACGTTATGGAAGTTGTTTCTAGGGTCTTTCGAAGGTAAGCAAAATATGTACTTATTGCTCAACAGAAAATTTTAAGAAATATTTTTTATGTGACAAATAGAGAAAACTATTTTCAGCAACAATGTTTTAACCTTATCATTAATTTATACTTTTGAAATGTGTCCACATATCTTTCATGTTTCTTTCAATAAATATCAAATATCGTTTAACTCTCCAGATTCGATGGGACTAAGGCTAAGTCGAGACTGGTGGGATTTCACGCCGCGTTTCGGCAGAAAAAAAAAACGCAAACACTATTTCAAATCGGCGAGGCCAGACGCGGCGTGAATTTCCACCCAACGGTTCAGTGTCGGGCGCATCTTCAAGGTCAACCACCGAACTATAGGATCGGTTCCATTTTTCTGCGTTATTTCACGCTGTTGAGTGGCCAGACTGGTAGAAAAGAAAGCGGTATTTATTTCGTCATGGGGCTCCACCAAACACGCGACTGCAACCGTCGTGTGTGGGCAGGGTAGAGCTGGATTTCAAGCGCGTATAAAACTGCTGGTGTGGCATACTATGTGAGAACTCGAAAAAAAAACGTAGAAAACGCAGCGTGAAATCCCGCCAGTCTGACCTTAGCCTAAGATTATACGATTGATTACTACCACTGAAATGGCTTGATACTGTACGATGTTTCAAATAAATGTATATTATGTGACCCAGATAAAAGCAGCTGCATGGGGATTGCCAAAACGCAAGAAATACAGGGTGGCACAAATGAGAAAAAAGGTGGGCTATACCAAGCCCAATCGGGTGTTGTATAGAAAATAAAAATATCTACAGGAGTTTTATGTGTTCTATTATAAAGCATACATGAACCGAGAGGAGATGCAGAAAAACATAACTCTGATAAATAATATAATAACGAATTTGAATATAGACACGTTTGTCCTACCGAAAGAAATGGTTAAATTGATACCTAAAATACATTTAATATCTGAATATGAATGAAGAGCAATAGGAGTTCAACAAAGTAGAGGTAGGGTGCATTATATGACACATTCACCAGAAACATATATTTTACTTTTTAAAAGACCAATTACCTCACCACCACCCAAAGGGAACGAATTAGGTATTCTAAAAACATCAGTGATGTAGTATTTGATCTGAGATTAAATACAAGTAATATGAAAGATTAGTAGATATTCCCAAACAGCAAATTTAAATTTTTTAATTGAAAAATTTATTTTACTTTGTCAAGTTATAAATCTAAATATCTGTTTAGATTTTATTAAGTTGCAGAATCCAATGGTTCCCATTTAGGTTTTATTTTATAATTCTTTGGCGGGTTCTTTGTTTTAAAAACCACTGATGTTTTTGCACCATGTTTAAAGAAGGCTGTAATGTTTTCTGGCTCTATGAACTAATATATTTTGTAAGGTAGTATCTAGATTAAGGAAGGTTAAAGAGAAAGATCCAATTTACTTTAATTATTAAATTAAATATGCATTTATACGAAACAGCTTACTTAAACATGGATAAAGAGGGAAACAGTGTAAGCATTTTGTTTTAAGAAAGAAGATTTTGCAAAATGACGGTCAAATCTGGACAATAATATTGTGGAAAGCATCAAAAAGTTTCAGATTCCAAATCTGGTGAAGATAGTCAACTTTCTTTGAGGATAGTTTGTCCCCTAGATAGAAAACACACTTGGTATGCATACAATTAAAAAATAATTTGGTCAAGTGCGAGTTGGACTCGCATACTTAAGGTTCCGTACCACCTTCAAGATTCTAATATTCCAGTTTCAGACAAGCAGGGAATGAGTACATTTTCTTATACTTACCCTTATATCTTTTAAAGGAAGCGTTTTAAATTTATAAAAAATATACACTTTGATTTTCCAAAAATAGACTTTTTATTTTATCTGCTTTAGGATTCGCTGAGGGGCTATACCTCCATTGTTTTTTCAAAATTTTCCAGCTTATGGTTTCGGAGATAGGGGGGGATGGGTAATTTTTTTATATTTTTGTTAATATCTTTTAATTAATTTATTTTAAAAATATGAAAAAAATATATTTGTTTTCGTCATAATGAGCCCTTTCATTTGATATATAACATGATGGGTTAGAAACAATTTTAATTTTTTTTTTTTTAATTCTATAATTTCCCCCCCCCAAATAAATATTAGGGGTTTTTCCGTAATTTTCCAGTAAAGTTCAGGTGAGGGGCTATATCTCCTTTTTTTTCAAAATTTTCCAGCTTATGGTTTCGGAGATAAAGGGGGGGAATGGGTAAAATTTTTTATATTTTTGTTAATATCTTTTAATTAATTTATTTTAAAAATATGAAAAAAATATATTTGTTTTCGTCATAATGAGCCCTTTCATTTGATATATAAATATATAACATGATGGGTTAGAAACAATTTTAATTTTAATTTTCCATTTAATTCTATAATTTGCCCCCTCAATATAAATATTAGGTGTTTCTCCTTAATTTGCCAGTAAAGTTCAGGTGAAGGGCTATACCTCCATTTTTTTCAAAATTTTCCAGCTTATGGTTTCGGAGATAAGGGGGGGGAATGGGTAATTTTTTTTATATTTTTGTTAATATCTTTTAATTTATTTATTTTAAAATTTTGGAAAAAATATATTTGTTTTCGTCGTAATGAGCCCTCTCATTTGATATATAACATGATGGGTTAGAAACAATTTTAATTTTATATTTTCCGTTTAATTCTGTAATTGCCCCCCAAAATTAAAAGTAGAAGTTTCTCCTTATTTTTCCAGTAAACTTCAGGTCAGAACCTATAAATCTATTTTTTTTCAAAACTTTACGTTTTATAGTTTCGGAGATAGGGGGGGGGAATGGGTAAATTTTGGAATATTTTCGTTAATATATTTTTAAATATATTTTTTTTAATTTAAAAAAATATATATTTGTGTTCCTCAGAATGAGACCTTTCATTTCATATATTACATGATGCGTTTGAAAATTTTTTTATTTTTAAATTTTTATTTAAATCTATAATTTGCCCCCCAAAATTAATATTAATGGTTTCTCCTTAATTTTCCTGTAAAGTTCGGGCAACGCTCTATATCTTTATTTTTTTTTCAAAATTTTAGGCTCAGTAGTTTCGGAGATCAGGGGGGGGAACGGTCGATTTTTTATATTTTTGTTAATATCTTTTAATTTATTTATTTTAAAATTTTGAAAAAAATATATTTGTTTTCGTCGTAATGAGCCCTCTCATTTGATATATAACATGATGGGTTAGAAACAATTTTAATTTTATATTTTCCGTTTAATTCTGTAATTGGCCCCCCAAAATTAAAAGTAGAGGTTTCTTCTTGTTTTTCCAGTAAACTTCAGGTCAGAACCTATAAATCTATATTTTTTCAAAACTTTACGTTTTATAGTTTCGGAGATAAGGGGGGGAATGGGTAAATTTTGGTATATTTTCGTTAATATCTTTTTAAATAATTTTTTTTTAAAATATGAAAAAAATATATTTGTGTTCCTCAGAATCAGACCTTTTATTTGATATATTACATGATGCGTTTGAATTTTTTTTTATTTTTAAATTTTTATTTAATTCTATAATTTGCCCCCCAAAATGAATATTAATTATTTCTCCTTAATTTTCCTGTAAAGTTTGAGCAACCCTCTATATTTCCTATTTTTTTAAAAATTTTAGGCTTAGTAGTTTCGGAGATCGGGGGGGGCGGTCGATTTTTTTAGTTTTCCCCCAAAAAGTACCCCTAAAATCAAATTTTTTTCTTTTACGATATGTACTCCTGATCGGGTCACCAAACTATACATTAATACCAAATTTCAACCTCTTCCGCCCAGTAGTTTAGGAGAAAATGGCTGTGATGTGACAGAGGCAGAAATCCTGAGTGATATTATAAGGGTATCCGTATATTGTATATACGGAACACTAAAAACACCTTAAAAGATGTAATCCAAGATTAGAGCCAATGGAACCCTATATTTCAAAAGATTTTAATTATACAGACCAACCAAACAAGTGATGATTACTTCCAAGTGAAATTGAAACAAAACAAATAAAAGAAACTATTGTTAAAGTTAATAAAGTGTTTAATGGTATAATTGAGGGGAAAACAACTGAAAAATGTTTGGGATTGGACTGAATTGATCTTGAAACGTCAAAAACGAGTATGGAGAACAAAGAAACATCTAAGGCAAGCGTTCTCAATATTAGGAATTTAGTAATTGTTGAAAGGTCTACCCCAAAACACAAAAAAGATAACAACATTTCTAGAAACTCTGACAAAATTAAAAGAACATGGACCGACATGTCTGACCTTATGTTGGATACTTTAGACATGGTGAAAGATACTACTCACATTGTAGGAGTTACAAAACATCTTTGTGGTGCAGCAACAGATTTAGCCTTAAGGTGTTTGACCAATACTCCAGAATCAAGTGCGAAAATTAAGGGTGGTGTATTTATATTCTGCTGTCATCACCGATGCAGATGGGTTTCTTACACTGGAAAAGATTTTTTCCAAGAAAATGGTTTAAATGTAGATGATTTTGTGATTATGTGTAGCATGGCTAGAAATATGAACAAAAAAAAAACAAAAATTGTGGTTTCCGAAATATTGTAATATATTCGCCATCTGGTAAACAAATTTGATAAATTTGGTAATTTTTTGTTAGCGACCAAGGCCAATCGGTTGACTTTCACTATTTTCTTCTAAGCCTTCTAGATTTTTTGCAACCATAGCCAACTTTATCATTTCTTACGGCCGTATTATTTGATTATAGCACATAAAAAGAATAAAGTTTATTGTATTACTTATAATAAGACTTGAGGCAGCCGTTTTTCGAGTCATTGAAGAAATACCTAGACAAATGGTTATTTGTATTAATAATAATGGTGGAATCATCGAATATTAAATTGAATTTGATTTAATTCAAGGCGTTGTCATCGTTTTTAAGTTTTTTTTTGTTTTCAGTTAAATCACAAATATGTAATTTTTTAGTTGTTTATTTTAGGTACTATCATAAATAAAATAGTACGTTCATTTGTTTATTTTTTTAATTTACATTTTCTGTCAACCACACTGTTATACATGGTTGAAAAGCTCTTTTTATGTGCTATTCAATGACTTATAAATCCAATGTGGCGGCGATAAGAATTAACAAAAAATTGGCTATGGTTGCAAAAATCCTAAAGGCCTAGAAAACATTCATTAACGTCAGTCGATGGGCCGTAGTCACTAATACAAAACTGCTCAATTTTATCAAATTTGTTTTCAAGATGGCGAATATATTGCAATTTTTCGAAAACCAATTATTTTTGTTTTTTCTCGATATTTTGAAAATCCCAATATATTTTTTTAATTTTGATACTGCACATGCTTGGGCTTGGAGCAGCTCAACTTTGTTCTCATTTAAGCCACCCTGTATCTCTTGCCGTTTGGGAAATCCCCTTGCAGTAGCTTATATCTGGGACACATAGTATACCATATAAAGCAATTTTATCAAAACGTAGTTTTTAAATATAATTTAGTATTAACTAATTTAATAAAAATAAACATATGAATATGACCAATAAAAAATGTAATTACGAGGAATAAAAAACACAACGAACTAGATGGCGAATGTAGGAATGACTTTTAACGCCCTGTAATCATCACTAAGAAAAACATTTGTAAATATTTCTATATCCTATTCAATTAAATGTGGCATTTGAAATGCGTTAAAGAGTGAAAGCAATGGTGCCGAAATGATTGTTTAAAGTTATAACTTTATAAACATGACGAATACTGTTTTCATATCCGTCTGTTCAAGATAGTTATTTATATTGAAGACAATTAACATTAACATAATTTGCAATAAACTGATTATCTACTAGGTAAATAAGAAATTTTACATTTGATGAAGTTGAAAGTGCCAATTCAGATTTCAAAGAAAGTTACTTACCAAAACGGCTAACAGCTTCATGTTGCTTACAACTACTTCACAGGTACTAAAATTATAAACTGAAGGGTCTCAACTGAAGGTGGAATTTCCTAAATTTCTCCCTTATATATTAAAAATGCGTTTGCTAATGTCAGTACAATTACTACCTGCAGCGCCATCCGTAATTGACATTTTTCTTGAATGAGTAAAACCATAAAGGGATTAAACGTAATACCTAAGATTCCAGTATTCCTTAAATAACAACTTGTCTTTAGAAAAAACATCATTGAAAAATAAATTTTTTATACAATATGAATTCCCTTACATTTTGCTTAACATTGCAAGTTATGAAATTATTTTCAAATTAAGAAAATTAAAAACTACAATACTGACAAAATATATTTAAAGGTGGATGTGAATATGAACGATGGTTCATTTTTTTCATAACTATCTTGAAGATTGTTCTATTTTCATTATCAACAAATATATTAGACAACTTCAGAGTTTGGTTTACTCGATGAAGATGACGTTTTTATACATTTGTGTCATAACAAAGGTTCTACAGCATTTCCATTAAACAGAGTTTGTTAAATATAATCCTACAGATTACATAAAACGTATTCCTTCGTTATCGATAAATTATATAAAATTAGCTGATATGATCATTATGATGGTGTGTCACAAAAAAAAGAGCGGCAGTCATTTGAACGATGAAAGCGAAGCTTCTTACGAATTATACTTCCCGTCTCTTGTTATCTCCACTTCCGTTTCCTTGTGTTCTCATTAGTAATGACTCAAGTATTAATCCTAATGTGTAATTTAATTCTTATTTTAAATTCCTATAAGTACCAAATAAAATTTGTTGAATTATTAACTTGCAAGTTGAAGCGCATATCCGATGAACTGTAAACGCGCAAACAATTTAACAAAAGGTGTATGAAATTAATAGCGTTCTTTCTGACTTTTGACATATGTCAACTGCGTAATGCAATATATCGCAGAGAATTGGAGTTTTTGTTAGAAAAGCAAATTTTGTGCAGGTTTTCTATATTAATTGGATGTTATATTAATTTATTTTCCTATATATTATTGAAATTCTATAAAATAAGAACTCATAATGTATTTTACCTGGTCTCTGTTTGTTATAGAGTGAACTGGATTGTCTGGGTATTTCAAGATCAAGGTAGTGTGTGGTGTCGGTGTCGAAACAAATGAAATTTAAAGTTATCCAATTCATTCCCTTGCTCATCTATTTTCATATGTGTAAATGTGCTTTCGTTTCAATTATATATCAACTGGCAAAAGCAAAAACTGAGAATAATCCCACCAGCGTAATATCTATATAGAGCGAAGAGTAAGAAAACGGTGTATTCTGTCCCAGTCTCTATTTAATATTTATTCCGATCAATTATTTAATAAATACTCGTAAATGAATTAAAATTATTTATTTCCTACTGGTCTTTCGTGAATTCTGCTTTATATTTAATTATTGGACAATTCTATAGCATTTTGATCTTTTCTTCTCTTCGTAGCTTATATAATACATAAAATTAAATTTCATGAGATGTACAAATAGTTAACACAGAGAAATTTTCATCATTACTATTGTTGCAAATTTTTGGTAATTTATTTCAAGGTCTATCATTACATATTTCGTACCAATCGCATTAAATGTTAATTATTGCTGAAATTTAAATAAGCCATTAATCATCCGTAGCCAAAACTTTAAAGTCTCATCGTTTTATTTGATGGTGAATGTAGGTGACCTAACGACTGTATAATGTATAATAATATTGTACAAAATTGAAAGCCACTATGGCAAAATTTAATGAATACATGTAGGTTTATTGCATAAAATTAATATTTCCTACTTGTTGTCTCGTAATCACAGATAGCTCTCAAAAAATAAACTTTCTCAAAGAAAACTATAAAGAAGTTTTATAGTCAACGTCGTAGTTAAGATCATAAACATCCATGATAAAATATGAACTTTGCTATCTAAAAATTAAGAAACTTACGTCAAGAAAAACAATTTAACAACTTTATAGTGCAACTTTTATATTTATTATTTAGAAGTAAATTCAGGAAAAAGTAAGAAAATGTTCAAAATATACCTTTGGTTTTTATGGAGAATAGGACAGCGATATTGCTTACCGATTTAGAGCTAGCTACCAAAAACTCTCGAATATCTAGCTAGATTGGAAAGATGATTTACTTAGATTTTTTGGTAACAACACAACACTTAAAGAAAAGTCGGTAAATTTCAAAGTTTCCAAATATTTCAGGCGATTCGTTACACCCCGTTATCAATGGAAATTAAGAAATTATAAGAATATGATGTTTAATTCTATGGACTTCGTTTTCTAGTATTTGATAATAATAAAATTCTATGAGGGCTGCCTTTTATATTTCGGGATTGGACAACCCTAGTGTTGCAATCTGACAACTGACAGCTCTATCGTAAAGTTTGACATTTTTGAGGTTATACGTACTCAGAACGCTTTGACATACGAGCACTATGTGTTGTTTACAGTAACTTAAAGGATTCATCTCTGCCAAAAAATGGAATTAAATCGTAAACATTTTCATGCGATTATTTTTTAAAACTTTCGACGTGGATTAAAGTCAGCAAGAGTGCATGGATGAACTTAATTTAATTTTGGCGATGAAACTCCATCAAGGACCACTGTTTATCGATGGTATGGCGAATTCAATCGAGATCGTGGTTCACTCCAAGACGAATTTCGTGAACGTCGTCCAAAAACAGTTGTTATTCCGGAAAACATTGATGCTGTGCGCGAACTGATATTGCAAGATGGTCATGTGACCTATCGTGAGATTGAGTCAACCTTATACATTAGTGGGACCAGCATACATTCAATATTGCATAAACATTTGTAATGTCAAAAAAAATTGTTCGCGTTGGATCTCACACAATTTGTCAATAGTTCAAAAAAGGCTCGTGTCAATTGGTCGAAAGAAAAGCTCAAAAAATACGATCGCGGTGCTTCAAAACACGTTTATAACATAGTTATAGGTGATGAATCGTGGATTTACGCGTATGAGCCCGAAAGTAAACAGCAGTCGACTGTATGGGTGTTTCAAGATGAGCCGAATCCAACAAAAGTTGTTGCGCACGAAGCACTTCCAAGCAAATGATCGCCTGTCTTTTCGGAAAAACTGGACATGTCGCAACCGTACCACTAGAACAACACAGAACAGTCATTTCTGAGTGGTATACAACCATTTGTTTGCCAGTTATCTTCCAAGAAATGAGGAAAACCAACCGCCGAAGACGGATCACTCTTCACCACGACAATGCGAGTTCTCACACATCGGTTCAAACAACTGCATTTTTGACCACTCAAAACATCGATTTGATGAGTCATCCGCGGTATAGTCCTGACTTGTCACCAAATGACTTCTTTTTATTCCCGTACGTAAAAAACAAACTGAGAGGTCAACGTTTTTCGACACCTGAAGAAGCGGTTGCTGCGTTCAGAATGCATGTTTTGGAGATACCTCAATCAGAGTGGAAAAAGTTCTTCGACAATTGGTTCAAACGCATGCAAAAGTGTATAAATCTTAATGGGAATATTTTGAAAAACAATAAAGCGATTTTCGATGATTAATATTTGTTTTTGTTCTCTAATCCCGAAATATAAAAGGCAGCCCTCGTATACATCCTGGGGGTTCATCCGCTCTCCGAAAGTTTGAAATTTTCAAGATTCAATTTTAATCAAGTAACCATCTATTTCAGACAAATAAATTTTATAATTATACATTTTTATATATCCTGGAAATACATAATCATAAATACAAATTTTGTAGTCCTAGTCAATAATCTAAATAATCTGGCTACGGCTTTGGATCCTGTATCTAATAGTTGCGAAGCTTGCTTTCTGCAATAAACGTAAGCGAATTTTTAGAGCAAACTAGAAAATTAAAACAATAGTTCATTATTTACCTAGATTATGACAATTAATTAAGTGCATTAACAATTTTTTAAGAACACCTTACGTATGTTTCTTACGTAAGGTGTTCTTAGAGTTTTATAATAGAGGCGTAAACAGTGATATATAAACATGATCCACAACATAATTTAGCAGTTTTATATTTGTCTCTTAGATATTGGTTAATTTGCCACTTATGTTGTCAATGAATTAATTCGAGTTCACCTATTTATAATTTTTTTTGTCACTGTGTGTCATCTTTATTAAGGGTTTGCCTTAGGGACAACCTGTAAGATGACCTATTGTATAAATAAATATATAAATAATAAATAAATAAATATCAAAAATGGTATGAAATGGTGGCGGTCTGAGAAGGGGGTCATGAACCCACAGATCGTATTATACACTGATTAATTTCTTAATTACGAAAACTATATCAAAATAGAAAAGTAATTTCAGGATGTCTTTGATTATTTTGTCTGTAATAAAATAATCAAAAATAAGTATTCAAAATAATTTTGAAAAACGTGCGCAATCTCCTCGATTTTGATCTTTGAATGTTTGAATATCTGTCTTTTTTGTGATGTTTTTTTTCTCTTTCAGGGCCTAATATAACTTGTGCCAGCAAAAGTACATGGACATCTGCACCTGGATATGTTTTAACAGATTCGACTTCCGCCTAGAAATCTCACTGTAGAGGCTTTTCGTTCGAAGATCTTCTATGTGTCCTAAGAGTACTGAGTTGGGTGCTGCTCTAAACGGTAGGAATATAAATAAACCTTCCGGTCTAGATCCGTTGTGTTCGGCGCCAATAGGGTCACTTATGGTACGATGCAGTTCTTCACTCCGCAGTACAGTACTGACTAGAGAGAGGCCAAGGCACCTTCAAAGTGCTATAATCGCTTCTTCACGTCCCGGGAACTCTTGAGGAGCAGTCAACCCCAGGAAAGGTACTATCTCTCCAACCTCTCGTAGCCCCTATATAAAATACACATATTTATACACAGGAAGACTGGTTGATACTATTACAATTGCGAGGAAGACCTTCGGTAAGAGACAACTAGTAATCCGAGCAATTTTAAGTAATTGCCCCTACTAGACTTTGTACTGTGTTTATGCACAATACTTCAAAATTCCGAATATTTTCAAACGTTTTGGTGTCTAGGTTAAACCCCGTTGTCAATTGCAATAAAGAAACTATAAAAATAATCACAATTGTAAAATTTAAAATTTAGATGTTTGACAATATTAGGTGTCGAATGACGTAACTAGAGAATTTAATTTGATAATACACCGGGTAGCACAGAAAATTGTAAAGCTGATAATAATAAAGATAACTAGCTTTTGGTCTGGGGAGAGGCAAATTTGGAAAAAAATTGTCCTAGAGGGGGGCAAATCGAAAAAAAATGGCCTAGAAAGAGGGACAATTCAGAAAATTTGTTGTTCCGGGGGGGGGGGGAAGACAGCAAATTTATGAGAAGGTTTAATGGTTCACAGCAGGTTTTTCCGGTCCAGGGGAGGACAGCTGCCTCCCTCTACCCCCTTGGTACGCCCATGAAGATAACCCCTTCAAATTCTTCCAATTGAAACTTTTGTCTTTAAAATTTTAGTGACGCTCCTAGGTGCGAAAATTATTTACCAAAAATGCAAAGAAAGAATTCTGTTGATTCAGTGAACCACCAAAAATCCTAAAGGAAAACCTAGGAAAAATCTTCAATATCCCTATATTGGTGTGCTCCCAAAGATTATCATTAGTAATTTCTTCCTTAATTTTCGGCAACCAGGGACGACTGAATTTTAGAGAGGGAGTAGCGATGCAATCGTATTCATTTAACAAAATTAAAGCAGACTCTTTTAGTCCTGGTATTGTGTTCTTCTCTGTGCATTATAGTTGAATTTTTAAATTTTTTTTTATCACCAAGGTCTCAGGCATGTTCACTAATTTTGAACTTTTCAAACTATCGTTTTTTAATGTGATTCTTATGTTAATTTATTCGAACATATAGAGGTGTAGAGGTTTTTCTAATATATAAATTATTACATTCACAAGAAATTTTATAAATGCGATTTTTTGTATTTTGAGTTGTGTTTTGATATAATTGATTTTAGTGTATTTCTGTGTTAAATTTATTTCTTTTAATATTTGAGGTTGTACTATTAAATCAGTTTAAAACAAGAAATACACTAAAATCAATGATATTAAAAATAAAACCTAAAAATACAACTCAAAATATAAGAAATCGCCTTCTATGAAATTCCTTGTGAATGTAATAAATTCTATATTAGAGCCTCCAACCTTATAATAATTGACACAAAATTTTTATTATAAAACGACAATTGGAAAAGTCCAAAATTTGCGAACATCCTTGGGACCTTGGTCATAAAATACAATTTCAAAATTTAATTATTTTACACACGGAAGAACACGAAACGAAGCCTAAGAGTCTTCTTTAATTCTATTATACTAATTCCGTCGTTTTTGGTTGCCGATAATAAAGAAAGAAATTACTACTGGTCTTGTCTTTGTGAATAACGCTAGGTTGTCCCTTATGACTTTACTGGGATAACTGAACAACAGAAGTCTTTGATAGCATTTTTGACGAATGCATTATCTTGTAAGTCGCACCTAGGAGCGCCACATAAAATTCTGAAGAAAACTCTTTCAAATTCTTCCAATTTTGAAGGAACTTATCAAATTAAATTCGCTTAGTTATGTCATACGTATCATAATATTGTCAAACATTTTCACGTTACATATTATAATTGTGTTTTTTTCATATATTTTTTTAATACAATTGAAAATGTTGTCTGAATTGGAGCAACAAAAACTATTGGAAACATACAGCATTTTCAAGAACTGTAGTGTTATTCCGAATAAGTGCACATACTTTATCGCCGACAACCAGGAGTTTCAGTATGTCGGAATTCATTTCGCGATAAAATATTAAATTTAGTTATACATAGTACATACATAAATAATTATTTCAGAATTCAATCAGTTGAGGGGAGCGCAACTGATGAAGGTTCTCGACTAGAAACAATATATTGTCTTGCGTTCAGTGGATTGAAAAATATCGAAAAGTGAGTAAGTACACATACATTAAAATAGATGGCACAATATCATTATGGAAACAATTCAACTATGATCTGTTACAAATCTTAAATACTTTTCTGTTACAGTAAAGAAGTGAGCAGAGAAAACTCCAATGAGTCAAAATAATCAAGGACCTCCTCAACAATTATTTCGAAATAACTTATAGAAAACAAGATGACAAAAATTGAGCAGTGCGTTTGGTTTTGGCCCTCCGAAAATATTCCCTAATATGAATAATTTATATTTGAAAAAGAACCGACTTCAACTGGCCTAAAATAATAACCGTTTAGAAACAGTGTGCAATTAATCACTATTTTCTGACATTTATATTATTTATATTTTTTTATTATCTGATTTAATTACAATTCTATTGACTATTTTAGCGTATTCTTATATCGCTCTCTCTCTCTCTCTCTAAATTGTATTTTTTTTGTATATTTTCAACATATTTTTGAACTTTTTTATTCGTTTTATTATTTGGACCACTTTCTATAAGTGTAACTCTAATTCACTTTAGTATAGTAAGCACCCTGCATATGTTTGTGCATATTGGTCAGTCAATATAACTCCACACCTCCCTTTATAAATATTAATACTCTCCACCCTATTCACTTTCTATTTTTCTATTGTTTAAATCACATTGTAACCCTATAATTTTACTTCGCCCCATATGTCAAGTATAAGCAATGTTTCACACCATATAACGCTTATGTTAATCATGCTGTATATACAACTAGTTCTAACTTTTTTTGAACCTTCCGCCCTATAATAAAATTGTTAAATAAGCATATGCAACTGCTTATGTACGACCCAATATCATATTTACTTGTAAGATTTTTTGATACCAACATGTATAACTGTGATTTTACTTCGCCCTATATTTCTACTGCGCACATTGCTTGCTGCTTGAATTTCCAAGCGCGCACACACCCACCTACCAGCGTATACAGTATAAAAAAGATCGCTCACACAACAATTTTTCTTTTGGATACATTTCATTGGACTTTGAGCCCCGCAAAATGACAATAACCGTTATTAACACCCTGTACGATATACTTTCATGGCATATCTTGACATTTAAGCTAGATATTTATGATGAAAATTTGATATTTACATTGGTTTTTACCATTTTTGCACATATTTTTTCGATTTTCAGAAATAAGGTAAATTTTACGTTATAGAAAATTATACGGAATCAAGCTAGAATACAATTTAAAATATTCAAATTGATTGAATCGTTTTATTGAAATTTCACTGAGGTTTTTCCTGATTTTCTGGAAAACCGTAAATCTGACGTTATAGAAAATTATATGGTACCTTTCTGTAACATTCCTTAATGTAATGCCGTTTCACTGTTAAAAATGGGAAATTCATGGAAGAAATTAAGATAATCAAAAAGTAAATTTTCACTAGCTTGATATCGAGGAGTCTGATCAAATTTTCGCTTGCTGAACGGCTAGTGTTAACGGTGTAAAAATAATTCCTGTACTAGCTTAATATAAAACGGTGTGTTCAGAAATTATGGGATTAATAAAAGAGCTGAATAACTGTCTGTTCATTTCAAAATATCCAACGTTTTAGACCCCCTTCTTAATGGTTATTATGAACGAAAACAAAAAATGCATTTATTTGTTTTTGAGAGGGGGTCAGATATATACTCTGAAATGTTTGGAATATACATGCTTTTGCTCAAATGTGGTGTTATTCTCCAAACAATCCATAAATACGAGGTAGATATGCCACAATTATCACCTAGAAGACTCTGACAAAAATATGTAAATACTGCAATTTATACGTAAAAAGTAATAGAAGAATAAAAACAATGTTATTTTATTACGTAAAGAGTTTTTTAAACAATACAGAGGAAGTCGATGAAGACAACCGATATTCACAGTAGGAAACCCCAAAGAGCCGTTCGTTTAGAACTGCCCCCTTGCGAGCAATCGCCCTCTACACCCCGCCTATTAACACCATTTTAAATTTGATTTAATTTTTTTGGCAATAACACCACAATAGAAATAAAACTTTGAAACGTTTGGTATTCCTGCAATATACGTCGTTTTATTTCTATTGTGGTGTTATTGCCCAAAAAACATAAAAGTAATTTAATCTGGTAGTTACTCCAAATACACCTTTTAAGCTGTTCTAAACAAGTATATGCAACTTACAACGATTAAGGTATATAATTTTTTTCGATTAAATCATTTGCTTGCGCTTCGTTCGCGCTTAATTTAGATATTTTATGTCCTATCTGTAAAACAATCGAAAATAATTCGAATTCATTTGCCGACGAACGAGATATTTCAAATCTGATGAAATACATTTAGTTGAAACTCACAACAGCTTAGAGGGCATAAAATTTGATGTGAATGTTATAATAAAAAGTATTGTTTTACAAATACATGAAATATGAGGGAACTCCCACACGTTCTAAGAAAGTCGCCAAATTTAGAGGAAATAATACAAAATGGAAACAATTGTTTTCACAACAAATGGGATATAAGTAAACATTCATCATGTTACAAAATAGAAAGTAAAATGCTAATTTACTTATTTCTCATATTATTTAACAATTTCAATTATCTAACTAAAATACTTTCAGACGCAGAAGCTTCATACAATTGGAAAAGGCGCCATAAATTTCTATGGTCTGCCTGTATTTACACTAATAACACATCATGTCTGTTCGCATTGAAATACAATACTTACATTTTGCATAATATTTACCAGTGGAGGCATAAATATGGAACCGTGGAATTTCGAATTGAAGAATAAATTTGGGTGTTGATTTATAATGTATTTTTATCTCATTTAAAATCAGTTAGATAATTAGGCTCATTAATTATAAATAACTGGAGATGTATACACATTTTTTAACATCATTATCATTTGTTTAAACGTGTTAAAATATACATCTTTCACGCCAATATGCAACTAGCGAAACTAATTAATTGAAGTTACATTTGCGAAATAACGAGAATAGATACAACTTACACTTCTTGTAGAAAAACCAATCAACTCTGATTATAAAGGTTACAGCCGATTCCAAAAGTATAAAACTTTTTTCGAATATCCGATAATATCTATACGTGTGTACATATATATATATATATATATATATATATATATATATATATATATATACTTTTTGTAATGTACTTACATAAATATTTACGCTCGAATGGTATCTCGGCATCTAAAAATACTTTAATAATTTATATTAAAAAATAATTTGGTCAAGTGCGAGTTGGACTCGCATACTTAGGGTTCCGTACCACCTTCAATATTCGAATATTCCAGTTTCAGGCAAGCAGGGAATGAGTGCATTTTCTTATATTCGCCCTAATATCTTTTAATGGAAGCGTTTTGAATTTATAAAAAATATTCACTTTGATTTTACACACATAAACTTTTTATTTTATCTGCTTCAGGATTCGCTTGATTTTTATAAGAATACATAAGTATTTAATTTCCTAATTTGGCTCTCAAAATTAACATTACGGTTTTATTTTACTAATAAACTTTCAGGGAAGCCCTTTATAATCTACTGTCTCAATTTTGAGGCTTTGTAGATTGGAAGATATAGGGCAAAATAGGTAAAGTTTTAAATTATAAATTATTAAATATATTATTCAAATTATTTAAAAATACAAATCAAATATATATTTCAAAATTTAAATAGTGTAGTTTCTAAAGTGTGAATTAAGTCAATGTTTAATTTGTTAATATCTTTTAAACAAATGATTTAAAAAAATGATATATTTGTATTCACATAATGAGCCTTTTGAAAATTGAAATTTTATTTTCCAGTTAATTGTATAATTTGTCCCTAAAATTACTATGGGGGTTTTCTAATAATTTTTCTTATAAATTTCAACTGAGCACCAGTACTCCTAATTATTTTCAAAATTTTAGGTAGTATGGTTTCGGAAATAAAGCGAGAAATGAGAATTTTTTATATCTTTATGTAAATATTTTGTAAACAATTAATTTTAAAAACATGAAAAATATATATTTGTATTCTTCATAATAAACCCTTTCATTTGATGTATTGCATGATGGGTTAAAAAATATTTTTTTATTTTCCGTTTAATTCTATAATTTGACCCCAATATTAATATTAGGGATTTCTTCGTATTTTTATGTAAACAAAAAATTTAGGTCTTATAGCTTGGGAAATAAAGGGGGAATGGGTAATTTTTTAATATTTTTCTTAAATATATTTTAAAATATTTATTAAAAAAAATAAAAAAATACATTAGTATTCGTGATAATGAGCCCTTTGATTTGATATATTACTTGAATTAATAGTAGAGGTTTCTCCTTATGTTTTCAGTAAACTTCCGGTCAGACCCTATACCTCCAATTTTTTTCAAAACTTTACGTTTTATAGTTTCCGAGATAGGGGAGGGGGGGAATGGGTAAATTTTGGTATATTTTCGTTAATATCTTTTTAATTATTTTTTTAAATATGATACATTTGAAAAAATTTTTATTTTTAAATTTTTATTTAATTCTATAATTTGCCCCCAAAATTAATATTAATGGGTTCTCTTTATTTTTCCTGCCAAGTTTGCACAATGATCTATATTTTCTATTTATTTCAAAATTTTAGGCTCAGTAGTTTCGATGATCAGTGGGGGAGCAGTCGTTTTTTTAGTTTTTCCCCCCAGAAGTACTCCTAAAATCAAAATTTCTTCATTTACGATACGTACTCCTGATCGGGTCACCAAACTATACATTGGTACCAAATTTCAACCTCTTCCGTTCAGTAGTTTAGGAGAAAATTGCTGTGATGTGACAGAGGCAGAAATCCTGAGTGATATTATGAGGGTATCCGTATATTGTATATACGGAACCCTAAAAACCGCCTTCAGCTGAACCTAAACCGTTTAGAAACCGGGTGCAATCACTATCTTCAGACATTCTTCTTTTTTATCTGATTTTAGGCACAATTCTTATCTTTCTCTCTTTCTCCGTCTCTAATTTGCACTCTTTTTCTATATTATCCAATTTGTTTTAAACTTTTTTTATTTGTTTTATTATTTGGGCCGCATTCTATAAACGTAACTCTAATTCACTCAATATTGCATCCACACTGTATATACTTCTGTGTATTGGTCACCCCTATATAACTTATTAGTCTATCATTTTCTGAACCACGGTGTACAACTATAATCTAACTCCACACAATATTGCAACGGTCCTAATATCTTTAATACCACCTTGTATAAGTATAAATCCTCTCCACATTATTGACTCTTTCTATTTTTCTATTGTTTAAATTATTCCTGCATACCTATAATTTTACTTCGACCCATATGTCTAGTATTCCAGTTATGCAACTGCTTATGGTCTACCCTATATAACAAAATTAATTCACATTTTTAAACCACATTTTATGACTATATTTTTACTCTATACCATATATTTCAACCACTGGGTTGCTGATTTTAATTTTTTTTGAACCCATGTCTATAATTATATTATACCCGTCCAATAGTTCAAATATCCTAACTGCTTATGCTTATATATAAATTTTTGATACACCCTGAATAACAATAATGTTACTCCATCCTTACTTCAAACACCTTGTATAAGCAGCTACTTATGTTTCACACTATATAACTTTTTTAACCGCCCTATATAACTGTAATTCTACTCCACCTTATATTTTAACCATCCTGTATATTCAACTGCTTCTAACATTTTTGAAGCCTTCAGTATAACTGTAATTATACACAGTCCTATATCGCAAATATCCACTCTGTATAACTATAGTTTTGCTCCACTCTTATTTCAACCACCTTGTATACGCAACTACTTATGTGCCACTCAATAGATTATTTTTTAACCATCCTGTACAACTAATTTCTAGACAACTGCTTATCTACCAACTAATATCACATTCACGCACACAAACACCTACACCGTATACCGTACATAATATGCAGGCATAACAAATTTTCGTATCAATAAACTAATGGAATATTTTCTGGCATTTCAAGCTACTGTAAGCACCTTAACTTAACTTCGTCTCTAACGGAAACTAACTTCAAATGAATCAATATGAAAACCATTACAAACACCCTGTACGATATACTTTCATGGCATATCTTGACATTTAAACTAGATATTTGTGATGAAAATTTGACATTTAGATTGATGTTTACAGTTTTTTTTGCACATATTTTCACGATTTTCAGAAATATGTATGTATGTGTATGTTTTACGTTATAGAAAAATATACGGTATCAAGCTTTGTAAAATACAATCTATTATATTCAAATTGCTTGAGCAATTTTAGAAAAAAGCAGTGAAGATTGATTGAAATTCATGAAATGTAGTCATTTATTTACTTTTGTGTGATTTTCTGGAAAACCGTAAATCTCATGCTATAAACAATTATATGGGCATTTTCTGTATTTCCTTAATATAATGCAGTTTAAATCATCAAAATTGTCCAAGTCGTTTAGGAATAATCACTGGTTATACATAAAAGAAGAGTTGCCCACAAAATTAGAAGTCTGTTAAAAAGAAAACGCGCCACTAGAGACTGTACCACTTTACCTATATGATCAGTTATTCCATTAAGATTGTCCATTCCGGTCGAGTAGGTACTGGGCCCATGCGATAAGTAGGACCTTGTATTTACGACGGTAATCCAATCAATTAAAATGTTAGGGACCACTTACTTGACATATATCAAAATACACCGGATGGCATTAGGACAATGGTTAGGAACAACAGTTTAAATCTCTGCTTTTGCGATACTGTATACAGGGCAATTCAAATTCGACACTCACCATTGGGATCTCGGACACTGCAGCAGAAACAAAGGTATTTTAAAAGGGGGCAAAACTGCCTAATTTAGCAGTTGAAGAAATGCTGTTTTAAAATTTAAATTTCGCCACATTATATTTTTTCAAAGAAAAATAGTGCAGTACATTCTGATTTCCTTGATATACAACATTTTATAATTTACCTTCTTAAAAGCACTACTATTTAAATAAAACATTATCAGTCTTAGTTGATCTTGACTCCGCTTAAGAGTTTATTACAAATTTGAGAGAAACACTACTAAAACAGCTCCGATGTGGTACTATGAGTTATATCTGGAACGGCAACAATCGCATAGAACGATATTTAAAATTTGTGATTAACATGTGGCTGAGTTTGGTGCTTTTCGAAAATCCTAGATAAAGTAAGGAAGCAAAATGGTAGAAATAACTTGTTAGTAGAGGTAAAACTAAATTTCATAAATTTAAAATAAAAAAAAAAATAAAATCAACATATCAAGTTTCGTCATATATGGATAGTGGTTTAAAATGTTATTAAATAAACATTTAAATACACATTTCCCTGATATCCAGGTGGTCTTTATAGAAGAATGGAGTTTTTAAATTGGCTTTCAAATAGGGATGATACTCGATATCTATTCAAATATCAACACTTTAGAGGAGGTGGGCCGCAAGTTCTTTCAAATTTAAGGGTCGGCATTATTTTTTGAAGGGGACTTTAAATGGTGAAACATAACTTAATTTCTTGAGAACCCAATTTGAGTTATCCATTGTCAAGCATAGAAAGTACAGGTTTCAGCATGCCAGAGCCCCTTCACATAATTCTGGAGATATTTGTGACTATTTATCCCCATTAGTGGATAGGAAATTCGGGACCAGTAAGTTGGTCGGCATGGTATCTCGAATTTACAGTTCTAGATACTTTCTTGTAGGCACGTTGAAAAATAGCATATAAGAGAGTATAAAACGATAGAAGACCTTAGAGAAAACATCATTACACAATTCAGATCTATTGGAAAATGAGATGTTATTAGTGATGTTAACAATTTAAATCGACGTGTTTGTTTATGTTCTCAAGAGTTCCAATTTCAGGTTATTTTTTAAATTTTTAATAAAATACACAAATTACATGAGAATGATCAAATCTTTTATTTCAAATGATAGTACAATTGTTTCGGTTTAGTAATGAAAAACAATATCTTGGAAGTGACCACCTGCTGCTGTACGACAAGCTTCCAATCTTTTGCTAAAATTTTCGATGACTTTCTGGCATAACTACGGTTGAATTACTTAAAAACAGTCAATAATGTTCTCCTTTAGGTCATCAATTGTTTGTGGATCGTTGGCATAGATATTTTTTTAAATAGCTCCATAGGAAAAAATCTAGAGGTGTTCGGTCGCAAGATCTAGGCCAATTAATGTTTTCTCTTCGAGCAATTATTCGATTACCAAATTTCTGTTTCAAAAGATTGTTTGTTTCTGCTGCTGACTGATATGTTGCACCGTCCTGTTGGAACCACATATTTTACACATCAATATGCTCCAATTCATCCCACAAAAAGTTAGTAATCATCTTTCGATATCGATCACCATTCACAGTAACAGCATTTAATCATCTTCAAAAAAGTATGGACCAATCACTCCACCAGCCCAAAAACCACACCAAACAGTTACTTTTTGTGGATGCATCAGTCTTTTCATTATTTCTCTTGTATTTGCTTCACCCCAGATTCAACAATTGATTCAACAATTTTGCTTGTTAACAAATCCACCCAATTCAAAACGTGCTTCATCGCTGAAGATGATTTTGTTGAAAAAATTCACATTTTCAAGTTTCTGTTTTATGGCCCATTTAACGAATTGACGACGTAAACCAAAGTCTGTTGGCTTTATTTCTTGCGTTATCTAACTCTTGTAAGCATTTAAATGAAGATGTTTGTGCAAAATTCTGAATAAAGTGGTTTTTGGAATGTTCAATTGCTGTGCACGACGACGAATTGATGTTTTTGGTTGTTCAACAACACTAGCAGTAACAGGTGCAATATTTTCTTCTGAACGTCCACTACGATGATATGTTTGCTTTTTTCATCTACTCAACAGTTTCCACAAATTTTTGAACAATTTTTCCAATGGTAACATTTGACGGACAATTTTGTCTTCCATATTCTGTACGAAATTTTCTTCTGCACAACTTTAAAATAATTTATAATAATAAAAACGCGTTGCTCAATCTCTCAATTCATCTGTCAAATAACATACGATATTCTAGTACAAAAAATATAAATGGCGGCAAATTTAAAAATTAACCTCAAATTGGAACACCAATAATGTTCGACTAAAATTTGCCACTGTTGCCTTTACGGATATAACTCAAAACACATTTGAACTATTTGCGTACTGTTTCTTTAAAATTTGTAATAAACTCTTAACATATTTCATTTTTCTTCATTTGTGAAACTCATTGTGTTGCATATCAATGAAATGACAATGAAATTTAGAATTTTTCTCTGGAAAAGTCTAACGTGGCGGCCATAGGAAAAAAGTTGATGTGGAAAAGCGAAACGTCGGATAGAAAATTTGATATGGTCATTGTATAGCTGAAACAAAAGTTGTCATGTCCTTTGGTTTTGTATTTCCTTGTTAAATAACGCTACAAAAGTTTGGTGAGATTTTACAAGGATTCGAGGTACATTTGGCCTACCAAGATGCAGCTGAGAAATGTAAAGAACAATTTGACCGCAGATGTTCATTTATGGCCTTACAGACACAGAAGTTCAGGAAAACATGCGAGTCAATGCCATAAGGATGTGCAATTACGCCCTTTTTCTCGCGTTATCAATACAAGCGGTGCTGAATATGTCCAGATAAAAGATATGTTCCGTGAGTTCTTGTTGAAAATATAAAAGCTGTTACAGAAAACGAGCAACTGCAGAGTAATGAGTTCAGGCCCATCGCAGTAGAATGTTGTCGATAAGGAAGCAAAGACTACGACAAGAAGGTCTGTAAGCGTTAGGCTACCAGTATGAGAAAGAACCAGGGAAAACTAATGCAATAACAACAGGATAGAATGTTTCCGCTAGTACAGAATGAGAAATACGCATTTTCCACGACCCTCAATAACTGCAGGACTTTAGTGAGACTTTCAGCAATACCGTCTCTAACGCTTCACGGTAGAAGAGACAAAAAATATAAATATGAGTCAGGACAAGAAGAACCTACAAATTATGACCAAGAAATTATTAAAGTATTTGAAACTTATGGAAAAGAGAATATGAATTCATTTTGGTTCAGATGACCAGTACCTCTCAGGTTTCGTACAAGGATTCGCAAGATCAATAGATATTGACAATTTCGATATAACTTTGGTTGTATATAAAATATGCACACCTTAAAATCCCACTGATAAAGTACTTTACGGGAGATATTACATGAATTTAAATTCCGTACAGTTTCTTTGACAGCATGAAGTGTTTCAACATTTAAAGGCGAAGTGGAAAACAGCATAGAAAAATGCGTTGTCCCACTAACAATTCTATGTAGAATTGATAAAGACATCAATGTATCTTGCAGACATACACAGAGTTCAATTAGCAATGTTGAAAGGCTCCTAGTCAACATGAAAGAGATATCTGGGATTATAAAATTCTGGATGACCAGGTTCATAAATGAATCAAAGTCAGCAAAGATCGACCAAAGCTGAAGCTAGGTCCATGTACCAGGTAAATCCGGGCAGTGTAGCTGAAATATCCGGTATTGTAGCGCATGTAACATTAGTACACAACGAATATGGTGCAAGGAGCATTGATTCAAGCCCAATGACAGATTTTAAATCGAGACGATCAGAGTTAGAAAAGGGAAGCAGTGTTACATACTTCGACGAAGACTTATATTTCCACCAAAGCGTCACTGCAATAACAGAGTAAGGCTGCCACCACAAAAAAATAGACACCTGTCAAGAGAGAATTAAGAAGCATTGCAAATGGTAAGTTTAATGTTATTGGAAGGATCTAAAGTAGCTAATGAAGCTGCTTAATAGAAAAGGAAAATTCTATGGGAAGTTTCTAGTATCTACGTTAGTTATATAAGGGTTATTTTCGATTGTAGTACTCTTGATAACGCCAATATTTATCTCCGAATTTAAGTATAATGGTTGTAGAAAATAAATGAAATACAGTGCTTATTTAAAATATATTTAAATATAACTCAAGTATATCACTGAATATTTCATAGTATGTAGGTATACAACATTTGTTTTTTTATGCAGGGTGTTTCTAAAATATTAATGTACAGTTATGAATACTAAAAAATAATAATAATGAATAAGATTAAAAAGTTTATAATGAAAATTATTATTAAAACACCATCTGTCAAAAAGGTCTGATGTGATTTTTTGAAAAATGATTAGAAAAAAATATATTTTTCGCAAATTTTCATCTATTTTCGCTTATAACTCTCTTATTTATGGTTCTACGACTAAAAGTTAAAATGTTAAATAATTTTCTTTGTTAGACGTAGAGTTTGTAAGATAAACAAAAAAAATCATTTGGACCACTTTTTCCGATGGCGGCCGTGGGACAAGGGTTGCAACCCCACACACATGGATTTGACTTAACACTAACTACCCTTGATATCTAAGAAATAAAATTGCATCCTCTGATAAATGCACGCTAAGCCCAAAAAATTTAACATTATAATGGACAAAGTTTGACAGATGGCATGACATTTGCATAAGGGAAAGAATCAAAGCGATTTGAAATAAATGTCAGTTCGAACGCCGTAGTAAAATGAGGGGAAGGTGTTTCTTCCACCAAAACATTTTATTTAATTCCGAATACCAAAATGCAGGCTTTTAAACTGATTTTAAATACAACAAAACAAAACCAAAAGAAAATTAATCTATGAGGGATTATACTGAAAAATCTGATAATTAATATGTTCCTATCCGATGATTAAAATATTAATTTAGTGCAAAATGGGAGCATCGTACACTTCACGCATAATCAAAAGCCCTGTAAATAAACATATTTGTGAAAGTTGATTACCTTGTAGAAATGAAAGATTCTGCCAAGCTTCAAAATTTCAACACTGTGAACGATTGAAAATTGCGTATTTTTTACAGTTTTTTTCCAAATAACTCAATGAACCTATATGAACCTATCATTTAGTTGCTATTGAAATTATGTATACAACAAACTTTCTTTCGACACTAGAACTTTTCAGTCAGTTGCTGAAAAGTTACAAAAACTGCTAAAATTACGATTTTTGCAACTTTGAACACTCCACACATAACACACAGTTTATATGTGTTATGCTATATACATTCTCCAAGAAAAGCCAATCAAACACCTGTGGAATTTTTTTTACAATTTAAAATACCAACTTCCCTAGAGTATACATATTTTTAGGGTTCCGTATATACAATATACGGATACCCTTATAATATCACTCCGGATTTCTGCCTGTGTCACATCACAGCCATTTTCTCCTAACTACTGGACGGAAGAGGTTGAAATTTGGTATCAATGTATAGTTTGGTGACCCGATCAGGAATACATATCGTCAAAGAAAAAATTTTGATTTTAGGGGTACTTCTGGGGGAAACTACTGAGCCTAAAGTTTTGAGAAAAATGGGAAATGTAGAACGTTGCCCGACCTTTACAGGAAAAATAAGGAGAAACCATTAATATTAACTTTGGGGGGCAAATTATAGAATTAAATAAAAATTTAAAAATATAAAAAATTTCAAACGCATCATGTAATATATCAAATGAAAGGTCTCATTCTGAGGAACACAAATATATTTTTTCATATTAAAAAAATTATATAAAAAGATATTGACGAACATATACCAAAATTTACCTATTCCCCCCCCCCTTATCTCCGAAACTATAAAACGTAAACTTTTGAAAAAAAAATAAATAGATTTATAGGATCTGACCTGAAGTTTACTGGAAAAATAAGGAGATACCTCTACTTTTAATTTTGGCAAATTACAGAATTAAATAGAAAATATAAAATTAAAATTGTTTCTAACCCATCATGTTGTATATCAAATGAAAGGGCTCATTACGACGAAAACAAATATATTTTTTTCATATTTTTAAAATAAATTAATTAAAAGATATTAACAAAAATATAAAAAAAAAAATTACCCATCCTCCCACCTAGCTCCGAAATCATATGTTGAAAAATTTTGAAAAACAGGAAGTATAGCCCCTCACCTGAACTTTACTGGAAAAATAAGGAGAAACCCCTAATATTCATTTTGGGGGGCAAATTATAGAATTAAATGGAAAATAAAAAATTATAATTGTTTCTAAAGGGTCATGTAATATATCAAATCACAGGGCTCGTTATGACGAATACAAATATATTTTTTTAATTTTTTTAAAATGAATATTTTAAAATATATTAAAAAAATATTTTAAAAAAATTACCGATTCTCCCCGTTATTCCCCAAACTCTAAGGCCTCTTTTTTTGTTTATAGGAAAAATATGAAAATTAAATTAAATTAAACGGAAAATAA
Organism: Octodonta nipae; assembly: GCA_034190945.1. NCBI lineage: Eukaryota > Metazoa > Arthropoda > Insecta > Coleoptera > Chrysomelidae > Octodonta > Octodonta nipae. Next base: position 94,272,253 of record CM067221.1, read on the forward strand.
ATTATTAGAAAACCCCCATAGTAATTTTAGGAACAAATTATACAATTATGGGAAAATAAAGATTCAATTTTCAAACGCATCATGTAATATATCAGATAAAATGCTCATTATGTGAATTACAAATTTATCATATTTTGAAATCATTTGTATAAAAGATATTAACAAAAATATTAAACATCAACTTAATTCCCACTTTAGAAACTACACTATTTAAATTTTGAAAAATATATTTTATTTATATTTTTAAATAATTTGAATAACAGATTTAATAATTTATAATTTAAACTTTGACCTATTTTGCCCTTTTTCTTCCAATCTACAGAGCCTCAAAACTCAGACAGTAGATTATAAAAGGCATCTCTGAAAGTTTATTAGTAAAATAAAACTCTAATGTTACATTTTGGGGGCCAAATTAGAAAATTAAATACATATGTATTGTGATAAAAATCAAGCGAATCCTAAAGCAGATAAAATAAAAGTCTATGTGTGGAAAATCAAAGTGTATATTTTTTATAAATTTAAAACGCTTCCTTTAAAAGATATAAGGGTAAATATAAGAAAATGCACTCATTCCCTGCTTGTCTGAAACTCGAATATTCGAATCGTGAAGGTGGTACGGAAGTATGCGAGTCCAACTCGGACTTGCCCAAATTATTTATGTACTAGAATTAGGTCCTGGTGCTTATTAATCAGACCTCTACAGGTGATGATTTCTGCCATCTGCAACAATGTCCTCCCCATTATATTTTCTTCGATTCCGTATAATTAAGTAGGTATTTATTTGGACCGAGTTAATTGGTGATTCGCATTTATTGTAGAGGGTCTGCCATTTAAAATAAAGTTTCTCCTTATATGTGATTACTAATTAAGTTCTAGGCAAACTTTCCCGGAAAGTTATCATATAATTTTAATATATAATAACTCATAATTTTAACAACTAAATAATTTAAATGTGATGGATATGATTATGGTGTGCAATGCATTTATGATAATAAATCTGCATCTTAAGTTATATTTTAGACCACGTGAATATTAATTTGTGAATACTTTTAAAACTTTTACGTCCAAGTACTTCTTTTATGAATAAATTGCGCTTGTGTTGAAAAAAATACGCAATTTAAATTGTAAATTCCTGTATTTAGAAATCACATACGCCATTCTTCACTTATTACTGTATTTACATGCACATAAATCAGTACTAGTAAATACTTGAGTTTGTTGGAAAATGCGATGCTTGGAATTTTATAAAAATTACAAACTCGTCGGTCGCCAAGAGATCTTATTCAACCCATGAACACTTCTTTTCAAATTTCCGCTATCGGCCCAGTCGGAATTCAAATAATTGTCGTCGTCATCTTGTTCCAACTTTTTGAGTTCTTCCTGCTTTCTATAAGCATGCAACATAAGTTCTTTTCTTTGTTCTTCACTCAGGACGGGTTCTCTACCTGGTGGACCGTCGCCCCGTTTGGATATTTTCATGATAACTTTGCAGTTTTCAATTTTTCCAACGTAATCTCCGACTTTTTTGCCGTGCCTATACATCTCTTTCCCGCAAAACCAAATTTGAGCAGTGGTAGGGTCAATGACTTGCAAAGATGCTTGGGTACCTGTAATTAAAAATGAATTATTGATATGTTCAAAATTGTAAAGAATATATTCAATTGAAATCAGCCCAGTAGTGTTTAACATGCTTTACATGAGTAAATTTTAAAAAAACTTGAACTCCTTCCATCGGTCATTTCAACACTTCAGGAAGTGACCATCAGCTTCATTTCTCCGAATCTACTGAGTCCAAAATTATAGAAATAAATGAAAAATTAAAAATTACAATTTTTTTAAGCCTCATTCTGAGAAACAATATATTAACAAAAATATCCAAAAATTTACCCATTCACCCCCGTCTTTTATCCTCGAAACTATAAGATGTAAAATTTAAAAAAAATGGCTTCAACAGAATTTTAATATTAATTTTGTTAGGCAAATTGCTGAATTAAATGGTAACTATAAAATTAAAATCGTTTCTAAGGCATCATGTAATATATCATATCTAAGGGCTCATTATGACGAACACAAATATTTTTATTTATATTTTTAAAATAAATTATTTAAAAGATATTAACAAAAATATAAAAAAATTACCTATTTCCTCCGAAACTATAAGAAATAAAATTTTGAAAAAAGTAGAGATATGGGGCCTCACCTCAATTTTACCAGAACAGTAAGTCGAAACCGCTAATATTAATTTTTGGGGCCAAATTACAGAATTAAACAGAACATATAAAATTAAAATTGTTTGTAACATATCTTGAAATATATCAAATCAGAGGGCTCATTATGACGAAAACAAAAATATGTTTCTTCTATTTTTAAAATAAATTATTTAAAAGATATTAAATTATAATATAAAAAATTACCACCGCCTATCTCCGAAAATATAAGACGTAAAATTGAAAAAAATAGAGATGGGGCCCATCTGAAATTTACAGGAAAAAATAAGGAGAAACTCCTACTATTAATGTTAGGGGGCAAATTACAAAATTAAATGGAAAATATAAATTGAAATTGGTTCAAACTCATCATGTAATATATAAAATGAAAGGGCTTTTTTTGACGAACACAAATAGATTTTTTTCATATTTTTAAAATAAATAATAATAAGATATTATCAACAAAAATCTTTATTTCCGAAACTATAAGACCTAAAATTTTGAAAAACATTAGGCGTATATGGCCTCTCTTGAACTTCACAGCGCAAATAAGGGGAATAATAATTCTGAGGGGCAGATTATAGAATTAAAGGAGAAATAAAAAAATAAACTTTTTTTAAACGCATTATGCAATATATCAAATGAAAAAGCTCATTATGAGTAACACGAATGCATTTTTTCATATTTAATTTTTCTTAAATTAATAAAAATATTTAAAAAATACTCATTCCCCCCTTTATTTTCGAACTTTACAGGATAAATAAGTAGAAATCCCTAATATTAATTTTGGGGGGCAAATTATAAAGTTAAATGGAAAATAAATAGTACATTATTTTTTTAGACGCATATTGTAATAAATTATATGAAAGCGCTCGTTCGACTTATTCCCCCCCTTTATCTCAGAGATTACAGGACCTAAAATTTGGTAAAAATTAGAAATATAAGGCCTCACTGGAACTTTATACAAAAATTAAGGAGAAAACTCTGATATTAAGTATGGGGTCCAAATTACAGAATTAAATGAAAAATGAAAATTTATTTTCTTTACAAACGTATCATGTAATATATAATGTAACGTAAAGTTTGATACAAGAATCATCACAAAAATTCTAATATATTTTATTTGTAATTTTAAAATAAGTTGTTTAAAAGTTTTAATAATTTATTATTTAAAGTTAGACCTATTCTCCTCTTTATCTTCCATACTACTGAGCCTAAAAATCAGACAAAAGATATAGTGCGTCAGTTTATTGGTTAAATAAATCAAAAATCCATGTCTTAATTTTGTTGGTCCATTAGAAAATTAAATAAATATTTTTATAAAAATCAGGCGAATCATATAACATATAAAATAAATGTAGAAACAATTCCATGAGAATGTAACAAATTTTATACTGGAATAACCTCAAGGCCTATAAATGTTCGAATAAATGAACCCAAAAATTATATTAAGAAACTACAATTCGAATAGTCAAAATTTTGTGAATGTGCCTGGAACCTTGGTTATAACATAGAATTTCAAAATTCAACCATATTACACAAACCAGAACACAATTTTATTAGACAGCAATTCTATCCCTAATGCTTCTGTAGAATTCAACCATTCCTGTTTGTCAATAAATAATCAAGGATGAAATTAATAATGGTCATGTCTTTTCCAAGCACCCTGTATCGGGATGGTTTATAAGGTCTTTCCTAAGTTTTACCTTATGACTTTAATGGGATCTCTGGAACATCAGAATTTCTTTGATCTCATTTTTGGCGATTGTTCTATCTTAAAACAAAGTCATACCGACGAGCGCCACATGAAATTCTGAAGATAAGTCTTTCAAATTCTTTTAATTTTAAAGAAAATTTGTTATTTCACGTGAGCTTTAGATTTATTAGTGTTACCCCTGTATATGTCAAATTAGCAGTAAATTCTCTTAGTTACATCAGTTTTATTGTCAAACATTTATTGTCAAATTCTGAATTACTTTAATTATCATTGCGAAACTTTTGATTTTTCATTTTCTTGTTCAGTTGTGTTAAGTTTTATTACCATTGAAAACGGGGTATGATTTAAACCCTGAAACGTTTGAACTACTTGAAATAGCAGCAATTATGGTGTTATTCCCCCAAAAAATACCCACTTTTAGAAAAGTCAGTAGATTTGAAAAATGTAAATGTGGTGGGGCCTACGTCAAACTTTGGTATTTGACCGAAACCCACCTTGAAATGCTTGTAAGTATGAAATATACAGATCATAAGTGAAGTTAGTCAAAGTACAGTACATAGGGTGTTGTACCCGGACAGAAGACTGAAATTCTGTGTAATTATGATATTCAAAGCACTACACAAAAAGCATTTGTTTTAGTGATGAAACGTACTTTTCTCCTGAATAGAATTGTGAACACACAAAATGTACGGTATTGGAGTGACACAAATACGCACATTTTTCGTGAAAAGCATCCAATTTCCAAAAAAGTGAATGTTTGGACAGACCTTTTCGGAATGTACATAGTTGGATCTGTTTTATTCAATTAAAACTTAAGCTATGAGGTGTATCTGAGATGTTACAAAATGCAATTGAGCCACCAATTCTTGAAATTCTGGAAGATAGTTCAGATGGATTCTGCAATTTGAAAATAATATTTCAACAAGATGGTACGCATGTACATTATTATGACGAGCTCGGTCACCGGACTTAAGACCATTAGATTTTTTTTCTGCGAGGTACTGGAATTCCAAGACTTACGCTATACGAAAATATTAATGTTATAAAACAACGAATTGTTGATGCATGCAGGGCAGTTTCAGCTGCCACATTCGAACGAGTACGACAAGAATTTACTAATAGGATGCATTTATGTCAGCAAGTAGATGGAGCACATTTTGCACATTTGCGTTTAATTAATTACAATGTAACTGTGAAATAGTAATTTTAGTATTTATTTAATTTATCTATTAAAATTGGCTTATCCCCAAACAAAATTAATACAGTTGAGTAGGTATTGTCAAAAACTTTAAAATGAACAATCACTTACCATAAGGTCTTTTTTTAAATTTGTGGCCAACATGGCCCTGTGACGTTATCTACTACTGTTGCGTCATTTGTTAGCACCAAAAATTAAAGTATAGTAGTTCAGAAGATACGGGGGAGTACGGAACTTTTGACTGGCACTTTATATTATACTTTAGCTGCGTTCAAGTTGGAAGAACTTGAAAGAATTATCTTCAGAATTTATATGTAGAACTTCTAGGGGCGCCTTTATTGTAAGAACATTGTATTCGCCAAAGATGCGATCAAATAATTCATTCGGTTGATTTAGATTTTTTCATTTAGCCCAGGTAATTTACGAAAATACGCGACAATATTAATAGTAGAACAAAACCGACATGAACTTGTTTTTTATCAAAGCTTTTTTGTTTTATAACATAAAACCACGAAAAATCGGTAACAATTTAGTTTTTTTACCTTTTACACAAAACCCACCTATGAAACCGTGTTTGCTACTATGGGCAATGTTGACAAGAAATAAAAAACCTACAAAATGAGCTACTATACGCTCAACTTTGTTATTTGGTTTTTTAGATAATGTATTCTTTACCAGAAATTAAGAAATATTATTATATATATTTTTTATTTTATTGCTAAAACATTCTTATTAACTGAAGCGATAGATCGTCGCATACTCGATTCATGTTCGAAAAATAAATACTGTAACCCCTGTAGTTTTTGCAAAATTGCAGCCAATCCTATGGAAGACATAATTTTTTGATAGGCCATATTACCTCACCGGATGACACTATCATTATGAATAAACCACCGTTGGAAAGGAAAAGAGTTGGTCTCGAGAACCCTTATCTCACTTTTTTAAAATTTAAAGTATAAATACATATAAATATTGAAAATATTTGGCCATGCCGTATCATTTTTTCTGGACGAGTCCATTCGAAAAAATACTAAGGATATAGTTTCACAGGACCACCCCTTAGTAATTTTTCGAATGGACTCGTCGTGACAAATTGATAAGGAATGGGCAACTATTTTCAACACTTATATGTATTTATACTATAAATTTTGGAAAAGTGAGATGAGGGGTCTTTAGATCAAGTCTTCTACTTTCCAACGGTGGTTCATTCATGATGATAATTTCATCAGGTGAGGTAATATGGCCTTTCAAAAAAATATGTGTTTCATAGGATTGACTGAAAATTTGCAAAAATTCCTGGGACTATAAAATTTATTTTTAGAACATAACTTGGGTTTGAGAAGATCTACCCGTGTAATGAATAAGAATGTTTTAGCTGTAAAATAAAAAAGATATAAACGATTATTTATTTTTTTGTAATTTTTGGGCAATGGTTCTATTAACTAAGGAACCAATTAACGAAGTTGAGCATATAGTAGCTTTTTCATTTCTCTTGCCCATAGTAGCAAACACGGTTTCATGGGTAGATTTTGTATAGAAGGTAAAAAAACGAAATTCTTACCGATTTTTTGCGTTTTTGTGTTAAACAAAACCGCATTGATAAGAATTGTTGAATTTTATATTAATTAGAACACGTTGATGTTGGTTTTGTTCTACTATTAATTTTGTCACCAAAAGGTCTTTTTCTCCGTAAATGACCGGAGCTAATTAACAACGAAGTCAGAATAAGGCTCTAAAAAGTTTAGATTTTTCTTGAATACGCACAGCCTTTTTTAAAGGGTGGTGTAATTTTTCAATGAAATCGTTATAAGAACCTCGAAGATACCACAATGTATGTTGGTTTTCCCCAATTTCTAAGTGGTTAGGCTATATAATAAACCATAAACATGGACCATTTCAAAGCCCAGATTCCAACAATTAAAATGATCCCAGGCAGAGGATTATAATCCAAAAAAATCATAAAGCATTTTTTTTGTAGAAAATTTATCTTTTTGAGAAAATTGTAAATATTTGGAAAAACATTTGTTGTAAAGGCTTCGTGTAATTAAATTGTGTTTGCGAAAAAAAAGATCGGAAAAATTAGTTTTCAATCCCAAAACACCATCCCCTTGTCCCCATTTTCCCTTATATTGAGTTTAATATTTGTTTTGTTTTTTTCTATTACTTACAACCCAAACTAAGTTTTGCCACTGTTCCTTGTCAGTTAACACTGACACTAACGGTATTTGCTTCAGCCTAGTAATTCTGTTAATATCATTAAGGTGTAGTGGAAACCAGGTAGCCTAAATGAAAAAATGTCAACTTATTTATTGATTTCTAAATAATGAGTCTCTGTAAATTGTTCTGACCAGTCTATTTATTTTTATTGTAAACCTGCACTGGACTATAAACATTTCCTGGTCAAATCGCACGTATACTAGAAGTATGCTGTTTTTTGCTTAGAGCATTTACTTTCTAGAGATAGCCTGCAGTGCACAAATGTCGTGGTAAGACTAAGGAGAGAGAGAGGGCAATAGAGAGGGCAAGAGGCTATTTCGCTCGGTTGGGAGCTGCTTCCAATAAAGCATGTTGTTCATTGGCTGCCTCCACCGACCATCCACCCACTAAGTGAAATAGCCTCTTACTGTCTCTATTGCCCTCTCTTTCTAGCATTGCCATGATTTTATGCTTGACAGGCTATATCTAGATGGTAAATGATCTAAAGTTTTTTGTACAACCTAACCTAAATAAAAAAAGTTAATTTATTTATGGATTTATGGATCTGTAAAACCTTAGAGCATTTACTTTCTAGAGATAGCCTGCAGTGCACAAATGTCTTGGTAAGACTAAGGAGAGAGAGGGCAATAGAGAGGGCAAGAGGCTATTTCACTCAGTTGAGGCCTGCTTCCAATGAAATACGTTCAGCATGTTGTTCATTGGCTGCTTCCACCCACTAAGTGAAATAGCCTCTTACTGTCTCTATTGTCCTCTCTTTCTAGCATTGCCACGATTTTATGCTTGACAGGCTATATCTAGACTTAGATCATTTACCATCTAGATATAGCCTGTCAAGCATAACATCGTGGCAATGCTAGAAAGAGGGGGCAATAGAGACAGTAAGAGGTTATTTCACTTAGTGGGTGGAAGCAGCCAATGAACAACATGCTGAACGTATTTCATTGGAAGCAGCTCCCAACTGAGTGAAATAGCCTCTTGCCCTCTCTATTGCCCTCTCTCTCCTTAGTCTTACCACGACATTTGTGCACTGCAAGCTATCTCTAGAAAGTAAATGCTCTAAGTATCTAGATGGTAAATGATCTAAGTGTAAAACTGCACTAGACTACAAATATTTCCGTGCCAAACAAAAAACTGCACGAATACTAGTTGCATGCTGTTCTCTGTATTACCTGTCAAATCTTCAACATTTTCGAATTCCATCCTTATAGTGTCATGTGGGGGTAATTTCATAGGATAAACAATGGTTACTGCACCTCTTAAAACATTAATAGCTTCCTGCACTATTTTCATAGTCAAACATTTACCCATAAGCACTAGATTTTTTGAAACCATATCCTTTGCTTCCTTGATAGCATTTCTCAAAACTTCTTGCATCGGGTTTGAAGGTTGTTTCCCGTTTCTTCTTCCTATCGGATCTTTATTTATCGTAAAACCACCGCTTGGTATACATTTTTCACCCCAAGGATCGGTTAATTTCATTTCGACAACTTGTTCTTCGGTTAAACCCAGGATTTCTGGTGGATACAGAGTACCGTGTTTAGACAGTTCCTCAATTTCAGAGGTAATTCTGTCAATCTTAAGCCGTCCATTGTAAATTGCGACGAAGGACTTCACCAAATCGTCAACTGGCGTTTGAAGTGTGGTTTCGAATAAAAACTGATTTTCGTCTTTATGTTTTACATGCACAATCACCATTTTGTTAATTATTATTAGCTGCTTTGGCTCTTTCTCACCAAAACGTCACACTATTGATTGTTAGTATCTTATTTACGGGTTGCTATGGTGTAGACGTGACACAGGGTGGTACGATTTTTTAAATATTTCGTAGGTAAAAGTAACCTTATAAATTCGAATCCAATAACTTTCGTATTTTCGGTAAAGCATTTTATATTGTTAGTACAGAATCTTTTTACAGCCGGTTATTCATATTTATGGATTTTTTGGAAATAGTCAAAGCACATTTATAGACGAGTTGACTATATATATATATATATATATATATATATATATATATATATATATATATATATTGTTGAATCTGGCATAATCCAGAGGATAAAGGGAGCATATCTTACGAGTTCATATTAATAATAGATATAACAAATTATAAAGCTCTCATAATGTTAGACGAATTGTACTGACTTTAGAATGATTTAAAGTCAGTTGATAATTAAATTATAGTGAGTTACAAAAGATAGTTAACTTCACATATCGTAAGTTGTAATTAATTTAAATCTAATATTACTTACTGTTAATTTTATGTAACTTCCAGTTTGAACGGAAGAAGGAATAAATTTGTTCCGAAAGCTTTTCGAAAGAAATAAAGGTATTTCATTAACACCCATTGGCTGCTTCCCAGTTAATTAACTTTTATAGTTGAATTCAGCCGTTATATCATCTATATATATATATATATATATATATATATATATATATATATATATATATATTGAAATCAATTATATCAAAAACTAAACCAAATAACGTAACACAAAACTTAAAAAATTGCATTTACAAAATTCCTTGAGAATTAAAAAATATATATATTGGAGCAACCTCTAGGCCTATAAATGTTCGAATAAATGAACTCAAAAATTATATAAAGAAACTACAATTCGAATAGTCAAAAATTTGTGAACATACCTGGAACCTTGGTCATAACATACAATTTCAAAATTCAACCATATTACACAAAGAACACAATACAAAACGAAAGATGAAAGAGTCTGCTTTAATTTTATTAACTGACAGCAATTATATCCCTAGTACTTCTGTAAAATTCAACTATTCCTGGTTGCCAATAATCAAGGATGAAATTAATAATGTCCTTTTGAACAACCCTGTATTAGGATGGTTTTTTTTCGTTATGACTTCAATGGGATCTCTGGACCATCAGAATTTCTGTGATCTCATTTTTGGCGACTGTTATATTTTATAATAAAGTAGTACCTAAGATCGCCACTTGAAATTCTGAAGATAACTCTTTCAAATTCTTTTAATTTTAAATAATAATTGTTAGTTCACATAATCTTTAGATTTTTTTAGTTCTACCCTGTATATCTCAAATTATCAGTAAATTCATTTACTTACATCAGCTTTATTGTCAAACACTTGTTGTCAAATTTGGAACTACTTAAATTATCATTCTGAGCCTTTTGAATTTTAAATTTTCATGTTCAGTTGTGTTAAGTTTTACTTCCATTGGAAACGGGGTCTGATTTACACCCTGAAACGTTTGAGTTATTTGAAATATCCATCAATTGTGGTGTTATTCTTAAAAAATCAGCAAAAATACATGCTTTTAAAAAAGTCAGTATATTTCAAAAATGAAAACGTGTTGGGGTCTACGTCAAACCTTTATATTGATGGTATATAGCTATATAAAAACAAGTAAAATTTAAAATTAAATTTTCTTATATAATTTCAACTGATTAGACCTAAACCCACCTTGAAATGGTTGTAACTTTGGAATATTGAGATCATAAGTTTGGTGATGATTATTCCAAAAAATATATAAATACAATGTTGGTCAAACGAGATGAATACATTTACCTAAAAGTAATTCTATGGACTGAATTACGTTGCAAAAATAAACGATCAAACTCTCGGTTTTAATTTCATTATGCTGAATGTGAGACTCTCAGTTACTAAACCTCAAAATGTCCTCTAGATATCCGAAACCGTTCACGTCAACGTATTCGTCGGATACCCCGGCTTAAGGACACGATAATGAATAGATACTATCGATACTGTACTCTTACTCATGAGTAATATCGAAAAAAGTATTGTACTCGTAAAAGTTTCGAAACAAAAATATCTATACTTCATAATCACATTGCCCACAAACCTAGATATCATTTCTCAATGTCAGTCAGTAATGTCAGTTCAGCTTTAGTAGTGGTCTAGGCCCTAACAAAATTATTCCATCCGTTTTTTGCTGATTCTTATGCAAACTTGTATCCTAAAAACAAATCAGAAGATTTCCGGGCGACAACCTGGTCAAAAAATTATTTAAACAATTTTTTTAACGTGTAAAAAATCGATCTTTTTTGTCGAAAAGCATTTTTGGGTCATTCTGAAGACCAAAGATCTTTTGTGATTTTTTTCAAAGTTGATCATTTTTGAGTTATGAGCAAATGATAGTTTTTTTTGGATTATTTCATTGCAAAGAATTTGTTTTTAAATGTTCATAACACCCCTGCGCACGCCATCTATACTTACCAATTGAAATTAAAAGAATAAAATAACTAGACGTCTATTAAGTACCCCATATGGATTAATTTTATTCTCAAATATGAACGTGATATCAATTAATTTTCAATTTCGATGAATTGCAGAGCAGAATAGAAAGTGTGACAAGTGAAACAGCCTCTTGCCCTCTCTTTCTAGTCTTTTTACGATATTTATACATTGCATGCCATCTCTAGGAAGTAGATCCACTAAGCCGTGAACATGAGTCATAAAAACAAGTTTTTAAGAGTAAAGTTTTATTCGATATGATACCTACCTAAATGTAATTAATGAAAAAAAATATCGAGTACAAAGTATTGAGTACAAAGGTATCGGTATCGAAAAAAAAAGTACTCGATACCACAAAGTATCGATACTTTTTTCATTTCTCTACCTGGTCCCAAATCAAACTATCCAAACTAAACCTACTTGTATTATTTATCAGGTACCAACGTGATCAAGCTCCTCCTCACATCAGATTAACTGTTTTTTGCAGATTATCTAAAAATATTTTCAGCCACTAATAGTTTCAGGCATTGTGGAATTTCGCAAAAGATTTAGATCCCATTCGAATGTGATGTAATTATAATAATTTCAACCAAACATTGGGCAATATAAAGTTGTCACTTTTACCGGGACTTTTCAACTTCTCTTATAACATTAGCAACAATCTCCTTCATATATGTAAAAAAATAAAGGATATATCATATTGTGTATATGACATCTAATGTATGGATTCATTGTTAGAAATTTTGCGAATGTAGCGACTTTACAAATATTGAATGTGAAGCCATAATATGACATTCCCTTTATAACTGACACAAAATATCTGTACAACGAAAGAAGGTTTCGGAAATACTTTATCTCAAAACCTCAAATAGATAATCACTAAAGGGAATTGAATATAGCTTATTACTAAATCAAGTTTCATTTGTTAGCATTAATGTATGAAGAGAATGTGACTTAAAATTTTTGTTCAACTTACTTCATAATAACATTGATTCACCGGTGCAACTTAACAAAATCAACTTTCTGGTACAGACGGTCAGAAATAGCTTAATATTTTTGTGCTTTAGAGCTCAAAGTAACATATGGCTCAAGTCTTGTACTGAACAGTTTATCTTTATTTAGTTAATTTTGTTTGTATTTTTCTATGTATATTGTGTTTTGTGATATAGATCAGTTACAGATTATTTTTACTGAGTTTTATGTATATGTACTTGCTCTGTTAATGGTATTTACTGTTGGGCAATACACTAGTAAAGTATCTTTGACAATAGGCATTTGCGCCATCTCGTGTTTTATTTTTGGAACTCTGGTTCTGTCAAAGCCGTAATTTATGTTTGCTGTGTTATAGATTAAAAATTAGTTATTCCATAAAATCATAAAATGGAAAGAAAAACATCAAACCGAAAGTGCGGTGTATTTGATTGTGAAAATACATCAAGGAAAAATCCAAAATTACAATTCTACCGTTTTACTGCATTTCCATATCAATTAGAGACGAAGAAAAAATGGATTACAGCAGTTCGTCGTCAAGGGCAATTAAATTGAATTTTCACGTTTTTACTTATAACATAAATACATAAAATTAATCACAATTGTTGTTCTGTTAACAAAAATAAAAATCAATAACTCTTGTGATCAGTAAGGTTAATCATGTATATACTTTTCTGTCCAAAATAAATTAGAATTTAATTTTTAATTCTTTAATTAATAATATTTTCTTTTAAGAATAAATAAAAATAACAACTTCTCAATTACAGGAGGGATGAATAGCCGTTGCAACCAGGAACAAATTCAAGGATTTGCTGTGCTCAATTTGAAAAATCAGGCAATATAGATACTTAGCAAAGTTTACAATCCAACTATATTTCCTGCAATAAATCAATTTTTATACTCTTTTAAATGAATAAAACTTTTTATTCTCATTATTTGTATTTCTTTATGAATTAACATGAATATTTGCATGTGTTGATGCTTTATTATCATTGCTCCAACTTCAACATTTTTACCTTGATCCATTAAAACTTCATCCTCAGCGAAATCTACCAATAAAATATATATAATCAATAAAATTAATTTGTTTTTTTTTTAATTTACTTACTATTGTTAACCTCAATTGGAGCTTCGTCGACTCTTTTTCTTCTCGTAAGTAATTATGTTCTTTTAGCCCACAAACCACCATGAAGATTTTGCTTTTATATATATTGCAGGAAATACGGTTAAAAAATGTTGTATAGGTTGGCATATAAGTAGTTACTTATACAAGGTGGATGAAATGAGGGGATCGAAAATCGTTAAAAAAATTATTAAATAAGCATATGCAGTAAGAATATTTGAGTTATAGGGGGAGGGTTCAAAAAATGTTAGAAGCAGTTGCATATACTGGATGGTTGAAATATAAGGTGGAGTGGAATTATAGATATAGAAGGATGTTAAAAAAATTATACAGTGTGGAACATAAGCAGTTACCGATATTTGACATATGGGGCGAAGTAACATTGTAGGTATCCAGGGTGATTTAATCAATAGAAAAATAGAAACAGTCAATAGGGTGGAGAGGATTAATACTTATAGTGTGCGGTTGCAACATCGTGTGGAGTTGAATTATAGTTGTACAAGGTAGTTTAGAAAACGATAGACAAATAATTTATATTCAGTGACCTATACACAGCAACATATATATAGGATGATTGCAATATAGGGTGAATTCGAGTTACACTTATAGAAAGTGGTCCAATTAATAAAACAAATAAAAAAGTTTAAAAATATGTGGAAAATATAGAAAAAAATACAAATTAGAGATGGAGAGGGAGAAAGACATATAGGAAACGAGTGTGTGTGAGAGAGAGAGAGATAAAATATGCTAAAATAATTAATAAAATTGTACCTTTAATCAGATAAAAAAGAATGTATGTCAGAAAATAGCGATTGATTGCACACGGTTTCTAAACGGCCCTATATTTTAAGTAAGTTGAAATCGGTCATTTTTTAAATATAAATTATATTTATTTTGAATCCTATAGAGCATTACAAAATAAAGTCTGTGCAACACAAAATTGAAAGTTTTTGAATACGTTTTGAAACTAATTTCCATTATTTTTCTGAGAGGATTTGAATAAGTTCAATATTCTCAAATTAAGAGTAAAGTCTGTTAGTGATATTGGCGACGACATAAGGAAGAATATACCCGACTTTCTGTTATTTATACCAAAGATTATTATGAAATGATAACGTGTTTAAAATAAATCAATTAAAACGCTTAACGTTTGTAAAAATATAGATTTAATGTGTTTTCTCCAGCAACACGTTCCGTATATGAATGTAGTTGAACTGAATAGTTCAGAAACTAATTGCAAATTTATTACGGACCGTTTTGAATTTATTACATTCACTTTATAACCTTTGACAGCATTACATAAATACGTGATTCAGCTGGAAATAATTGATTTCGTCGACCCATCTTGCTGGAATCCTCTTAAAAAGTGCATAAATACTGTTTAAGTCGTCGAATCTTCCTATAAAATCTCGTTACGTAAGGCCAAATAATAAAAATTAGTTGGCTTATCGCTACGTAACAATTACAAAACTAATTTCATGTTTTCTTCTGTGTTTTTTTTTTCAGGCGATATTACTCGATGCACTTTTAATAGTGTATGATTTTTTCCCAACTATTTTAATTATATGGTCAACGGTATTCATTGCATCAAGCAGATTTTGATCGAAAAAATGTAATGTAAATATGAAATTTAGTTTCTAAATTATGCGAATAGGAAACGGTTACGAGGTTTGTAGTCTTCGGGTAATGTCTTTATAATAAGCTCCGATTACCACAAAACATGTACAAATAAATTTTCATTGTTACTTTCCCTAGCAATAATATTGTTATTGCCCCTATGAATGCATCCATTCCTTCAATGAGTTTATTGTTCGTATGAATTATTTTGTTTTTAGCTTAATGTAACAATTAGGATTAGTTTTCATATAAATATAACAAGTATTGATACCTGAAGGAAACTTGTGCCATGTTCTATTTTATTTTTATAGAATTTCTGGAAACTACATCATAATTGAGTTTTATGAACGTTCTAATGTCTAGGTCTGAACTTGTAATTAATGGAATGATAATTAAATGTTTACTTAAAGTTAAATGTTTATGTCAGTCAATTTTCACACATTACTCTTACTATAAACTATTTTTGGTGACCTGAGCACTCTAAAGCTGGGTCCAGATCTATAACAATTTGCGCCGAGTGGCAAATTCAACATAAATGATTGTGTGTGCCGGAGAATTTGTGTCAGTGTGGACGTTTTGACTCACGCAAGAATTTATTCGACATTCAACGCAAGCGATCCGCACAGAGTCGGTTTTTCGACGAACATCAAAGGATTTGCGCCGCATTCAGTTTTCTGAATTTGTTAACTAACCTCACTTTCACCTGACTTTTGACATGTTGTGTTTATAAACAAATTTGTGCTTTTATTGTTTTGTATTACCATATTAAACAGAAAAATCAAAGTTCAAGAAGACGCTACTGGATAAAAGATCTATACAGAGAGAGAAGATATGAAGGTGGTAACCGTTTATTGGATATATTGACTGACTTATTTGAACTATTTGAAGTAAAACAATAGTTAAAACTTAACCTCAAATAAATATATTTGAAATCAGCTGTCAAATTTTTGCACACAGCTGGAGCACAAACACACGACACACGACGTAAATATTTATGTGAAAATTTATCTCAACTTTCGGCGCAAATATTTGCGGCGAACGCATTCTGGGCAAATTTTTATAGATCTGGACCCGGCTTTAGAGACAACATGTGACACAATTTCTCAAACAGCGACGATTTTACTAGGGACAACTTTTTTAAATTTTTATTAATACCAGCGGTAGCCCAGTGGTCGTAATTCTAATGTTAAGGACCAATCAGAAAAATAGGCAAGGGCTTTGCAATCCCCATTACTTCATTTGAATTAAATTTATAGAAATAATTGATTAAATTATTTTTTATTTATTTTTACAAAACTATTTTTTCTACATTACAAATTTA
Source organism: Octodonta nipae (assembly GCA_034190945.1). NCBI lineage: Eukaryota > Metazoa > Arthropoda > Insecta > Coleoptera > Chrysomelidae > Octodonta > Octodonta nipae. The sequence continues at coordinate 94,288,882 of CM067221.1, forward strand.
ATAGTATGTTCGCAACATGTTTGATGTAATTATCTGCGGATTTTTCTTTGTAATCTAAAGTTTCCGTCATTTCCAGTTTCAATCGATTTCATAAATAGAGATGACAAGCAACCCAATGAAAACTCTAATATTTACGCTCTTTTCTGTTGTCCGCTGACTGATAAGACAGACAACTTTAAAACTTTTAACCTTATGGCTAAAAAAGTATTAAAATGTCAAAATTCAAAACAAATTAGCTGCAACGACGTCGTCGATGAATATCAGAGTTGCCAGATCTAACTATTTATCTTGAATCTTAAGATTTGACGACTTTTGCAGTGTCAGACAAAAAATTATACATACCTCCTATCTCTTGTTAGATATACTTCCCGTCTCTCGTTATCTCACTGTCTCTGTTTCTCTTTTCAGTGTCATTCTGAGTAATGGATATAAAATAAGGTGAAATAAAAGAAAGGTCACTGTTTTGTCACGACTCAAGTATTAATTCCAATGAGTAATTTAATTCCGAATTTAAATATAACTGCAAATGAACAGACGAGGGGTCAGTTAATTTAAAGTTTTAAATTCATATTTTTTTCACAGACACAATTTCGTTTAAAACAGTTACAATTATATATCACTGTAATCCAACAAATATTACATGAGGAAATACTTTAAATGCTTCTTTTTTATTTAAGATATATCTTTGGCTTCTTTTCTCATTACGTCATTAAAGCACCATTGTATTCATGATAATATCTGCAAAAATGTTCTTTGCAAACATATATGCTGCTCCTTGAAAATAATTTGTAAATATTTTTCATTCCACTTTTCGTCTTTCTGCAGCATTAAAGACCGACAACTGATCTATTCTTATTCTAATGTTATGAGGTAATGACCAACGTGAAAGCGAATTGTCTCTTTTGTTTAGTTGTCCAGTTTTCTCGATTTCAATAGCTTCTCCTATTAGTCCGGTTTTGTAAGATTGTTTGTGAGATCTTTTTACAACTATCGAAATTAATTTTATGGCCCGATTGTGGCTGGTGTTGGAACAGGGCCGATGTCGTTTGTTTATTTTTGACAGCTAATTTGTGTTTATCTAAACGGGCTGAAATTCTCCTGCTCGTTTGTCCGACGTATACCTTGTCGCACGTTCCGCAAGTTATACTATGTACCCCTTGGTTTTCAAGTTTAACTTTTAGTTTGGGAATTCCTAAACTTGTGCTTATAGTCTGGTGCGGTTTGTATGCTTTCGCTGTGTCATGTTTCGAAGAATTCGGCGAATTTTATCCGTTGTCCCTTTGATGTATGGTAAGACTACTTTTGGTTTTTCGGTGAGGTCATCGTTTGGTGTTGTGCTTTTGCCTTTTTAATTGTGAGGTTTGTGTATCCGTTTTGTCGTATACCGGTAGTTATCTGTTTTAATTCGTGTGTTTTGTTATTGTCGTCTGTCAGTCGTATGGATCTGGAAACTAACGTGTTGGCAACTCCCTGTATTAGAGATGGGTGGTGATGGGATTTATAGTTTAAATATATGCTCGTGTGTGTCGGCTATCTATATAATATGTGGTCGAAGTGCCCATTCTAGGGGTTTTTTCTTATGAGGACGTCAAGGAAAGATGGTTGTTTTCTTCAGGTTCTAAGGTAAATTAAATCCTTGAGAAGTTCTTGTTTGACAAAAGACCATATGACAAATACGTCATCGACGTATCTTAGCCATAACTTTGGCTTCAGGTTTGCTGTCTGAAGTGCCTTTTACTCGAAATAGGTCATAAAGAGATTTACCACCGCTGGTGATAGTGGGGACCCCATTGCTGCTCCGTCGGTTTGTTTATATATGCGGTTGTCATACATATAATAGGCAATTTTAAGGCAGTGTCTTGGCAAACCTATTATGAATTGTGGGAGGTCTTCACTCTCAGATGTGGTGTGACAACGTTCACAAAGCTGTCACACCACACAAGAAACCGGAAATAAGGCAAGCAGGGCCCTTCTCAAAGAACAAATAAACAGAATCCAAGCCAAGAAGTGAGCGAAACAACTCTACTACGAAGCTCAGCAGCCAATTACACGGAGTACTGTAGGACGGACTGGAGCTGCTAACATACTGGCTTTTTCAAGGATGAGATAAAAAAACAAAACAAATGTTAGTTACCTTGCGGCGACTCCATTCATTTCATCTTTTTCTCACGAACACTTCAAAACTTCACTTGCACAAATTCTAAATAAAAATGTGCATCATTGTGACAAGTGGAGTTTTGAAGTGAAGTGAGAAAAAGATGAAATGAATGAAGTCGCCGCAAAGTAAGTAAGATTTGTTTCGTTTTTTTGTCGCCCCTTATAAGTGTGGGCGACACGTCGGAAAACTTTGTTTATATCCCGGTTTAGGTGTATAAATAAATTAATTCGAAAAAATGACGCTGTCCAAATCCGGAAAAAGCAGAATCAAAAAGTAAAATTGTCAAAGACGCACAGCTTATATACAGCTGGGATCAAAAAGTCCTCATACTTTATTTGCTCTTTGCTTCCTTCTACCGTGGGCAACCCCTATTTATAGACATTTTAAAATTGAAATTAATTTGATATATCATTCAATAAAATTAGACGTGTGTGAAAGCATTTGAAAGAGTTAATTGAAAATATGAGTTAAAAACATGAAATGAAAAAAGTCCAATAAAAAAATACTTGCGGCCATATTTTGACAGGCAACCTAACAAAAACGTATTCCCCTATTAGTAAACGTCTATTAAAATTGGGTTTCACTTGGAGCAATCATACGTTGGGATCTTAGATTGTCTAAACTTATGATTTATGTTATTTCATTGAAATATTACATTTGGGGATGCATTTGTCAGAGGACGCAATTTTAATTTGTAATATCAAGGGGGGGGGGTAGTGTAAAATTAAATCCAAGTTTGTGGGGTTGCAACCCTAGTCCCACGGCCGCCATCTTGGAAAAAGGGGTTCAAATGGTTTGTTTCAAATAAAATTCTCTACAATTTTTGTTACGGACCTTCTAGTCGTAAAATAAATAATAATGTTATGAGCGAAAATTAATGAAAATTTGTCGATAACTTTTTTTCTAATCATTTTATAATTGCAACCTCACAAACTTAGATTTAACTTTACACTAATCCCCCCTTGATATCTAAAAAATAAAATTGCTTTCTCTGACAAATGCATGGTAAGCCCAAAAAATGTAACATTTTAATTGAATATGTAGAAAGTTTTCAAATTCGTGATAAAGAGCTTTTAGTATCACCAACTTTCGGACTATTACGCTGGAATTGAAATATTTAAAAGGAAATGTCAGTATGACACTTCGGTGTTATTTTTGAATAATTGGATTTTTGGCGATTTTCGTAAAAATTGCATGTTTCATGCCGCAGGTAAATAAATGGGACCAGCTCTTCCTTGGCAGAACACAACTTAAAAAACAATCGAAATGGTAAGGGTTTTTGAAGAAATCAGCCAATATACGTAAAACCATGCCTGGTATACCTTCAATAAGAAATTTCATTCCTTTCCGGGTACACTCAATGACCATTTTTCCGGGTAATTTGTCGAAGCAGCACCGATTCTCCTAAAAATTTGGATTTGAGTACTACTTACCCTCTGCTTCAAAGTTGACCCTTTGCCGGGGGTTGCTAGTATCCCGGGGGAATGCTACCCCTTCTCGGGGATGAAAAATATTATATGAAAAAAGTCCGGGAATAAATAAATTAACTGATTTTAAGCAACTTTTGTTCCATAAAGTTTCTTTGAAAGTCAATTCTTTTCGACATAATCGCAAGTGAAATTATCGATTTTTCAACAAAAAAAAAACATGTTTTCTACTGTTTTTTCGTAAATTACTTTTTTAAAGTGCTTTAAAAATCCCTTAGTTTGTTTTTTTATAAAAGTCTATAGCATGAAAATTAAGCAAGTTATGACATAAATAAGGTTTTTTTGTTTTTGACAAAAAAATGTACAAATTGCCCCCTAAATGCCACCTCAGTTGAAATTAATTGGTACCACTTCACCAATCACTGACTTACTTATTTCAAATAGGCTCAGAGAGTTTGACCGGTTTAAAATACGCAGTTTTGAAAAAAGTGGAGCCTCAAGAGAATATTTTACTTTAGTAATTTTGTAAAAAGTTTTCTCAAAATAACTTAAAAATTATGAGAGATAGGCAAAATTTTGTAGATAATTTTGTACTCGAGTACTAAATTGAAGGTTTTGTTTCTTTTTAATTTATATTTTTTTTTGTAGGATAAAGTTAGATACGACCATTTAAAGTTTGTACACATTCTTAAATAGTACCATTAGTCCACCCTTTCAGCTCAACCCCTTTCAAAAATAAGGGTTAAGTACATTTTCAATTTACATGAGCTTTAAGCTTATAAAAAACCTAGAAATTGGTGATTTGTGAAGTGGTTGCAATCAATTTTAACTGAGGTGGTATCTAGAGGGTAATTTGTAATTTTTTGTCAAAAACAAAAAAGCAACCTTATTTATGTCATAACTCGTTTAATTTCCATGCTAGAGACTATTATAAAAAACCACGTATATAATTTATTAAAGCACTTTAAAAAAGTATTTGTAAACTTTCCGAAAAATGCATTGTTTTTCAGTTATTCCACGATAAACCTTTCAATTTCCGTTTTGACAAATACAAATAAAATTTCAACAAGCTATAACTCTGTATTGGTTGTACAGAAACCATAAACCCAACTTTTTTTTTGTTTTTTTTTTATAAGGTACATGTTTGATCCAAATGATATTTTTCTTAAAGTGCATATTAGTTATTTATGAAAAACCGTTTTTTGGTTGAAAAAATGAGACTTTCACTTGCGATTAACTCGAAAGAATTGACTTTCAAAAAAAAAAAAATATGGAACATGCTTAAAATTAGTTAATTTATTCATTCCCGGACTTTTTTTCATATAATATTTTTCACCCCCGAGAAGGGGTAGCATCGCCAGAGGTTCATTAGAAATTAAATTTAAATTTTTAGGAAAATGCTGCTTGGACAAATTACTCAGTATTACTGTTGTTTGGCTTCATTAACTGGACTATTTCTCAAACTTGGCATGACACCATAAAAAAAAATCAGGCCGAATTGGTCTCCTCCTTTTGGAAGTGTCTTAAAAATCAAATCTTTGCCTTCTTTATGGTTGAGCAAGGTCGATTTTATTATAAATAATTATGTAAAGTATTTTATCAGATAAATACATTTTTATTTTACAATAATTATATCTTTTAGATATATAACAACTGATATAAAATCTATAGTAACAATAATTAAAAATATCACAGTTAACAGAATATTTTAAATTTAGTGGGACTCTTCTTGTAACTTCCTTTCAATCCTCTCATTTAAGAGTTTTTGCAACCTTAACCCAAGTAACTGTGACGCCACTTGTTCGCTTTCTTCATCGTTCACGTTTGAACGAAACATTCTCATGGTTTGTTTAGCACCGAGATCGGGAATAGAATTTAAAGTCCATTTATTCTCACCATTTCCTTGAGTTCTAATTTCCAAATCACGATGAGTTGGAACAATTTCTTCTGAGGTAGGATTATGTTTGTTATTAGCATTCATAGCTTGCATTAATAGTCGACCAAAAATATTTCCGAGGGGACTTACGTCTTCAGAACCATGGGATTCATTTGTGAGATAAGATGAATCCTGCTTTATTTCATTTGTTTCAGTTTGGATAGTTTGTAATGGTGAATACTTCTCGTTTGGTTGCAAAATGTTCAGAAGTCTTTTGTTCATAATCATATAGACTTTCTCTTTGGCACTATCATCTAACTGTATAGTGGCTGTTTCAGATGGCACTAGGAAGGTGTTGCCAACATTCTGAGAAAAGGTGCTGCCAACTGTATTAGTATCTTTGTGCATTACTTTGGGAGGTTCTTGACTGGAAACTGTATTTGATTGTTTGATATAAGTAACAATATCGTTAAGATCTGAAAAAAAATTATCAAATCAAGTTTTTATCAATAAATGAGGGGAAAACCCCCAAATAAATATAGCCTAAAATAGTTTAGTTAAAGGAGTTCCTTAATGGTTCAATAGTTTACCTAACCGTTAATGTGCAATGCTTATAACATCACAAAAGGAGATTCTTTATCGTAAGATTCTCAAGGAATATTATCATATATTTGGTAGATTATCTCCTGATAAGATGTGGATCTTTGAAAAACCTATTGATGCAAGAGAATTGCAACTTACAAATTAATTATACAACGAAGTAGCCAAATTGCATCTGCATTTTATACAATTGTGTAATATATATATATATATATATATATATATATATATATATAGTGTAATGTTTCAATTTTTGTACAGTTAGGGCCACAAAGATATGAAAGGTTAAATACTTTGAAGTTGTCAGAAGAAGACAAATTGGACCACAGAAAACCTTTTACAAATTACTTATTGGTTTTAGATTTTCTGCGATATGACATATGCGCCACCTGGCATTCAATAACTGAATCAAATTTGAAACTCAATTTTATGAATTATGTGCGTAGAAAATATCAATTTCAATAGATTTGATCACTAAAAAATTTTAATATTGGTTTTACATACGTTTCACCATGGAAACTATGAATAGAAAAAAATTGAGGATATTAATCAAATACTACCACTAAGGTTGAACAGTCTAATAATAAATTGGTTGCCGTTCAAATGGTTACTAAATTCCATGAAATTATATCACAAAATCCTTCTTTAGTAAAATGCTTTACCTGGTTTTTCATTTACTTCAGTTTCCTGCCTTTCATCGGATTCGTCACTGGTACTAATGTCAGCGTTAATGGTTACGGTAGGTAATCTTAAGTAAATGGATCTGTGGTCGATTTGCGATTTTTGCGGGTTCTCTGAAAGGAAAACAGTTGGTTTTTCTTCACTTTCAGAATCATCTTTCAAGAACATTCTGTAAAATGTTGGATTGTCAGCGAAAGCTTGAGCAATACTACGTTTTGTTTGATTGTTGTCACCGACCTCTTCAGCCTCAACTGCGGATGTTTGCCCCCGACAGACAGGCAGGATTATTAGAACTGATGCAATCTAAAATGAAATACAAAGTAGTTTATTATGAATTAGAACATAGTAAACAAAAACAAATTTAAAACTTGATTGAAAAGTATATTACAAGAATATTAGAACGGGTCATGCATAAATTACTACGAGTTTTAAGACTTCTAGACCCCCGTCCATGACACATTTTCATTGAACCCACACTTGTCATGTGACGTCATACTTTGACCCTAACTGTTTCACTTATATAGTTATCTATAGCTGAAATAACGTTACAACAGGAAAATGAATCGAAAAATATAGATTTTTTAAGATTTGAATTTGTTACAAGGTATTTAAGACATAGATATATAATTATAGGTGATTTGTCGCTACTGAAAAAATTCTATAGTTAATATTCTAGTGTTTGACTAAATTACTAGATACAGTTGATACTGATGAGAGAACTAAACGCAACAGTTATAATAAATCATAGCACCTTATTTCCTCTAGTTCTTTTAACCATTTTAATAATGAATTATCTGAAACATAGTTAAAATGAAAGTAAAAGCTATATGATGGTTTCTTTAGTTGTACCATGTCGATTGTAACTTTACTCCATCTATATTCAACTTTTGTTACTCTTAGTAAAAATTAAATAGGGGAATTTTTGGAGTCTGAATGAGGTATAGACGAAAGGTTGTCAGAGGAAGAAATTCATAACAAAAATCTTCCACCATCAAACTATGTCTCTATTATTAATACTTATAATTTAAAATGAGTTACATTTAAATCTTTAAATATATGGCTATGTCTAAACACTTGATCAATGTCCTATTGAATTTTTTGATAAAAGGCGCCTAGTGTGAATTAAGTAAAATCTTTAGTTTTCTTTCATTGTTCAACTCGGAAAGTTGTTAAGTTAAAGTTATTAATGTATTATCGTGTTATATACATTTTAAGTTTTGGACACATTTGTTTACCGAAACTTTATATATATAAAAAATAAAATCACTACATATTATTGAAATATAGCCTTTGAAATTGTTAGAAAATAGGAACATTAACAAAACAAATACAAAAATTTTTGGAACTATTCATTTTAAGATCTCCAAGTTCTAAATTGATTTTTTTCTTAATAAATTGTTATAGTTTGTGTTGGTAATAAACAATTTGATATAATCGCAAAATGTAGTGTATTACAAAGTAGAGTTAGCAAATAAATGATTTAAACAATTTGTTTATAAAAAAACAAATAAATTATAGATATTTTGTGTGTAACTAATCAACTTAAAAATAAATAAAAATTAGCGGCAAAGCTTTTAGCACAAATATTATTTATGGAATCATGATATTTTCTAATTATTAAAATCGATTATTGAGAATTGCTATAATTGTTTAGAAAAAATAAATTTAATGTAGTCTAATATATTACCTCTTATATTAAAACAATACGAGTATTGTTAGAACATAGATCTTTTTGTTTTTTAGAAAGTTGGAAACCAATATCATATTTGGGAAGCAATAGTTCTCTATAACCAAATCTATTATAAACCTCTACAATTCAATAGAAAATTTTGAACGATTTTTTTTGAAAGTATTAACTCACAATTAACCATTTCTGTATATTTAATAACATCATTAGTTTGAAGGTCTTGTTTGACCTCATTATTAGTGGAATAGCAATAAAATGTTTGATCAAATGGTATTTTTAAAGAAACAGGTCTTAATGGTAAGAAATTTAAATTTTAAAATTTTAATAAATAAAAAATTTTAATTTAAAAATGTTTAATGCATCTGACGTTTGTTGAAACAACATTAAAAAAAACTCAAAACAATTATCAGGAGTACTTACCGACAAAAAATTCATTTTTAACGAACTAACACTAAACTTGTATTTTCAAAAATTATTCCTCGTTTCACTTCAATGAAATATCTTTGAATGTGATAATCGCTTGCCATTCCAGCGTTATATTTGATTCCTGAGGCTGAACTGTCTAGACTAATTCATAAATATTTGGACTGCTGAACATTTAATCTTTATTAACCGGATATTACCTGGCTTCAAAGGTTTCGATAATGCAGAGGGTGTATTTTAATGAATAGCCCCTGTTGGCGTTTCTATGAATAATCCGTCTATTAATCTATAACTTAGGTGATGAACAGAATCAGTCTCACTTCGGTGAACCGGTTGTCTCTTAATAGACTAGACATCGTGTCATGAAGACACCTGGCTGAGAAAATTAATCGCTTGGTGTTACTGCAGACTTTTGTGTTTGTTGTTATGTAAATTGATTTAGAGACTAGCCGTTCAGTAATTTTAGAATGATTTTCAAGTAGCAGAAACAGAATTGTTTTCATTTATACAATAGTAATTTTTCGACTTTTTTTATTTGTTCAATTAATGATCTACTTGTTTGATAATATTATTATATAGTTTGGGCACAAACTGGGACATAGACGATAAATGCATGTGTGGAGAGGCATCATATAAATTATTTGTCAGCCAAAACGCAAGTCAAAAAGTCATTTTGAATTCATCTCTAAGACGTCTTAAAGATGTTATTTTCAAGTCTTAACTACGAGCTCCTAAAGACATCATTTTCCGAGCTCCGAAGAACTGGGAAATTTCCAAGATGTCTTTTTCCGGACTTATTTAGTAAGTCGGAAAAATGAAATCACGAAGTTTTTACTCATTCTGTCGAGTAATGCATACATAAGTGTGTACCATAACCTAATATTTTAAGGTATATGTGGTCTCTTTGTTAATTATACATTTGGATATCTCAAGAGATTATGTTATATTCAAAAATAACATCTGTAAAAGTAACATCTGATGTTTGATACAATTTTACTTAGGTGTCACTGTCATAATGTTTTGACATACAAGAAAAATTTTGACATTTCGAAAATTTACAATAACGACTCAAGATTTGGAGCTGAAACGTCTCCAAACACCGGTATCCACACACAGTATACCGCAATATACAAAATACCTACTAATATAGAGGAAGACTGGTTGATCATATAGCAGACATCTCTTTCTCTCAGAATGTCTTTGAGGAAAACAGTAATCTGGCTTATTTATCCAATTTGCCTTACTAGACTTTGTTTCACATTTATAAATTTCAAATATTTATCTGTTGCAGAAAAGACGGAGGTGAGAAAACCCCAATGTACAGACAAAATAACCCCAATAAATATTCTTAGATGGCTGAGTTCTGGTCACTTTTTTTTCTTCTCAGGAATCGTTACTGAACTCAAGCACTGGTACTATAGAGTTCACCTCACATTTTGTAAAATGGTTTCATACATCAATCAAAACCTTCTCAGTTATTTATTTTATATTTTATTTGCCAATATATTTATAATTTTTTTTTATTTTGGGTATTTTGGAATATACAAATGCCAATTGTAAAATAAATGAAACTTCAATAAAGAAGTATTAATGAAATAATTTAATTACGAAACTAATACGTCTTAATCCTTAATTCACTACTAATAGTTTCATATAAAATAGTATCCGTGCAATTAATATATTACCTTCATAAATAAAGTAGTGGCCAAAGTAGGTAACTTTAGAATTTTGAAGAGGAGTTGATAGCTGTAAATTTGCTCCCTTTTTTTTATAAAGTCTCTGGTACACGGCAGTTGAAAATATTTAACACTACTTTATTTATCTATAACACATAAAATGTTCGAGTTTATAATTTCTAATATTGAACAATTATTGAAAGTGAATATGTTAACTTATTAGCGTATAACAGTACGATTAACATTCAGGGGAGTTGAGATGTTAAGAGCCTGCCAGTAATTTTCTTTTTATAGTGTCTGGAGCTTGAAGCTTGAACTTTAATCTAGACGTCGCGTCACAGACAACTTTGCCAGTGGTTACTTGACTGTGTTGTATAAATATTTTCAGTCACCACTCGAAATGACACTGTTTTTCAAATTACTAATAGACAGGAAATACAGGGCTGTGTATTTTTTTATCAAGTAGTTTCTATATTTTAAAGTTTAGGGTTGCACTATTTATACATCAGTTCATAGAGATTTTTAAGTGAGAAGAATTTAACAACAAACCGGTTACGCTATCACGTAAATAAAATACTTTTCTTGTTCATTTTTTCACCTCAGATTTTTTCTGCAATTAAAATAGAGAAAACTTAAGAAATTCAGCTGTAAGATAATAATCAACTCGAAAATCGGGGCACATTCAATTCATCTAATTTTGGGATTTAGAAATCTATTACAAGAAGAGAACAAATGGTACCCTCAGTATCACATGATCAGTAACGCCAAATTGTCAATGTAAAAATTTTAGACTTGTAAGAAAATTAGTTTGAATGCGAATATTTTAGATTAAACAACATATAGCGATTGACAACGAGTCCAGAGTTGGAGTTGAAACGTTTCTAAACATAGATAAGTATCACACCATATACAAAACAGTATTTATATACAGGAATACTGCGTGTTCATGTTGTAGACATTTCTTTCTCACAGAATATATGAGGAAGCATTTCTGTACAGACGACCAGTAATCCGGGAAATTTTTCGAAATTGCATTATTACACTTTGTTCTTCATTTACAATTTTCAAACACAAATCTGTTGTAGGAAAATCTGAGGAGAGAAAAATATAATGTACAATCGTAGTAAACCAAGACGTTCTCCATAATTTGAAATTACTTACATAAACAGAAGTTTATATATATCATCTCCAAAAAGGACGTTTATAATAATTTTGCTGGCATTTCAGAACTACTGCATTATTAAAAATTTATTAATTGAACCTTAAGTTGTCCAAATTTATTAAATTTACAATTCCTGCAAATTATATATGACGATAATTATTTTTTTCCTCGATTTAGAGTATGACAAAGAAAATACATTTATAAGATTTTATTACTACCTTCCTATAATATTTCTTTTTTACACAATCCTAAAGTAGTCTTCTTCCGTTTTCGATAAATGATTGCAGGCTATGATACTTTGGTAATTTGGCGACTGTTAAAGGAGTCTATACCTTATCTTGAGGATGTCTGCAATTTAGAGGTGTCTCTCAGTAGGCAGACATCCGGTTGGTATTTACAAGTGACAAACAGTCATTAAATTTTTTGTAATCCTATTTATGTATCCTTTCATTTAATTTATTTGAATAATATTTATATTTCTGGCAATATGCAAAGCGAAGGACTAACATTATAGAACTTTATTTAGTTGCATTTGAAGTTTGTAATTAAATATTTATGAGAATTAAAGGAGGACAATTCAGAATTAAGTAAGTCTAGTAATATTGCATGTAAATTATGCAACATGACACAGAAAAAAAGTGCTAAAAAGGTTTAGTCGTAACAACTTTATTATTAATTAATTTGTGAATGGTTTTTGAGCACAAAAGTGATTGTTTTGATTATTCATCCGGATTGTTTGTCTTCACAGTACTTTCAGTGCAGTAAAATATCGTTACTTTCTGAATTCCATTAGGTTGATGGAATTTTGCAAACTACAAACAAATAATAACAAATTATTTTTCTTGGTAAAAATTGCTGTGTAAAATAAGTACCTATATTTCTCAGGCTTGGCACCAAAATCAAACACAATTTTATAGTATACATAATATTTTTTGTTGAAAATATCCAATTGAATAATTGTTTACTTTTTAGTGTGATTGTTGTTACGATGTCACGAAGTCGGTTAATTTGTCTTAAAGTTATTTATTTTACAATTTTTTTTATAAAAAATTTTGATATATACAATAAGCAAAATTCGTAATTGTCAAACCTCTTATAAAATTGAAAAAAGTCACATAGGATTATTTCATATTAGGGTTCTGATCATGTAGATACTTTTATGAAAAATAAAGTTTAATATTAATAGTAATAAAATGTTCCATATCGTTACAATTTAAGTTAAGTGTTATACAGTCGAACTGAGAACCTCCGTCTTTTTGAAATCTTTTAATTAACATTGATTTTGATGTAATTCAACTTATTTAAAATTATTTCAATCCTAGAATGCGAATAACAATAACTACATACCAAAGCTTCCAACTTAGACACTGTATAGACAGATAAACTGAGAACTGTCATCATCAATTTCAATTAATTTCATTCTAGAATGGAAAAAAGTTAATTACGTCCAACTTATTCCTTCTCCTTACTGTCTTCGTCAAATTACAATTTTTTTGAATTTCCGTTCACATGGTACAAATATAGGAACAATCTAGAAGTAAATTCTTAAAAAAGAGCGGCGAAAACTTCCTGATAAATATATTTCCTATCACTTGTTATCTCCCTTCCTCTAGTTTTCTCTTTTTGTGTCATTCTTATAAATGGATAAGTAATTCTGAAAAATTAAAATAATTTTTACTACCAGGATTCGGAACCAGGATTCGTAAAAGGGGTAGAGACCCGGCGTGCTGTATGAGTTATTTCCAACAAGTAAATTCCACCAAAAACATTTTCATGTAAAATGTTTCCAAGACGAGACGAGACCGCACTGTCAAAAAGTCAAAAATTAGATCTCATGTAGAGGCAAGTTTCTAACTTTACACGTCCTAATTCTGCAAGCCGTAACCTTACAAGTTCTACATCTTAGTCAAAATATGTCTACCGTCACATGGGCTTAAGGTGAAAAATTTATTCATATATTACGAAACGAAACGGCCAAGCCACATATTTTGATTCAGGTACAAAATTTATGAAGTTAGGGCTCTACATGAGATCTGAGAACTTTTTGACAGTGCGGTCTTGGCAACATTTTACATGGTGGGATTTATTTGTATTGCTGATGAGAATATATTTTTAATTTGTTCATTTTTTCTTTCATTTTTTTTGGTGCATTTCTTGCATCTCAGAGGTGCCTTTTTTCATAGCCCACTCTCTATCTTTTTGTCATTGGTTTACTGTTTATAATATATAATATTATCAGGGCGATCCCTGGCTCTTAGGCGATTATATTCGAATTTATCTGACGGTTGTGAGTTAACACTACTAAAGTCAATATTTATAAGGTGAACACCTTGTAAATTAGTTACTCTAGAGATTGCTACATAAGCCTGCCACAAGAAAACGTGGATAATCCATTATCAATGAGAGCATTTCAGGATTAGGAATAGCTTCCAAGATTCCTAAGCCATATTTCTAGCTGGTAACAAACAAACTGTAACTGCAGGAATTTGACTGAGACACTGAGCCATTTCTTATAATCTACCCTCGTAAGAACCTAATTTCAGTGTAATTAAACGTTCGGATAATACATGGCGGTTTCTTTTTTTCAGGTAACAGATTGCGGCATAAACCTTATTAATGTGAACTATATCTTCGGGTTTCGGCAATTTATTTACTGTTTCCTCTAAATGCAAAGGTAGATCAAAAGATAGGTCTTTACATTTTTTCACCATTTCACGGTTTGGTACAGATTTGTTCGCTACTAGATTCATCGATATTTGGAAAGTTTTTGCACGCTTTATTAACATCTTTCCGTAATCATTTAACTGGCTTACATCCGATGTAATTATATCGACAAACAAGAATAGATGTAGCTGAAATTTGGTTAGCCCCAAACTTTGTGAGACATTTATTAAATAAAAATAAAATCTAAAGTATAAGAGCTATGCAATTCGAACTTTACATGTTTAATGAGTCTAAGAGTGACATTATATCCAAAGAATTTTGATTATCTGGTACAATCCAAACCCAAGTTATGAGGGTTGAAAAAAAACTTTGGTTTCTCTTGACTCGTCTTGACGGGAGCATTACCGTGCCCTAGAAAAAAGGTGTATGCTTTTGTTATTTTATTTGATTGTGTGTTGGAATATTGCAGGTAAAATCATTATGACAAATAATCCTGTGACATGGTTGCTAAAGTTTCCAAATTCGACCCGAAACTTTAGGAAGTTTTCATTTTCTTTCAAGGGTATCATTTCTTTATCGTTTATAAGTCGTTCAGAGTAATTTTATACTGTTAAAGTTTTATAATTATTAAGCTGTTTTCGTGACAATTTATACATTTTTTATAAATATTGCTTACTTTGACCAATGTTGAAATTTAAATAATTATGTAATTTCGAAAAGATTGTTAAGGAGTTCTTGAATTACTTGGCCTGTTCATTAGAATTGAGAAAAAAAGTGTAGTAAGGCAATGTTTCGAAATTAATAAATAGAACGTAAAAACAGAATACACAAAATGTATACTATGCAGTAAATAGAAACTTATACCACCAATATATGTAAAACAAGCTATGTTAATGGAAAAAATATGGCACCACTTCGCTATCACTCGAAACAGGATCCCGTAAAATCGTCTAAATTCCTTAATCCGTTTCCGAGTAATCGGTGAACAAACATAAAAAAAATATAGATACAGACGAATTGAGAACCTCCTTCTTTTTGAAGTCGGTTAAAAAATAAATGATGTCATAAAAGCAATGTTTTCACCAAATTGAAAGCCAAAAATGAAACTTTAAATCAAACGAAGAAAATATACCAAATTAATCGTGTAGACAGTAATATTTGTTATACTAGCCCAAATAAACAATATTTAAATAAGAAAATAAAAAACAGGTTTAAAATATAATGAAAATCACAAAACTGAATTTACAGAACAAATGAAAAATAAAAAATGGTAAGATCGATTTTAATGTACCAACATTGTAGAAACAAACAAATCGCTCTAACAGACTGAAAAAAGAAATGATACACATTAAAACAATACTCTGTAACGTTTCGCGTTGACATTGAAAACCTTAGCAGCAACTTTTATCACAATCTTATATTTATTAAGAATATTTTAATTACAATAGTCCCATAAAGTAGTTAAGTAAATGCACAAAAAAAATAATAATGCAAAATCTTGCATCCCTACCATATTAATTATGTATAATTTTTAAGCATACTAGTATGTGTATAGAGAGTTTTTATAATTTGTTTTTATAAGTTGTTTTTTCTGGAGATGGATCAAAGAGAAAGACTAATAAAACGAGAGTTTATGGAATGTTAAAATATGTGTTATCAATACTGAAATGTGTTTCATACAAGATAGTGCTTTGCAACATTTCAGTAGAACAATATGAGATTAACCTAATATCAATTGATGCAACGTTGCACTCATTGATGCAGCTAGTTTTCTTTTTGACGCTTTCTGAAACCTACAGATCATAAGCAGTAAAGGAATTTTATTAGGACATAAAAAGCTACTATCTTTTAGGATTTTTTCAATCCATTGACCGCAAGAGAATTATTTCTAATCGAGAATATTCATCAGTTGCGCTCTCCTCCACTGATTGAAAACTGGAACAGTTATGTGTGTGCTAAGTACATATAACTGAATTTAATATTTTAACCCGAAATGAGGGGAGGGACTAGAGCTGAGATAGTAAATATCAGGAACTAGGTAGTTACTTATAAGGCGGAAAATCCGGAGAACCAACAGACAACAGGATACACCACGTACAGCATGGGTATAGGGGATTGCCAAAGCAATGTTAGAAAGAACTCTGAAAGCTGACAATGATTGGCCGAATAGACAGGCATGACGATTAGGAGCCCAAATACGTATAAGGCTATAAACAGGATTTAAAACGTTAGAGTGAAGTTAGATAATTAAAAATTTTGGGCATGAGTCCTATTTAAGAAATTCACACCACCAAGTTTTTTTTTCAAACAGTAGGTAACCATTTTTCTCTTCAGTGAATTCTACAGGGGAAAGTAAAGACACTTTGTGGTTAATTTCCATATCTATATTGTATTCGTATGTTGAGTTAATTTAATTTTATACTCGTAAATCAAAATATTGCTATTTTGAAGTTACAACAGATAAACATTAATACGTTGGCAACATTGTTGTTTTCAATTGATGTTTTGTATGTAAGTTTCTTAATAGAATATAACAGTGGAAAAGATATTTGCAATGGCAACTAATGTGCTGAGAGAATAACAAAAATAAATGTAAAAAATAGAAATAATATTATAACCAATTGTGTCCAAGTTCTAAATTACAAATTACTCTTAACCCGACAAGTTGCTAGCTCTCCGACTTTCTGTCACTGTAAAATCATTCCTGACATATACTTTCTCTACGATCTCAAACAAAATCTTGGAAAATGTCCTTTTTTAGAGTTACGAGTGTTTTGCCTTCAAAGACAACTAGTTTTAAAAATTTTATTGTCTTAAATAGATAAATATTTCACAAAGATCAGATAATGTCATTTCTTGTGATACCGAATTTAAGTGTTCTGACGACCGACAGTTTATTGTGTTAAGTCTGTTTTATCTTTGAAATGCCATAGAAATGTCGCCGATAATTGAGGCGACCAATTCTATCATCTAACAATTCTAAAATTGTGTAATTTCAGAAATAGCTGATGATCAAATTAATTAATAGTTAATTAAGTTATTATACTGTAAGAAATTAAAATAACAAGTAGAATTGGGAGAAATTTTGACGCCTTATTTCATAAAGAGAAGGAATAGTGTAATTAAAATTTTCGCATTAATGAGATACCTCAACAAATATTTTCAACAAAACCAATAGATCTGTTACTTTTTAAAGGATCTCGAAATTTTCCTTTTCTAAAAATATTAAAGCACTCTGTTGTAGAGATTATGAAATAGATGAATAATCTAATCTACAAATCCACCAAAATTATAATTTTCGGGGATAAAAATAACAATAAAATATATATCTTTAAATTTACTTTAAAAAATGTTTATAAACAAACTTTTTTCATGATTCGAGGGATCAAAAAATTATATGATTTGTAAAAAAAAGTTTCTTAAAAATTGCTTAAAAATACATGTTACGGTTCATTAGAAGAGGCTTGATTGTTTTGTATGCAAAGTCAAGTTCATAGTAAACAATGTCAAAACTTACATGAAAATTGATATGATATCCAAGGGAACCTCGTGAGCAACTGGAAACAGAAAAGAAAGACTTATATTCCTTAAAATAACTTTTCAGCAGCCACCTGCACGAGCTTATCTTTCCGCTAACTTGTAATTTTTTCAGATGTTATAAATACTTCCAACATGTAAGCTTGGTCACTTCTCGTTCTAGAAAAGTAGTCACCAAGTATTTTTAATCTTCAATTATTTTCAAATGTTTTAAAGTTTCAGTTAAATAAAATAAAAGTTTTTTAAAAAGTTTTAATGTTCGGCTAAGACCTAACATGCATTTGTTAATTAACAATTTTTTGCTAGTATTAGATATTAATATTAAGGAATTAAGATTAAAAAAATACAAACGCATTGTTGTTATTATTCATTTTTCAATGCAGTAAACTGTTGATAAATAAGTGGAAAATATTTTTTTATTATTTTTTCCAAAAGCAAAAGAATTGAGCTTTGTAGTTTAGAAATTACTAAGGTTTTTATGTTAACTTTCAATTTCAAAATGTTGTTAATTAACAAATGTATAAAACATGAAAAAACTCAAATAAAACTTTTTTGTGCGCGCATTATTGTTTATTAACTTATTCCAAAGTTACGAAATTTTTTTCATTCTTTAATATTCATATTTAATATGTATAAATATATTTTTTTTGTTTACCGTGTTTGAATGACGCGGCGTTCCAGACTCCCCGTTTTAGCAATAAGTTTATAGGGCTCTGTTTAATTCATTAATATTGGAGATACAGTTTCGGGTATTGGGACTTTTTTTCATAATATTTCCTTTTATTTTAGATCTTTTTTCAATTTCACATTTTTTTATCGTATGTGAGATATTTCAAAAAGAACGGATCACTCATTTTTAGCGTTCCATATATACAGTGATGGGCAAATGCGTGGAACCAAGTAAATATTTCTGGAATTATTAGAGATATCGAAATGAAATTTGGAAGGTGGATATTGCAGTAGATTGCCTATTTGTTTCCAATTTTTTTTACAATTTTCAACTTTCTGTTTTACCGGAAGTAATGTCGATTTTAAAATTTACAATGAAACATTTTATTGCGAATACAAAAATATCGGGTTTGATATTGTTTACTTCAATACCTACCGAGATATTAACAGAAAAGTAACTAAGGAAAGGCAAAATTCGATGGTAGCTATACTCGGTTCATATTTCATTTACGCCGGATATAAACAAACCGATCGGTAAGGATTTGTATTTTTATTGGCCAATCGGTGGCATTATACCGTCACAGCAAACAGCACTGCTTGTTCCATAGTCGAATAAACGTGCGTTTGTTTAAATCAGGCGAAAATTAAATCCGAATCAAGTTTAGTAGTCCATGAAATTCATTGCAGAAGTGACAGCAGTCAAAATAAATTATTAGTTTTTTTTTATTTGAACGTAAAAAGATTGTATTGTTTTAATTTGATCGTAAAACGGCCGAATTGAGTAAAAGAGAAAGAATAGATATATTAATGATGATTGGGTATGGGGAGAGGAAAAGGACGCATCAAGAAGTTTGTGACCTTTTTAACATTGTTCATCCGAATACACAAATATCCCGTTCAGTAGTGACGAAAACTTTGCGAAGGTACGACACAAGTGGAACAGTTAGCAATTTACCAAAAAGTGGACGGTTAAAAAGTGCAAGTAATGAAGGTGTAGCTCAAAATGTTGCTATATCTTTGGAAGAAAATCCTCACTTATCCACTACCGACCTCGCCAATATACATGAAATTAGCCGTCATTCAGTAGGAAGGATATTAAGGCGAGAAAAATATCATACATGCAAAATTCGCCTCGTTGTATAAGAAATGTGGTGTTTTCAGACGAGGCTACATTTTGTTTAATTGGTACGGTTAATCGACATAACTGCCGCTACTGGTCGCAAAGTAATCCTAATTGGGTACAAGAGGCTCATACACAAAATCTCCAAAAATTTAACGTTTGGGCCCGCATTTGTAACAACAGAATCGTGGGACCCTTCTTCCTACAAGAAACTTTAAACGGAGATAGGTATTTACAGCTCTTGGAGACACAAGTTATTCCGGCATTGGAGGTAAATGGACAATTACCAAATAATATCTGGTTTCAGCAGGAATTGAGCACCACTCCATTACGCTCGCATTGTTCGAGATCATTTAGATAGGATATTTCACCACAGATGGATTGGAAGAAAAGGTGCTTATGAATGGCCTGCACGAAGTTCCGACCTTAATCCACTAGACAATTTTCTGTGGGGTTACTTAAATTTTAAGGTTTATGTTGATAGATCAAATAATTTTTTGTTTACAGGAAAAATACGAAGAAATCCCTAATATTAATATTGGGGGCCAAATTATAGAATTGAACGGAATATAAAAAAATACGCATCATGCAATACACCAAATGAAAGGGTTTATCATGAGAAATACAAATACATATTTTTCATATTTTTTAAATTATTTGTTTACAAGATATTAACAAAGATATAAAAAAATCCCATTTCTCGCTTTATTTCCGAAATCACACTATCTAAAATTTTGAAAATAATTAGGGGCAATGGTTCTCACTTAAAATTTATAAGAAAAATTATTAGAAAACCCCATAGTAATTTTAGGTACAAATTATACAATTAAGTGGAAAATAAAAAATCAATTTTCAAAAGACTCATTACAAATATATCATATTTTTAAATCATTTGTTTAAAAGAGATTAACCCATTTTAGAAACTACACTATTTAAATTTTGAAATACATATTTGATTTGTATTTTTAAATAATTCGAATAATATATTTAATAATTTATAATTTAAAACTTGACCTGTTTTGCCCTATATCTTCCAATCTACAGAGCCTCAAAATTGAGACAGTAGATTATAAAAGGCTTCCCTGAAAGTTTATTAGAAAAATAAAACTCTAATGATTGTTAATTTTTGGGGGCCAAATAAGAAAATTAAAAACATATGTATTGCTATAAGAATCAAGCGAATCCTGAAGCAGATAAAATCAAAAGTCTATGTGTAAAAAATGAAAGTGTTAATTTTTTATAAATTTAAAACGCTTCCTTTAAAATTTATTAGGGTAAATATAAGAAAATGCATTCATTTCCTGCTTGTCTGAAACTGGACCAAATTATTATTTTTCACTGTATTGTTTACAACTATTGCAATTTTTTTAAAAAGTTTCTAGACGTCAATGCGAATCGAATGACACCAAAATGGTTCTTGTAGATTATATTATAAGAAAATAGAGGAATAATTACGAGATGAGAAAACCCCCTGATTGGTATAGTTTCAATCGTTCGTAATAATTTTTAGTCTGAAATCAAAACTGAATGTTTACACTACGTACTTCGGACTATCGGTGACATATGGAGAGACAAAGATGACTTGCATTTTTTGGGAAAAAATTACGTGTATAATGTTCTGCAATGTTATAGACCTATATAGACCGAGAGATCTAAATTAGAAGTTCAACCTCGATTTTCTGGTTCCTACCTTCTGGAGAACTGAAAAGTTATATGAGGTACTTACAATTGGTTAAAAAATGCTTGGGTTTCCTAGGGGATTTTACTGTGAAAATTAGATGAACAAAAAAAGGTGCTGCGACGACGTTCTGAGGACTCCCACGTTAATAAAACGATAGATTACCAACGATTTTATCTCGAAAATTTATTTGGCAGGAGGGTAGTAATGGGTCTAAGGGTTGAAAACGATATGTGAACATGTAGGGAAATTTTTTAATTCTTAAATGAGTCCTGCCAACTATAATAATCAAATTTTTTTATCTTAAATTGATGAAAAAAAATGGCATTACACCTGCTAGGGACATTTTTGAAAAAATAGAATAAATATGAAAATTTTCCGCACAATTTTCCAAGCGAAAATAATTTATTCCCTAGGAGGAGTCATGCCATTTTTTTTGTCCTTTCGATATAAATATGTTTAATTAATTTAGTTATCTACCTACCTATCAGCAGCTAACCCTGAATAACAAAAATTAAAAGAGTTAATTGATATGGAGGACAAGTTATATACAGGTATTTTAGAGCTCATAAAACCAATTTAAAAAAGGCTATCTCTTACTTTTCTCAAGTTACACAAGGAAGACTAATAATTCCATTTTGCGTTTTTTGCTGATACCTCTGTTATTATTAAAAATATCAAAAATGGTAAAAGGAAAAGTTTTTGGAATAGTGTACAACAATACGTCATCAATTCTTCATTGCTAAGTTTTGTTTGTTTTGGACCATCATTAGCTATTCCTTTATATAAATGTACTGTACTTTTTTGTTAAATTTACATTGATACATCATATATTAACTTTAAAATAACGTTTTGAGAAAAAAAAAAAACAATTAATTCGTCAATGATGATTTGT
Source organism: Octodonta nipae (assembly GCA_034190945.1). Taxonomy (NCBI): domain Eukaryota; kingdom Metazoa; phylum Arthropoda; class Insecta; order Coleoptera; family Chrysomelidae; genus Octodonta; species Octodonta nipae. The sequence goes on from CM067221.1 coordinate 94,311,135, forward strand.
ATATTCTGGATCATTAAATTTACTAACGCGCAGCAATACTTTTAAATTATTAATTTCTTTATTCAGTTGGGCTAATTCTTGATTGCCATTGAAACCGGGCCTGATTTAGACTTTGGAACGTTTGGAGTATTTGAAGCATACAGATGCTACAACTACTACCAATACATTTTATTGTTATCAAATATTATACCGATTTGTCTACACCCCCTGAGAAGCGGACGCGGGCCAGCTAGTAAATAATAAAAGAATAAAGGGAAATAGTTTCCAATGATTCGACATGACATTCAGTAAAAATATATACTGAAAATCAGCTTTAATATACTTATGAGTCTTGGCAAACCCATAATACTGATTGTTTTTCCAATTGATAACTTCGCCGCTTACAGGCGCGTTATCCCCGTATGACGCATAAAGTTATATATTGGTTTCGCTAGGTTAATGAACTTCAAGTACGGTACACCCAATATACCTACACTCTGTGTGATACTTTTGTATACTTTGTGTATATATCGCTGTAAATGCAAACTTATTTACACTTTGTTTAGTCCTACCATGAATATTTATAGCTTGAAACCTTGCACTGTATACTTACACTTTTTGTGCTATTTTATTTACTAACATCAAGTATACTTACAATTAGTTTAAAACCCACTGTATATTGGATTCCTGCCGAGCAAAGGATGGGCACAGCCATTATCGACAAAAATCGAAAAGGACAATGCTTTTTTAAAAATTGGTCGCCCCCTCCCCTTTAAGATAATTTAATATACACTGCGTCAAATACTTCACCTTTTACTTGTACCCCTGTATACTTAAACTCTGTATAGTACCCCCGTATGTTTACAGCTCGAAAACTTTTATAGTCTGTATATTTTCTCCCTCTAGGCTACATTATTTAACAACAGTCAATTTGTTTACTATCACACTAGATATAGACACTTGCCCGAACATTGCCGGCAAAGGGATGGGCGGCTTCACTGTTGACAGTATCCAAAGGGCGTTGGTCCGAAGCTTTAAAATCTTCCTATTTCGGGGTAGTCAAATCCACTTACCGGTGGCTACCCACAAAAATTTTCGGAGTCTTCGCAGTCGATCCCAGACCTTGTTTTGGGCACAAGGCGGTGCCCGTTAGTATTTCGGGAATAAGAGGATCCCGGCCCTCGACTTGACTTGACTTGTCAAAACTTTACACAAGTAGTTCGCCAGACACAAGTAGTCGTCGAGGTTCTATTTCTGTCGATAATGAGGCCTCCACGATGTCTGGGGTAACAGTGAGAACCCTCGTTTCAGACGTCGGGTCAACGCCCTGTATCGGGCGCGACCTAGTATTCAAGACCAGTTCCTCATGCCCACCATGCACCTGTTAACAGTAAAATTAGCTCTGTGATTCACTTTATGGGAACACCACTGTAGTAAAGCAAGCATGGGAAAGTAGGTATAGCCTTCTCGGGCGGTGACGCATCTTCGCTAGGTAAACCTTGAACGGACGCGGTCAGGAGAAGTACGATCGGAGGGGTCGTCACTCCAGTCTTTGACTTCTGCAATATCCTTAAGGACGAAATGGGTATTGCGGGGGTGAGAAAGCTCACCGTGCGTGCTAGCGGTGCCTCGCCGTTTGCTGTTGGCCTCGTAGGGGTCAATGGTATAACTAGGTACAACCCCTGGGCGGACATGTGTGAACTCTGAGTCTTATTCACGTACATGCTCTGAAAAGAGAGTGAAGCTGTCTAGTATTCGAGGCAAATCCTATTCTTATCCGCACCTGGGCATCTAGAAAGACAGCTCCGTCCGCTGTATGGTGGTAACATCGTCATCGTCTATACATAGGGTTCATAGAATTTGGCTTGACTGGGATCTCCTGTCCAGACATGCGCTATACCGGGCGCCTGTCATCTTTGGGTGTGGATTTAAATGGTGCCACGGAGACTGAACACAAAGGCTCGATCGCTCCAACACAGCGGTGTATCAAGACAGAGGTTGACGTTTGAGGTGCCCGAGTAGCTTGCAAACTATTTTTGCTGGCACTTGAATCCGAATTGATTGCGAATCTACGAGTCGCTTGAGACACGACTAGTCCGCTGCGCTCGTAACTATGACTCTCTTAATTAGCTTTTATAGGTAGTCCTTGTGTACTTACACTCTGTTTAGTACCATCCTATATATTTGCACTTTATAAAATGAAATCCAGTATACTTTCAATCAGTTTATTATTAACACCCCGTAAATTGATATATTATGGAAACAAAAAATCAGACTTAGTGAACTCAAATTCACCAACATACTATTGGTGAATCTTTTATACCTACTGCTAAAATTGCTTCACTCTGTATTGATAGAATATCCTTCATACTACAAACATCCAAACATATGACCTTTCAAATTTATAATATTAGTAGCTGCTATTTGCTTTGCAAAAATTTAAAATTCAAACTCATACAAAAATCTTCATCAAAATCGGGAAACAAACGAAGGAAAGCGACTTTGTTTCTTACTATGTAAAGATGATATAAAGGATTATAATAATGGAAATGAAACGCTTAAGGTAAGTAAAGTATTTAAGTTGGTAAGGATAATATTATATCCGTCTATTAGCTTTCCAATTACCGCATTGTACGAAACCATTTTTTGGAAAATAGGATAGTTATAGTAAGCTATCTTTAAAAAATAGATATATGCAATAGCGGATTTTTTGTAAATATATATATATATATACGGCAGACTTCGTATATATATATATATAAATATTTTAAAACAAACAAATCGAATCCGTATTTAATAAAAAGCATTTATTGAATAAAGCATGAATTTTTTTTCCCGGAAGAATTTTTCTCACCTTTTAAACCTTCCCTAGACAGAATAATTCAAGACCAAGATAAGATAAATCCAGTTCTCGAGTTTTAGCGAGACTCGAACAGCGATTGATTTTATATATATAGATATATATATATATATATATATATATAATTAATTGGGAAGCAGCCAGTAGGGTGTTAAAAAGAAATACTCTTTATTACTTTGAAAAGCTTTCAGAATATGTTTATTCCTTCGTCAGTTCAACCAAAAATTACATATAAAATGAAAGTAAGAATTGTTACAATTTTTTTGAATATAAACTTACGAAATGCGAGGTTCTTATTCACACTAACATTACTAGAGGAAAAAAAGGCCATACTAATATAAAACTCGTCTTGTTCGTTAAATTGCACTATTAATGTTTTAATAAAATTCCTGTTAGATATTTCATGGTTGACTGACATTAGTTTGTTTTGAAGTTATTTGAAAGGGATATGTATCGAGAAAAATCTAACTGAAAGCATCGTAATAATAATCTTAATTTGATTTCAACCAATGCCAGACCTTACATAAATATTCTAAAAAGAGAGAATTAAGTAATTATAAAAATATTGGTCATGAGTGATCATTTGATATATTTGGTGTGACCTTTTTTGAAATTTTAACTTCAATATCTAACAAGTTACAATAGATAACATTAAGATTTTGTAAATCCGTTCTTTTATTTATGTTGTTGACTTGATTATTAATGCAAACCATCTCTAGGAAGTTCCCTTTCAAATAACTTCAAAACAAACTAATGTCAGTCAATCATTAAATATCTAACAAGAATTTTATTAAAACATCAATAGTGCAATTTAATGAACAAGACGACTTTTATATTAGTATGGCCTTTTTTTTCCTCTAGTAATGTTACTGTGAATAAGAACCTCGCATTTCGTAAGTTTATATTCAAAAAAAATTAACAATTCTTACTGTCATTTTATATATGTAATTTTTAGTTGAACTGACGAAGGAATAAACATTTTCTGAAAGCTTTTCAAAGTAATAGAGTATTTCTTTTTAACACCCTAGTGAACTGGCTGCTTCCCAATTAATTGATTTTTTATATTAATTCAGCCGTTATCATCTATTTCCTATATATATATATATATATATATATATATATATATATATATATATATATATATATTGTTTTGCTATATCTCAAAGAGGTTTGGCAGCGTTTTATCGACTCTACTTTTTCACAGACGCCGCGGAGGAGTTTGTTTTATAATATATCATGATATAGATTGTTGTACCGTCAGACCAAGAGGTTGAAATTCTAAATATACTAATAAAAAAAACATTATTTTACTTTATAACTTGTAATATAGTTTTTTCCCAGTAACATCTTTATAATCCATAAAATTTAAGACACATTTATAAAATAATTTTAATATAATAATATATATCTATAATTTAAGTATTTTGTTTGTATTGCTTCCAATAAATATTTTGTGACATTTGTGAATTTTTTGACAAACTGAGAAATGAGCTAGCGGACGGGGATTTATAAATACTATAATATCTAAACCTACTTATACTATAAAATTTAAACTGTAAAATATAATTCTTATTTTGGTTTTTCAACTGAAAAGAACAACATTCTAATGGTTATTTGTTGTTTGTTATACTGTCTTATTTTAGTGATTAAGACAAATGTACAATAATGCCTCTTTTATATAAATGTAATAATAGACAGAGTGATGATATTGCTTTAAGACACTTTAAAGACATTTTTCATACTATCTATCCTAATACCAATGTTGAATTTTGAAAACAAAAATTATTTCAATCATAAAGTCCAATGGTTGTGTAACGAGTTCACTCTGTGTATTATGTTTTCAAGATGTCATATTATATATAAATTGTGAATATATTTAATGATTATCTCAGTTTGTCATTTTTATATAGTTTTTAAAGAAAATATTTTACATTTATTTTTTATTTTTATATACATATTACCAATTCGTAGCCATAATCTTTGCCTTAGTCGTCTGTTTAGTTTTTTATTTCTTGAAATTCGTCGAAGGTGCTTCTCGTTTGTAGAAGAGCTTGTTCTCGGAGTGCCATCTTGGTGTGTCAACTGTTTCTTCTTTTTCAATTTCAGTTTCCAAAAGCTGCAAAAATTAAGCAAATTGAGTAAACTGCCTTTTTAATTAAATAATTTGGTTAAGTTAAGTTAAGTGCGAGTTGTCCTCGCATACCAAGGGTTATTTACCATCTTTAAGATTTGTTTTAATGAAGGTAAATCATATTCTCTTTTAAATTAAACGTTTTAAATTTATAAATTTATACACTTTTATTTTTCACAATAAATCTTTTTATTCGATCTGCTATCATGTGCTTTTTTTATAAAAATATTTATTTAATTTTTTAATGTGGCCTCAAAAATTAAGAGCAGGATTTCCGCTTTATTTTACCAATAAACGCTCTTTTGTCTGAATTTTAGACAAATTAGTTTTGGAGACAAATGGGAGAATGGGTCAAATATTAAAAAATAATTTATTAAATTATTTAAACAAATTATTTTAAAAATACATATCAAATATATATGTACGATGATTTCTTTCCCTTTAAATTTATAAATTAATGCCAGAATTCACTTTTCTTGTAAATTTTGAGTGAGACCTTATATTCTCCATTTTTCGCAGATATAGGAGGGAAAGAGTCGATTTTTGTATTATGTATTAAATAATAACTTTCAACAAAATGTTTCAAAAATTTGAAACTAATATACTGGAATTCCTCACAATGAGCTCTTTCTATTGATATCTTACATGATGAGTAAAAAAATTTTAATGTCTTATTTTTCATTTAATTCTGTACTTTGGCCCCAACATTAATATTAGGTTTTTCTCCATATTTTTCTTGTAAAGTTCAAGTGTAGCCCTATATTTTTATTTTTTTCAAAAGTTTTGGTTCTATAGTTTGGAAGATATTATTATTATCATTCACCTGATGACGACCACTTCAAGACGATGGAAGTCCAAGGAAACTTCGAGGAACGAGTTACATTGGACTAATAATATTTTTATATTTTTGTTAATATCATTTAAATAAATTATTTTAAAAATATGAAAAAATATATTACTATTCTTCATAATGAGCCCTTTCATTTAGTATACTATTACGTGATGCGTTTCCAGTTAATTATATAATTTGCGAGATTTTACACTGATAACCAAATTTCAACCTTTCCAGTTCAGTCATTTCAAATAAAATTGACTGTGATTTAGCAGACGGACACATCAGATTATACAGTACGTTCAAAATTAAAGAATGTTAAAAGGTATAGAAAATACAAACTATTCATTATGTACTCTTCAAATGTTTTTATCAACTAAACGCGAAGGTCACTTTCCCCGCATACCATTTCAAATTAGTTCAGATTACACACTAATTTTGTTCAATGACTGGTTTATTTCTTGTTTGAAGACGACATACTCATTACATTGGAATGATAAGCTCGTTCAAATTTTTCTTATGCAATCTAATTACATCTAAGTTACATATTTTTACATATATTAGATCGAACTCGTAACAAAGCTTTCTCCTTCTTCAAGTTCATGTTGTCGATGTATTTCCACTACTTACAACATTAATGAAATAGAGTTAGGCATTGTAACAGTTGTAAAACTTAAAATCTTAAATTTCGAAATTTAGTATGTAAATATATCCTTAAAAGTGACTGATGAGAAAATAAATATTATAACATTTCATTTTACGCGGCCAAAATAGGAAACTTTGGAGAAATTAGTCATCTTAAATATAAACTAACCGTGAGAATAAAAAAAAGAGCGGCAGTCATTTGAGACTGAACGATGGAAGCGAAAGCTTCTTACGAAATATACTTCCCTTTTATCGTTATCTCACTGTCTCTATTTTTCGTTATTTGTGTCACTCCTAGTAATGGAAATAAATATCAGGTAAATTAAAATAATTGTTACTATTTTGATACGAGTCAAGTATTAATCCTAATATAATTGTTAAATTAAATATATCTGCAAAGAGAAATAAGTTTATATATTGAGTAAGTGTTTGTAAATAGTTTTGTTCACCTGAATAAGTATTTGAAGACAAGATGTCAAATAAACCTTCGATTTGTTCTTAGCGAAAATCAATACAAACACATAACATTTATACAAAACAATAAATTATATATCTATACCGGGTGCTTCAAAAAAATGTATACACACTTTGAACTTCCATAGAAAATTTATTTACCGTACTACAAAGTTAAATTTCAGGAAAATAGAAAGCTGAAAGTCCAATGTAAATGAAACATAAATAACAAATGTTAATACTGTTCAAATTGGTGACCTGCAGCATCAATACAATTCTGAGTACGAGTCACCACAGATTCTGTACATCGTATCAAAACGTCCAATGAGATTTCTCTGCACACTGCTTGAATCTCATTCCAAAGAATGTCTAGGTTACGTGGTTTACGTTTGTACACCTCATCTTTTATTGTGCCCCACAAGAAGAAATCCAGTGGTGTAAGGTCTGGAGAGCGTGCTGGAAACTCGATTGGCCCCCTGCGTCCTATCCACTGGCCCGACAAATTTTGATCCAGGTAAGCTCGTACGTCCCTGTGATAGTGCGGCGGAGCACCATCTTGTTGAAAATAAAAATCATCATTACCGTATAATGCACGAATGGCAGGAAATATGGAATCAGCAAGCATTGTTAGGTAATTAATACCAGTTACAGTGCCTTCAAATCGAAAATGTCCAATGAGTCCCCTTGAAGACAAACCGCACCACACATTTACACCAGGCAAATTTACAGCTTTTTCAATTGTAATGTGAGGATTTTCTTCACACCAGTAAATACAATTGTGCCTATTGACAGTTCCATTAAATTTGAATTGGGCTTCATCCGACCAAATGATGCTACCCATAAATCCCGGTTCACGTATCACCATCTCCTGAATCCATTCACAAAATTGCAACCTTCGATCTGGATCGTCGTCATTTAGCTGTTGCACCAGCCTTGGAATGTAAACACGATACTTGCCTCTCTTCCGAATGCGTAGCACGCTGCTAGCACTTACATCACTTTCACGTGCCCCTTGCCTTGAAGATTTGTTAGGAGAGCGTTGAAACAGTTCCAAGACTGCCGTTGATGACTCATCACTTGTAGCTGTTCGAGGCCGACCTGAATGACCTTTATGCACATCACACACTGTTCCATGAACTTCGAATTTGTCTCGTATGCGTGTAATTGTTAATCTTGAAGGTGGTTCTGTATCATACTCCCTTCTCCACTGTCTTTGAACTTCATTTACATTCTCAAACTTCCAGTACCACTTAATAACCTGCTTACGTTCTCCAAAACTCAAACGTACGTCCCCCATGTTGATATTACAAATTCCAACTGATAATATAACATAGAGGGACGATTATGTTGGCACCTGGCGAAGAAATATAACATTAGCCTTGTAGAGAGGGAAAACTACAATAGTTTAAAGTGTGTATACATTTTTTTGAAGCACCCGGTATATTAAACGGTAGCAACACTTTAAAAAATTTTAAATTCTAATTCTAGGTAATATTAAAATGAGTATTACTCATTTAATGCCAATTGGAAATATTACATAAAATTAATTAATAATGACACAATATTAAAAAAGTATATTAGTTCTCCGTTTTGAATCCGAGAACTTTGATTCGGAGCTGTGCGCTTTAGACACTGAGCCACTTGTCTTTGGTGAACATAAACGCTCCGGAAGTATGTATAATCCAGTATTCCCTCTATTGAGTACTTTGTTTATTATTACGATAATAAAACGATGTAAACAAATGATTTGTTTTGCTTAATGTGTATCCTTCTATGAGTCTATATTCGTTGATAATATGAAAGTTTAATACCAAGTTGCGTTTTTGTGTCGTATTATTTTTAATTTCTGACGTATCAGACTTATTACAAAGAGAGAATTGGAGTTTTTATTAGAAGGGAAAGCAAATTTTGTGCAGGTATTCTATATTACTTGGATGTTATATTGGCTTGTTTCCTATTTATAATTGATATTCTATAAAATTATTAGTCATAAGTCTTAATGTAAAATGTTTACTGGTTAATATGAAGCTAGTCAACATATACATTTAATGACAAGTTTCTTTCTGATGTCTGACGTATGTCAAGTGTCTAATTTAATGTATCGCAAAGAGAGAATTGCAGTTTTTATTAGAATGAACCGCAAATTTTGTGCAGGTATTGGATATTAGTTTATTTTCTATATATTATTGATTTTATGTGGAAGAAGAGACACTTAATATATTAGATAGAGGCAGTATGTAATGTCGGTGTCGAAACAAATGAAATCTCAAGTTATCCAATTCATTCGCTTGCTCATCTATTTTCATATGTGCAAATGTTGGACCCCAATAAGAAGCTCTCGCTTTAATAAACTGTAGAAACCAATAAAATAAACAATAGCGGAAAAACAAGGGATTTCCGAAAACACAAACCAGATTTTTTGGTACGCTATTTGGATAACTATAAGGGTATAAAGAGAAGATTGACTGATATTTATTCTGGTGCGAATGAAGACTTTTGTATTTAGTTTAACAATATAAATGAGCGACATTCTCATTACACAAAGCGGTTCATGGAATTCAATTCTTCAAAACCATACCAATAATCTTTAGAATTGGGATATTTGACTATCTTTGTGATTCATCGTAAATTGTCACTACGCCCTACAAATCGGGAATTATATTCAAATAAATAAAATACATCATAACGGTGATGTTAGGTCACATGACTCCTATGACGGCTGAAGCACTGAACATTTTATCTTTAAATTACATATTAGTTAATAATAGATTTGTTCGTAGAGACGTGTTGCCAATAACTCAAACGGTTTGGATAATTTTCAACGGATCGAGTATTGGCAACGCCAGCTGTCGATATCGTTGATTTGTGGTGATTTCTACAAACAGTTGGAATTATTGGCAACTGGTTTCTACAAACAAACCAAATATAGATGGATCTATAACCTTTTTTAAAGATTATTATCCTTATCACTGTTTCTCTTTCTTTGCGCCATTCTTAGTAATGAATATTAATTTTAGTAGTATTAAAATAATTGTCATTATTTGGTTAGGAGACAAGTATTAATCTAAATGTACGATTTAGTTCTTAATTATAATTGCAAAGGACTTGTAAGTTAATTTTTAATTAAAGTATAAAATTTGTTGAATTATAGTTCAAACCTACTTCTCCTATTTAATATTGTAGCAATATATAACGAGGTTGCTTTAATTGCAACAGATTAAATTTTGGAAACAATATTTAAGTAGATTTTTTTAAATATCAGAGTATCTGTACTACTCCGTTTTTCGACATGCAAATCCTATTTAGGTTGGTGAAAGGGGTTTTCGGTTCGTAATTTTTTTATTTAAATTTTTGTGCAATTTTCTCTACAGATTTATAAATCTTAACAATTGGGGAAAGATAATATTTTTTACGTAAAATTGTTAAGATTTTGTAAATCTGGAGAGAAAATTGTAAAAAAAATTAAATAAAAAAATTAGGGGCTGAATCCCCCTTCACCAACCTAAATAGGACGCTTATGATAGGCATGTCGAAAAACGGAGCAGCACATGTTATTTAAAGTAAAAAGTTATGTACGACCCATGACTTTTTTAACTATTATAACAGAAAAAAAAACAGTTTTGTTTGAGCCCTTTTAAGGGTATATAACTTCCTAAGGGAGCGTTTTAGGGCACATGTTAAGAGTTACTTTTTGGCTTATTTTAATGCGTTATATTATTATTTAATAGTACAAATTATAGCTATCTATCAAATAATAAGTGGAATGTCTTCGATGGCACATTCCATAGAGAATGTTCAAAAAAAATATATGAATTAGATGTTGCGGTTTTAGTTCAATGCAAGTATATAATTGACGAAGGACCTTTAGCGGAACAATCAATAAACACGTGCCGTCACATAAACGAATCACCAAATAAAAGTTATCACTAATCTTTAAGCTCTGGTGTTTTCTTGGTTCTTCTTTCTTCTGAGGCTAGCCCCGTAACAGCAGGAACAGTTTCTTAGAGCTTCGTCTGGACAACACATTACACAAAAAATAGCGACGTAATGTTCATTGATTGAGCATACAAAAAATGCGGGTTTAACAACAAATGATGCGCTTTTGTAAACACAAAAGAAACAAAATGAAAGCGGTTTAGCGGTCGTTACGAACGAAGCTACTAACTCGCGGAATCGTAACGCAAAAAACAACAATAAGCGCCGTCTCTTCAGACGGAATCAAAGCGTGACCGAATAGTTCGGAGCACAATACACAAAAAATCCCAAGCGTCCAAATAGCTAGGGATCCGAAACACGAATGTCAATACTGTCTATATTTTACACGCAAAAAACACTTACAATTAGTATTAGCGCGACGGAATGTTTTAGAAAAGGTGCAGAAGTTTAAATATCAATGAAGTAATTCAATCAAATTGAACACAATACACTAAACAAATTGCGGGAACGCACCAATAAGTTTACATTTTACTTTACAATCAATAACATAACTTGATTAACACTTGATTTACACGAGGCTTATAGCTTATACTTCTGGCGGTAGCTGATAATGCACAAATTTCGTGGCAAGACTAAAAGAGAAGATAATAGAAAGAGCAAGATACTTATTCGATTGGAACTGTTTCCAATGACATGAATGAAATTGAGTCCAGCATGTACTTCATTGGCTGCTTCCACCCACCAAGTGAAATGCCTGTTACTCTCTCTATTACCCACTGTTTTTAGTCTTGGTACGATATTTGTGCATTGCCTATAGGCCACCTGCACAAGTATATGATCTAAGCCTGCAATATGGCAACAGGACACAAACATGAATACAAAACCAAACATAGAGCATATCGGACACTATAGGTTACGCCAAGATCAGTAACGGTATTCTATGATATGGTTTATACGTCACGACGAATTTTAGGGCGTTGTCTATCACCTGACTTTGCTATTTAAAGAGTTAATTAATCGACTTCCAAAAAGGAGGACGTTATCGATTCAGCCCGTTTTTTTGTATCTATGTTACCCAATTTCTTATCTAGTTGTGAACCGATTTGAATAATTATTTTTATGTTTAATAGAATGTACATTCGAATTGGTGAAATTTCACATTTGAGAACAGAATTCTATTTGTATAAGAATAAATTTGGAACTGAACACAAACCTGCATAAAAATCGACCAATATACCTAACCCCTTACTGATTTCTATATATTTTTAAATTGCATGAAGGAAGATCCCGAGGTAGTGTCATATATTATTCTGTGATTTGTAACAAGCAGTTTATCAGATAATCGCCAAAAAATTCAATGTTTCTATCAAAAACGCCATCGAAATTTGCCCATATTTTAATTTCAATTCCAATGTAATAGTGGGGGAACTGTAGACACTGAAAGTTTTAATCGCCATTTCGAAAATTTTCTATGTACATCGCAAGCATATAGACAGTACAATATAATTAATTTAATTAAACATATTTTCGACTCCTTTAATCAACCATGCTCTTTTTTTTTTGTGTACATTTTAAGTATCCATTTACTTGAAAATTTTCACCAATGAGACATCAAGACCTCTCCAAATTAGAACAAAAGAGCACCAATATAACGTCTCAAGAAGACACAGACAGATCAAGATTGGCAAATCATGTACTCACGGATAATGGTACACACAAAATGGACTGGAATAAGACAAAAATACTACTTAAAGAAGAACATACCAAAAAAAGAAAACTCAAAGAAAGTGTCTGCATGTTGTTGAATAATGGAGAAATCGGGACACCCTCTGTAGAGATACCGGTTGCATGGCAACAACTTCTGACGAATGAACATCAAAAAGGAAACTTCAAAGTCAATTAATCAGTCAATTGACATTACCAAAAAAGCCAAGCGAATATAGTGCAAAACATTCAAGCAAACATTGTTCGACAACGATTCCTGGTAAGGAATTGAAACGTCACAAAAAAAAAACAGATAAGTACAACACAAAATACACAACATATTATAGTGGAATACTAGTTGAGAAATCTGTAGACCTACTTTCTCACAGTTAATTCTGCGGGAGAGTTTTTTCTATAAGAGGGCAACTAGTGTTCCGGGTAGTTTTCACAAACTGCCCTTAGATACTACATCTTGATATTCAAGTACTTAACTTATCTGTATTTTTCAGAAACCATTGCGAGGAGAGAAAATCCCAGATGAACATTCAAAATAAACATTTCTTCTTACAAGGAGTCCAAGAACAAGTCCATGGACTCCCTTATTTTTAATCCTCATGTTTTGAAAGTAATATTTTGATGTGGTATGGTTTAGCGAATCAAGTTTCTTGTATATGACTATAAATTGAGTAATTGTTTGCGGGTGTTTTTCGATTGTGAAGTATATTTTATGTTTATGTGATGGAATTATTCTACAAATAATCAGGAATATCACGGTTTACTATTAATAAAGTTAACCAGTTTTATGTGACTCTTCGCATGAAAATACATATTCCGATTTTTTTTCTTCTATTTAGAAAAAAAATTAATGTACGTACTTCTTCCGTACGTCATCCCTAGGGTCTTATGCATGTACTGCAACGTGATAATATATGTATATATATATATATATATATATATATATATATATATATATATATATATATATATATATATATATATGTGTGTGTGTGTGTGTGTGTGTGTGTTTTTTTTTTTTTTATCCGAAGAGGGGGGAAATACATTCCGTACTTAGCTAGCACGTGCTGGCCGTCGTGCGGGACTCCCGATGTAATGACTTCAAAGCAAGAGTAAATCGTTGCATTGAAACCAGTATACCGTATACCCGCTAAAACCCTAACCTCTTTCTCCTACAACCATGGTCCCCTGCGGCACTCTTAGTCAATACTACTTCGCAAGGGTGGTTCATTGCAGATGTTTACTGCTCTCACATTGAAGGCCTCTAAAGCCTACTCCTCGAACGTATTGCGGAGTTCTTTGAGGATAGTCTCCGCGTAATCTGATACCAAGTTCCAGGCTTGGGGGCCCTTCAGCATGGCTTCTACTAATTGTTCTGGAACGATATTAGTCTCCAGAATCCTCTCCACTTCAGCACGTTGATCCTGAAACCGGGGGCAGGAGAAGAACACGTGTTCCGCGTCCTCTATCACGTCCGTACAGTGTGGGCAGTTTGGGGAGTTTGCCCTCCTGAACCTGTGCAGGTATGCTCGAAAGCATCCATGTCCAGTCAGGAGTTGAGTGATGTAGAACCCAACCTCCCCATGCTGGCGGTTGACCCAACGACTGATGTTAGGTATCAATCGATATGTCCACCGGCCTTTAGTAGAGCTGTCCCACCTCTCCTGCCATTGCCTTAGACTCATGGCTCTTTCATCGCTGTTTCCTGTCGGTTGGTCTTTCTCTAACTTTCTGCGATAAAGCCGTCCCCTTTCTGCAGCCAGGATGTCGATTGGTAGGGTAGAGGCAATCACACTCACCACCTCGTAAGACACAGTGCGGTAGGATGATGCCACTCGAATCGCTGAGAGCCGCTGGACTGATTTCATTTTCCGGCGGTACGATGGTAGCTCGAGCGATTTCTCCCATACCGGTGCCCCGTACAACAAAACAGAAGTAGTTACTGTTGCCAGTAGCTGTCTTCTTATCTGTTTAGGGCCTCCGACATTCGGCATTATTTTAGATAATGCCCCCTGTACCCCAGCTGCTTTCTTGCTGGCCGCGATGATGTGCTCTTTGAAGTTGAGCCGTGTGTCCAGGAGCACCCCCAAATAGCTGATGAAGGGCTGCGACTGTATGTAGGAGTCGCCTATTTTGAGGGTGATGGTTTCCCTTGCCTTTCGACTGCTAACAAGAAGTGTTTCGGTCTTTTGTTCTGCTAAACTCAAGTCCGCTGCGAGCATCCAATGCTGAATTGTGGCTATAGCGAATGAGAAGGTTGTTTGTATCTCCTCTATGTGCTTGCGCACTATGATCAATGCCACATCATCGGCGAATGCCACTAGCCTGACGCCCTCAGGCAGACCGAGCAGGAGCAGGTCGTTGTACATTACGTTCCATAAGAGGGGGCCAAGAACAGAGCCCTGAGGTACACCTCCTGTGATCTTATAGTCTACTTGCCCATTTTCAGTTTGGTACAATAAGATGCGGTCCTTGAAATACGCTGAAACCATTCTGCGCAAGTACAGCGGAACTTCCATCCTGGCAAGAGCCTCCAAAATGCGGTCCCAGCGGGCCGAGTTAAAGGCGTTCTTGATATCCAGGGTGGCTATTAGACAGTACTTTTTTCCACCTCTTCTCCATCTCTTTCCCGAGATAGCCTCTCTGGCGATGTTGGTAACGAGTTTCACGGCATCGATGGTTGATCTCCCCTTTCTGAACCCGAATTGGTTGGTGGAAAGTTTCGGCTCAACGTAGGGCTCCAGCCTATCTGCTATTATCATTTCAAGGAGTTTTCCCGCAGAGTCCAACATACAGAGGGGACGATATGATGACGGTTCGTCGGGAGGTTTCTTTCCCCCTTTAGGGAGGAGCACAAGCCTCTGCTTTTTCCACTTAGTCGGGAAAACCCCCTGCTTTAGGCAGGTCTCATACATGTGTAGAAACATGTCGGGCCTATTGGCTATGGCGCATTTTAGCGCGATGTTAGGTATGCCATCTGGACCGGGAGCCTTGCAGTTTTGGAGTCGCTTGCATGCGCCCATCAACTCATTCATAGTCACTGATGGTATATCTTCGTCCCTCACCTGCCACGAAGGATAAGGGGGTAGCTCAGGCTTCGCAGGAAACAAGTGAGTGACAATGCGGTGCAATGATTCGGGGCACTTCGTTGATGTCATGGGAGGTGCCTTAATTTTATGCATCACGATTTTATACGGTTTTCCCCATGGATCTTGATTAACTTCGTCACACAACTCCTTCCAGTAGGATCTCTTGCTTGAGAGAATGGCTCTTCGTAGTTGTTGTCTTTTGATCTCATAGTCGAGCCTTAGTTCTTCTGTTGTGACCCTGTCGCGTCTCCGTGCTCGTTGATGCAGCCTTCGTGCTTTGAGACACTCTCGTCGGTGTTGTGAGATCGTGTCGTTCCACCAGTAAACTGGTGGGCGGCTGTTGTTGTGCCGTCTCCTTGGCATGGAAGCATCGCAGGACTTGACAACGCTTGTCATTACCTCTTTGGCAGTGGCTTCTGCGCTTGTTGCTATTGACAATGGTTCCTGCTCCATAACCAAGGCGAATGAATCAGCATCGAAAGCATTTTTGTTCCAACCGACTGGCTGTGGCCTCGCACGACTGACACACAATCTTCGTTTGGGAGTGGTGTTAATTTCCCAAATAATAGCTTGGTGGTCGCTATTCGTAAACTCCTCATCGACCCGCCACTCACAGCCCCCTTTAATTAGGTTGCTGCTAACGAATGTCACATCGATAATGGAGCTGGCTGTGCCTTTGCGATATGTGCTTACGGCTCCTGTGTTGAGGAGTACCAGGTTGAGCGAAGACATGGTCTCAAGGAGAGCTCGTCCTCTCGCGCTCGTTTCCCGGCATCCCCAGTCAATTGCCCAGGCGTTGAAATCTCCTGCGATGGCGACCGATTCACGCTTCCGTACATCCTCCGCCAAGGTGTCCAAGAATAACTCGAACTCCTCGAGCTGTGCACTAGGAGGTGCATAGCAGCTATAGAAGTGAACCCCTCCCACTTTGGCTCTCACAAGACATTGTTCGGGGGTATTTGGGAGTTGTTGGAACGGAAGTTTACCGCAAGCCCATATCGCTGCTCTGTCCGTTGTGTCATTTACCCAGGACGGGGTGTCGAAGTTTTTGTACTGCTCGCAGATTATGGCTACGTCGCAATCCAATTCCCGCACCCGCTGTACCAGTAGGTCTTGGGCTGCTTCGCAATGATTGAGGTTGAGTTGCAGTACTTTCATTTACGGGCTTGTGCTGCTCTCATCGCCTGTTGGTAGATCGGACATTTCCAACTACCCGCAACATGCCGGCAGTCTGACCTACTATCTTTCTCTTTGCAGAGTAAGCACTTGGCAGGTTGTTGACAAGCCGAGGCATTGTGACCGGCGCCTCCGCATCTGTGACAGCAACTGCTTCGATCAGTCTTGCCTCTGCACGCCTGGGCGTTGTGCCCAAAGTGCCAGCATTTGAAGCACCGTCGAAGGCTGATCCTCTCGCGAACACGTACTGTGCCCCACGCAAGTTTCAGCTTTCCAAGTGCGATGGCTTTCTTGGCCTGGACCTCTGGGAGACAAACAACTGCCGTTTGTGTTGATCTATATGCCCGTCGAAGTGATTTCACTGCCTCCTCAGTGATCTCTGCCAGGCCGTCGATATTATCTTTGAGCAGGTTTACTACGTCTTCCTTGGTACTGATCTCGTCCAAGTCTTTAATTTTAATCTCGATTTGCGGTATTCGAGATTGTACAGTGGCCCCGCTTGGGAGCTTATTCTTGATGGCGTTACAATAGCGCTCCATCTCCTGAGCGTCTGCCTTGGCGAATAACAAAAGTAGATCTCCCTTAGCTGTTCGTCGGATCTTATTGACTTTTTTGCCTATATCCTGCAAGGTGGGATCATTCTTGATACCTCGCAAGATATCTGCATGGGAGCTCTTCTCGCCTTTCTTTATAAGCAGCGTACAATGTGGCGCTGGTTTTTGCTTATTGGTCCTCGGGGCCTTTTTCCTCTTTACCACTTGCCAGTCAGTCGACTGGTTTGCAGGTTGGTTTTTGGTCTGCGGTTTAAGCTTGGATTTTAATCCATTGTTTCTCTCCGCTTCTGAATTGACCACCCTACTTGTTGTTCCCTGGGTGGTTTGCCCGATGTTCTGGCGACCTTCCTTACCGGGCTTTAGCTTGCTAGCTAGCACCGGTTTAAGAGTTTTAAGTGGTGGTGCCTTACTTGATGAGGCTACTGAAGGCGAGGCCTTCGGTGGCGAGGTCCTTGCTACAGAGTCTGCCGCTAGTGAGGCTACTTTTATTGAAGCCGCCTGCTTTGGGGCCGCCGGTGTTGATGCAGCCGGTGTTGATGCAGCCGGTTTTGAGTTAGCTGCTTTTGAGGCAGCCGCTTTTGGGACCTCCTTTTGCTTTTCACCTTGTGTCTGAGTGTTTGACACCTTTACTGGCGATGTCTGTGTTGTAGCAGGTTTCGCTACAGGAGATGGCCGCGTCGTTGACGTCAGATATTTGTCATATTCTGACTTAATGGCGTTTGCCAGTTTCTTGATCTCATGATGTACATTGTGCCTAGGCCCAATGAACTTCAAGAGCTCATCGATCTTTGCTCCTAATTTGTTTGGAGCGCCACTCTCATTTGTTGCCCTTTGGGGCACGTCAACTCCACTATCCGCCTTTTGGAGGACTTGGCTGAATAGTGTCTTACTGCCAGCTCTAGTTTTAATGGTCGATGTTGTACCATTAATAGTGTCTTTCTTCTTGTTGTCACTATCTGACGGAACCAGTGATAATTCGCTCCCCCCAGAATCCGTGGAGCGTGCACCGGCCACCGAGGCTTTCACTCGATCGGAACCGGTGGTGGGATTATCCTCTGCAGAGGTACCCACCTGGGGTATTAAGTTGACCTTATCACCCATATCCATGAATGGTTTATTTTCGGGGTTCCTTCCCCTATCTGATTTTTGGTCCGCCCTGAAGAAATCCTCAGTACTCCCCATTGCTGGAGAGCGTTCCCCTATCCGCCACCTGGGGAGGCGCCCGGTAGTGGACCAACAACCACCCCGGGTGTGTGTGTGTGTGTGTGTGTGTGTGTGTGTGTGTGTTAAAATTGGCTTACTAAAGTTATTAATTCCATATTTATAGATTCTAAACATTACTGATGAAAAGATAATTACTTTTTTTGCTTGTGACCTAAAAAATAGTTAATAATTGAGTCATCATCAAGCATCCATGTTAGGGGTTGATAACATCAACTCTTCGAGTGAATCATAAGGTAATAAATGACTTTCCTGTTCTAACGACCTGCTCTATTAATTACGGTTTTATTGATCTATACAACAGTTCAGGCACTTTGTTGTTAATTCAATCTCTGAATATTATGATATAATAAATACCTCTGACTCTTAAGTATTTTGTTCAAATTCTAATATTAATAAAATGAATGATACTAGACTTTCCATAATAAACAGTTGGTAAAAAATAAACGACCAAAAAAAATATCCTTATTAGTCTGAAGCTGGCAGACAATCATTTACCACATACAAAGCTATTGAAAGGTTGTGAGATCAACCACTTCAAGATGATGGAAATCCAAGGAAACTTCGAAGATCCTTATTAGTGTTATGCAATTATTTTTTTACGCAAAGCGATAAATTTACTCAATGCATCTGAAACTTCTTTTCCGCGACATTTTTAAATATGCTTTGGATTACTTAATTTTTAAAGACTAGCAGAAAGGTGCAATATTGTGTGGATTCCATTTTATCTAGACGCGGTCTTTATAGGTTTCAGTAATGCATTTGCATAGAAAATATCCAACCACAACTGCCAATTTTAAACTTTCGTTTTAACAAAAACTTGAACATCTCCTTTTAACTGATAGCTTATTAAGTGAAGATTAAATTGGCCTTAAGCGCGATGTTTTCGGTTAAGTAATTTGTATATCTAGGATTTTCGTAAAAATGCTGTAAAAATATACAGTTACCCTTTTGAACCAATTTCAAGGCATTCAGACGGAAATACAGGATAGACAGATTAAATTGGATACATGAACTTACGATGTTTTAGTATATCCCGATTAGATTCCCGTGGTTAATGTAATGCGTTTTGAAAAATACCTCTCTAAATTATATAAATACAGTTCTTCCAAAACTATTTATTCGAAAGTATTCCCCTTGAGCTCAAATAAATGTAAAATCATAAACAAAGACTTTTGCGAAGATTTGGAATTTTAAAATATGTTGTCAATAGTTGTGCAATATAGCCTTGCCAAAATTGTTTTCTTTTGTACTATTTGGTTTCATATTCCCTAAATGTTATTTTTATCTTTTGGGTAATTTTGCAATGCATTTTTCTCTTTGCTATTATTTATTCATTCAAGACGGTTGGTACAAATATTTACTTGTTAAAAGGTGAGAGAAATAATTGTATGTTACCACTATGTTGGTGAAATTGTATACATTAATAACCTTGTCTTTTATTGACATAAAAATAATACTGAAAATTTCTTTATATATATATATATATATATATATATATATATATATATATTTTAGGTGATTTCCGGGAATTCATCCGCGTAGTTGATAACTGATCCCTGCCAGGATCGATGGTAAAATGACAACGTTTCGGCAGAATCATATCTGCCCTCTTCAGGTGAAAGGTCTAAAAGGATAAACGCAGTGTATGAGATAACGTTATGAAAAACTTTGTTTGGACGACATTACAGAAGTGGCAGACGAAATGTTGATATAACATAAAATATGGGAAGCATTGAAAGAGTTAGGAGAAACAAATATCCAGGAGTATATGAATAAAAAAAAAGAAGAAAGAATATTTTTACTTAGCAATAGGACTGTATTACCCAGTAGGCTAAATAGCCCATAACCTAGGGACCCGAGACTTGCGGGGGTCCTTTGAAATCCTTCAAATTAATGAGAAAAAGTAAAATAGACAAAAACAGAGAAAATCTACGATAAAACAATAATAATGATTATTATTCTTTATGCATTACACCAAATCTAGTGGGAGCAAGGCATACATATTATGTGTAGATAAAGTCAATACAAATTCATTAATGACCATAGATTAATAAATTACCTACTGAAAATATTTTTGAGAGTTTCGCAACTCTAAAATAACGAAAACTAAGATTTATTTGTATTCACATCACCAAGGAATTCATTTTTTTCAATTAAATATTTTTGTATGTTTTCCTTGATTTTCAATATGTTTTTTTGGTAAACATTTTTTTTAATAAACAGCTGTTTGCATACTCTCTTCGAGGTGTCATTCTCTATGTGCTAGTTTCCCCGAAAATCCTATATGTCGGTCTTTACATCTCACGTCTTCAAATCTATCAGTTTGTGTTTCAAATTTTACTTAAACCAAAAAAGTCCACCATTAAATATGCTGAATTTTAGGGCTAAGGAAAAGTCGTGAGCAATTTTTAACTTAGGGGCTTGTTATATCGCTAACCTGGTGGTTAATAATAATAATTTAACCCAATTTTAAAAATAGTCTTAAGGTTTTTCGAACTTTAATTTATAGCGATTATTGAACCTATATCAAAAATTATTTGAAACTAAATATTTATCAGCATAATTAAATTTACTAATTCGTTTTAAGTAAAATATCCCTGTTGAAGGTGTTAAGTGCCTGGACTATGAACGTGTTCTCTAGTGAGATTCTAAA
Source organism: Octodonta nipae (assembly GCA_034190945.1). Classification (NCBI taxonomy): domain Eukaryota; kingdom Metazoa; phylum Arthropoda; class Insecta; order Coleoptera; family Chrysomelidae; genus Octodonta; species Octodonta nipae. The sequence continues at coordinate 94,332,386 of CM067221.1, forward strand.
GTAAAAGGAAAGTTTTTGATTACAGTTTACTCTTCTAACTAGTTCAAGAATATTAGAACAATCGACGATAGTGGTTAGACACGAGCTGAGAGTCATGAACTCGAGTGCTTTCTTCTGTTGTTTTTTTTTTCGTTGTCACTTTTCAAGTTCCTTCTCTTATGCAATCGATGTTTCTTGCTTGGTCATGGAGATTAATCGCTAGCGTAAATAATTGGTGTATGTGTTATGTCGCTCGTCCTATAAACAGAGTTTTGGAGATTTTTTACTTGGCATTGTTTTGAAATAAATGTTATTATTTAACTTGAATACCGAAATAAATTTTTTCGAGAAATTATAGCGGAAGTACATAAATGGGTGTTCCGGAAGTATATTTAGAATTGCGAAAATTTGAACATCATTCGTGTATAAATGTAAACGTTTGGAAGCAATTGCTGGAATTCTGTGTTGGAAAGGTATAATCTCAACAAGCGCTTACTGATAAATCGTGAGTAGATGAGTGATTAAAGCACTTTGGTGCAGTAAGGTAGATCGAGATAGGTTTTTTTTGCATTCGATTTTTGAAAGTGTTTACAAAGCTCGTGAGCATCAGTGTTAATGAATTTTGAAAATTTACACCGGTACCTAAAAAAAATACGGTACAAAAATAATTCAGTAAATAATGACATAAATAATTCCAATTTTGTTACTTAGGTTTTTTTGAGGGGTTTTGGTCTTCAGGTCATCTGGTAACAACGTTGCACTATGTGTTAAATGACATTTTTTAACGGAAACCTAAGGTCTACATGAAATACAGAGATTTTGATGTTATTCTTTTTTTAAAGTGAATCGTAGGTCATCTAGATGTAGAGAAATTAATTATGATGCCATCATCCCTTATTCTAATTCATATTTTAATGATATATCTCAAAGAAAACATGGTAATAGTTACAGGTGCAAAATACGATTTCGAGAACCATTACAAACATTTTATTTTTTGACATTCACACCCTCCTGTACTCCCTTAAACTCATCATTTTCACCTAATAATTTAGGAGATGATAACCTTTTGATTTTATTTTCTTACTCTATTGTGACTTCCCTACAATATATGAATATCAATATTCAGTGTGAAATAGCCAAATGATATAAATTCGATAACGAATAAAGGAGGGCTTGTAGGGAAAAACGCTTGGACATGTCGATTTGTATTTTTAAATGTGCATTTTTTCAACGAAAAAAAATATATAAGGTGTGTCGTGACAGTGGCCAATATCAACTTTCATATTTTAAAAGCAAGCCCCTGTATATTATTTGTTTTTTGGATTCTCCAGAAAATTCTAGACATAATTCATATACAATGTCCTAAACCTATCTTCAACTGTTTCGGAAATATTGTTTTCAGATTTAAAACAAAAATTAACATTAAAAAAAGAAAATTGTTTTAGTTTACAAATTCGTTAAATTCGTTGAAATCTCTTTTCGTTGCTATATGTGATGCAGCTTAAGTCTTAAGCCATACTGGATAGGTTTCCTTTGCCTCATAATCTATTTGTGATCCTGAACCTTCTTCCTCTTGCATGTCATCTCGACTTTTTAGTATTATAACAATACAATGTATTTGGTTCTCACTAAAGCATGTGCAGAAATCGTGCACCTGACAGTCCAAAAAAAGTGTTTCATTTTTAACCGACTACCAAAAAGGAGGAGGTTATCAATTCTTCGCGTATTTTTATCGCTTTTTTATGTTTTGTATGTATGTTACCTGATCTCTTCTCCTGTGGTCCACCGTTTTGAACGAATATGGTCTTGTTTAATAGAGTATATATCCGGATTGGTGAAACTTCAAATTTTGGTAAAGAATTATATTGGTAAAGTGATAAAATTTGTGTATGAACACATGCGTGCATGGAAATCGACCAGTATTCCTAACATATTTGCCGATTTTTTTAAAACTCCTTATGGATGTTATAGTTTTTTAACGTTTAATCTATTAAGGAAGATCCCTAGGTGATCTCATATACTTTTCTGCCACGTCCAACTTGCAGTTTTGCAGAAAATCGCCGAAAATTCCAAAATTCTTATCAAAAATTTCATCGAAATGACATAACGGACATTTCGTCATAAATATTTTAATTCCAACATAATAGTGCGGTAATTTTAGGCACTGGAAGTTTTAATTGCGAATTTTCTATGTACATCTCAAGCATATAGGTAGTAAAGTATAGTATTTTCGACTCCTTAAATGGATGAGTAACAAGCTCGTTTTGTTTGTATACCAGGCAAATACCTATTTAAATGCAAATTTTTCCATTTTGCGAAACTGCTATTTGGTGGTGCGTTTAGACAGGGTGTTTAGTTATAGCAAACAAAATCACAAAGTAAAGTGATAGAAGTTGCATTTATATGAAGATTGAAATATAGGACGGACTAGAATGATAGTGGTCCGTAGGTAGCTGTATATACAGGAATAGAATATAGGGTGGACTGGGCGTTTGGTGGTATAAAAATATTGGAAAAAATGTGAAATTAAAATTATATAGGGTGATTAAAAAACTGTTATATGATGTGGACATAAGCAAATCATATACAGGATGGTTGAAATATATGCTGGAGTTGAATTATATTTATACAGTGTGATTAAAAAATTATTTCTTTTATAGCCTATGAGAAGTTGCATAAAGTGTGGAGAGGAATTAATGTTACACAGGGCGATAATATAGAATGTTAAAAATGAAATAATTTATGGGGTAGCCTACAAGGAGTTATATACTATGGTTGAAATATAGGACGGATTTGACTCCGTAAATATGGGATGGATTCTACTCCGTCCTATAGTTTACAGAAGGCAGCTAACAAATTTATGCTTGTCCGTAGGCAGTCGTATGTACAGGATGGTTGGTACATACGTTGGAATGGAATTATTTATAGTTATACAGGGTTCAAAATATACTAGATTGGTAGGTAATTAATTTGTACAGAATGAGCACCTTTTAATGTTTACATTTTTTACTTCCTGGGTAAGTACCTAACAACATTGAATGCGTTTATTATTTGCTAGAGTTGTATTTTGTTATAATTATTTTTAGCTTTTTAGTTATAGGTAGAAGTCGGTTATATATTTTTTTAAATGTTTTATTCAGTAGTGTTCTTTTAAAATAGGACTTTGCAGATTTTCTTGATCAACACATTAATGTTTTACTGTTAACTCTGTTATGTGTGCTCATGTAAATCATTTTGTGACATTAAAATTAAATCTACGTCTTGACAGTAAAAGTAAAGTAATCGATAGCTAGGGGATGGAAAATATCTAATTTAGATTGGTATGTTACAGAGATAATGAGAAACAAAAACTCGAAACAAGTGTAAGGATTCTAATGGACAAAAGGAGTTGTGGTTACAGTTAAGAACGACAAAAAAGCAGCTGAACATAATGAGTTTAAGCACCCGCTGCACGCAGTGAAGATAAAGAAGTAAAAAATGGTAACGAGAAAATAGGACAAATGTTAAGAATAAATTAAAAGAAATGTAATATGTGAACCAAAATAGCAAAAGTGAAATGTGGTGATTTGATTGTTGAATACGTTTGTGGTTAGGATAAAATACAATTTATTCAAAACAAACACCTAATCGTAAGAAATATGTTCTTTAAACAACCAATTGAAGATTATATGTATAGCAGTGATCGCAAGACTCAAACGAAAAAGTCATACGAAATCATATAAATTATATACTCATCAATAAAAAATTTAGAAATATTGTGACATCGCCAAGAACATATCCAGGTGCAGATTTAACATCGGATTACAGGTAACTTAGAAAATGAAAGAAGTAGAAGAATAAATAAGGAAAAACTAAATATAAGCTTGCACACCATCCGAAACAACAAGAATTGATGTTTTTGACTTCAGAGCAGGTGAGACTACCCACTGAATAATACTATGCGGCAGAAAAGAAACTAACAAGGATTTCCTCAGTAGCCTGTAGCGAAGGGAAGATCCCAGAACTGTGGTATTACGGAAGATCCGTTTATCTCGAGGTCATGTCCTTCTTGAACGGGCCCACATTCCATAGAGGGTACCAGCATGGTTAAAAGACTATGCCACCAGGATTTATAGTCCCAAAGAAGTGACAACTCCATTTTGAAGTTGTGATTCATATTTGAATAGTGTTCTTTTGAAATACAACTTTGCAGATTTTCTTTATCAGCAAATTAATGTCTTTTAAACCGTCATAATCATCGCTGTCCTCCATACAATCAGCAGGCATAGTTAGATCATTTATAGTATCATCTGAGGTAGGAATAGGGCTCTCTGCTGATTTTCTGTGGTTGTGTAATAAGTGTTCTTAAAGTAATCTAGGCACGATCATTGTCAAGCAACAACGGATTAAGGAATTGAAATTATGCTATTTATAGCAATCCCTAAAATGGCAACATTACCCAAGGACAGTCACGGAATTTCTGAGGTAAAAAAATGACCGGGATTTAACCTCTACTATAGACATCAATCGACTGAACTATCCAGATCTGCTAGGAGAAGAACTGTGATCATTTCGCGTCTACTTACGAAAATTACAAATATATGCTTTACCACTTCTCTATGTAAAATATTCGTACAAATTTTTATCCAATATGTAAAATATTGTGAAACCTCTTACCTCTTTTAACAATTCTCGAAGTTTGTCTAACCGATCGCCATTAGACCTCGTCGGCAGGTATCTTGCTTCGATTTGTGTATGCATTACTGAAGCAACGAAAAGCAGGAAGAAAATACTAAAGAACAAGCTTCTTGGGAACATGTTGAAATCTGAAATTATTACGAACAAATATTATTATGTATGTTTGTTAGCGTGAAAAGATTTTTACAATAATTTAAACTAATACAAGCAGATTTTTAATGCTCATTACAAAAATTCCTACATTTGTTTAATTACTCTCTATTCAAATGACGTAATTTGAGAAATTGAATATGTGCAAATTGGTATGTGTAACAAGATTTAAATTTATATCTAATTATTTAGTAATTAGGTACTTCAAATTTATTTATATTTTGTTATGAATAATACTGTGATGAATTTTTTCAAGATCTCTTTCAATGTCGATAATTTTTGAAAATAAAAAAATAGGATGAAACCCATTGGAAAAGTAAGAAAATACAATAACTATAAATTTTCTCAGAAAATGCAAAGAAACCAAGGTAACGAATTCGAAAATTAAATAGTAAGGCCCAGGCCCTTCTAGTCTAAAATTTTCTATAGGTCACTCACGTATTTAAGTATAATCTCAAATTACAATAAAAAAGCACATAATTTAAAGAAGATTCTATATACTCTAGGGAAGTTAGTATTTTCAATTGCAAAAAAAACAAAGATATTTGATTTGCTTTCCTTGAAGAATGTATATAGCATCACATGAAAAACTGTTGTTAACAAATTTTTATTCCTTAATTAATTATATGGAGTGTATATAGTTGCAAAAATCACAATTTTAGCAGTTTTTGTAAGTTTTCAGCAACTGAATAAAATGTTCTAGGGTCGAAACTAAGTTTGTTTTATACCTAATTTCAATAGCGACTAAATGATTCATATAGCTTTGTACAAAGCTATTGAAACGTTGTGAGATCAACCTTTTCAAGACGATAGAAGTACAAGAAAACTTCGAGGAATGATTTTGCATGTTCTGATAACAGTTACCATAGTAAAGTATATATTTTTACCCCTCCAGAAAGTATAGATTTCAACGAACAAAAAGCCCACTGAGTTTTTTAAAAAAGCAAAAATTTTGATATGATAATTTTTGGGACATAAAAAGGTTTCACCAAATTTCATGATTTTTTTTGTAAAAGATAAAAATAAAAACACCATAAAGTTGTTGTTTTTTTTAATTTTTCACATAAATTTTGAGGTTATGTTGAAAACGTGTAAATACAAAGTTGTAGATATTTTTATTACTTACAACTTTGCCATTTAACTTTCTTTCATAGCACTTGTAACTTTACCGGAAATCGAGATAAAGCGTTTTTTTCGACTTAAAACTTGATTTACACGGTCACAGGTAAAGGGTTGTGAACTGTCGTTTTGTTACAGATAGCGATTTCAACACCAGACACTAGTTGCTTTGTTCCTTTATCATTTTTCAGATACTGAATTAGAAAATCTGATGGTAGTAGACTCTATTCACTAGTTAATAAAGCGAACATACAATTTTGAAAATTTGTACATATGTGATAAAAGATAAGGATTTTGTAGCAAACTCGTGGATATAAATGAACAAAAACCTTGAAAAATATGTTTTTTTAATATTAAGGGAACACAGCATTTTTCACTGAGAGGCTAGAAATATTGATCAAATGTAGATTTTTTTTCAAAAATGCATAACTTCTTTTATAGTCACCATGTCAACCTTTTTCTTTCCACGCTGTCTATTATGTCCGTATCTTGGTCAATATTATTTTTTTGATTAATGATCTCATTAGGAACATGCTGGAGTCGAGATATCCTGCAACCCCGTCAAAGAGCATCCATTTTTAGGGCCATATAATATAGTGTAGTGCTTACAGATTTATTCTATTAATTATGTTCCTCTCGCAGTTTGGAGTCTTATTGATTAGTGATAGAAGGTATTTAACTTTTCTCCTCCCTGTATTGAACCATAGTTAAAATCTAAATCTTCTGTGGCTGCCCCCATCGCTAAGTATTCTGTCTTTGCTTTTTTTATTTAATTTCCCCAGGATTCGTACTTTTCATTAATTTTTTTTGTCATATATGTTGTGTCTTCGCTATCTGCGGCAATTATGGTCTGTCTGTTCATCTGCCAAATGTAGAAAGTGTGTATGAAGAGTCATTAATTTCTATTTTCATTTGAGCATTTCTGTGTGTGCTGTTTCATTACATATGAAATAAATATTTTAAAAAGGGTTGGGGGTAGACAGCGTTAATTTAAATATCCCTTTGGGAAACCTTCTGAAATGACTTAATTTTTACTGACGATGTTGTTGTAGTATTAAACTAGTATATTGTGTAACTAGTGTAACTAGTGTAACTCGACTCAACTTCGCTCTCGTGGACAATCGACAACTTCGCACGAGTTTCACATACTATTTTTTATTACGTATGCGGAGATAATTAGAGTACAAAGAAGGGGTGCTGGGGCGAAGCCCTGAATTAAAAAATTCCAATTAAGGTTGATCCGTAGATTACATTTAAGTATTTAATTAATTTAATAACCTTTGTAGCCAAGAATTCGCGATCAGGAGCTTCACGTAGAAATTGATCAATTTGTTCAGCACTCAATGTCTGGGCTTTCTTACTCTTAAAACCTTTACCATTCTGCTTTAAAAAACTGATTAATCTTGAATAATTATGAATATTGAAATTATGCTTTATGTCCACCATGCTTCGCAACATTGAATATTTCGCCCATAAAGTTGACGGCAAAAGAGTTTCGGAAAGCTCACTAAAATAAGTCAAAAATACCTCTTCAAAGAGACTTGTAATTCGTTGTGCTGCTCGCCAGTGCATAAAGTGTTTGTATTCTGATTCATATTTAATTCGTGATGTTGCAGGAGTCAGATTATTAATCACTTCATTTGCTTTTTTAAGAATTTGAGGCGGTATAGACACATCATTTGGTGTTTCAAAAATGTCTGGCGATATAGATTCATCATTATCACTTTCCGGAATCCAGTCAGGATTATTATTCATGTTTGTTTTTCTTTTAATTTTTATTTAAACTTATTAAATTGCGGGTACAAAATAATTTATTTAAATGCCAACCTCACTTTTTTAATATTGACACTTCGAGACTGTCTTTTTTTTCTTGCTGTTTATTTTAATTTTATAAGCTTGCTTGTGAATTTGCGTGTGCAGATAAAAAATTGGGTGCGAGAAGTTTACTTGTCGCACTCAAATCGACATTAAATTTGCTCAAAACTCGTGTGGTAATTGTAAAGTGGGAAATTAGCGTCTTTTCGACTCCAAAAGAAAGCAAAAAGATACTACTTTCCCCGCTTGAGTAATAAAAAATTGTTTTATGGTCCTCACATAATTCCGGTTTATGCTAGTGTTATCAATAACTTCAAATAATTTGCTTCGTGGTACGCTTATACGCTTTTTTAATTTCGATGAAGACTAAGTATATTTTCTAGTTCATGGTGTTTTTATCAATTGTCTCAGACAGAATACGTTGTCTCTGCTTGCCTTAAGACCACTTTGTTCTTCTATATCCCTCGATTCCTTTTCCACTCTGGCCTTTATTATGCGCTCGTACAGCCTTCCAATCGAATAAGTAGCACTGTTCCCTCTACTTTTTTCACACTTTTCGGCCGCCCTTCTTATGAATCGGGTTTATGCCTGCGTACTCCCATTCATCTTACTTTCTATTCCTTTTAGGTATTGTAGGAGCATTTCTGCTTAAATTTCTTTTACTTCTCTAGTACTTTGCTTGATTAACCCAATTGGGATGCCTCCAGGGTCAGAAGCTTTATTAATCTCATCGTTTTAAAGGCTGTATCTAGTTCTTCTACAGTTATTTCCTCCACTTCTTCCTTAACGTCGTCCTTAAGTGAGCTTAAACAGAGTTAGCTTCTTTTTTCTGGGAGTCTGACCTCTATTTTAAGCAATACCATTATGAATATCTCACGCTTGCATCATTGTAATTGTCGTGAATTTATTTAAAAAATATACCTAAGCATTCAATCTAATCTACTGGCAAAGATTGTGGCAGATACCCACTTATTCGACACCTGTATCAATATAATTGTGAGACAGGAGTGCATTCTTTTAGTCTTGATATTTAACGTTTACTTCGAAGACATAATGCGCCATATATTAAAGTTGTTGCGGTGAAAAAGCTGGTAGTCGAATTTGTGTCCCGTGCCGCCGGTTCATCGTACGGGGGGTTAACTGGCGTGCCGCGGGACGTTCAGCCGGTGGGCCTAAGTCCTCCTGTGGGAGGGAGGAAAGCACCCTAATAACATCAAACGAAAAAAAAAATTATTATGCGGGTGACCAGGAATATGTATTGAGATTAAACTTTAACAAAACTACTGTTATGATTGTAGATCTAAAAATAACAGTCAGCCTCACTTGAAACGCATTCCTGGATTTCAAGCACATACTAAATGTCTACATCTAGATCACTAAAATTGATAACATCAGTACACAAATTACCAAAAATACCAAACTCCACTTAATGATATTCCCAATAGATAGTTACGGTTCCGAAACCTGGACTTTATAGAAAAGTTATGTCACGAGGGTAGATTCCTTTTAAATGTGGGCATACAGATGCTTACGCTAGCAAATCTAACAAACGAATCTGTTCTCCGGAAACTGAACACTGATCTCAATTTATTCAAAAAATAAACCAATATTTTTAACTTATATTGGTCACATTCCAAGAAATACTGGTTCACTACAATTGTTCGTACTTGAGGGACAGGTAGATGGGAAGCGTCCGCGAGGAAGGTCACCAACGACGAGTAAACCATACCAAGACCTTCATCAAAAAATCAGTATGACCCAAGATAGAGCGGAATTGTACAATACTATGACTACCATTAAGAGATCATCATAGTCACTAACCTCTTATTTGGGTAAAGAACCAAGAGATTTCTCTTTGGCTCATTAAATATGAGAATATGCGACAGACTGCTAGCGCTCAGTGGAGCGATGTTGCTAAATCATCTCAGGAAAAGTAAGGCTCACATGTTTAGTGCAAAATTCGTTACCATTTTAAAAATGCAGTATAGTTAAATTGAACTGCATTCTACAAGCTTTCAAAATATCTGCATGATGTATACCGATTGGACGATGGTGGTTAATATGGTGGGTTTTGCAAAATATTTTTCTTACTTATTCGTAATGCTGTCTCTAAAAACTACTTAAGCGGCAATATCAAATTAATCGTTACATAATAAGGATTAATGTTGCTGTTTTATTACAGAAAAGTTATAAATTTGAAAACAAGTTTACCTTTCTCAGCTAAATATGCTAGGTTCAAGATTTATAAATGCTTATTGGGAAAACTGTCTGATCTCTAATACTTTTCCATTGATGTTTGAATATTTTACTTGTACATCAATCTTCACATGTAAACTATTATGTCAATTAAATATCTCTGAAGATTCGGGGAGTAGTTCAGTTAAAATATATACACATAAAATATATATTTTAACATCAATATTACTGTTTAACTTACAGCTGGTTGGTTTCAAAATATCACCTAAAAGTGAACTAGCCATACCGTTACCAAATTTGAACATTTATGCAGCAAAATTCATTTAAATATAAATTGTTTTAATTGCAGTATTAATAATACTGGACTAATAATGATTTAAAACATTATATTTATTGGATAGTTCAAATTTCTTACTTAAATTGGCAGCAGTAATTCATTACTACGCAACCGATTTCTACCGATAGCCTCTTCAAATCTGTAAAATGTTGAACACAGGTTCGGCAACACCCTGTATGTTGTCACGGACTGCAAGTTGTCTACGCCTTTGGGTCCTTGAGACTGTTACTGAAAGAAATTGACACAAGGCGCCACAACGCTGACTACAAACATGAATATAATTGCAGATAGCTGACGTTTTTAATTAGAGGTATGTTTTTAATTTTTTAATATTTTTAAGTTTAATTCAAACAAAATGAAATAATGTGAAATTTATGTAAAAAATATAAATACGTATGTATTCGGAACTTGAACAACTAAGGACAGATCACCGGAATCACATTACATTCCTCGAAGAATGGAAAACTGCTATTGAAAATTATTAATAGTGTGGACCTAAGTTGGTCCCTTGTGGTACACCTACAAATCTTTTCACCTATGTACACTTGTCTGTGATTTAAAGTAGTTTATTGAACAGTAGAACAGAAATACTGTTAATTCAATATACAGGGTATTCCATTAAAAACGAGCCACTTTGAATATCTTGGTTATTTTTAGTTAAAACTATTGCAACAAGAAAAAACAGCTGTTGTCGTATATCATTTGAAAGCCCTTTTTACGGACTATACCGCTATATCAAAATTTTTTACTGCAATTTCTGTTCATGTAACATAAAAACCTAACGGAACTAGTAGTAAAACCGAATTATTAAATTAAAAGTTTTTACTGCATGGAAAAGTATTAAAAAGGAGTTCTTTTATAGTACATTAAATGTAAACATTCATTTATTTTACATTATTTTTGCTGATATTTAGAGCAAGTTTGTTTATCTGTTCTGACCTTTATTCGATTATTTGAATCATTGTACATTTATCTGTCAAATTATTACTTTACTGATTTGTTGAAAATTCAAAAGATAATTATGGTATACACATTGCAAGAATGTTTTGAGCTGGTAAGTCTTTATTACCAAAATCAAAATTGTGCAGCAAGGGTTTTTAACCAAAGCCATCCCGAACGTAACGTTCGTCATAAATACGTATTCGATTTGATTTTAAAATTTGTTGAGACGGGCACAGAAATGAATAAAAAAGAGGTCCCTTTGAAATTGTAAATGATGAAGGGGTAGCTGTGGCTACATTGGGGCATGTCCAACTTATACCAAACACGCAGTATGTCCAGCAAATCTCTGCAGGTTCCGGTATTAGCAAACTAACGTTTTTAGAATTTTGCATAAGTACAAATTCCATCCGTACAAAATGAAATTACTTCATGAATTGAATGAGGATCATTGGGATCGAAAGCAAGACTTTCCGAAATTATGACCCAGCGTATGATCGAAAACCCAAATTTCTTGTACAATTTTTTCTTTTTGAATGAGTGCACTATTTCACTTCATGGGGAGGTTAACCAATATAACTCTAAATTTTGGAGCAATTCAAATCCTCATTTATTTCGAGAAGCTCATAGTCAACATCCGGTAAAATTAAACGTTTGGGCAGGGATTTTGGGAAATGATCTACTTCCCTGTTTATTCCTGGTAATTTAAATGGTGAAATTTATCACAATATATTGGAAAATGAAATTAATGCACTGGTAATAGAAAAATTAGAAAATGGTCCTCTACTACATGAAGAGCAATTGCATTTCCAACAAGATGGAGCTCCTCCTCACTACGCCGCACCAGTTCGTTAATACTTCGATTTGGAATACACCGGTCGCTGAATTGGCAAAAGAGGTTCTATAGAATGGCGTACCCGATCACCTGATCTGAACCCTTTGGATTTTTTTTGTGGGGATATGTTAAATCCAAAATTTGTATGACTCTGTCTGAGAATTTGGACGAACTACGTCAACGAATTATAGCGGAGTGTCGTCAGATAACACCGACTATGCTGAACCATGTCAGAGACGTCTTTCAGTCAAGGTTGTACTAATGTATGGAAGTCAATGGAAGACATTTTGAACATTTGCTCTAGAGGCATTGTATTGCAATGTAAATTCGTTTTTTAATACTCTTTTATTATTACATGTACAGAAATTGCAATAAATACTTTTATTACGACGGAATAGTCCGTAAAAAGGGCTTTCAAATAATATACGACAACACCTATTTTCTCTATCTCAAATCTCAAGGCTTATTTTGAATGCGCGCAAGTGCTAATTCACCTCAAACAATTTCCCCCTCGAAACAAAAATCGACCTGTTTTTTCTTATTGCAATAGTTTTGAAAATAAACAAGATATTCAAGGTGGCACGTTTGAGATGGAATACCCTGTATAAAGGCCTCGAAGTTCTGGTAACAGACTTAATTCAGATCTCGAATAAACATTTTAAAATATGATTCCAATAGTTCGTTATTTATTAAAAGAATCTCATGTTTTCCCTCTTAATAACCTGATAATAATTATTTATCATATTTAGTACAGCCTTATGCCTATTGATATATAAACTAAGGAAATTTAATTTCAATACGATATAATTATAAAAAAAATGACATATAACTCACCTGAAATATTTAAAGTTACTGCTTACGAATTCTGTAATTCGAGAAAATCAATCAAGCGGGAGTTCTGGCAACAAAACTTTTACAAACTTCAGGTTACTGAAATGTAGAAATTGTGAAACTGAAAAGTTTTCATTGCCAAAATCAAACTTATAGAAACGAGAAATGCGTAGGCGCAGCGCATGTTCCCAAATGCTAGAGGAAGGGTTTATTTGGATGCTTCCCCTAATTCGTGAAGTAAATTTGGTCGTTGTTTGGGCGGTTCGCTTTTTCACCAGTGGTAAAAAGTTCAAGTTCAGCTGTCATCTGTGTTTTTCTATAGTACAGAGCTAGCTAGAAAATTTTTATTTTATACTTTGATAAGTTTGGAAATATCTCAGTTGTCATTTTTTAAATTCTGATCAATCAAATTGAGAAAAGTGCATCTTAAAATATAAACATTTCGAATTTCCTTTTTAATGAAATCAATTAGTTTAGACGTTCGCTAGTCTATAGAACAAACTACAAGGCATAATGAGGCATAAAATTAAACAGCAATTCTCTTAAACCATCATGTCATTTTATGCATAGGCGGATAATTGATAAAATTTTAACACCAAATTCCTAGAAGTAAATTAAAAAAATAGCAAACACTAGGTTTTTTTCAAAAAATACGTGGTAACTAAACCTGGAAAATTAATCTTGGTCAGAATGATTGTTTATGATGTTAACTTTCTATGAACTCAAGATGGGTCCTGTCCGATAAGTAGTTTTTCAAGAGTTGCAATTTAAATAATTTATATAGTTTCCAAATCTTCCCGAATTAACCAGGCTAGTCGAATCGGGATATCTTGAAAATATTTTGAAACTTCATATAAGGCTCTTGACAGTCATTCAGTAAAGCAATGACAGAGGCGGGGAAAAGATATTCTTGAAAATTCTGATAAATTGTATTATATGTGTCTGTGTTCGCACTTTATTAGGTTCTTATTTACCTAACGATTATATGTGCATACTATTATAGTTTTTCATTGTTTCGCTACTGTGACTGTAAGATAAGCTTACGCTCAAAAGATACTAAAAAAAAATCGAGTTAGTGAAGGCAGCTTCATAGTTGCAGTTTAATCTGGCAGTGGACTAGACTGAAAGTCTTATCCATAGGTAATGCACTAATAACTCCTATTTGACAGAAGTACTGTGTCGGGGTTTTGAAGTCTCTGTTAGAATTGCTGTTGTGTCTTGAAAGACGTGTAAGATATGTAATTTCGAATATCAAAGAAGATCTACCTCAAAAAATAAAACTATAGCTGAATAACCAAGAAAGTCACAACAATAAACCTGAACAAGCAACCAACACACCACTAATACCAACCAAACACAAGCAGAAAACAAAATCATATTGATTACATAATGATCAACTAACTATGGAAATCATCTCTAAACAACGTGAAGAACTTTCCGGGGGCATATTGTAGATCAGACCACTAATTATTCGCTGCAGCTATAAGATTAAAATTGAAAAACTTAAACAATACCTCCACCAACACCCATAATAACCAAATAAGCAGTGACCCAACTTAAAACATAAATAAACCGGCAATTATCTAATAATAAAACAAACATAATGAACCACGAATGCGAGTCGGGATGGTCAACATTCAAATGCAATTGAAAAACATTAAAAGACCAAAAGAAGAAACATACCGAAGAAATAATGAATAACTGGAGAAAGGCTCAAGGCAATTGAAGAAAGGAGAAACATAGCAATCAAGAAAAACGACCAAGTGAAGTACGCTCACCTTAATCGAGAAATTTACTGAAGCTGCCGAATAGATAAAAATAAATACGTCTGAAAAGTATGCGAAGAGCTTGAAGAACCCAATAATGATGATGATGAGGTGGAGGAAGCCATATAAGATCTAAAAACAAATCACTAGGAATAAATCACAAAAATGATAGAGACACTATTTAGACATTTGCAATAAGATCTCGTTCACGAGGAGGTGGCCAAGCGATTGGACTAAATTCGCATTTATCACTTTAGATAAGAAAGGTTCTACCAAAAACTGCATAAATTATAAGACAGTATAATTAATATGCCAGGCAAGCAAAATTCTCCTAAGAATAATCGAGCGACGCAGGGAACGTTAGCTGGACTTCACATACGACCTGCGCAAGCAGGATTCGTGAAGGGAAGAGGAACACAAGACCGAATATTCAATATTAGACAACTAATTGAAAAATTAAGTTAATTCAATTCGTAATTCGCCTATGTTACTATAGACGCAATGGGGTAAGAAAAAAATGTTTACTGTCGCAGTAGCTGTTTAGGTCACATGGCGAATACATAATAAGAATGCTTTAGACGACTTTGAGAGAAGAATGTCAATTGGTCGTAAACGACTAACAAACGATACGCAGACCATACAACGTTACTGGTGAGAGAAGAGGTAGAAATGAAGATAATGTTATAGAGTGACGATAGAAAGTGCTAAGCTGGGCGAAATATAGAAAATGTAGATGACTTTGTATACCTAGGATCCCCACAAAGTAAGCAAGATGGCTGGGAAAAATAAATAAAAAGTCATGAGCAACCTTATAAGAATGTGGAAAGATCTTCACAGTACAAGAAACACGAAAATCATGTTAGTCAAATCTCTCGTCTTCTCAATCTTCCTGTACGGAACAGAATCTTGGACGACGAAAACATCAGACCTTCAAATAAATAGATGCCTTTCATTTGTGGTGTTCGCGACGTATGTTATGGAATTCATGGACAGAGAAACGCACCAAAGCATCTGTTATGGAATGTCTTCGATGCACATTCCATAGAGAGAATAATATTCAAAAAAATGTATGAATTAGATGTTGCGGTTTTAGTTCAATGCTGGTTCAATGCAAGTATATAATTGACGAAGGACCTTTAGCGGAATAATCAATAAACACGTAAAGTAATTCACCAAATAAAAGTTAATCACTGACCTTTTACGTCGAAGCTCTGCAAAGGGTGTTTTCTTGGTGGTTCTTTCTTCTGAGGCTAGCCCCGTGAACAGGAACAGTTTTTTAGAGCTTCGTCTGGACAACACGTTACACAAAAAATACCGACGTAATGTTCATTGATTGAACATACAAAAAAATGCGGGTTTAACAACAAATGATGCGCTTTTGTAAACACAAAAGAAACAAAATGAAAGCGGTTTAGCGGTCGTCACGAATGGAGCTCAAAACTCGCGAATCGGAACGCAAAAAAACAACAAAAAGCGGCGTCTCTTCAGACGGAATCAAAGCCACCGAAAAGTTCGGAGTACATTGCACGAAACTCCCAAGCGTCTTAACAGATGGGGATCCGACACACGAAATCACAATACTGTCTATATTTTACACGCAAAAACACACTTACAATTAGCATTAGCGCGACGGAATGTTTTAGAAAAGGTGCAGAAGTTTAAAAATCAATGAAGTAATTCAATCAAATTGAACACAATACACTAAACAAATGCGGGAACGCACCATTCCGCCAGCCTTGAATTACTTATTTCAAAACTAAGGGTCCACTGGCAGTGGACAAAGCTTTACAAGAGGTCGCTTCAAAGTACCACTTGCAGTTCTAACTGTAGCAACGCGTACAACACCATCACCTCCAGGATGTACGTCAATAATGCGCCCTAATGGCCAATTCAAAGGAGGTGAAGTGTCTTGCTTCAAAATAACAAGAGTACCTGGCTTAACAACCTCCGAGGGATCAGTCCATTTACTCCGTTGATGAAGAGTATGTAAATATTCTTGCGACCAACGTTTCCAGAATGCCTGATGCAAACGACTCAGTAACTGCCATCTGTTGAGACGATTAGATCGGACAGATAAGAAATCAGATTCAGGAGGTGCTGTTAAAGGTTCCATGGTAAGAAACATTCCAGGACTCAAGGCGGTAAGATCCGAGGGATCGTTGCTACAAGGGGTTATAGGTCGCGAGTTTAAAACTGCTTCGACCTGTGCAAATACGTAGAAAGTTCTTCGTAGGTTAGGATTTGATCTCCAACGACACGTCTTAAGTGAGCTTTAACACTACGAGTTACTTTCTTTGCGGATAGAATCCAAAATCGTTGCTGCAAAAGAAATTGAACGGTTTGGATTCCTGCGTGAAGATTGGTGACATGACAATCTTCGACAATTAGATTAGTCAAACGACTTTTACTTGGTAGCAGTGCGGGAAATTTAGTGTCAAACGGCAATGGAGCATTAGCCAATCTACTACCAACTCTAAGAGTTCCCTGTTCATCAAGAAACGGCGAAAGTTTACGAAGCGATTTGGGCAAAAGTTTTCGTTCTCGAAGAAGGGAAATCTCTTTAGAAAAATATTGATCTTGAACATAGCGAACAATGCGAAGCTGAGCCTGATATAACTCAGCAGCCAAAAATGATCCAGAGCCTCTACGGTCTGGATTGCGGGCGTTATCAACAAAGCGACAAATATGAGCTATAATGCGGGTAATGCGATTAATAGAAGAATGTTCTTCTAACAAAGTACCAAATAAATTTGGTGAAGCGGTGACTTGAAGCGCCACTATACGGGCTTCAGTCATAACTAGCGGTGACATGCTTGAGTCTGAGCAAACATGTGGCAAACAAGCGGTAATCAACAATTGTGGGCCTTTCCACCAAAGTGTATTGCCTAATAACTCTGATGGCAAAGTGCCGCGGTAACCCAAGTCAGCGGGGTTATCACAAGAATGAATGTAAAACCAATGCGAATAAGGAAATTTTTCCTGAATGTAAGCAACTCGATTATTGACAAATGTCCAACGGTGCGGGGAAGAACTAAGCCATGAAAGGACTACCGTGGAATCTGACCAGCAACGAATCACCTTGAACAACAAACGACTATTGATTTGCTCATAAACATAATGAGCCAACTTAGCGGTGAGAACTGAAGCACACAGTTCCAATCTGGGAAGTGACAAAGTTTTCAAAGGGGCAAGTTTTGATTTAGACAACACAAAAAAACTTTGACGAAATCCAGATGCGGTTTCGAACACAAAATAAACAACAGCAGCATAACCTTTCTCAGAAGCATCACCAAATGTGTGAAGTTCACAACTAGAAAAGTGGTCTATAGCAAGCAGGCGAGGCAAAATTAAATTGTGCGAGGTCAACACAATAGTGATAATGTCTTGCTGCAACTTGGGAGCGATAAATAAACAATCATTCAAAGATAACCGATGAGGTATCTTAGCGGATGCATTAAACACTATACGAAGTTTGGTTGTGCTACTATCAGGTTTCAAAACACAATGATGCGGTATGTAGTAACAATCAGAAGCAGTAGATGGATCAGGAACCAACTCCATATGATCCAGCTCCAAATACTCTTTGAGAAAATCACAATATTGTTTGTAGAGATCTGGTTGCTGTAGAAGACGTCTTTCTAAAGAGTAGAAACGTTGTACGGCGAGATTATACATTTCATCAAAAGCAGGAAGTGTATTTCGAAAAGGAAGAGGCACAACGAATCTACCTGAATCCAATCTCCTGCATATTTTTTCGCAGATAAAATCATCAGGGGACTGAACCAGTGCGGTAGGAACATCTTCAATTGTCCAGAACCTTTGGAGTGAATCATCTAATGATACTACATCTTCAATTTGACAAAAAAGCGAGGTTGGGTTTATGACTGACTGAGAGTGAGAGTTAACAGAACTCGAAGACACTTTACCCATAAGGATGTAACCAAACACAGTGTTAATAGCATCAGGAACACCTTCCTTTCCCAGAAGGCGTCCATCCAACAAAATTTGAGAGAATATATCGGCACCTAACAAAAGGTCAATAGCGCCTGGGCTATTGAAACCAGGATCAGCAAGTTTCAAATTGGTTAGATATGCCATATTAGCCATGTTAATGGGCGCAACAGGCATATTATTGCAAATGCGGGGTAAAACAATAGTATCAACAACAAAATTGCACTCACTCTTTACTATAGAGCGAAGAGAAAGGGTAAGAGAGCCCTCAGCAGAGGGACTCTGCATAGAACCTAGCCCGTTGAGTTGAATCGAAGCGGGCATAGGTCGGAAGCCAAGGCGTTTCACAGCCTTGCTCGCAATGAATGATGTCATGCTACCAGAATCTAGCAGACATCGCAAAGTTTGATAAGAACCGTGCTTATCTAATACCTCAACTAAAGCGGTGGATAACAACACATTTGAATTGTATGACAAAAGTGAACTATGACAAGAAGTCTGCGGTAGAGAAGTTTCGGGACTTTCAACCGTATTAATGGTACTGGATCCACCAGATGTGGAAGCCAGGTTTGCGGGGGGAGCTTCAGATTCAGACCCAATACCTGAATCAGCACGATTTACAAAATGAAGCAATGTGTGATGGCGTTGTTTGCAGTTGCGGCAAGTGGATAAAGATTTAAAGCGATTCGACTGATGAAAATCGCCTAAGCAGTTAAAACAAAGTCTAAAATCTTTAACAAACTTAAACCGCGCGGATACTGATTTGTTCAAGAATTCAGAACATTTGTAAATCGCATGTTCGGATTTATAAACTAAACAATTTCTATTCTTAGTGACAAACAAAGATGTAGTGAACCGGGAAGAATGTTGCTTTGAATTCAATGGTAACTTTTTGTCAACACTTTGCTTTGCCTTCCGGGATAATTCAACATGTTCAAAGGCATCACAATGCTTCGACAAAAAATCAACAACTTCCGAACGGATCGGAAAGTCATCTTGAGCGGTCACAGTACCATGGTAAAGTTCAAATTTAGCGGCTAAATTGTTTGGAACTCGTTTCAACATCATCTGAACGATACAAAAATCCCACTGATTTACTGGTAAACCCAAATTCTTCAGTGCTTCCAAATTATCACTGAAGTTATCCAATAACTTCCGAACCTCTGAAGGGCTATCTGAAGTTAGTTGGGGGAATTGTTCTAAAGCTGACCAATGAGACTCCGCGATTAAACGAGTTCGCTTGAATTTTTTCAAAAGTGTTTCATAAGCACTCACGTAATTGTTTTGTGTTAGTTTAAAATTCTTAATAACCTCAAAAGCAGGCCCTTTTAAAGCTAACTGCAAATATTTGAACTTCTGCATAGCACTGAGTTTTTCATTATTGTGAATTAATGAATCAAACAAATCAATAAAAGTACCAAATTCCAATATGTCTCCACTAAATGAAGGCAAATCAATTCGCGGCAAAGCAACACTTTCCTGTTCCCGAGCTATATTTTGTGGCGTAGAATTCTGAACAGATTTGAGTTTAGCAAAAATAGACCTAATTGAATAAAACAATTTTTCAAATTTATTGCGAATGTCATCCTCAAAGTCAAAATCATCGGTTGCATCTGAAATTAATCCAACAATGGAATTGTGCTGTTTAAAAAATTCTAAATGAATTGAATCAACCATATCAATCATGCTAAAAAACAATTCAACGTCGTCACCTCTTAAGGCTTTCTCGGCAGCAAAATAAATATCTTCTAATCTTTTAAACTCCGATTGTCGATGATTTTTAAATTTTCTAGAACGAAAACAAAATACTATTCCAAATGTGTACAATCTTTTACTGTTGAAGTCGTAAATATCTGACCAAATGTCAAATAAATTCAGCGTATAAATTTTGCAAATAACCAAAACAATCGAAACGATCTCTTGTTAAGTTTTTAAGGCGGCAAAAAAATTGCGTTTTATTTCCAACGGAATTAGTGAATATCCCCAACTTGCTTTCTCTTCTAACAAATAAAGAAACGAAAATTCAATGCGGTTTTCAACAATAATTGCAACGAAAAATCAATGTTTTGATCATTAAACTTTGCACGAAATTAACTCAAATGTATCCAGCCCGGAGTTGGACCAAATTATGTAATTTATTCGATAATCTTTGCACTAAATTAACTCAAATTGCATCCGGCTCGAAGGACCAAATGTTATGTATTGTCTTCGATGCACATTCCATAGAGAGAATAATATTCAAAAAAATGTATGAATTAGATGTTGCGGTTTTAGTTCAATGCTGGTTCAATGCAAGTATATAATTGACGAAGGACCTTTAGCGGAACAATCAATAAACACGTAAAGTAATTCACCAAATAAAAGTTAATCACTGACCTTTTACGTCAAAGCTCTGCAAAGGGTGTTTTCTTGGTGGTTCTTTCTTCTGAGGCTAGCCCCGTGAACAGGAACAGTTTCTTAGAGCTTCGTCTGGACAACACGTTACACAAAAAATACCGACGTAATGTTCATTGATTGAACATACAAAAAAATGCGGGTTTAACAACAAATGATGCGCTTTTGTAAACACAAAAGAAACAAAATGAAAGCGGTTTAGCGGTCGTCACGAATGGAGCTCAAAACTCGCGAATCGGAACGCAAAAAAACAACAAAAAGCGGCGTCTCTTCAGACGAGATCAAAGCCACCGAAAAGTTCGGAGTACATTGCACGAAACTCCCAAGCGTTTTAACAGCTGGGGATCCGACTCACGAAATCACAATACTGTCTATATTTTACACGCAAAAACACACTTACAATTAGCATTAGCGCGACGGAATGTTTTAGAAAAGGTGCAGAAGTTTAAAAATCAATGAAGTAATTCAATCAAATTGAACACAATACACTAAACAAATGCGGGAACGCACCAGCATCTATATTAAAGGAGTTAAAGAGCAAAGACAGATTTTCCACAATATGTTGCCGCCGAATACTAAAATACTTTGGACACACTACAAGACGAGAGGGAGACAACCTAGAAAAAATAATAGTATAGGGAAAGGTGGAAGATAAACAACCGACAGGTATGTCACCTGCTAAATGGACAGACCAGGTAAAGAAAAGAATAAATTCACCACTACATACCCTACTATCTGAAACCATGGACCGTCATACTTGGAAAACTAGAGTAAATTAGATGTAGCTGACTGAAAATACGACTAAGAAGAAGAACGGGCAGGATCACAAAGGGACGTTGCAGTTTGAATCCAGAAGTATTTTTGTAAGCCGAAAACTATCTTACAATATGTTTTTGAAAGGATTGTTTTCAAGAAAAGAATCTTGATAAGTATGCTATACAAATGTTTTACTGTTAAGTGCAATTATAAGTTTACTTTTTTATATAATTTTTGTAATATAAAATATTTGTAATTAACGAAAATACTTTTTTTTGTTTAAAGTTTTCTAATGTAGCTCATAATCATAATAGAAAGTGACGTTATATTCGTTCATGCATGCTAAATTTGACAATTTCAACGGTGAACCTTTAGGTCTGTGGGAGTGTTTCCTTATTCATAAAAGTTCATACGATATGGAGACCTTAGAACATAATTTTATTCAAAGATGCAGACCCGCGGCTCACAGACTAGAATTACTATTCACACATTTTACGACACCATAATAAAAATCTATGATGTACAATGTGATGTGTATTTTATGTTATTTCATAATATGCTAGCAATTCTCCAAAATCTACTTAACCAGGAATTAAAAAATATATAATATTAATTTTTCGTATTTTTATTATTTTTTTAATTTGCATAAGAGGGTTAACTGACGAAGACACTGACAATGTAATTAAATTCCTTCAAACTAAATTAAATCATTTGAATAATCGCTAAATAACGAATATTTACTGATTTATTTATTTGTAGTGATATAGATTTTAAATATGTTTTTCATTTAGTTATACCTGTTTGAATTTAACCATAGTTTATTCATTCATTTGTAGCAAATTTCGCCATCTAGGTCTCATAAATCTAACATACACAAGACTACATGGTTTCATTGTAAAGTCTATTTTCGCAAGAGTAGTACTAAATTGTAGAAGTATCTTCAAAAACCGCTAGATGTCACAGTAAAACCATTTCTTTTGTTATACAGAATGTTTGAAAGGTAAGTTAGAATATTTATGGGGGCCTTGTTTGTTACGTTTATTTTATGAAAAAAACTTTATATGACTATGTATTTTAAAGATAATAACATTAGATATCCAGATTGGTAGTGTTTTCAGAAAATAAACTTTTTTTTATAATAATTATGGCACGTACTATTGTAGATGTCTTTATGAAACTTGGTTGCATCAACGTGCATTTTGTATTGATAAACAATTAAAATTTAAAAACTAATATTTACTCTCACTTTCTAGAAACTTTTATTTACATCAAATATACACAACAGCTGATTCGAATATAACAATAATAATTCAACATAAGCTCTTCGCTGCACTAACTAACTGCTGTGATGATGGGCCGGTCCTTTTAAAATCAGCATCGAATCCTCTAGTACAATCCATTATCAATTCCACAGTTGCCGAGCTATTTCGAGATTCATTTTTTTGTCTTTCCAGCGATCGATGTTGTATTGAAACCAGGGCCGGCTTAGGTAAATTTCGTAACAATATTATTTCTACCAGTGACATCCATATGGGTTTTCCATTGAATAATTTTGGAGAAAAATGGTACACCACTGCTTTGTCTTCAAATAAAAATGAATTTTGAAATCTCTATTTATGTCAGGGCAAATTTGCTGTCTTGATTTTCTTTCGTCTGACGCATGGTTTTCGCTTAAAGAAATGAAAAAAAAAGTTCTACTTCATGGTCAAAACGCTACAAATCTGATGCGGTGATTGTATGGAAATCGTTTTTTAAACACTTTTCAAGTTATTGAGTTCGTTTAATATCAATTAATGCAGAAATAAATATCTGGTTTTCCTAAAGGAAAAAATAAAAAAATATATCCAGTACCAATAACGCACACGGACGGTTTAAATTTATTAATTATTGACATTATTTCAGATTAATAATAAAAAATGTTGGACATGAGCGTACCGAGTGGAGGTAGGGGAGCAGCTGATCCCCCCTGCACATGAAAAATCTACCGTGAGGCATTAATGGTCCTCATAAATTTGCTAACTTCCCCCTAAAGCAATTTTTTTCTGATTTGCCCCTATTTACGACATTTTTTTACTAGAAATTCTAATATTCCGAAAAAGCCGGAATTCCCGAAATTTTACCTCAACTCTGCTTCCCATGATTTGACAACTTCTGTTTGGGGGGCTGTTCCTAACTTTGAAACCAACCATGTACAAGAGTTAAATTATTTCAAGTTAGGTTATTTTTCTAATAAATGGATAAATTCAGGCTCACAGTGCTCTTCTCTATCGGAAATACTAAACACAACTTTCTAAATGTTTAGGCACGAAATTACTGTATATTTCCAAACGTTTCCGAATCTACGTTAGACCCCGGTATCAATAGCAAAGAAACTATGAAAAAAGTACAATTCTAAAATTTAAAATTAAATGTTCGACAATATTATGTGACTTATGACGTAACTGAGAGAATTTAATTTATAATACCTATGTAGCACAGAAACTTCTAAAGATCATATAATAAAAAAGTTCCTTACAAATTGAAAGAATTTGAAAGGGGTGATCTTCAGAATTTTATGTGGGGCTCCTAGGTGCGATCAAAGATTTTTTTGATTCAGTGATCCCATTAAAATCATAAGAGAAAACCTAAGAAAAACCCAAGCATGGTCACAAATTTTGGATTTTTCGTTTATTTAGAGGTCTAGAGATTTCTCCAATATAGAATTTATTACGTTCACAAGGAATTAAATAAATGCAATTTTTTGTATTTTGAGTTGTATTTTTAGGTTTTGTTTTGTATTCAACATATGCTAGTGTATTTTTTAAATCATGTTTTAATATTATATCTGTTCAAAACTCCTTTCAGTCTTTCTGAGAGACCCTGTAGTTATAGTATAGTTGTTATAGTAATGTGATTCGTTTGCTATTTGATTTGTAAAAAATGTTTTTTGTGTAAATAATTACTCAGAAAAATTTATTAATAAAGAGTTAAACAACATCGAACTCCAAACAATCGCTAACAACCATCACCAAACTTTACCAAGCAGAACTTAGTCCAAAGATGATCACATTGCTACAATAACTTTACCATAAATACAGGGTCTTTTAGAAAGACTAAAAGTAGTGGGCAACATATATAATATTTAAACATCATGTAAACACGAAATACACTAAAACTTAAAATACAAAATATTGCAATCATAAAATTCCTTGTGAATGTAATAAATTCTATATTGGAGAGACCTCTAGATCTCTAAATGTTCGAATAAACGAACACAAAAATGACATTAAAAAACGACAGATTAAAAAATACAAAACGTGTGAACATGCTTGAAATACAATTTCAATATTCAGTTATATTACACAAAGAAGAACACCACAAAGGAAAGGAAAACTAAAAGAGTCGGCTTTAATTTTGTTAAATGAAAACGATTTTATCGCTACTATCTCCGTAGAATTCAATCGTTTCTTGTTGCCAATGATTAAGAAAGAAATAGCTAATAAATCATCAAAATCACTAGTATTTTTTTAAACAACATGTGTTAGAGATAATGCATAAATATCGTTACAAGACTAGAAAGAGAGGGCAATGGACAGTAGGTAACATGCTATTTCACTCGATTAGGAGCTGCTTCCACCCACTGAGTGAAAAACCCTATTACCCTCACAATATTTGTGGAGTGCAAGCTACCCCCAAGAGTATAAGCTCTAAGCCTCGTGTAATTCTTTACTAGTTGTAACCAAATGTCGGGACACTGACAATAAGAACAAAATACTTCAATACATGTCATGTGCCATTTGTGAATTTATTTATCGTCTTGGTTACTTTTCTCCTGCTGAGGCCGAAAATACGATTTCAAAATTTAACCATATTGCTCAAAAAAAGAACACAACTCAGAACTATATAAAACTCTGAAGATATCTCTTTCAAATTTTTCCAACTTGAAAAATACATTGTTGTTATGATTCTATCTTGAAGATGTTTAAGTTTCAGTTCATATTGTCATTCGCTTTAATGTTAAACTGTACAATTTTATAGTTACCATTACAACTCTTTTAATGTTTTTATAGTGTTATAAAATTTATCTACGCCGTCCCTGCCTAAAGCAACGTAAAGCATTATTCATTCCAATAAACAATAAAAAATCAATCGCTGGGATAATAAAAAAAGAACTGGAATCTTCGATTGGGGCAAAATCTACTGATTTCGACGGTAGGCGAACAAATGTAATACTCATCCGGAACGATGAGAAAATTCGATGTGATGATGATGATAGTCTTATGATATAAATTGTATTTAGAGTCAGCTGTTGAAAATATTTTTACGTGTAAATAAAGTTCTAAAAAGTGAAGTGAATATCAGATTTTAAAATGAATTCAATTTGAACCCACGGACTTTATTGCAATATTTAATTTTGAGAACGGAGGTTTTCGCGGCCAGAGTCATAGCTGATTCTGCTTTTTCCGGATTTGGACCGCGTCATTTTTTCGAATTAGTTTATTTATATACCTAAACCGGGATATAAACAAAGTTTTCCGACGTTTCGCCTACACTTATAAGGGGCTTGTCACAATGATGTACAACTTCTTAGAAGTGAAGTTTTGAAGTGTTCGTGAAAAAAAGATGAAATGAATGCAAAGTAAGTAACACTTGTTTTGTTTTTTGTCTCATCCTTGAAAAAGCCCCTTATAAGTGTAGGCGAAACGTCGGAAAACTTTGTTTATATCCCGGTTTAGGTATATAAATAAACTAATTCGAAAAAATGACGCGGTCTAAATCAGGAAAAAAACAGAATCAGCTAATATTTATTTGTGTTATTATTACCACTGATATGTCTGTATATGCTTATCCTCCAGTCAAATGGAATATTTATCAGATATAGTGAAGACTTGTAAATATACCAAAAGGCGTCAAATTTTGAAGTAGAAGTGATATATTGTGAAAAAGTTGTCTTTATTCCCTGCTCAAATATGTCATTCATTTCAAACTAGTTGAGCCGCCACCACGTTCAAAGGGTAGGCCAATCAACACATATATGATTTAATATTAACTTTTACTTTGTTGAAATTGTTGATAATTTTACATTTCTGACAGTTTTTACAATTGTAATATTTCTGACATAATTAACGTTTTTCACTTTTGAGAAAATAATTTAAAAATTCTGATTTTTGAGACATTTTGGACAATTTTGACACTTGATATTTTTGCATTTGCGACATTTCCCATATTTTTAACATTTTGCATTTTAAACACTAATAAACAAACGAACACGTAAATTTTGCCTATTTAGATCCTGCAAATATTCTTGTTATGAACGAAGAAAATAAAAATGTTTAGGTACTTAAAAATAAAATCTTTACTACCATGAATCCAGATTCAGTTTTAGACTATATTGAAAACGACTAAATAAAAACATTTTTCTACTGTATCAACAATTTATTGTCCCCAAAATAACACAGGGTTGTTTAAGAAATTAATAAATACGTTTATTTTATTTATCAAGTTGACCAGATTTTTTCAGCCGTTGAGCGTGGTTTCGCCATCTAGGAAGCAAAGGCCTAACGCATGGTAGTCTGCACCTTCTAGTGTATAGTACTACTTCACATGAGTAGTACTTTCAATTGAAATGTTAT
Organism: Octodonta nipae; assembly: GCA_034190945.1. Classification (NCBI taxonomy): domain Eukaryota; kingdom Metazoa; phylum Arthropoda; class Insecta; order Coleoptera; family Chrysomelidae; genus Octodonta; species Octodonta nipae. Next base: position 94,359,743 of record CM067221.1, read on the forward strand.
AAGTATCGCCAAGATTCATGAGTAGTTGTCGCTGTTATCACAATATCTCTTATATTGTATGTATTTTTTTGTTAAGGTATTTTACTTGCAGATAAAATATCTTTTATATAAAGGGTAAATCAATTGATTATTTTGTATAAATACGACTGACTTAAAAAACAATCGGACAGTTACAGACAGTAAAAATTAATAATACGTTATATATATAATCTTATTAAAACAATAGAGTCTGTGGCTGATCAAGTAGATGTTCCAGTCTATCTACAATGTGCCAAGGATGCTTAACGACTGTAAGAATCTGTATATTTACCGTTTATATAAAAATGTTTTGTTATTGCTTTGTATAAAATATATTTTATTTATAAGTAAAATAAATAATCTTGATAGCGAACAAAATAATTTGATTTAATAATTCAAAATAATATAATATATCTTTGAGTACCTAAAGTGAATTGTTTAAATAGTGTTTTCATCTAGTCGCCTGTTTGCTTTTGTTTGCCGAAAAATATGGTAAAAAATACAATCAAAATCATTGGTTCCTGGAGAAGTCATAAAAATTTAAAACAAATGACCGCAAACAGTATATCGAGTATCAAGTATAAAGTGTGGGATGGAGAATAGGACTCGAACACAAGAACAAGTTTGAAAATTATTTAACAAAATAAGTACTACTATAAGATACAGGCCAAATTTAGGAACTTAGGTCATGTAAGAGATCATGTCGTCCAGCAATATTAGAAGAAAAACAATTGGATGTTTTATTTACAGTACAAGAATACCCTTTCTTATCAAATCGTCAGCTCACAATGCAGCAAGGAATAACTCAGTCTTTGCTCTTAAAATTCTTGAAGCAGAACAAATGGCATCCATACAAAGTTCATTTGGTACAAGAACTTAATGAAATTGATTTTGAGAGTTTAATTCTGTGAAACAATGATGGGGCGGCGCCATAACGATCTGCAATTTTCAAGTCGTATAATTTATTCAGACGAAGCAACTTTTTGTTTAAATGTACTGTAGATATTGGACAACTGAAAACCCACACTGGATGATGGAAGCACATACACAACGCCCACAGAAGGGGCTGGGATTGTTGGCACTGCAGCCATCGGTCCGTTTTTATTGTAGGTGCACTAAATGGTGCGAATTAGTTGGAACTACTAAGCGAAACATAATACCGGCAATTGCAGGAGTCTTTCCAAATTCCGAGCAAGGCCTTCTATTATGTACGTTCTGAAATTCTATATTGAAAGCTGTCTCACTAAAACTTCTATTGTATACCTTCTGACATTACATATAAAAAGCAGTCTCATTACAATTTTGACACGAGCAGTTTTATGCTATTAAGAAATGAGAGAACGGTATGATCTTTTTAAAAATCACTGGTCAGCACACTGAAGGATTCAGTATGGTATCCCTCAGGGCTTTGTGTTGGGGTTCTCCATTATTCCTCATATACATAAATGACTTGCCAAACTTTAATAATCTATTGAATCTACTGATAATCCTGTTTGCTGATGATACCACCACGTTGCTGCGCTATCAACCTTCAGACCCAATATTACGGTAGTCTCAAATCAAATTTAAAATTGGTTTTTAGCCAATAGGCTTAGTCTCAACTCCATAACTAGGGGCACATTACTGACGGCATTTCAAGAGTACTTTAGCTGTAATATGTGAAATGCAATTTTTATTCTCTGTATAAATTATTATGTTACAACGTTGCTGTATTAGAATTATTGCAGGAATAAAAAAGTACTGGTGGTGTTGTAGGGATGGCTTGGTGGGGCTAAAACAACTTAGCCTGCGCCAACGCAGATCATTTTAAGGCACAGTGAAAAATTATCTTTTAAAAACACGTCTTTCGTTCTTTCGGGGAGTGATTTTCATGTATAAAATTTTAATTGTGTTGGTTTCTACAATATACAATGTACTTTGTTGTTTATGTATTAGTAAATAGGACACTTTATGATCTTACCAGTTTTAATAATAATTTATATATTGTTTATTTTATACATAATTAATACTTTTTATAATTTCGTACCATGTAAAAGCACACAGTTGTAATACTCTGCCAATAAATAAACTAAACTATACAACTCGACTATAATAAAAATACAAAATAGTTTTATACTTTTTTAATGCACTCTACTATCTTTGAGTTTTGATACAATGTATGTGAATCATAGTATATATTTTTCTAATATTCCAGTTCCAGACAAGCAGGGAATGAGTGGATTTCTTAAATTTATCTTAATATCTTTCAAACTAACAGTTTTAAATTAATAAAAAATATACACTTGTATTTCTCACACAGGGCCTTTTTATTTTATCTGCTACAAGATTGGCTTGATCTGTATAAGATATATTTAATTAATTTTCTAATTGGCCAACAAAATAAGAATAAAAGTTCCCTTTATTTTACCAATAAACTTTCAGTGAAGCCTTATATAATCTTCTGTCTGAACTTAAGGCTCAGTAGTTTGGAAGACAACCATGCCATCCATGGGTTAATTTTTAAATAATAAATTATTAAATCTATGAAACAAATTATTTTAAAATTATAAATAAAATATATTTGTATTTTCATGGTGATTCTTTTCATTTGATACATTACGTTACCGATGCACTTTAAAAAACAAAAATTTCAACTTCCATTTTAATTTATACATTACAGTTAGAATTTCTGTTTTACTTCCATTAATGAGCGAATTTTGTATATTTTTTAAATTATTTTTTTAACAAATTATTTTAAAAACATGAAAAAGTTATATTTGTATTCTTCATTCTTTGACTTGATATATTACATGATGCATTTGAAAAAAAAAAGATCATTGCTCATTTAATTCTGTTATTTGGACCCAAACCTTAATGTGTATCAGAGTTTTCTTCCTATTTTAGGTCGTATAGTGTCTAAGATAAAGGGAGGAACAAGTCGATGTTTTACATTTTTGTTGATATATTTTAAACAGATAGTTCAAAAAATATGAAAAACATATATTTGTTTTTCTCTAAATTATTATTTTCTATTTAATTCTATAATTTGGTCCCCAAAATTAATATTAGCGATTTCTACTTATTTATCCTATAAAATTCAAATGAGACCCTATACCCCTAATTTTCTTCAAAATTTTTCATAGTATGTTTTCGGAAACAAAGGGGGGGATGGGTATTTATAAAATATTTGTATTCTTCAAAATGAGTCCTTTCATTTGATGTATTACGTGATGCGTTGGACAATTTTTAATTTTAACCATTTCATAAAATTCTATAAAATGCCCCCCAAAATTAAAATTAATGGTTTCTACTTATTTTCCCGGTAAAGTTCGGGCAACGTCATATATTCCACATTTTTTTATAAGTTTAAACTTTTGTAGTATGGGAGATAAGGGAGGAAGGTCAATTTTTTAAATTCCCCCCCCCCGGGGTACCCCTAAAATCAAAACTTCCTCATTGAGGGTATGTACTCCGGATCGGGTAACCAAAATGTCCACTTACCAAAGTTTAACCTTTTCCGTCCAGTAGTTTCGGAGAAAAGTACTGTTGATGTGAAACACGGAGAAATCCAGAGATTATAAGGGTATCCATATATACAATATAACCATGAAAATGTGTTACTTTCTTTCGTTATTCGAAAATATATGGCTTAAAAGCGGAAACACAAATACTCATTCTTCAATAATAAGAGAAGTATCGTACAACCACAATAAAACCTTCAAGTACAAAGATTTTCATATGTGTGTTGAATAGATACTATTAAAACTTTAGGTGCTACTTAGAGGTTCTGAAATAGTTTGTACCGTTGGTGAGTTAGGACCCCAAGTTTCTAAAGTTTAGCGTGGGCGATAGTTCATTTTACCAAGTTTGGGTACAAAAGGCATTTTGTCAAGCGTTCGGCGCCTTTACTACAATTGTGTAAATTAATCGAGCTCTTGGATTGTCATATAAACTCAAAATGATTGATATACTCAAGTGGAAATAAATGACGTGTTGTTGATATTAAGTCAACCTTTAGCTCTTAAGAAAATTTATGGAGTCTCGAACAGCTACAGTTTTTTCTATGGTTAATGATGTGGTCTCATGTTTGTTTGCAAAATGTATGAGTGAGTTTGGTTTGGCGTAACTTTGACCTTTTCAGATTATCGAGAAAACACTTTTCGTAATAATTGATTATTCTCACTGTGTATGGGACTATTCTGTTTAAATCAAAGTGTAGCAGGGTAATTTTGAAAACTTCTCCACATTACGAACAGTTTAATTTACCTGTACAATTAAGTAATAATGATTTACTGTGATTCCTTCTGTCCTCAAGAGTTTGTACTATTATACCTGTCTTAAAGAAGTAATGCAGTTATGTTATCTTTTCTTATTGTTTTAAGTATCATTTGCGTATGTATTGTGGCGTTAAACTGTTTTTGGCCTACCAATTAACGGTAGCTTTTAGCAGTTTTAGCACTAGGCATGTATTCTTTTGAAATTGGTATAGTTAAGTAGGGAGTCATGCAGTTAATATAGGTACAAATAAAAAGACTACATCATGTATCAGATACTAGTACCTGGGTGACCGAGCTTCACTCGTAAATTCAATTCAATTTTATCATAAACGTACATATATCCAAATAATCGCACATTTGCTATGTAAACTAATTTAAACTCCCTCAACATAATATTTTCTTCTTACATTTCTTATTTACATGGTGTTACTACAATTTAACTCCCCCCCTATATTTCAACCACCCTATATGTGCAACTTCTTATGAACAACCCATCCAAACATTTTTTTCTAACATTTTTAATCACGCTACAATTCCACTCGATTCCATATTCCAACAACCATTCTACAAACACTTTTGTTCCCAATTTTTTTTCATTTATATTGTAACATTTTTGTAAACACTTTGTATAACTATAATTCCGCTCCACCCTATATATGCAACTTTTTACAGGTTACCTAATATAACATATTTTAAATCACACTGTATAGCTGTAATTTGACACCACCATATGTTCTAACTGCCCTGTATATGCATTTATTTATGATTATGTAATTTTTTTGAACCACCATGTATAATTATAATTCCAGTACATCGTATATTGCAACCACCCTATAAATGAAATGCTAATAAGCTACCCAATAGGTAAAACATTCTATTAACATTTTTTTAGCGACCTGCATAACAATACTTTTACTCCGCCCTGTATGTCAGCTATAATTAATTTCCAAATGCTTATGGGGTACCCTACACAATTATTTTTTCTAGCTTTTTTCTAGCCATACTATAATTCCATTTGACGCCATCTTTTAACCATTCTGCATAGCAACTCTTATGGACCATGTAACATATTTTGTTAGACCCTGTATAATTATAATTTTATACCAACAATTCATATTATATGCATCAAATTAACCTGCGAAATCATGAGAGCTTACTCATTCAAAAATTGCCTACCATGCCAATTTTTTCACCTTGAAAACTTGAAATGTCTAGCTATAGAAATGTAATGATAGGAAAATATGACGGAGGCATAAAATAGTTACATGTTCGGACAATACAAATACAATATTATAATTCCAGCACATCCTATATTGCAACCACCCTGTAAATGCAAATGCTAATAAGTTACCCTATATATATATATATATATATATATATATATATTAACATTTTTTTAGCGACCTTGCATAACAATACTATTACCCCGCCCTGTTTGTCAGCTATCATTAATTTCCAACTGCTTATGGGGTACCCTATAGAATTATTTATTCTCGCTTTTTTTCTAACTATACTATAATTCAATTTGACCGTGTATAATTATAATTTTACAACACCAATTCATATTATATGCGAAATCTTACTCATTCAAAAATTGCCTACCGTGCTAATTTTTTCACCTTGAAAACTTGAAATGTCTAGGTATAAAAATATAATCCCAGGAAAATGTCGGAACATACAAACACAATTTTTATTGAAAGAATGTTTAAAAAAAGTTTCACTCTCAAATAGGTCACCAAATCACCCTGTATTAAAAGAGAATATTTACAAAACGTAGGTTACCAAATTACCCTGTTTTATGTATTATTTTATATGTATTATCTATTAGAAAGCAGCCGTCTTGGTTGTCAATTTGCCAATAAATTTTTTAATAATTTAATTTCTCAGTAAAATGATTTTCCCCAAAGATGAGACCCTCGCCAATCGATTTCTATTCTACTAAACTTCCAAATGCGAACGTTTCATCGAAATCGTTAGAGCCGTTTTCAAGAAGTCAGTTACATATATACAGGGTGAGTTTTTTTTGATGATCAGTATGGGGATCTCGGAAACTAGTGGTGCTAGAGTAATGGTTAAATTGGGAAAGATTTCCAGTTTTACTGCCCCAATTTAATGACACTTTCGGAGTTTTGTAAAAAGTCATGGTTTACTAGATATTTTGAAAAAACGAAATTCTGTCGATTTAGTCAAATCCCTTTAGCTCCTTTGTTTTTGATTTTATAAAAAAAGTGTAATATCAAAATTGAAGGGAATTTTATCCCGAATATGACTGTCAAGTCCTCGTTTGCGTGACAGCTCTCGTTTTCGAGATTTGACACAAATTCAAATTATGCATCTTTTTTTGAATGGAAATCATTCCATTCCATTCCATTCCAAAAAACATTGACCGATTTTTTTATTAGGTATATCAGATATAACGAAAAAACTAAATAAGTAGGTACTTACTAAAAACTTAAGAAATTAAAGTACATAATAATGGTTACAATTTACGTTCCAAAAGTCCACCACTGTCATTTAGATAAAAATTGCATCTTTTTAAGATTAACATTACCGATTTCCTCACAGACCGCTTATCAATTTCTTCAATTGCTTGTAATACCGCCTCCCTTAGGTCATCAACTGTCTTATACTTTCTTTTGTATACTTCGTTTTTTAGCGCACCCCATAAATAGAAGTCTATAACTGCCCAATCGGGAGACCGGGGTGGCTATTCGCGTGAGCCATTTCTTTCTCTCAAAGAATTTGGATAGATATTATCTAAGTGTTGTCTTACTAAAAACGAGTTATGAGCAGGTGCTCCATCGTGTTGGAACCACTCAATTTCTAAACGAGTTCTCAAATTCAAATTATTCAACATGTCTTGAAAAGTGTATTGCAAGAAATGTAAGTACGTACCGCTCCGTAGTAAGTGATTCATAGATAAAAGGCCCCAGAATAGTAGACCCTATGATACCACTCCAAACATTAAAACCAAATTTTATCTGGGGTCGTCTTTGTTTTACATGGAAAGGGTTTTCTTTATCCCAGATATGCTCAATGTGTTCTTTGAACATACCGGCAGTTAGAAAATCTAGTTTCATCTGACCATAACACCTTTAATGGAAATTGTGGATTGTCAAGGCGTTATATCTGATATACCAAATAAAAAAATAGTTCAATGTTTATTAATAAATCAATCTATTTCATAGGCTACCTACGTTAAAAGTGAAAATAAGAGAGAAAAGTATACGTAACTCCTTTATTTTTATGAATAAGTATCTCGAGTTTATATCGTTGAAAAGCTCTAAAAATGTCCGATTTTTTGAGGTCATAGTCAACTATGGTTTCCATTCAAAAAAATATAAGCTTGTGTTATATCTCGAAAACGAGCGCTGTCACGCAAACGAGGACATGACAATCATATTCGGGATAAAATTTCCTTCAATTTTGATATTTACTTTTTTTATAAAATCAAAAACAAAGGAGCTAGAGGGATTTGACTAAATCGACAGAATTTCGTTTTTTCAAAATATCTAGTAAGCCATGACTTTTTACAAAAATCCGAAAGTGTCATTAGATTGCGCCAGTAAAACTGCAAATCTTTCCCAATTTAACCATTGCTCTATCTCCGCTAGTTTCCGAGATCCCCATACTGATCATCAAAAAAAACTCACCCTGGATATACAAACATTGCTCGTATTATAGTATTAGATTTATTGATGGGAAAATGCAAATAGTGTTTGATTTAATTGATGTTTAATAAATTTATTCATTAGATCGGTAGGAGTGAACTACTACCCAGTTAATGGTTCGGGTGTACATTCATTTGTCTGCTGTATTGTATTGAAAGTCATTCTTTAACAGTAAATATTTTTAACCGACTTCCAAAAAGGAGGAGGTTATCAATTCATCGCGTATTTTTTGGCTTTTTTTTGTATGTATGTTACCTGATTTCTTCTCCTGTGGTGCACCGTTTTGAATGAATATGGTCTTGTTTAATAGAGTATATATCCGGATTGGTGAAACTTCAAATTCTGGAAAAGAATTCTATTGGTAAAGTGATAAAATTTGTGCCTGAACACATGCGTGCATGGAAATCGACCAATATCCCTAATATTTTAGTTGATTTTTCAACAACCTCCAACAAAAATTTTTATATAATAATCGCAACAGGTCCCAGCAGAGAAAAAAAAAGATCATCGACAGTTCAAAAGAAGCCAGATTCAGAAGCAAACCTAATTTGTTAAACTAAGACTTAAGGATTTTGCCCGGAACAAGTGTAGAGCAAAGTCAATTGTAATGGGTGTATATTTTAAGAACTTGCTAAGTAAAGACAATAAGGATAATATATTTTTTTACTGGCAAATTTTTAGTTCTACCACTAACATACGTGACGTGACGACTGTTTAAATGATCACCCAATTCAAAGAGCTTGTTATTCTACGTAGACATTGTCAAAAATATAATTACATTAGCTAGGTTAGATAAAAAAATGAAAAAAAACATTTCAAGTTTTATTAAATTTAATGATAATGATTAACAAATGTTGAAGTTGTGCACCGTGGCTACGTGACAGTAATCAAGATGATTAATAAATTCTTGGTGAACATGATCACCAACTTCAGGAGGTATACGATATATCTGCCGACGAAACCTCGCTTGCAATTCTTCTAAGTTCGCCGGTCTAGTAACGTTGACTTTGCTTTTTAAGTACCCCCATAAAAAGTAATGTAGAGGTGTCAAATCTGGCGATCTGGCTGGCCACTCAATCGACCCCTTCTCCCTATCCAACGATTCGGGAACACCTCACATGAATAAGCCCGGACCGGTGCTTAAAGAATAAGGTCGCATCGGAGAAATTCCAAATATCTTGCACCATTTTTATTCACGTGGAAGAAATAGGGACCTAGAATTCTTCTTTGGACTATGCCGCACTTTCTGAGGATATTGAGTGCTATACTATATTATTTTCGGTAGCCCAATAAAGGCCTTCCGATATGGTTTTTGCATTTGCTCGCAGACTTGCAGAATTTGCTGATCAAAATAGTCTTCAGGTAGCTAATAAACCAGGCATACCTTATAAGGATGAGACTTTGTATTTACAATTTTGTGAACTGTGGACGCTGCCAGATTGAAATTAGAAGCCATCTGGTCAAGTATTGAGTGGTGATTGTCTTTCTTTTTTCACTCAACGCATGTTTCAACAGCGAAGTTGTCATCATCACGCAGTAAATCAAACCCATCCCAAAATGTCCAAAGTTACGGTATTTAGATTCAATATTAATTATTATTAGACAAAGTATGAACTTTGTCTAATTCGACGCGGACCTCGATAAGTTTCATTGAACAATTCAACTACTTCTTGATCATGCAAAAAAAATCAATTTGTTCCCATTCAATTAATTGAATTGCACCATTTTTAAAAAAGTCACTACTCAATAAACAGGTCAAACACTCCTTTCGCCAAACTCGGATAACCATTACCTCACAAATAAGGGTCTTATGTCAAAAAGTGCCTTTCTTTAAAACAAAATCGACGTGCCAGAGGATTTTTTCGAAAATTTCTCACTTTCAGAAATAATAAATTTATTCGTTACTTTTTGAAAGCACTTATATGCCATGTTGCTGTTCATCCCCTTTGCTCTACAAGCCCTGTATTAGCTAAGGAGAATGGAACCACCCAATTTTGTTTTGACTGCAGTAACCTAAATGATATCACCAAAAAAGATATTTATCCACTCTCCAAGATTGATAAATTCACCATTCTAACATATTCCTCAGTTTTCTGCCCAACAAGTGCTTATTGGCATCGGGATTCATTAAAATGACTGAAAGCAAATAGCTTTTCCACAATCAGGATATTCTTTATGTCTTTTAGGTTGTGCAATGCACCTGCGACATTAGAACGGTTAAACGAATTTCCACTATACACGCGCACGGTAAGACTGATATGTGTTGTTCGGTAGTCCTCGTCTGTCTAGTCCGTTGCTGCTCTCATTTGTTGATTTCTTAGGCTGCTGCTGGTTTATGTTTTTATCATGGTGCATTAGGTGAGTTACTGCACTTTCTTATAACAAAATAATTATCTGAGAAATGTGTTTTTTAGACACTGCACACATGTCAAGACTATCGGAGGAAGACAGAGTCTAGAACCTGGGGAAAGTATTTGCACTTTGTGCAAACATATTGTTAAAGGAATGAAAAATATAACTACACGTAATTTACAAAATCGTTTTAGAAATTTGGAGTTCGGTATGCACAAATGTATTTGCACAAACTATATTATTGGGCTCCTTTATTTGGCTGGGGTGAAGTTGTTGTAGCTTGTAGTGATACAATATGTTTGTACAAACAAATTGCTTTTATAAAATCAATACATACATGTTTTAATACATTCCAAGCAAACCAAACAAATTACTTTTTCGTACTTAAAGTTTATGTAGGTGTTCTTGATTGTACAAACATGATGAAATAATGTAGGGTTAAATAATGTTGGCAAAAGAGAAATTCATACATATTTTAGAAAACTTATTGGATATTATTTGTAAACCCCACAACAGGAAAACTGACAGACACGAAAGGAGGCGTATAGGTGACGAACATTATTTGTATGTACAAACAAGTATGGCAAACTTACTGCTATGGAGGAAAAATAGAAAAACGTTTAGGGCAGCTTTTAAGATAATATGTGTTAATTTTTTTCCAATTTATCATGTCATAGTAGGTTATATATTTTCAATAGTTATTTTTTTATTTTATATTATGAGAACAGAAAAATTTTATTTTATGTTATTCATTGGATCATTTGAAAAAAATATTTATTTTTTCAGTTGTCTACAATTATCTTAAAGAAATTAATTATATACATTCCATTCACTTTATTTATATTTAATCACCGCTGACAACTTAGTCCCCATTTACAAAATATTTTCGCATATATGAAACCACTCTTATACATAAGCATAACATTTTACGTTCTAAGATGCCCTCCACAGTCAGAATTAGGGTCATTTCAAGGCCAAACAGTGAAGAATCGATAAAATAAAAAAAATACAAATATATGTATTCAGTATTTGAGATTCATGACTTGTTTACATGTTTCTTAGGGCATAATAACATCAACCCAATGTGAAATATCCAAGTTCCAAATAATTTGAAATATAGTCCATTGAAATATATTTTTTTGGGCTTAGCGCGCATTTGCCAGAGGACGCAATTTTATTTTTTAGATATCAAGGGGGATTAAAATAAAGTTAAATCCAAGTTTTTGGAGTTGCAACCCATGTCCTATAGCTGCCATCTTTGAAAAAGTGGTCTAAATAGTTTTTAATTACCTGACAAACTATAGGTCTTAAAAAAAGTTTAATAATTTTTGTTGCTATTAAAATTATCTATAACTTTTATCAAGTATCTTATAGTTGTAGAACCATAAATGCAAAAGTTATATGTAAATCAATGAAAATATGAGAAAAAAAAAATTTCTAATCATTTTACAAAAAATGACATCAGACCATTTTTATATATGGTGTTTTAAGGAATATTTTCATTATAAACTTTTTATATTTATTCTTTAGCGAGCGCTGCGAAACGAATACTATTATTCAATATTCATAATTATACATTAATATTAAACTGCCATAAACTTTAATCATCCTTTAATTTTTTTATGATACTCTTTTTAATTAGTGATAATGCACGTCATTTTTTGTAAAATGATTAGAAAAAGTTATACCAACAAATAGAAATTTTTTCTCAAATATTCTTTGATATTCGCTTTTTTTATTTATGGTTATATATATGTTGGGGCTTTATTACTTAAAACCCTTTTTTACAAAACAACAGAATTTATTTGAAACACAACTATCACTACTTGTTACAAAAAAGGACTATTTTATAATTATTAATACAGCAAATGAACAGACCAAATGTTGTGGCTCTGAACAACGTTAAAAGTCTTAAGTTGAACTCAAAAAGCGTCTTGTTTAGGAATACTCTCCTATTTATAATCTCTGCTTGAGAAAGGGGAATTATGCAGAATCATCGTTTATGCAGGTGCATCTAGTAATATAATATGGGTATTGTTTTAGTTTCTGCGTAATTCCTTTACAATGGATTATTGTTTTATTCTAGACATTAATCAGCATATTATTATTTATAAGTCATGAAAGGTGATATGTAACACTCCTCCCCCTCTTATTTAAAATTTGGAGTCTACATTTGACACAAATTTTTTAGATTTAAATTGAAAAGATTACAAAATTCAAAATTAAAATTAGTAATATTACATTTGTTGAAACTTACAATTTGTTTAATTAGATTGCGGGTTCTTGCATTTCCATTATGTTTTCATCTCGAATTGAGGATCTTCTTCGTGGTCTGAATCTTCTTAATAGGCTTCTGGATTGTCCTGGTTCTGCGTTTATTGTTGGGAATATAATTGCTGGGAACTGCTTTCTACATCTTTTTCTACATTTGTAAATAATAAAAATTGAAATAATTAGTACAATTAATAGGATACACAAAATTGTTAACCACTGGGTATGTCTTTGAGTAAAAGGTCTATTTATTATATCATCAAGTTCTTCGGAATAATGATCTAATTTATGTTCTGCAATATTAAGTTCATCAAGTTCGAGTTTTTGAATTTTTAAAGGCTTTAATTTAAACACATTTCGCGCACTTTTTGTTTCTTCGCAACATTCATAAGGAATGTTTGGAGTTTCGATGACTCTGGAATCTTCTGATTTGTAGTTTTTGCTTGACTGTATTCTGATTGAACCAACGTAACATATACAATGGGTTGTAACTTCAGGATTGAATTTGTATTTATATTTATTGTTTTCGTCATATCTTCTTTGCATTGGATACTGATTGGTAAAAGGGCATTGGTGACGATTAACCATTCATTTTCAGATATATGTTGTACCTTGTAGTCTTCGATGTTAACTTCAATGGTTTGGCAATTTTCTGGTAACTTTATGGATTTGATTACTTTTATTTCGCAGGGTGCGTGTTCATCGATTGGGTATGCAATTAAGTTGTAACATATTTTTGTTTCTGGTTCGATGCTTTTGCATTTTTCCAAATTATCAATTGTAATATAAAGATTATTATCTCTGCTAACAGCTATATACTTATATGTGTTTAAGATAAGGTGAGACAATTTGGTTTTTTGATTAAAAATTGGTAAAGAGTAAACATGTAGGAGTTTGTATTCTTCAGGCTCTACTAAAGGAATTGGTAAAATAAAGACGATTTTATTATCGGATTGATAAGCTTGAAGTTCAATTATATCAAGGTATTTTGGAATATTTTCTAGATTTGGCAACATTGGTAAAACATGTGTGCTTAAACTTGTGGAAATTAGTCTTAATTGGAATATAAGGTCTTCGGGTTGAATTACCGATGGATGGATGCTTTTGAGTCTTGCGAATGTGACTGAATCAATGATATCGTTGAGTTCATTTTCTATTAGAATGAATGACTCTAATAATTGTTCACATATATTTATAATTTGAAGCTTTGAATCATAAAAATTTTGGTTATCTGATATGTTAAAAATAGCGTTTTCTATTTTGTGAAGATTTTCATTAAATGTTTGCTCATCTATTTGTAATTTGCGTATTGTATAGTTAAAGTTTTTTATTACAGAATTAGTTACAGTGATTTGATTTTTCATTAAATTTTCTAGAGCTCTTTCGTCTTCTTCGACTTCATTTATGACTTTATCGTAATATTCACCATCTGTACTATCGAGATTTCCCGTGATTGCTTTCCATACTGAGCCTATAAAATTAAAAGCTCCTCGTTTCGTACGAGTGTTATTTAAATTAAATTCTTTTGGGTCATAAGGGTTAATATCATTTTTAATTTCACTAAATTTTTGACTGATTGACATTATTATTTTATTTAACATAGTAATATGAGGTTTGACTTCAGTGTAAAATGCTATAAGTCTTGAAGTGTCTCTTTCAATTAATTGCTTTATGTGGTTTAAAATTGAATATCATTTTTGAAGGAATCTAATAAAATTGTAATGTCTTTGACAACTAGTAATTTCCATTTTTCATTTGATATTTTTAAGTCTGATTCATAGTAGTACTGAAAAGAAAGAAAATCTATTTTAAGATTGAGCTAACTTGATCTGAGTTAATTGTGAATTCTCTGTTCGTTTCTAAGTCTTTGATTTTTAAGGCATTATTTCCTAATATTTGTATCACTTTATAAGGACCATTCGATTTGTTACTTAGTTTATGTTTTATCTGTGACTCTTTTATGAATATAAAATCATTTACTTCAATATCTTTTGGTTTTGGTTTTGCTTTTTGATCGTGACGTTCTTTAGATTTGAATTTTTTCAAAATTGTTTTCTCTCTCGCTACTTTGTAAAAATATGAAATTTTATTATTTAATTCACGTACATATTTTGAGACTAGTTCTTCTTGATTAAATAATTTTTCAGGTGGTCTTGAATTTGTGTGACCAAAAATTAGTTCGTATGGCGTATAACCATGTGTACTACTTATAGAATTATTATAGCATATAACTGCATATGGGATACATCTCCCGGTTTTTCAGTAACTGTTGATCTTATCATTTCCAATAAGGTACTCATAAATCTTTCAATTGAGCCATTGCTCTGTGGATGATTGACTGATGAGAACGTTAGTTTAATATTATAAAGAGTACATAGATCTTTCATTAATTGGTTATCGAATTCTCTACCTCTGTCACAATGTATTCTTAGCGGCGTACCATAGTGCATAAAATATAATAATAGTGTATTGACAACATTTTTCGCGGATTTATTTTCAATTGGATAAGCTTGGGTAAATTTAGAAAATTCATCTCTTATCACGAGTACGTAATTTTTCTCTGGTATTTCTAATATGTCGAGGTTAATGCGTTCAAACTGTGTTTTCGGCGTCTCTGTTATTACTAAGGGATTTGATAAATTTTTCCTACAAGCTTTGGATTTAATACATACTTCGCAATTTTTTATGAAATTTTCAACGTCTTTGGTTAAATTTTCCCATTGATATTTTCGTTTTATTCTCGTTACTGTTTCTTGGATACCTCTATGCATGTTTAATTTGCCCGTATGATTTTCTTGGATAATTATATTTCTTTGTTCTTTTTCTGGGATTATAATGTTTGGGTTACAAGTTATAAATTCTATTTCATTATCGGAAAAAATGAAAGATAGCATTTCTAAAATTGGTACATTTTTTAATTCTTCCATATAGTATTTATCTTTTTTCTAACAATATATCTTTATTGTAGTAAAGAATTTCAAAGATTGCTTGGTCAGGATTTAAATGTGGAACAATGATAAGGTAATACTTTCGTTTAGGATTGGATTTTGATGTGACGACGTTTATTCTGTGTTCTTCATACATTGTATTTAAGTCAATTAAATCATCAGCTATTTTAAATTGTGAATCAGGTAATGCGCCTGGCTTTAAGAATGATATAATTTTTTTTTGATGTTTATCTAGAAATTTCTCATTAGTAAAATTACATTTAGAATAATCAATTAATGATGTTGATTCGTGTAGTTTCTTAAAAATGTTATATTCTTCTAAGATTGTTTCATATCCGATTTCTGTATTTGGAGTATCCGGTCTTTCTTCATTTTCTTCTTCTTCTTCTTCTTCTTTCACTGGACTTCCGTAGAATATTTTTGAATAATCTCTGAGATGATTGATTCTTATTCGAGATAAGGCATCGGCATTGGTATTTTGTTTACATAAGGCGGTAATTGCTTCTTTTTCTTCAAAATTTAAATGTTCTAAACGCAAGGATTTTTCGACTCGTTGTTGTCTTGAATATAACTTTTCTTTTTGTAGATTTAAAATTAATGTTTGATTCTTATTTACTGGACTATTTTCAATAAAAGGTTCAATTATTAATTCATCAAAAATTATTCTTTTCTTTTGTTCGCTTTTATTTAAAATTGACGTTAGAAATTCACCTTTTTCATTCGTTTTGATTACACAATTTAGCAATATGACATTTTCTTTTTCTTGTGAATGTAGAATTAGTTCGGCATTTTTTTCATTACAATTTAACTTGAATATTTGTTCAGTTCTTGGTTCTATAGTTATTTCATTGACAATTCCATTCTCTTTGTATAATGGCAAAGTTATATATTTGGTTATTAGTTTTCTATTTTTTAAATCAACTAGACACTCATATTGTTGTAAAAAATCTATACCTAATAAACCATCAAATTCTATATTTAAGTTATGTACGAATACTTCCATTTCGTCATTTTTCAAAAAGAAATCAAAATTTATTGCTTTATTTATTTCAAAAAATTGGTTGGTTACACCTTGAATTCTTATGGGTTCTACGCTTTTTATTTTTTCTTGTTCAAATAAATTTGGTTTCAAAATTGATATACTTGCTCCGGTATCAATTAAATAGCGATATTTTCCGTCATGAGTTTTTATATAAAATAAATTATTTGGATTGCTTGTGTTTATGAATTCTGATCTTATTCTTGGCTTTCTAAATTCTGTGCTTGACTGGTTGGAATGAGATGAGTAGAAGCGCCAGTCTTCATTTCCACTCTTTCTTCGTTTAAATGAAACATTTTTCTTGGAGGATTTTGCATGTTTCTTGTATTTGAAGAATTACTTGGATAATTATTTTGGTTATAATTATTTTGGTTAGGTGGTCTTTGATAATAATTTTCTCTGTGATTTTGATTATTATTTTCATGTCTATTTGCAAAGGTATGATTTGGATTGAAATTTCTTTGATTTTCCGAATTATATAGATAATTTCGGTTTTGATTATAGTAATTATCATTATTTTGTTTTTTGCGGCATTCTGAAATTAAATGTCCCGACTTTTTGCAATAATTACATGTCTTTTTATTTTTGCTTTGAAAGTTTGAGGAATTTACCTGTGGCTTTTTACTTTCTAGATACGATAATTGATATTCAGTTTTTACTATATTTGCAGCTTCTGCGAGATTGCAAGGTCGCGATGCTCGTACGATTGCACCTAGCTTGTGTTCGAGACCTACTAAAAGTGTCTTTAAAGCTACCTTATCGACTAACGCTTGCTGTGCGGTTTTCTGTTCTCGGGTTAATGTTACTTGTTGATTTATCGCGGCGTAAAGTTTTTAATGATGTGCGTTTATGCGATGCACATAGTTTTGAGGATTTTCATTGTTTTCCTGTTTTATTTGTTGTAAATCGTAGATTAGACTTGTTAAATCTCTCGAATCACCGAAGTGTGTTTTTAAAATAGTTTTGATTTGATCCAATTTTTCAAGTCGCGTGAGTTTATTAGTTGAGATGCTCGTCCTTTTAGTTTGTTTTTTAAATGTACAGTTAAGAGATATGTTTGTTGGTCTGTCGCTACGTCAAATGCTGCGTCACAAGAATTAATAAATGTATTTAATAGTATTGAATCTCCATCATATTCTGGTATGATGTGACAATTCGCTTAATCTATATTCTATAAGATTTAAGTCTTCTTGGCTCATTTTTATTTGTTTAATTCCACCCCAATTTTAATGAAAAACTTCAAATTAAAATTGCTCGAGTTACTTCCGATATTCCCTCGAAAATAAACTCGCGGATCTCGATTCTGTACGATTTTCGCTCGACTTCAAAATCTAACCCCTTTAATGGAATTGTTACAAATTTTACACACGTATTTTTTTTATTTAACGACTTGGGAAAATAATTGGATTTAGGGAACAAATATATAGCAATTTTCACAGAATAATAATAAATCTTTACTCACTTTGATTTTCTGGAAGATGCTCTGTAGTGCGTGCGGTTCTTTCGGTTGAAGGTTTGGAAACCACCAGATCTTCTTGGAATTTCTGCTCTGTTTTTCTTGGATCACCAAAAATCTCTGTTTTTCCGATCCTGCTGACTGCGCCAATTGTTGGGGCTTTATTACTTAAAACCCTTTTTTAAAAAACAACAGAATTTATTTGAAACACAACTATCACTACTTGTTACAAAAAAGGACTATTTTATAATTATTAATACAGCAAATGAACAGACCAAATGTTGTGGCTCTGAACAACGTTAAAAGTCTTAAGTTGAACTCAAAAAGCGTCTTGTTTAGGAATACTCTCCTATTTATAATCTCTGCTTGAGAAAGGGGAACTATGCAGAATCATCGTTTATGCAGGTGCATCTAGTAATATAATATGGGTATTGTTTTAGTTTCTGCGTAATTCCTTTACAATGGATTTTTGTTTTATTCTAGACATTAATCAGCATATTATTATTTATAAGTCATGAAAGGTGATATGTAACATATATATATTAAAAGATATTCTACAAAAGTTGAAGATAATTTTATATTTGGACCCCTTTTTCTATAAGGCGACCGTGGGACAAGGGTTGCAACCCTACAAACTTGGATTTAACTTTACACTAACCCCCTTGATATATAAAAAATAAAATTACGTCCTCTGACAAATCCAACCCCCAAATAAAAATAAAACGTTTCAGTGAACTAATATAAGATATGCTCGTTATGACTATAACTAAGCAAATAAACAAATAGACACGTAGCAACCAGTGAGTGAACCTTTTCTAAATATACATAGTGATCTATATTTTATTTTTATACACCCTGTGCCTCATTTGGATAGCCACAGTAGTGACAAAATGTATCTTAATTACTTCAGTTAGACCTTGAAATGAAAATAAGTTCAAGTAAACTTTCAGTTAATTTGACTGTACCCCCAATTCTGTTCTTTTGTGCTAGGTTCGTTACCAAGCTCAACTGAGTACATGAATGTAAAAACAGTTTGGTCCCCTAACACCAAACCTTTATTTTAAACACTCAACGCCGTTTCTGAAACTCTAAGATCTCATCATCAAGGAGTAAACCAAACAGTTTGGTTGACTCCAAAATAAATGAGAATAATTACCGGGAAGTCAACATTCAGGGTGATGCAGAAGTATAAGTTGAAAATAACTTAAGTTTACGTCGTAATGGGCATGGATCTCTTTAATTTCTAAGAAACCAAACGGGTCCTCTAACGTAAATACAAATTCAACTTGGTTGTTACGGGACTGTTGAGTGTGGTACACGCTGGTATTTTAAATTAATTTTAGTAGTAGTATTTGAAACATTTTTGGTACATTCTATGAACTGTGATTAAAATTGTTTAATAGTAGTAATCGAGAACCCCCGGACAGGTGTTGTCGTATATATGCTTTCAAGTGTTTAATTTCTAACGCACTGCAATTGTTTTTCTTTTTGGTTATTTATCCCAAGTATTTGCTATGGATTGCATAAATAGAATTTGTAATAGACGAAAATGGAGGTGACAACGAAATGAAAAAAGGCAGTTAAATGTGTGATGGAAGGGAAGTTATCGGTAAAGCAAGCGGCTGACAGATGTGATGTATTCACTTCACGGTAGCCTGAAAGTTTGGAAAACTGGTAACGAGGTTGCCATATATTCTGAGGGCTTTTGTAAGCAATTTTATGAACATCTTCTGATGCTATTAAGTAGTTATTTAATAAAGAGGAAGTTATGAAGAAAAGTATTTTTTAGTTTTAGAAAATAATATACTGATATCGGATACTGTATTAAGAACTCTGAAATGCAGTAGCATTGCTCGGGCTGTGGGGTTTAATGAACCACCGGTCAACCGTTTCTTTCTCCAGTTTATTCACTTTCTAGGGAAGGGGGACTTACCATATTACAACGAAGATGAGGTAAAGGTATCAAACTTTCATAATATTGTGCAAATTGGCTAATTCACCTTGTGACATGTAAAAGTATTGAAGCTAGCTGTTTAAATAAATTAATGATTACTAACTTTTTTATATTTAAAAAAGGATTTGCTCTACTATAGTCTCATAGCTAGAGCGGATTCTCTGAACTAATATGCCATAACTTTTAGTTTACCTTGTAGTTCCAATTTTGAACTGAAAAATTGCTAAATGTAAAAGTTAGTTGACTGACTAGCCGTTCTACACATTCACCGGCTTCAATAAATTCTTCATAAAATAAATCCTTGGAACACGTCATATGGAAAGCATTTTTGCTTTTTTGTGATAAAGGCCGAAAACAAAATGGGTAAGTCGACTAACGGAAGAAAGAGAGTCCTTTAATTTTTGTTTTTTTTTTGTCATATCTGGTTCAAAGATGCAGATGTGTTAGGTAGCCGTCACATATTATCGGCACGAGATTTTTTGACTCTGCCATTTAAGACTGTCCTAAAATATTGGTTCATGGTAAATGTCTTCAATGGAAAATATTTGTTGGTGGATTTTGACATATTTAGGAAGAACGACCTTTTAAGTTTTTTTATGAGAGGAGTTGTAGCTATTTTGGCATAAATTGTTGCAAATATGAATATCTTAGGATTTTCCCTACGTTCTTCGTTATAATCCATCGTACATACTAAGTATAATTTTCCTTCGCTAATTTGGAATAGAAATTTCCTATCTCTCGTAATGGTAATGGTTTCCCCCTTTTTCTTGTTCATTTTTATGGTTGAGGTAGTACTAAAATACAATCGCCATCTTCGAATATGACACAGAGTTAATATGGATGATTTAAATGGTTTGGAGTTCCTAAAGAAGTTAAGAATAAACTGTATGAAGCAAAAATATCTATATTATAGGGAATTAGAAACCCCAAATGTAAAAGGTCAGTTGAGGTTATTAACAAATTTTACTCAACAACTTATCAAGGGCAAGTCATTTTTAGGGTTCCGTATATACAATATACGGATACCCTTATAATATCACTCAGGATTTCTGCCTCTGTCACATCACAGCAATTTTCGCCTAAACTACTGGACGGAAGAGGTTGAAATTTGGTATCAATATTTAGTTTGGTGACCCGATCAGGAGTACATATCGTAAATGAAGAAATTTTGATTTTTTTGGGGGGGGGAACTAAAAAAATCGACCGTTTTCCCCCTGTACTCCAAAACTACTGAGCCTAAAATTTTGAAAAAAATAGGAAATATAGAACGTTACCTGAACTTTACAGGAAAAATAAGAAGAAACCATTAATATTAATTTTTGGGGGCAAATTATAGAATTAAATAAAAATTTAAAAATAAAAAAAAATTCAAACGCATCATGTAATATATCAAATGAAAGGTCTCAATCTGAGGAACACAAACATATTTTTTCATATTAAAAAAATATTTAAAAAGATATTAACGAAAATTTTCCAAAATTTGCCCATTCCCCCCACCTTATCACCAAAACTATAAAACGTAAAGTTTTGAAAAAAATTAAAGGTATAGGTTCTAACCTGAAGTTTACTGGAAAGATAAGGAGAAACCTCTACTTTTCATTCTGGGGGGCAAATTACAGAATTAAATGGAAAATATAAAATTAAAATTGTTTCTAACCCATCATGTTATATATCAAATGAAAAGATTCATTATGACGAAAACAAATATATTTTTTCATATTTTTAAAATAAATAAATTAAAAGATATTAACAAAAATATAAAAAAATGTACCCATCCCCCCCTTATGTCCGAAACCATAAGCTGAAAAATTTTGAAAAAAATGGAAGTAAAGCCCCTCACATGAACTTTCCTGAAAAAATAAGGAGAAACCCCTAATATTCATTTTGGGGGGCAAATTATAGAATTAAATGGAAAATAAAAAAGTATAATTGTTTCTTACGGGTCATGTAATATATCAAATCACAGGGCTCATTATGACGAATATAAATATATTTTTTTAATTATTTTTTAAATGAATATTTTAAAATATATTAAAAAAATATTTAAAAAAAATACCCATCCTCCCCGTTATTCCCCAAACTATAAGACCTCAATTTTTTTGATAATAGGATAGGATATTTTTAAATCATTTGTTTAAAATATATTAACAAAACTATCAAACATCGACATAATTCCAACTTTAGAAACTACAATATTTAAATTTAGAAAAATATATTTTATTTGTATTTTTTAATAATTTGAATAACAGATTTAATAATTTCTAATTTAAAACTTCAAATCTTCCAAACTACAGAGCCTCAAAACTCAGACAGTAGATTATTAAAAAGTTTATTAACAAAATAAAACTCTAATGTTAATTTTTTGGGGCCAAATTAGAAAATTAAATACATATGTATTCTGATAAATTTCAAGCGAATCCTGAAGCAGATAAAATGAAAAGTCTATGTGTGGAAAATCAAAGTGTATATTTTTTATAAATTTAAAACGCTTCCTTTAAAAGATATAAGGCAAATATAAGAAAATTCACTCATTCCCTGCTTGTCTGAAACTGGAATATTAGAATCTTGAAGGTGGTCTTGAACTCTAAGTATGTGAGTTCAACTCGCACTTGACCAAATTATTTTTAAATTAACATAGTTTGCATGTATTTTTAAAATCATTACCTTATAGATATTTTGTGTATATTTGATAATTTTTTATGAAAAAATCTCTCATCCGTTGTCAAGTATTGTCTTACTCTTCTACCTTACTGAATGAGATAAAGATACAGAAATACATGAGAATTATATTAACTATAAAAATTTGATAAAAGTAAATATTACTGCGAATAAGGTGATATTAGGGAGCGTAGTTTCCTAACTATAGCTAACCGGTGGAAGTTCATGAACTTAGCCGAATATTGGCTTTGTTATTTAGAAGGTATGTCTCGAATTTGAGTTAAACTGTCTGGCGCCCTTAAAGAAATTTACTTTTGTTTATTAACTATCTAAGAGAATCTTAAAGAGAAACTGGTGGTCTGAACGAAAAGGGTACCCGACATTCTGACTAAACTTTGGATAAAATTCGCTAACGGTATTACTGGGCAGATTATTTCAAAGATGTCAGAGCCTGTTGTCAGAAATGTGACCATGTGCAGCCAGTAAGGGTCCGAAGACTCAGACCAAGGGCAGATTGCAGCAATGCAATGTGGGCATCTTATTCGAGAAAATTGCTATTGATGTCCCCGGTCTATTTCCCGAGTGCGAGAGGGGAACAAATGCATTCTGGTGGTAATAGATTACTTCAACAAATGGCCTAAGGAATATGCTATACCCAATCTTGTGGAACAGCTATTCAGCAGTTTTGGTGTTCCGTTGGAGTTACATTTGGACCAAGGGCGGAATTTCCAATCTAACGTATTCCAGAAGGGATGTACGATGCCAGGCATCAAGATAACAAGAACCACCTTTGCATCCACAATCGGATGGATTGGTGGGAAGATTCAACAGGACCTGTGGAGCAACTTCTATCCAAAGTCGTCAGCAATAATCAGCGTCATTGAGATGGGATTATTCCAGTATTCCTGTTGGCCTATCGCTCAGCCGTACTCAACAGCACAGGACTCCAGTACTATTACTAAAGGAGCTGAGATACCTTGTGATTTAGCCTTTGGCTTACCAGAAGAACCGCCCCAAGAAGTTTATTGTTATGCCGACCAACTCCGACAGGGTATGCGGACCATACACGCACTAGCTAGAACGCAAATGTTTGCACCCAGCGATTTGATTCAGTATGAGAGAGAGAGAGAGAGAGAGAGACAGACAGACAGAGAGAGCGAGAGAGAATAAAGAAATTAATTCGACATCATTCCGGAAGCAGTATCTCAAAGTCGGTGAGGGTATATTGTTTTTAAATTAAAGAAATATACTTTAAGCTTGAATCATTAGTTTTATAATTTTTAAATAAAATATAAAATTCAACTTTGTTAATAAATTGAGCTTAAGTGATGAATGGTTTACTACCCTGTGCTGCAGATATTCTTATTTATTGAACTGATGTGGGTAGAAAATTTAGAGTTCTTGCTGTCAAGCACATATATTCCTTATGTAAATATTAAATTATCAGCCATCTTTTTTACGCATTTGTACTGTTCCTGTATTTCCGAAGCTGCCAAAACGAAAATAATAAGACATTCCCCCGTAATAAAAGAACTTACAGATGTCATGAACATTTCATAAGTTCCTAGAATTCATTTGTAAACTTTAATAATAGTATTCCATTTACTAGTGAAGTTTGTGTCTTTTCGGCGACGTCATTCTCTATCTGTTACGTCGCCTACTGGACGAGACATGCTGGCGTCACTTTTGCGGGCAAGGAGGAGGAGCCCATAACGTGAGCAACACCAGGGGAATACAACCCAGACCTTATTCTTGTTTCCAGACACTATTTAACTATATTTCTATTTTTCAACTTTATTCGGTAAGGGATGTTTTATGGTCCTCTTTTTACTCAGACGGTCAGCCTTGCTCTATATAATGGAGAAATTGATTAAAACAGGAAACTTTTCTGACACTGACGGAGTTGTTATTTATCTATTCTCAAGGCATGCTAAATGGACTGCTTTGTTGCTTTTTGTAAAGTTAATAAAAACATCTGGAAATAAAAGATTCTTTTGAGATTCAGATTATGTGAATTGGGTCAAACAAATTTACTCCTAACACTGTCGATTTTTCTCTAGTTGTCATAAGAATGTTATAAAAGACATTGAGTGAAAGCTATGTCGCGTTAATAAAGCAAAACATGTTTTTTGAGCGAAAATTCTTAACAAAGACAACGTTTGCACATGGAAATATTTAAGTTTGGTAGTGGAATGCAAAATTAACCTTTGTTCCTAGACTTCGATTCGAAACTTCTTTGACTTTGAAGTACCCACATAACTTAGTTTACTGTGCAAGAAACAGGACCGGGTTATATATTAAGAGTTTCTTTGTCTATAGAAAATCAATTATAGTAATTAAATAAATAGAACATCCATTTAATATACAATATCAGCAACAAGTTTGTTTTTTGTTCTAATAAACATTCTAATTCTCTGTTTGTGATATTTTGCAGGTTTGTCTCTATGTGTCAAAGGACCCCGCAAATTTTAAATGGAAATTGGGTTTCACTCAATGTTTCTGAAATTTGGCGCGTAGATTTTATAGAGCACGTGTATCAAAAGTCTCAACGGACACAACGCTCCAAAATGCTTACTTTTTATTTGTAGTGGGCTGAAGTTGCAAAAAAAATAACTATTTGCAAATATATATATACAAGGGCGTACCCAGGTTTTGGTCTAGGGAGGGGAAAAAATGTCCTAGAGGGAGGCAAATCGGGAAAAAATTGTCATAGAAAGGGGGACAATTCAGAAAATTTTTGGTCCGGGTAGAAGGGGAAAGACAGCAAATTTATGGGAAAGTTTAATGACTCATGGCAAGTTTTTAAGTCCAGGGGGAGGGCAGCTATTAACGCGACTTTCCCAAACACACGCATTTGAATATATGTTAGGTATTTTATGCTGACCATGAATTTGACCTTGACCATGAACTTGAAGGTCAAATCAATGTCAGCAATTAAAAAAAATAGGAAACCCCATTTTTTAATACCCGATTTGGAAAGTGCAGAAAATTTTACGTCTGAATATGGCTTTGACCATGAACTTGAACTTGACCTTCCAATGTCAAACGTTTTGTCATAGGAAACCCTCTTTTTCACTGCGGAATCGAAAAAACGGAAATTTGTAAGTAACCGCGCATCCTATTAACAAAGTACTAGAACTTGATTGACGGCATTGTCCAAATAACAGACAATATAACAGAAGCATACACTATCCTTCAGAACTTATATGTAACATCAGCAAAGAAAATAGGAAATAAAGATTAGGAAAACTGAAGCTATGACAAATTTGATATTGAGAGATTCCATCAACAACCGTAACATAGAATAAATAAGTGGACTAGGATTGAGCGGTGAAGCATTTGGGAAGTTTAAAGTTTCAGTCCAAAAATGTGGTTAATAATTTACATTTAAAAAAGAACTGACTTTAATCACTATTTTCTGACATCTTCTTTTTGTAATCTCATTTAAAGTACAATTCTATTAATTATATTAGCGTATTCTTATATATATATATATATATCTATATATATATATCCCTCTCTCTCTCTCTCTCTGTCTCTTTCTCCCCCTCTCTCTAATTTGTATTATTTTTCTTTAATTTCCACATATTTTTGAACTTTTTTTATTTGTATTATTATTTGAACTATTTTCTATAAGTGTAACTGTAATTCACCCTATATTCATTTTCTGAACCACCTTGTACAACTATAATTCAACTCCACGTGATGTTGCAACCACTCTGATATCTTTAATACTACCCTGTATAAGTATAAATTCTCTTCTCCCTATTGACTATTTCTATTTTTCTGTTGTTTAAGTCACCCTCCATACCTATAAATGTACCTCGCCCTATACGTCAAATATTCAAATTCTGCAACCGCTTCAGAAAATATTTGAAACCACCTCTATAAATATATTATATCCCGACCTATAACTAAAATATCCTAACTGCTTATGCTTATGTAACAAATTTTTGAAAAACGATAATTTTACTCCACCCTTAATTCAACCTTGAATAACCAACTACTTATGTTCCACACTATATAAGATTTTACCACCACCACTGTATAATTATAATTCTACTCCATCTTCTGTATAACTGTAATTATATTCCGCCCGATAACTCAGATATCCTTACTGCATATGCTTATTTAACATTTCTTTAACGTTTTTTATTCACTGCATAACTATAATTTTACTCCATTATTATTTCAACCACCTTGTATACGAAACTACTTATGTGCCGCCCAATACAATATTTTTTTAATCACCCTGTTTAACTATAAGTCTATTCCATTTTAACCAATTTTGTAATTCTACTCTGCCCGATATTTCAACCGCCCACTTCGCTTACTGCACGAATTTAGATGCACGGACGCGCACGCGCACACATACACACACACACACACACACACACACCTAGTCCTACAACGTGATGCATAAAATTAAGGCCCCTCCCACTGATCGACTGCCCCGAATCATTGCAGTTGTCACTCACTTGTCCTGCGACAGATGCGGAGGCGAAGATATACCGGTATGAATGAGCACAAAGCGGCTCAAAAACTGCCTCGGCTTGCGCTAAAATGCCAACAACCTGCCAAGCAGGGGGTTTCCCGCTTTGTGCTCCTCCCTAAAGGGGAAAGAAACTCTGCTGTCTAAAGAGAAAGATAGTAGCATTTTGTCTTGCCAGATGGAAGTTCTGCCGGAGAA
The DNA here is from genome assembly GCA_034190945.1 of Octodonta nipae. Lineage (NCBI taxonomy): Eukaryota > Metazoa > Arthropoda > Insecta > Coleoptera > Chrysomelidae > Octodonta > Octodonta nipae. The sequence continues at coordinate 94,387,056 of CM067221.1, forward strand.
TGGTTTCAGCGTATTTCAAGGACCGCATTGCCAAACTGAAAATGGGCAAGTAGTTGGAAATGTCATAGAGGAGATACAAACAACCTTCTCATTCGATTGGATGCTACAGAGCAAAAGACCGAAACACTTCAACAGGCGACACCTACATACAGCGATGAGAGCAGCACAAGCCCGTAAATGAACTGTGTCTTAGTACGGCTTTACCGCAGAAAGTGAAAAAGACCAGCCGACAAGAAACAGCGATGAAAGAGCAACTCAACCGCCAGCATGGGGAGGTTGGTTTTACTCAACAGGTTCAGGAGGGCAAACTCCCCAAACTGCCCACACTGTACAGTTTCTTCTCCTGCGGTTTCAATCAACGCAGTGGAGAGGATTCTGGAGACTAATATCGTTCCAAACAATTAGACCTACCCGCAAGCCTGGTACAGCGGGTATCCTCAAAGCCTCCGCAATACCTTCGGAATTGGGCTTTCATTGCGACGTAACCACCCTTGCCCATGGTTGTAGGAGAAAGAGGTTAGGGTTTTAGCGGGTATACGTATACTGGCTTCAATGCAACGATTTAATCTTGCTTTGATAATCCCGCCAATGTATTTCCCCCCTCTTCGGATAAAAAAAAAAAAAAAAAAAAAAAAAAAAAAAAAAAAACACCTAGTCGAGTGAAAGCCTCGGTGGCCGGTGCACAACCGTATACAATCCCGGGGTGTTGTTGGTCCACTACCGGGCGCCTCGAGCAGTAAACCATTTATGGATATGGGTGATAAGGTGAACTTAATACCCCGGCGGGTACCTCTGCACAATCGAGTGAAAGAAGAAGAACACTCGTAATGTGGCCGGTGCACTTATCACTGGTTCCATTACAACTAGTCACATAGTGACAAGAAGAAGAACACTCAACATCGATTACAACTAGAGCACAAGACACTATCCAGCCAAGTCCTCCAAACGGCGAATAGTGGAGTTGACGTCCAACAAAGACAAATGAGAGTGGCGCTCCAAACAAATTAGGACAAAGATCGATGAGCTCTTGAAGTTCGGGCCTAGGCACAATGTACATCATGAGATCAAGCTGGCACACGCCATTAAGTCAGGTATCAGACGTCAACGACGCGGCCACCTCCTGTAGCCCTGTACAACACAGACATCGCCAGTAAAGGTGTCAAACACTCAGACACAAGGTGGACAGCAAAAGGAGGTCCCAAAAGCGGCTGCCTCAAAAGCAGCTAACTCAAAACCGGCTGCATCAACACCGGCGGCCCCAAAGCAGGCGGCTTCAATAAAAGTAGCCTCTGTAGCAAGGACCTCGCCACCGAAGGTCTCGCCTTCAGTAGCCTCATCAAGTAGGGGTGCACCTAAAGTAGGAGAGATCGTACAGAGATCACTGAGGAGGCAGTTAGGGTGGTCAATTCAGAGTACGTGTTCGCGAGAGAAACAGCCTGGATTAAAATCTACCAACCTGCAAACCAGCTAAGCTATGCAACTCAACCTCAACCATTGCGAAGCAGCCCAAGACCTACTGGTAGCGGGTGCGGGATATCTTGCGAGGTATCACTTGCGGTACTTCCTGGAGATGGAGCTATGGGAGGGGTTCACAAGAATAAGCTGCACAGCTCGAGGAGTTCGAGTTATTCTTGGACACCTTGGCGGAGGATGTACGGAAGCGTGAATCGGTCGCCATCGCAGGAGATTTCAACGCCTGGGCAATTGACTGGGGATAGCCGGGAAACGAGCGCGAGAGGACGAGCTCTCCTTGAGACCATGTCTTCGCTCAACCTGGTACTCCTCAACACAGGAGCCGTAAGCACATATCGCAAAGGCACAGCCAGCTCCATTATCGATGTGACTTTCGTTAGCAGCAACCTAATTAAAGGGGGCTGTGAGTGGCGGGTCGATGAGGAGTTTACTAATAGCGACCACCAAGCTATTATTTGGGAAATCAAAACCACTCCCAAACGAAGAAGATTGTGTGCCAGTCGTGCGAGGTCACAGCCAGTCGGTTGGAACAAAAATGCTTTCGATGCTGATTCATTCGCCTTGGTTATGGAGCAGGAACCATTGTCAATAGCAACAAGCGCAGAAGCCATTGCCAAAGAGGTAATGACAAGCGTTGTCAAGGCCTGCGATGCATCCATGCCAAAGAGACGGCAGAACAACAGCCGCCCACCAGTTTACTGGTGGAACGACACGATCTCACAACACCGACGAGAGTGTCTCAAAGCACGAAGGCTGCATCAACGAGCACGGAGACGCGACAGGGTCACAACAGAAGAACTAAGGCTCGACTATGAGATCAAAAGACAACAACTACGAAGAGCCATTCTCTCAAGCAAGAGATCCTACTGGAAGGAGTTGTGTGACGAAGTTGATCAAGATCCATGGGGAAAACCGTATAAAATAGTGATGCATAAAATTAAGGCCCCCCCATGGCAACAACGAACTGCCCCGAATCATTGCACCGCATTGTCACTCACTTGTTTCCTGCGAAACCTGAGCTACCTGCTTATCCTGCGTGGCAGGTGAGGGACGAAGATATACCATCAGTGACTATGAATGAGCTGACGGGCGCGTGCAACCGGCTCCAAAACCGTAAGGCTCCCGGTCCAGATGGCATAACTAACATCGCGCTAAAATGCGCCATAGCCAATAGGCCTGACATGTTTCTACGCATGTATGAGACCTGCCTAAAGCAGGGGGTTTTCCCGACTAAGTGGAAAGAACAGAGGCTTGTGCTCCTCCCTAAAGGGGGAAAGAAACCTCCCGACGAACCGTCATCATATCGTCCCCTCTGTATGTTGGACTCTGCGGGAAAACTCCTTGAAAGGATAATAGCAGATAGGCTGGAGCCCTACGTTGAGCCGAAACTTTCCACCAACCAATTCGGGTTCAGAAAGGGGAGATCAACCATCGATGCCGTGACACTCGTTACCAACATCACCAGAGAGGCTATCTCGGGAAAGAGATGGAGAAGAGGTGGAAAAAAGTACTGTCTAATAGCCACCCTGGATATCAAGAACGCCTTTAACTCGGCCCGCTGGGACCGCATTTTGGAGGCTCTTGCCAGGATGGAGGTTCCTCAGTACTTGCGCAGAATGGTTTCAGCGTATTTCAAGGACCGCATCTTGTTGTACCAAACTGAAAATGGGCAAGTAGACTATAAGATCACAGGAGGTGTACCTCAGGGCTCTGTTCTTGGCCCCCTCTTATGGAACGTAATGTACAACGACCTGCTCCTGCTCGGTCTGCCTGAGGGCGTCAGGCTAGTGGCATTCGCCGATGATGTGGCATTGATCATAGTGCGCAAGCACATAGAGGAGATACAAACAACCTTCTCATTCGCTATAGCCACAATTCAGCATTGGATGCTCTCAGCGGACTTGAGTTTAGCAGAGCAAAAGACCGAAACACTTCTTGTTAGCAGTCGAAAGGCAAGGGAAACCATCACCCTCAAAATAGGCGATACCTACATACAGTCGCAGCCCTTCATCAGCTATTTGGGGGTGCTCCTGGATACACGGCTCAACTTCAAAGAGCACATAATCGCGGCCAGCAAGAAAGCAGCTGGGGTACAGGGGGCCTTATCTAGAATAATGCCAAATGTCGGAGGCCCTAGACAGATAAGAAGACAGCTACTGGCAACAGTAACTACTTCTGTTTTGTTGTACGGGGCACCGGTATGGGAGAAATCGCTCGAGCTACCATCGTACCGCCGGAAAATGAAATCAGTCCAGCGGCTTTCAGCGATTCGAGTGGCATCATCCTACCGCACTGTGTCTTACGAGGCGGTGAGTGTGATTGCCTCTACCCTACCAATCGACATCCTGGCTGCAGAAAGGGGACGGCTTTATCGCAGAAAGTTAGAGAAAGACCAACCGACAGGAAACAGCGATGAAAGAGCCATGAGTCTAGGGCAATGGCAGGAGAGGTGGGACAGCTCTACTAACGGCCGGTGGACATATCGATTGATACCTAACATCAGTCGTTGGGTCAACCGCCAGCATGGGGAGGTTGGGTTCTACATCACTCAACTCCTGACTGGACATGGATGCTTTCGAGCATACCTGCACAGGTTTAGGAGAGCAAACTCCCCAAACTGCCCACACTGTACGGACGTGATAGAGGACGCGGAACACGTGTTCTTCTCCTGCCCCCGGTTCCAGGATCAACGTGCTGAAGTGGAGAGGATTCTGGAGACTAATATCGTCCCAGAACAATTAGTAGAAGCCATGCTGAAGGGCCCCCAAGCCTGGAACTTGGTATCAGATTACGCGGAGACCATCCTCAAAGAACTCCGCGATACGTTCGAGGAGTAGGCTTTAGAAGCTTTCAATGGAAGGGCAGTAAACATCTGCAATGAACCACCCTTGCGAAGTAGTATTGAGTAAGAGTGCCGCAGGGGTACCATGGTTGTAGGAGAAAGAGGTTAGGGTTTTAGCGGGTATACGGTATACTGGTTTCAATGCAACGATTACTCTTGCTTTGAAGTCATTGTATCGGGAGTCCCGCACGACGGCCAGCACGTGCTAGCTAAGTACGGAATGTATTTCCCCCCTCTTCGGATAAAAAAAAAAAAAAAAAAAAAAAAAAAAAAAAAAAAACCGTATACAATATAAAGAAGATTGCCGGGATAGCAATTTTTCATTTCCATACACTAATGGAATATTTTCTGCCATTTCACTCGACTGTGGGCCAGGTAAAACACTTTGTTTCAAAAAGACACTCACTTCAAATGAATTAAAATGAAAACCGTTACAAACACCCTGTACGATATACTTTTAGGGCATATGTTGACATTATTAAGCTAGGTATTTATGATGAAAACTTGACATTTACATTCATGTTTACCGTTTTTTGCGCCATTTTTCCGATTTTCGGAAAAACAGTATGTTTTATGTTATAGAAAAATATGCGACATTAAGCTGGAATATATTTTTGTAGAATACAATTTAAAATTCATTGAAATGAATTAATTACTGTTTTTTCTGAGTTTCTGGAAAACCGTAAATCTCACTTTATAGAAAATCATAGGGTACCTTTCTGTAATATTTCTTAATACAATGCAGTTTAAATCATCAAAATTGCCCAAGCCGTTTTTGAATAGTCCCTGAGCATACATAAAAAAATGTAGATGCAGACGAATTGATATTCTCTTGCTTTTTGGAAGTCGATTAAAAAGTATAATATTTAACCAATGCTTCCTTCACGTATGAAAATATGGCGCAAAATCTCTGAAAATTGCCTAAGTCAACGTTAAGAGAATTCAATTTATGCAGCATAAGGCATAAAGATCAATGTTGGGGCTCAAATTTGAAGCCATATCCCTAATAATACCACTACTATGCCTTCTAAACTATGTTAATCTGAAAGTAGAATTTAGCAGGTCACGGGCCTAGAATCATACAGTTACACAATGAAGGCCAAGAATAAATGCTTAAGGAAAGAGGGGACAAGTGCCCACTAAATATAGTGACGATGTAAAAAGGCTCACTGGAAAGTAGCTGATAAGAGGGAATAACGTTAAGTAACACTGATCAAGCAATCCCGGTCTATTATCCTTGAGTCAAGATTTCATATTAAATTGTATCCTTTCGACAAGCATATATATGTTTGCAAGAGGAAGTGCTACCAATTTGAGATGCCTTTATAAGTGAAAATCCCAAAATAGCACACAAATATATGCCCATACAGATTCCAGATCAACAAGAAAATTCATTCGGGAGTTATATGACTGTTGCGTGGTCCTAACTCTCATCCTTAGAGGCTGAAAGTGAACAATTCCCTTTTGTTTCTTATGTGAAACCAAGATTAAGTTAAATTGTAATTTGCATTTGGATGTTTTACTCATTTATTTTAATAAATATAAATAAATAAAACAATTATGACAAAATGTCTTTAATTATTCTATAAATGGTAAGTAACAGGTCTGAAACTATTTAAACTGCTTCAGCAAAACCCATACGTTTATTTTCAAAATCATATAGAGTATAGAATTTTTTCAAAAATTCTTTTCCAAATATCCATATTGGCTCTTGAGGATCGATATCGATACTTCCTTCAAATCCACTGTAACAGTGAGTTTTGCCTTGCTGTGTATACTAAAAAAGAAAATATGTAATTAATAGGTAATAACTGCATTTTATTTCATTCATAAAATATTATAGGCTTCGCATTTAACTCCAACATGTTTCAAATGTTATCTCATTTTCTTACTATAGGTTCTACAACAATGCCATCTCTCCCTATAAATTAGTATAATGACGATTAAATTTTTTTCGAACTCATACCTTACTAAAAGCTGATTAAGCAAGTTAGCGAAAAGATGTTTAGATCGGAATAACAGGAAACCATCAGCGTAACTGATACTTTGCATCATATTAATATTAATTAATATTTACCCCTAACAACTACAAGAAAACAGCATACGACTAATAAACATATGACAGATACCGTGAGTTAGATGTTTTGCAATAGTAGACGTATTATTTTATTGATTCCCAAGAGCCCGTACTTAAATTTTAATAAAAATATATGACCTATAGCCACTGCACAATTTAGACGAATGGATAGACGTGTTACGTGTTATTTGATAAAATTGCTTCACCAGGAGATACCGTTCGTTTGCTTCTCTATAGTCGGGTAAAAACAATACAAAAATAATATCGGCATTCATCCGATATTAAGAATTGTACTTTAGCGTACTTTTTTTCTGATCTTAATATGTTTTTGTTCATGTTCTAGAAGCACGTATATATTATTTTTCATTCTACCCCTGTAATAATAGAGATCGAGAACGAATGACGGAAGTTCAGTGGCTGAAATGATAAAATAATAATTAGTATTTGTTTACTAAATAGATACAGAATTCCTGGCCAACCAGCGTATTTTGAGAAAACATTCTTAGTGAATTGGGGATTGAATCAATATTTACTATCAATACTTCTTTGTGAAATTCAATATGCTCGTAAATAAACGGGAGAATAAAATAGAGATTGCATAAATGAATACTTTTGAAGAAACATTGGCTTTCGTCCAAAATACGCGTCAGATGAAAACTACTTACTGTTTTGTTTGTTTTGAGTTTATAAGGGTAGTAGTAATAGATTTTCCCATAAAAGTGCTTCTGAGGGAAAATATTAAATCTGGGAAGATCTTTTGTTTATTACTCTTTTTTCCCGAGATCATTCCTTTGTAATCAATATAATATAATATTGTCATTTGACGCCGCCAAAAAAAGAAACCTAAATTAATTGTTTCGTTAAAAACATTGCGAAAAAACCAGCAACAGCGGTAGTCAGGAAATGTTGATAACTGTAAAAATGCTAAGATTGACGTGATACCGAATTCGACTAGACTAGCTTTTGAAAAGACTGGCGACTGCTTTATGCGTGGCAGTTTTGGTTGGAAAGCAACGTATTGTACATCAGCTGATAATATTACTAATCGGGTTTGTGAATAAGTTTATTTGGTGAAAAATAAAGTCGTTGAAAGTGAAAGTGAATATTTGTGAATTTTGAACCCACAGAATCTGTTGCAATATTTATATAATATAATATAATATAATATAATATAATATAATATAATATAATATAATATAATATAATATAATATAATATAATATAATATAATATAATATAATATAATATAATATAATATAATATAATATAATATAATATAATATAATATAATATAATATAATATAATATAATTTAATATAATATAAAATGTTTTGCCATGGTCTAGTGAAATTTCTTCCGAACGTTTCATCTGCAACCGCGGCAGACATTATCAGCGGCTCGAAGCGAATAGCATCCAACGATATTAACCAAAACTACTGAAGATATTCTATAAAATGAGACCGAAGATATTTCGACAAATTCTCATGAATATACTTAAAACTGCAAACAAACATCTATTAATTTATTCATCGTTTTTTGGGTAATAATTGACAACACAAGAGACGTCCAAGAATTCCATTCAAAATAGCATCACGGAGGTGTCAAGAAATGTATCAATAGTGCTACAGTTAAAAGAAGTAAAATAAAAAATGAAAACTAGAAGCAATAAAAATTTTAAGCAAAAAGAAACTTCAACAATATAGGAAATGTTTTGTATGTAAGAATAATATAGTATTGGAAACTAACGGATACTTATAAAGTTTTTCCCTTTATTTGTCATTTATAGACTAATAACTAGTGACTTATTTTTCATCAAGTGTTTGATTCACGTATTTTATATAGATGTATAGATATGATAGATGAGTGGTTAATCGGTTGTTTGCCTTACCTACGTGGTGATGATAGGGGTAAAAATGGTATATATGTACCGGAAGTAGACCCCAACTTTGTTTCTAAAATGGACACTGTTTTTATAGCATTTTTAGAATCTACGATGTTATTGGAAACATGAAATGTCTGAGGGGCTCCAGTTGAAAGCTATTTTAATTTTGATGAAAATTTTGACAGATGCAGCTCATCAAAAAATATTTGGACACAAAGAGGGCCAGGTTAAAAATTGTCAGAAGTTGGTTGAATAAAACTTGAAGCTTCATAACTCTTTGGAACTGTTCAGATAAATTATATTGAGTGTTCAGAATCTCGAACTCCGTGTAACTCCACTGGCAACCATTTTTTTCTCAACGCTAGTGGATTCTCCGCTAAAAAATAGGAGGGGGGTATCCTTACAACCGCGTAACTAAATTAAACGGTTTTTGTATTAACTTGGAAAATTAAAATTTCTGCACCGTTATTAGAGATATCTGAATTATCAGTAGGATTTTTTGAATGAATCGACAAGAAACAAACAGTACTTTAATTTGTTAATCATTTATAGAGAATTTGATACTGAAAGAGTTTGTATAACTTTTCCTCCGCGATATCCGGATAGACCAAAACATATTCGTGATTCCATCACGCCGATCATTCCCAAAAGCAAAACACAATTAAAGTAATCTTCCTTACTAACTCCTAATCGGGACAAGATACATGCTTTCCATATATTTAGCTTCAATTTATTAGCAAAAATTGTTTGTGACACTTCAGCATCTGTTTCTTGTCGGTTCTTTCAAAAAAGTCTAAATGATAATTCAAATATCTCTATTAACCACAAGAAAATTGGAGTTTATGTAAAAACCGTTTAATTTAGGTATGCGGTTGTAAGCATACCCCACCCCCCGCACTGGGGTTAAGAAAAAAGGGGTAGCGAAAGAAAAGGGTTTGGAGATAGCTGAATTCGAGCCAATTTCTGGGAACTCAGAATAATTTTTTTTAACAATTTCTATGATGTAGAACGCTTCAAGTTTTATTCAGGCAAATTCTGGATATTTTTGACTTGGCCCTCTTTGTTTCCTAAAAAATATTTTTCTGCGAAGGGCTGTAAAATTTTTCACAAAATTTTAAATAACTTTTAACTGGAGCCCTTCAGACATATGATGTTTAGACAAAGTTGTATTAAAATTCATTACAGATTTTAAAAATTTTATAAAAAACAGTGTGTTCTATTTTAGAAAAAAAAAAAGTTGAGATCAACATCCGGTAGAACCGGAAGTCGTAGATACCTAAAAATTTTAATTGAAACTAGCTCCTCGAAAAAACTCCGTATACCAATTTTCAGATTAATACTCCCAGTTGTTTCCCATATACATATCGACTCAGCTCATCGTGCTAAATCCTTCACACCTTTCTTGCATGCGCAGTACCTACTGTAGCCACGTACGTATAGCAGGCAGTCGATTACACACTCATCTATCCTATACATACCTCTATGTATTTACATGAATGAAACACTTCATGAAAAATAGGTTACTAGCTCCCCAACTATTAACTTTATAATGCTTCACTAGAAGAAAATATATATGTTTTAGGTGGATGTCCAAAATAACGTCCAAACACTATTAAAATTGCCAATAACTGTGTTTATTGGATATGTTAAAAATATATTTTTTGTTCAAATATAACCCAGGTTATATACAAACAAAATGATTAGAAAAAAATATTACTTTTCTTGGACTGTAAGTTAGCAATTGCAGTGAACCTAGTCTCCACCGATAAGAGTGAAGACTATGCATTTAAAAATCCCCAATCCAGGGTAGTAAGCTGGTACTAATGTTTGAAGCCCAAATTGTTCATACGGATTGTTTGAAATGCGAAAGCTGTCGTAACGCAATGGGTAACACATAACCTCAGGTTACATTTTGAGAGCAGTTTCCAAAATGAAGCAAAATTACAAATGCGAAAGCAAAAGAGTATTGATAGAGGCAAAAAGGAAAATTGTTCATAACTAGAAAACTAGTACGTTTTCGGATTTTTATTATTTCGACTTCGGTTCGTTTCTTCAGTTAAGAAAAGAGAGAGATTTGTTCAGAGGTCCAAAATGTATTTTTCTGTTAAACAATTATACATATATAGTTTTTGCATTATTTTTTAAAACCTAAAGTAAGTTTTTTTTTGTCAAAACATAAGTCTGAAAACAGTAAAATTTTGCACTTTTTTCAAATTTAGGGACCAAAAAACTGTGTGTTAGCAAAAACACAATGGATCAGGGGCGCATCTTCCGCATTTTGAGAGGGGGGACAAGGAAAATAGAATAGCATGTTCTTTGGAGAGACAATTAAAATAGAATACTGTGTAGGAGTTACAATTTAATTTATAGTCCAAGTTTTTGGGAGGGAACTGTTCCCCCCTTGCACCCCAACCTCAAAATACGTCCTTGGGTGTCACTCCTATTAACCACCACGCGATTGCCTTTTTAGATGATGTAAGCGACTGTTATTAAACCTGTGCAATTTTAATTGTAAAAGCTCTAGCTCAAAGCAAATTATTAATTATACAACATTTTTACTTGGACTTGATATTTTCAGGCAGTATTCTCTTAATTTCTATACTCATATTTATTTAGCAACCATCAAGAGAACATTACTACATACTTACATTGTAAATGTATTCGGCAGGAGTGATGGTAAGGTTAAGGCCTTTTAAAACAAACGTTATTTCAGGAAATTCTGAAACTTGAGTACAATTGACATCATATCCCATTGAAGACGAGGACGGTGTTCCATTGAAAACCTAAAAGATATATAGATAATTCTAGATTAAAGTTTACAATTTTTTACCTGGTTGATATAATATATGTCCTTGATTCCACCATATACATATCGAAGAGAGTTGTCGAATCTAATGGAAATATTCCTACCAAATTGCTTGGATCCAATTGCTATATAATTTAGAGGAACTTGCCAGTATTCCTTATTTATAACATTTATATAAGAAAGGTTTCCTTTGTAAAGTTTTGAATCTGAGCCTCCAAGAATGAGCTGACTTCTAGTTTTTCCATTCCTATCACGATAAGAAACTATTGTAATGAATCCGAGATTGTAATGTTGGAGATATTAATTTTTAAAATATGAAACTATATCGCGAACACTCACATTTTGTTAATTAATGTGACTATTTAAGGATGTTACCAATAAATGATATAATATTGCTATAGATTCCGTTGGTTCAATTGGTTTAATTTCATAAATGTTTACACTCAGTTTCAAACGTCTTTATTTGCCAAAATAAATTCATTGACCATAAAACAAAAATGTCTAATACCTACTATCGTAAAAAGCTGGTTACTTCTTTCGCTGTCGATTGAATACACGCCGCATTTTACAACTGATTACCTCGTACGACAGTCGACTTTAATTAAAGTGGTCCAAGATACTAGAATTCGGTGGCTATTTCGGATTTGCCAGAGTGCATTCCGGAATCCTATCGAAGTTTTTTGGGCTGCCGTTTTCACTTTTTTATATAATTTTCGTAGTATTCGCATTGTTTTTTATCAAAATGATTAATTTCTATAAAACCTCTTAATTATTTGGCGACGTAAAATAAATGTTATAACAATACAATGTGATGTAAACCAACTTTCCCTTCTCTCCCAATTCTTCTGAATTATTGAAAATATGGAAATAAGATTTTGGAAATATCCTAAACGTTTACTACTTTATCAAGTAGTTTTTAAGAAATGAAAATTTAAAGAGCCACCTCCATGAAATAAAATTCATCCGAAAGGTATTTCAATATCTTAAAATTATTTTTGTATTTCTAGACGGTATAGTTATTTGAATGACAAAAATGTTAACTTGAATTAATCTTGTTAGTTATAATATTATCGATATTTACAGTAATTGAGAAATATAACCTTCTTGCTTCAATGAAACCTTTATGTCTCTCCATTCCGCATAGGTCACAATGTTTCCACGGGTATATTCTTACAATCAGAGAATTATTATTGGCCTTAATTGGCTTGGTAGCAACGACCCTCCATTTCCAATATCTCTTAAGAAAAAATCTAATTGGATCAAATCGGATGAAAGGGCGAGTCACTAAATCTTCTGCGACCTCAACGCGATTCAACTTTGGATAAATACGTTTGGAAAATAGTGGAGCGGAGGGCTATCATGTTAAAACTAGACCTGCTTTAATCCTTAGTCAAACTTATTATTCCCCACGACTTGTTAGACTCATACCAGTGAATAGTCCAAATTGGTTTGATCAAAAAATGACCAATTTTGAAACCAGAATGAGCTCGTCTTCTTCTTGTTCGCTTCTGCTATTAGACAAACTATTTGCTACAGTATCTATTTTTTCTCCGTTCTACGTATACTTCTTCTTTCCTACATATCTTAGATTTTCTTCATTTGTCAGTCTAGCCGTCCCAGATATTAATTATTTTGCGGTCCAGCCACATTTCAAAAGTCTCTTATTTGTTATTTACAGTCGTTTTCCGTCTCCAACCTTCGATACTGTAAAGCAGTATCGACCAAACGAAACATTTTGCGAATGTTAGTCATAAGTACAGGTCATAATCGAAGCACTCTTTACAACCTCAAAAATGGTGTTTGGGCTTGTTCAATACCACATTTTCTTTCAATGTCTGATAATCAGTCTACGAAAAGCTTGGTGCCCAAGAATTTGACTTTATCCACTCTTTCTGTGGCAATTGCGTTAAATGTTACGGTGGAATTTTCAAACATATTTAGGATTCTGGAAATAGCTACACATTTTTTTTAGGTATTGATATTTAATTCCATAGTTTTGCTTTGTTCTTCTACCTTATTGACTGCTGCTGTAGGTAGTGTATATTATCAGCGATTGAGACTAAATGATCAGTCAGTATAGCTGATAATACGTTCACTCCCATTTCCAAATACTCCTGTTAAATTGTTTTCGAATACAGGTTGAATAAGAGTGGTGACAGCTCACAACCCTATCGCACTCCCCACACTTTTAATGAGTATGTTTTTTCAATACGTCGGATGGTCTTCTGGTCTATCTCAAGTCTTATGAGTAGTTGCATTAAGTTGTATTGCTTTGCACGATTGAATGCCTTTTCGTAACCTATTAAACATAGATGTATGTCGTTTTTCTGATCACAAGCAGTTCTGGACAAGCACTTCTTCTGCGACTATTGCTTGTTTGCACCTAATGCTTGTCTAAACTCAAATTGTAAGTCGCTATGTCTCTTTCACATTTATTGTATATTCTTTGATGTCAACTTTTAAGAGCTGTGACTCATCAAAGTAATAAGCCTTCATACGAAGAGGAACAAACGTAATGCACAATCACTATTTGGTATAGTGACCTCTCATATTTAGTGTTAAACACATTAAGTAGCGCCAAAGGAGTTTCGTCTGGGCCATCCGCTTAGTTATTTTTTTAATTATGTTTGTTGGATCTTCATTGCTAGATTAGAATACTTTGTTACCCACATCGAACTCTTCCTCATTAGGCCAATAGGTTTTAGCAACGCCGTGGATATCCAGTTTAAGATTGTTCATTTCTCATTTTAGGTATTCCACTTCTTCAGCCTCAAATAGGCTTATCACAATCCATCTTCCGATCTTTAATAGTGTTCTTAAATTTGCGCTTATGCTTGATATATTTAAAGCTGCCCCCTGGAGATCCGATTGAAAAACTATATAATATATAGTTCTCCCGGGGTATATATAGTCGTCATATTTACCGCCGAGCAATATGTACTCCAATAAAACAATAAAGGGTTCTGCCGGAGCCAGCTGAACCAGGGTCTTTTAGCGATCCACCCTCCTTTCTTACCTCTTGATAGAAAGTCTTCATGTTTGGGGGTGATATAACAGAGCTCCTCTATAGTTATCACACTTTTGTGTCTTTTTATAAAAATTGCAATAAATTTTAGCCCTAGACCAGTCTCTGTTACTTCCTAACATATTTTGTAGTGATTCTAATATTCTTTTAGCTGTAAGATTCACAGATATATGTTAAATTCTTTATGTTCTGACTTTCTTATATATATATATATAACTGCAATCTGATTATTTATATTTTTGGTCCATTATTAATCATTTATTTGTATTTTTTAAGATATCTTCTCCAATTATTCTTTTCATCTATTATATAAAATATAACCAAATCCTGTTTAGAAGCATCAGGATCCATTTACTTCCAAAAAACAGCCTAACGAAAATCAGTATGAACAAATTTCTTCTTTACTATTTAACCATAAATCTTTTTACATTTCCCTCTCAATTCAGATCAATGGAGCAAAGTGAAAAATAGTTGCAATTCCTGTATATGTTTTACTGTTTCCATTTCAGTTTAGCAGGGACAAGTAATTTTTAAAATCCGTTCACAATCGTCATCTATATTACGTATTAGTATAACTAACATATGCGATGATATTGAGCAAGATGATTCGAAGGATATGTATGTTAAATCTGGTAAAAACTCTCATTGCCATCATCACATTAGTGCGGACATTGCTAGCCAAGTTTACTTTTTTTAATGTTGTAATAACTAAAATATGTTCCCCATGTGTATAAAACATTAGAAATTTATACCTTCTATAATTATAGTATCTAAGACTCAGAATTCAATGAAACCATGATTTTTGGTAATTTCAATATTCCTTAAATGACCACCAGTACCGCCCTTTTACTCTATATTTTGATCGTATATATTTTAACCGATTTCGTTTTTGCAATTCATTATAATTTTAAACGAAATAGCATAAGAGACTTACAAAAGATCCCTTTGACTTAGGACTTATTTCTATAAGACAAAAAAAAAACTTTGGTCAAAATAACGGATTGGTGACACGAAATTAGATTCCTGGCTTAGAGCATATTCATATAAGTACAAACTCTAAGATTTCTAGTGAATGCGGCTTACAGGTCTGGATCACTAGCATCTACCTTTCTCAAATTAATACATTACCTTGATATGTAAAGAGAAAACACTTGTTGCTGAATAAGTTTCTGACTTATGATATTTTGGAAGACAGGAATAATTCCCTCCACTGCTACTTTTGGAAACGCTAATCCCAGCACTCCATCATACTGAAGATTATCGTACAAAGATGAACTGAGAGAAATAGACTCAATTAAGGGTTGGTTTCTTATTTTCAAACCACCAATCTGAAAGCAGACGTTAACATTACTCATAATTTATGTTTTCAATTGAAGGTATACGGTTCTATGTGGTCATCACTGAAAATACATAAATATGAATTCATATATATATATATATATATATATATATATATGTGATCTGAGAGGTTTCCGCGGTCATTATTATGAACTAGGCTAGGGTGAGAACCGCGTCTGAATTTATTAAATGCTCGACGTTTCGACTCGTGCTTTGGAGCCATTATCAAGAGACAAAAGTGAAAAAGAGTTTGAGAGTCTAGATCTAATTCGGAGCCTCAATCTGCCTACTCCCAAAGAGACACTATGTAACCGAACTGAATTTGAATCTGCTCTGCTTCTTTTATTTATCGTTATCGGTCGGTTAGAGGGGGATGTCACGTGATGAAGAGGAATCAAGAGATATGATAGTCCTACTGTCCTCGAAGTTGATAAAGTGTGTACTATTTGAATATGATGATGCGCGAGAGCTGAAGTCGGATCTTTTTTGCGAACTGAAAAAGAATGTTCATATACTCGATGGTTGACGCGCCTGTTGGTACGACCTATGTAGCTTTGTGGGCAATCGCGACATGGAATTTCACAAACTCCTCGATCCTCGTTAGGTACCTTTTCTTTAGGGTTTCCGGTTAAATTGGCTATAGTTTGACTGGTGTTAAAGACTGTCTTTATTTGATGTCGGTGTAGAATCCGTGCTATTTGAATGTACGAATGTACGAAAGACATGCATTAAAATAACTACGTGACAACGATGACATAACTATTTTTCCTGCCGACAAAGGTAACGCGACACTAATGACTATGTTCACAAGATGAATTCTCTACTACACACTCCAGCCTACGAAATAATTAACAATAATCCGACTACTAACTTAAAGAAAAAGACCAAGGAAATCATCAACCTCTTCACTTCAAAAAGACCATCATTCCTCGTGAAAAGTCTTCTAAAATTCCCAAAATTTACGGAATACCCAAGATTCATAAGCCGGACATACGTCTTAGGCCCATTGTCAGTTCGGTACAATCCCCGACCCAAGAATTAGCCCGGTACTTAACCAAAACCCTTCAACCTCTAGCCGAACAAGCATCCTCTCATGTAAAGAACTTTTCTTCCTTCCTAGATATGTTAGGCGCTTATAGAATTTCAGAAAATGATATCCTAGTTAGCTTCGATGTTGTATCTTTTTTCAGCAATGTCTCCATTTCAGAAAAGTTAGATGTTCTAAAAACAAAACACAATATCTCTTCTGACATCAAACTTGTACAGCAAGTGTTCTTCTAACACATATTTTTCAGACACCCTGTTCAAACAAGTACGTGCGGCCCCGATGAGTTCACCTCTTTCTCCACTGCTTCCTAACATTTTTCTGGAACAAATCGAAACCCAGGCCCTAAACTCGTCTAATTTAAAACCTTCCTGCTGTCTTAGATATGTTGATCACACTTTTGTCATTTTGCCTCATGGCAGAGATCCGTTAGACTTACTAGTAAAGGAAAGAAAATTTCAAACCTGTTTTAAGGCATGACAGTATGTGAGATGTCGCCGATGTGAGCTCACGTGACGTGATAATAGTCTGTTTGCTGCTTTAACCACAAGATCTTATTCTTTTGCTACAATGTGCACGTGGCAACAAGCGCCACCACCACACTACCAACTGACATGCTCTTCTGCTCTAGAGCACGTGGACTATCGTTACCAACATTGCAGTAACAGCTAACCACAAAATCCTATCCCTTTGTGACACCGGGACTGCAATAGTTGCCACCTTGTTGCCGCCGGGTCTAGGAGTTCGGAGTCGACTGCACAGATCATACAAAGAGAAGTCGACTGATTGCTGGTTTATCTCGTGGTGCCACCTCTAGTTGCTGTAGGCTCCTAATTGCTGTTTCTAATCAATCGCAAATCGCTATCGTTACCTCTAAGATTTTCCCACTTCCTTGAAATTTTCACACACTTAAGAGGGGGGACCTCTGATCGCCATCACACTATTAATACGCACGTTGAATCCAGGACGAAAAACGTTACCAAAATTATTACTGCCACTTTGTACCCCGTGGGGTGTTTGTGTATAATAATACTTTCATAGATATTTCTTCTATTTATTATTTAAATATTAAATAATCCCGATGCATTAATGAAAAAATATCTGTTTTAGGAATGTCCAATAAAAAGAATTTATTAAATCCTATTAACAATATTAATTACCTGGATGCTGTCTTCAGCTAAAACTCCAATTAAGTTTTCGGAAAGTGGATCAGCACCTGAAAGTAGTTCTATTCTGGTACCATTTTCTTTGTAAGTAGACGACTTAGAAGAATTGTAATATCTATGATGAGCTAAAATGACAATAACAACAAATAATTCGGAATATTGTTATAAATAATTTGTTAACTTACAACAATGGGGATCATTTCCAAAGCATTTTGCCGAGGTTACCCAAAAATTAGCAGTATTTAGAGAGAATGCTACGTTGAGCACTTGACCTGGTGTTCCAATAGAAATTGGTGCATACAAGTCCTAAAACAGAAAACAAACATTTGTTTTTTTCGAGAAATACACTTTTATTTATAATTTGTGGACTAACTTTTTTAATATAAGGTAATTAATTTATCGTTAAACAATAATTAAAATTTTATGTTCTAGGCGCTTGAGAGATTTTTTAGAGAATAAAAAATATAAAATAGCTCTTAACACTAGATTTAATTTTCTAACCTAATATTTAAGTAATTTGGTCAAGTGCGAGTTGGACTCGCATACTAAGGGTTCTGTACCACCTTTAAGATTTGATACAATGTAGGTGAATCAAAATATATTTTTTTCTTAATATTCCAGTATCAGACAAGCAGGGTATGAGTGTATTTCCTGATATTTGCCCTAATATTTTTAAAAAAAGCGTTTAAAATTTAAATAAACATACACTTTTATTTCTCACACAGAGACTTTCTATTTTATCTGCTATTTGATTCTCTTGAATTTTATAAAAAGATCTTTTAGACATATTATTTTAAAACTACAAATATAATATATTTTTCAAAACTTGAAATCGTGTAGTTTCTAAGATAAAGGGGGAAGTAAGTCGAGGTTTAACGTTTTTCTAAATATTTTTTAAACAAATGATTTTAAAAATATGAATAAAAATATATTTATATTTTTCATAATGAAAAAAATATATCAAGTGTGGCCTGTACCTCTAATTATTTTCAAAATTTTTGGTTTCGGAAATAAAGAAGAAAATGAGATTATTTAAAATATTTTTGTTAATATCTTGTAAACAACTAAATTTAAAAATATGAAAAAATATATTTTTATTCCCTATAATGAGCCCTTTTAAAAAGAATATTATTTTATATTTTTCATTGCATTCTGAAATTTGCCCCCCACCCCAGATTAATATTAGGGCCAACGTTCTATATTCTGTATACGTTTTCAAATTTTATGTTAAATTGTTTCGGAGATGAGGGGGGGGGTGATTTTTTTCGTCCCCCCGCCCAAGAAGTACTACAAAAATCATAATTTCTTCATTTATGATATGTACTCCTAATCGCGTTACGAAAGTATACACTTATACCAAATTTCAATCTTTTCTGTTCAGCAGTTTAGGAGAAAATTACTGTGATGTGAATGAGGGACAAATCCGGAGTGATATTATAAGGGTATCCGTATATAAATTAAAATTTTCATATTACGCACACGAAAATAATCATATTATGAAAAAATAATCATATTATGAAATGAAGAAACATTTTTTTTACTCCTTTATTTGTTTACTTTAAATAAATAATTAAAAGCTGAAATTCTTATTAATTTAGCATGAATTTAATATTTTCCACAAACTTTTCACTATCATTAGAAGAAGCTTTAAAATTTACCTTTTGAGAAATGTAAAATGTATACTGAGGTATACACATGATTGTTATCTACTTCGTTATTAACTAACATAATTTTACAAAATTTGGCAATGCCATTTTAGAAGGCTGAGAATGTGATTTGATCAGATTTTGAATAAAATAATTCCTATTCCACTTTCTAAAATATTTTATTACTCCGAGGATTCATTTACTTTCCGCACAAATATAAGGAATTATGACTAAACAATTTGACTCTTTTGAAAATAAAATATTTTTTTGGCTTGACTACACTTTTTATGTCGAAATCGTACTTTTGGTTCTTCGGGGAGAGTTCCAGAGGCATCAAGTCTTCTTATTTCTATTTTTGTACACTTTGCTTTATATATCTTACAAATATGTCGAAAAAATAAAGGTCAATTCATTTCGATCTTTAGTTGGATCCATCATCCCTAATCCCTAATGCAAATTTTCTTTCAATTTTGGTCCCAAACTATTTTCAATTGTTTCTATACACGATGATTGTTATTGTGCACTAAGCGTTAGGTTCTTTTTAGCGAGCTCTTACAGGCAGCTTAAACAGCAGCGATGGTGAATTTATTAAACCACAGCATACGTAACTAAAATAGTAGAACAAAACCACTATCAGCATGTTCTACTGACATGACTAGATATCCCTCATTTCACTTTTCTAAAATTTAAAGTATAAAAACATATAAGTATTGAAAATATTTGGCCATTCCGAACCATTTCAGCTGGACCGGTTAAAGAAATGTTAGAAGCAGTTGTTTATACAGGGTGTTTGAAATATAAGAGGGAGTGGAATTATAGTTTATGTTGTGGTTAAAAACTTGTTTTATATCCACAAGTAGTTTACATATATAGGATGGTTGAAATTTGTACCGGAGTATAATTACAGCTATACAGGTGGGTTTAAAAATATTTTAAAGTAATGGTATGATCTAAAAGCTGTTCCATTCACCGGATGGTGGAAATATTGGGTGGGGTAGGATTCTAAGGATACAAAAATAAGTAGTTGCATATAAAACGTTGTTGAAATATAGGGTGGCTAACAGTTAGAATTATACAGAGTGGGTAAAAAATGCTAGAAAATTTTTGTTATATAGCACTTGCATATATAGAGTACCTGAAGTATGGTGCCCAGTAAAGTTATAGTTAAACAGTGTCATTCAAACAAGGTTAGAAAAAGTTGTAAATGAAATGTAAATGAAGTGTGGAGAGAAATTATACTTTAGTATATAAGGAAATAGCGTAGTTCATAATAAGTTGCAAAGATAGGATAGTTGAAACATAGGGTGAAGAAGTGTTATGATAATTATTTTAAAAATGCTATATTGGTTGATCAATAAGCAGTAGCGTATACAGGGTAGTTGTAATACATACAAGGTGATTCAAAAACATGTTGAACAAAATTGTTATTTTCGGTGCAACATATGCAGTTGCGGTTTTGGTGAAATATATTTGGCATTGATGGATTTATAGTTACACAGGGTGGTAGAAAAAATGTTATACTGGGTGGCCGATAAGTAGTTGCAAATACAAGGTGATTGAAATAGCGGGTGGAGTAGATTTATAGTCAAATTTTTTGTAGGATAGAACATACAGTGCGATTACAAGTATTTAAAAATTTTAAAATTTTATATTTGGTTGCCCCTAAGGATATGCACATACAGGGTGGTTGAAATATTTTGTAGAGTAAAATTATGGTTATACAGGGTGGTTCAAAAATAAGTTGTAATGTTTGATACATTGGGGGGCGGTGTATACAGGACGGTTTTAATGTAGATGGAAGTAGAGTTAGTTACACAAAGCTGTTAAAATTTTTTTAATAAAATTGTTATATAGGGTCGCCAGTAAGCAGTTGCAGTTTGGGTGAAGGTTTAAATAAATGCTTGGTGTTAGGGTGCCAAACTGTGTTTTTATATTTGTGATTCACGAAGGGTTCCACATCATTTCCATTAGGATGGATCAAAAAAAGTTTAAAAGATTGTTATATAGGGTAGACCATAAACAGTTGCATTCTACTATATGGAATATCTTAAATATGGGGAGAAGCAAGATTTTAGGTTGATTAATATATAGAGTATAGAGAAATTTTTCTTTAAAAGGAGGTTAAAAAATATCAGAAATAATTGTTATACAAGGTACACCATAAACAGTTGCATAGCTGAAATATAGGGTAGATAAAAGTTATATTAAGGTATTCAAAAAATTATAAAACAGGAGCATATGGTTGCAATATAGGGTGAAGTAGAGTTACAGTTATTCAAGGTGATTAAAAAAATGTCGAATAAAATAGTTATATAGGGTGGCCTAGGAGTACTTGCAGTTTGGGTGAAATGTATTCGGGATTTGTGGATTTATGGTTAAGTCGGGTGGTTCAAACAAGTTAGAAAATTTTTTATATAGGATAACCCATATGTTTCATAAGTTATTTCTTTTTGCGAAGGCTTGAACATTCCGAACGCGGGTAAAATAGCGGGTAACGCCTAGTAATAAATAATCCTATTGCAAATTTTAACTTTAAGTAGACACATTTATATTTCTAGTGTAATATGGATTTATGTAATAAATCTAGCAAAATGGAATATCTAAACTCCATTTAGACACAAATGATAATTTTGGAGCAAACATAATACACAACATGCAAATGCTGGTGTAAAAGATCTTTTACACTAGCCTTTGCATCTCTAGATTAACTCTTCTACTGTACAACTATGGTTTAATTGTAATGATAGGGTCAACCGGTGATATCTTCCATAGTATTGAGTTAAATGCTGCAAAACTACTCGGGCGACAGTATTAATTTTTAGAACATAAATTGGGTATGAGAAGATCTACCCATTCAGTTAATAAGAATGTTTTAGTTATAAAATAAAAAAATATATAAACGATTATATATATTTTTTGCAATTCCACGTTATGGTTCCATTATTTGAGGAATTAAGTTGACCGTATGGAAGCTCATTTTGTAAGTTTTTTATTTCTCTACAACATTGCCCATGTAGCAAATGTGGGTAGATTTTGTGTAAAAGGTAAAAAACTAAATTGTTAGCGATTTTTCGCGTTTTTTTTTGATAAAAAACAAAAAAGCATCGATAAAAAATGTTGAATTTTATGTCAATTAGTCATGTTGTATTATTAGAAACGTTGATGTTGTTTTTTTTCTACCAACCAAAAGGTCTTTTTCTCTGTAAATGATCTGAGCTAACATTTGAAAAAGACGAATCGCTGTGCCGTTCCTGTTTATTTCCAATTCACTCCTGTAGTAGCCCCAACCCTTTAAAAAACTCTAGCATGCATGCATGGGTTTTTTTTTAAATTATCCTGTAAATGTTTATAATAAATCTTGTTAAAGCAAAAATCTAAGTCTTCAAATTGTTATTATCTACTGCAATGGAATACTCACATAAGCTTCTTCAGTTAAGAATACCTTTTCAACTTCACCACTGTGTCTACTTCTAGTATTACCTCTATTTGTGAGGGGCAGACTCGAAAAAGTTTCATAAAGTGGTAGTCTAAAAGAAAATGTATTAAATATTTTATGCCTCAAAAGTGCAGTATACAATATAAAAGTAAATATTGAGCTAATTCGAGTTCGCCGACACAGAACATTTAAAGGTTTATATGAAGGTTAATTTATTTATCTATGGAGTTCACCTGTGAAATGTTTGGTCACCTAACACAATGGAATGATAAGTTGTATATAATATTGTCCGCCATATCAATGACTTGGTGTTTTTAATGTCTCCCGAAACCATTGTGTATGCTATAATGATCGTAAATTATAATTTTTTTTAATATCTATCATCATTTTCTATCATTATCTTTCAAAAAGCTAAATAATCTTATCTAATTTATTAGATTGTGGAAATTAGGTTATGGAAGATATTATCATCAGTTACATAGTTGGTTGATATTATGTTCTGAAACATTAACAACTTGGAAATTTGCCTTTGCTAATTTTTTCACTTAAAAGTGATGTTCAACTGTCATTTTTCTTAGTGTTACGCATCAAATTTAAGGTTTCCATTTTCACGTTTGTTTTGTATGACGGCTTGTCTGTTTCGTTATTAAGATATGTTACTGGCGTCCCGTTTGTATTCACTTTTAATAGTGAAATATCTGACGTTTTTTACTTACATTGTTTGTCTTATCAGTGGTGTGATTCTTTTTTTTATTTTGCTTACTTTCATTTCAAGCGGGGGGGGGCGATCCTGTACTAAATTTACCAAAATATACTTTTAAAGCCATATTTCTTGGACTTTTACATTAAAAATAGTAGTTATGTGGTTTAAACCCATATAAGTGACTTACTTCTCTTGGAGTTAAGATTATTAAATTTATTAACCTTGAGGCTCTCGCCCTGGTCCCTTGTTTTCCATTATAATGATTTTATTTTTAAGACTTACCTTCTGTTTTCGAAGGTTTTGTAACCCATTTCAAACTAAAAAATTACCTATCTTCATTAAAATTGCAGTATTACCTTGATCATTAAATTACATTATTGATTCCAATTGTTCTGAACCTTCTACAATTTCTTTTATTATTTAAGTTTTTAAATATCTAAAGTTAACTCTTGAACTTGCCAATGCCGCAATCTTAAGTAATTTCGAAATGATTTTTGAGGAAATCCTTGCCTATTCATTGGAATTTTTTCTTGGCACTTAGGTATTTACTTCAAGGAAGCAAATTGTAACAATATCTGTTACAGAAACTCTTCCTCACAGATATCCTGAAGGAAAGAAACTGTATTGTTTATTGTTTAGACTCTTTGGAGGCGATTGAAGCCCAATCTTAGAGACTTTGTCAAAAAATATTCGTAGTATTTATGTGTATTTGTTCGAATTTTTCGGTTTGTCAAATATATTTGGTTTTTACTGTGGATACAACTTATGTTTCCATTATTTATGTAATTTCTTAGTGATTGAGGAGGTAAATATTATAATTGCTAATCTGGATTTTCTCCCCTCAAAACGGTTTCCAAAAAACAGATAAGTTAAGTAACTGAAAATCAAAGTGTAATAAGGACAATTTGTGGAAATTACTAAGGATATTAGTTGCCTTCTTATAAAAAGCTCTTCCACAGGATTAACTTATAGAGATCTATGGAGTTGCCTGTGTAATCTGTGTGAATGCAAATTGCAAGATTCTCCCCAGCAATGGGTTTCGGAGAATTTGTTTCTGAAGCAAGTGGAACGTAATCTTAATCTCGCCTATTTCATAATAACCAATATTGTTTGACAATTTTGAATATTTGAATTTTGATTTTGAAGTATGCTTTTTGATGCTCTTTCGACAGGATGTGTAACCATAACACATCGATTCTCTATAGAGGGTATCCCAATTTCTTCATTCCTTAACTACATACAAACAATTTCTCTAATTTTTTTTATTTTTGTTCTCTTCTTTAAGTAATATTTTGGTCTTATCTATTTTGTTTCTACCACAATCAGTTTGTACATCGATTGCCAATCTTGATCTGTCTCGGTACGTTGTGTTACGGTTCTTTTTACGTTACTTGGAAAGGTGTACCGCAGACATAATGTACACTGCATACACAAATTCTGTTACTTTTTTAAATTAGATACTAGTGTATTATTTTTTTTCAAAAACTTTTTTGGGATAAACCGGATCATAGGGAACAGTCTTCATAGTTTGTGTTTTTGCGTTGTTATTTAAAGTATTGATAATTGTATACATATTATGAAGTAGTCTTTTATCTGCCATAACGAAATTGACCATCTAATACATCTAATCCATATAGACGTTTGGAATGCATATGATAATGTAGTTCTTCCGAAAATGTAGCAAACGATGGAAAATCGGAAAACGAATCAAATTTATTTTCAACCGATAAACGATTTATATAAAAATTAACAAAAACTGCATATGATTAGAAATTCAGCGTCAACATATTTCAATGTAAGTAATTTATTTATATGAAGTGTTAATAACTTTGAAATGAAAGTATGACCCTATGGGGAATTCTGCTGACCAGCAGGTAATATTCGTTGAAGTATAATAAATAGTGTAGAAAGTGGGGGACTATACATTTTAACAAAACTGGTAAGAAGTACAGAAAGAGATTAAAAATTGTGGATGATGGATCGGGAGAGAATGGGACTGCCAAACATAAATATTTTGAGGACGCTCAGGTCAAATTAGCAATTATGACATAAAATTAAAACTAAACAAGGGAAAGATTTCAGTAAGACAACTAGATCCAATACTCTCGGTCAGGCAAATTTTGAAAACTTTCCACTCAGAAAAGAGGGATATATTAGTTAACAATTAAAAGCAACTGGCAACGCAGTTGTAGCATCACAAAGATGAACAAAGTAGGAAAACTAACTATCAGAGGGCAAATGCAAGTAACCATCATTTTAGTAGAGGCTATAAAAAATCAAATTCTGAACTGGTACAAAACTGTCAAAAGAGCCTTGACGTATGAAAATATGGCTTTGCGACCCAACATAACGAACAAGAAAAGACAGATCGCGCCATGTAAGGACGGAGTGAAACAAACAATGGACGAGCAACATATGCCAGGTCAATATTGGAAAAATAAATTATGGTACAAGCTCATTGAGCTAATTAGTTCTTTGGTCAGTATTTTGTTTTTTTATTATGTTTTTACTTTTAAATACTAAATTCCCGGCACCTGCAAAGCTGATAATGATCTTAGCAAATGTATTTGCTATCAAGTAAATGAAAGAAATAAAATGTTATTACCTACTAAATTTATCATAGCTGTAAAAAAACACTATGTAGCCTTACTCTTACTGAAATTGGGAACAGTAATTTTTCTCTTTTATCTATAATCGAGATTGATTAAACTACGTCTGTAGAAGCTTTGTAATAGGTTTCACTCAACAAAGTTGGAACAGACTCTTTTATTATATTTTACTGTTCTAATATCATTTTGTGCAGTATTTAAAATAATAAGTAATGCTGTACCCACTATATTATACTTTACAGTCATTTCATAAAACACCAACTTGTTTCTTGTAGTGTCGAAGTAAATTTCGTGGAATTTAAATGAAACCAGTATGTTTTATACTAAAAATATATTATCATTTGTCACCGTATTTCTTAAAAATATACAAAAATATATAAAGAAATATATATAAAACACATATTGCACGATATTTACAACATGAAGCACTTTTGATACAATTGCAATATCCTTTTGTTCATACGGCGACCTTTTTTTAAGTCTTTTTACAAGAATATTACATTAACATCAAAAGTACCGCATGGATAAAAAAAAGAAGTGTCATTTGTCCATGTTTTCGTTGCCGAAAAAAAATTGGGTCTTATCAAAAAAAATTTGTTCGATACCATCGCAAAAGTAAAGATTTTGGCAAGACTATCTATGAATTTGCAAAAGTATCGAACAAACCAACATCACCATTTGCGCTTTTTTAGATTTGGTAACGGTTATAATGCAGTTATATAACCGTTACCGAGGTATATATTAATGAATTTAGTATGGGCCGGATTTGCCTGGTGGGCCGTAGCTGGAAGAAACACCTCCGCCGCTACCGCCACCGATTCCTCCGCCGATACCACCTCCATGTCCACCTCCGATGCCTCCGCCGATGCCTCCGCCGATGCCTCCTCCAATTCCTCCTCCAATACCGTCACCAAAACCTAAAACGAATTAATATTGTATTACTATTTCATTGAAAAGTATATTCTTAGTGGTCTAGGCTAAAAAAAAATATTACTAGAAGAATGTTTTAGGATAAGAGTTTGACTAGGACATTTAAAACACAAATACAATATAATTCAAGAAGCTGTCCTTCAAATTCATTGTTGAATTAAGGGGGTGAGAGAAATAGCTCTCTTCAGAGAAAAAGTGGAACATAAACTAATAAACAACACTAACAAGAAAAGTAGGTATACTATTATACTATACACTCAATAATAACACCCTTGAATAGCAAGTAAATATACCCCCTCCCCCAAAAAACCAACAAGATAATACTTGATCCGTTTTTCGTTATATCTATGCTAAACTTGTCGAGATTAAGAAAACTTCAAGTATTAAATTATTAAACAAATAAGATATGACAAATGTGAACTGAACCAAATAGTAGATACTGAAAGAAGATACAAGATGATGTTGTTTACCAGGTAATTGTAGCAAAGGCTAAAAGTAAGTTTGATAGGAATAACAATTAGAAGTTGTAGAAAATCACATATCATTCTGTTACTTTATTTTTTTTTGCTGAAATGAATTCAGTACTCACCTCCGCCGATTCCTCCTCCAATTCCACCACCAGCTCCACCACCGAATCCACCACCGGCTCCACCGCCGAATCCACCGCCGCCTCCGGCTTGTTTCTGAAATAATAAAAAAGAGGTAAAAAATATAAACTGTCTTTTGTATGCTTCTTATGTACTTAATGTTTTATTTATATTAGAATTTGAAATAATGTTTAAATTGGCTACGATCTTGTGAATAAGGTTATTTAGTTTAATATAGTGATACAGTAAAAAAAAAGAACTGTCGATAAAGTTTAAAATATTAAAGCATAATGTACAAAGATAGTGTAAAAGGTGAAATAACAATTTCGCAAGTTTGAAATCAAAATAAATTAAATCTGGTGAGATATTTTGAATAAAAACATTTCCAAGTAGGCAAAAAGTCAGTTACCATGACTTGGTATTTTCTGACTGATATCTGTTTCCAGATGGCGCTCTAGTAAAGGTTGAATTACTGCACTTTTATGTGCAGTATGCAAGGAATTGAAAAACTGTCACTTCTTCTAATGGAGAAATCTACAACCAGTAGGTATTTCAAAGGTGTCAGAAGTTTACCTATTACTTATCAATATGACAGAATTCCATGCATGACTTCGGATGTTTCTGCAGATTGTTCAAAGGAGGTGAATACCGAAGTGAAGGAGCAACAACGAAACAGTATTTTACTTGTTACCATGTACAGTCCACAATAGGATGCTTGATTTAAAAGACATCTACCTAAATAAAAATATTGGCGACATCGGCTGGCAGAAATATTTCAGTGATATTTTTAAAAGTACTTGATAGATCAATAATGGCTCAATTTTTGATAACGCTAAGAACTCATAATGAATTCATTCAAGTATATAATTTTTATACTCTAGATATTTCAAAAGATACAAAAAAGACAAATGTTTTATGAACAATTGCAGAATCAAACAAATTATCCCTTACCACAGGTTGATATTAATGAGACTTTAATGCTGGAATTGGAAATGGTATTGTGCAACGGGTAAAGAACGATTCCACGAACAGGTAAGTAAGTAAGTAAGCCAATGGAGATTTGATAGTAGAATTTTGCGCCTAAATAGTCTCAGAATCATTAACACATCCTTCGATCTCCACCTCAAACACAAACATACCTTCATAAACGCATAGGGACAACAATCTATGATAGAAAACGTAATAACAAATAGACTTATCAAATGTACAGAAATGTTAGATGAAGACTATTGACTAGCAAATATAGGTAGTGACCAAGCAAAATAAGGCTAAATATAATATTTAGAAACTAACTCACACAAGAATATATAAAGAAATTTGATTTGGAACCCTTTCAGAACAGCACAAGAGATCTCTACTCATAAAGGCTCAGAGATCAAATCTGTACAAAACTCGTATCTAACTTAACCAGTGTGGACAATGCATGGAACAAAGTGAAAAAATTACAGAAACAGCGACTGAATCGATCGGAAAAAGGAGAATTAAATTAAAGAAGCCTTAAACAAGTACAAAACATCTTGGTACACGAAGGAAGTTAAGAGAATCGCCAGAAAGAAGTTTTTTTCGCTACAAAAGAACAAAAATGCCAGATTATTGGCAATTCTACCAATGATAACGAAACCTCGTAAATCAAAAAATAGGGCAGCTAAAAGAAATTGACTGGAAACACTTTAACAAGGAGCGAGTAAGCGAGACTGTAAAGATAAGCCCAACAGATAACCCCCAATGGAAGGCGTACGTTGAAACGCTTTACAGAAAGGAGTTATAATATATACCAACTACGATAAGATCAAAAGAATACGATGGAGTAAATATAACAGTGAGCAACACAATATAACATGGCTGCAGCAATTGAAAAAACCTGGTATATGGGTGTTTCCAGGGAACCGGTGTGATGCAAATTGGAAACCGAGGAATAAAATAACAGAATAACAAGTAATGAACTTTAAATACCCAGGTACATATAGACATATCTAGGGCTTATTACACGTACAACGAAGTACAATCTCAAACATTCAAAGAATATTTGAGAGACATAATATGAAAGAGTGAATATATGAATGTAGATAAGATCCATATTGACATATGGATCAGAGATTCGAACAGAACAAGAAGAACAAACCAATTACTTCATATCGTTGAAATGAACACTTTAAGTTCTAGAGCAGGAAAGGCCAAGCTGGACAGAATAAGACATTCAGATATAAGACAACAATGTAACGTAACTGACATCAGGAAATTTATAAAACAAAGAAGATTGTATTGGAATGAACTTGTGACAAGAGCAGATGATGGTCCCAGACTGATAAAAATATCAAGGGAGAAAAGATTGGTTGGTTATCTTCAGAAGATTGACATCATAACAAAAGGTTGGAGCCTACCCTATAATAAATGCAGAAGAAGACAAAAATTTGGCTGTTTTAGAAATTGAGTAAATAGACTACTTCAAGAGTGAAAAGATATCTCCCAATTAACCAAGTTTACTTACAGCAACAACAAAAAGTTAATAAATTCAATACCACTTTATAAACTAATATAATAATTGTATGCGTAAACTATGTATGAGATTTTGAATAATACAAAGCGCCAAAGAAGCTAGCGTTATTATATCAGCAAAACATAAAACAATTTATGTCATCAACTTAGATCATTAAATCATGTTCGTTTCGAAATAATTTAATCGGTATAATTATGTGCACCCCATATGCAATTATCTAACGCGGTAACAACTACTGTTGATAAAAAACATACAGTTCTCTTAAAATAATTATTGTTACTCAACTAAACGAGGCACTGAAATAATGATCACGTAAATTCATGAAACGAAACTTTTTATTATTGAAGATACGAAGTACATCTAAGGCGGCACAGTTTGATGCGACGAGTACACTTTCATTTGTTTCGTGACCTTTAGCTTCCGCATTGGCGAGACCTGAACGCGTCGCAGCAGGAAAACAACGAAACCCAAATAGGATTACTTGCGGTATTTTACATTGGAAAATGCAATTATTTATCCAAACGCAAATTTACTTTCACCGTTTAGCAGATGATTAGAGAAAATTGAAGATGCCACTTGAACTTTGCTCGACCGATGAAAGTGCATTAGTCTGCGTAATGTAACAGTTTTTTTCTTCTATAATTCGGACGTCATTATTATGTGAGTATTTATTCTAAGAGATTTCTCTGGTGTATAATTAAGAATAAAAGTAACAAAGGATTAGTTGTTTGGTGTTCCCATTGATGCGAAGGTTTTGATTAAACTTTCGATGGATTTCACTTGCGTCGTATGGCAGGTGGTGTATGGTAAAATTTCGAATGGAAATTTTAGGTAATTATCTCATCAAAAGTCTGGAATTCCTAAAGATTTATTTCCTACATTTTACTTGACTGCTCATGGCAAAAGGTATTTTTTAAAGTTTTACATATGCCTTCATAAATAGGGAAAATGTCTTTGATTCCCTAAATCATCTCCTCTTAGATAGATGTATGTTTCCCATCTATATAATGATAATCGTCGAGCTTCTGATAATAGCCACACACTCCATCTCATTATTGTTAGCGTATTTTTTAACATCCAGTTAATTTTCAAGTTTGAAGACATAAAATTACTCTAGGAGGTGGAAAATTTTTCTTAACTAATTGCATTGATTAATACAAATAAATTATATTTGGCGAAATTCGACCAGTATTCTTGATTTCATAACTCAGACACTGCATTAATTTTTCAAAATACTCGCCGTTGTTAGTTTTACCTTTCTGAAGGTACCTATTGACCAGTATTCTAAACACATTCCATAAACCTCGTCAGTGTGATGTGTTGAACCATTTCATCCATTGTTTAAATCGCCAGCTTTCATCTAACGCACAGCTTTGGTGTTCAAACTTCCATCTTAAGCTTTATAGGATTTGTACTCTGTACTATAAGTCGTTCATTTCCAACAATAAGAGTCGTACTTCTGGCAATAATCCTCCAATTTGAATTGACAAATGTTCTTAAAAAAATTGGATCCCTACTATATAAATTGAATCAAGTAGAATATTTTTTTATCACAATGTCTTCAACAACTTCTTCTAGATACGTTTTCATATGTTTGGGTGCAACTAATAGGATTCTTCAGCATATTTATCTTCATTAGTTGGAGTCATCTTTCAACCTTCATTGAGTGTCCACTCCTACGAAGTTAGTGTTTGTTTCAACAGTTGTGACATAGGCTTTCCAGATTATTTTCATGTGTTTTAGATGTTTCAGTCTTTTTCGGTTTGGCTTTGATCGTTACCTTTATATCCTGTTGTACACCTACTAATCTTTGTTTTACTTAAAAAGGAAATACTTGACTTTTGAAATAAATGGTATATTGAAAAATAATCAATTTCCCTTACCTGAGTCTTGTATCTGATGAAGTATACTTCTGGTTTGCTTGGTTGAGTTGGTGCAGCTGTTGGAATGGTGATTTCTGGTGCTTCTTCTGGTTTCTTGACCAAAACGTAGACTAAGGGTCTTTTCTTCGTTTTGTGGTTGAACTGGGATCACTGGGGCAGTTGGTGCTGGTGCACTTGGTGCCTTAATGAAGATAATTTTGTAATGTTTCTGGGCTTGACCGACTTGAATTGGTCTTTGTGGTCTGAATTCTTCAGGTTCTGGTGGGGGTACGTGGACGTAGATGTGTTTCTGGACTGTGGTGCCACCACCTCCAAAACCACCTCCGAATCCACCTCCGAATCCACCACCGCCGCCGCCGCCGCCGCCGCCTCCGAATCCTCCTCCGATTCCACCTCCGAATCCTGAACACAAAATAATAACATTAGAATTAAAAAAAACATTAATTCCTAATTCTATTTGCGTCATATTACTTTGTAATTTCATTGTTGGTATTGATGAAATGAGCATAAATTTAAAAACTATTGCTTGATATAACGCATTGATAATTTAGATTTTTTTTACATTGCTAATGGCTTTCTTATTTCAAATATTCACTATATAAACACCCCAGGATAATAGTACATTTTAAAATGATAGCGTATTTAGAGTAAACTTACCGCCTCCAATTCCACCGCCTCCTCCAATTCCACCACCGCCTCCGTGACCACCTCCAATTCCACCGCCGAATCCGCCACCGCCTCCGAATCCGCCGCCTAAAAGAGTTTCAATATTGTATTTTAGAAGTGTATTCGAGAATTGAAATAAATGCCATCCTTACCTCCGCCGAAGCCTCCTCCAATTCCACCTCCATGGCCGCCGCCGCCAAATCCACCGCCACCACCAGACGGTGCTCCATAGGAGGTGGATGGAGGACTATAGCTGTAGCCAGCCTCGGGTCTTGCGCTGGCAAGAGCCACCAAAGTGGACAAAAGCTGCAAATAAATAAAAAATACTGGTTTATTTCAAAATATAAAAATGAATTCATTTATTTAACGCAGATAAATAGAATGCATTATAGGACTGCGAAGCTCTCAGGCAGGTGGTTAAAATAAAAAAAAACTTGAATGTAATGTATAAATGAGACTAAATGGCTAAGA
This sequence comes from Octodonta nipae, assembly GCA_034190945.1. Lineage (NCBI taxonomy): Eukaryota > Metazoa > Arthropoda > Insecta > Coleoptera > Chrysomelidae > Octodonta > Octodonta nipae. Next base: position 94,420,138 of record CM067221.1, read on the forward strand.
TTACATAAAGAGATGGGTACTACAAGGATTTGTATTGTCCCCAACCTTATGGACTGTCCTGTCCGATGATGTGCTGGAAGTAATACACTCCAATGAGTTAATAAACTCTGCAGATTTAGTCCTCTATTTTGAGGAAATAAGAAAATAACTGGGTTCTTGAATAAGAAACACCTAAAGTTGGCATGCCACTGCGGCCAGGATACTAAGGGTAACTCTGATGAAGGAGATCACTGAAAGTACTCACTTTCATATAAAAGACACCAGTAAAATTACTTGAATTAATATTGACTAACCTAACTAGGATTATGCTTAACTGAATTTGAGTCTCTTTGGACATTATAGTACCGTGTTCCATATGACGGAGAGCTCTTAAACAGGAGATAACCAAGAAACGGGCAAGGTGATATTAAGATATTAAGGATCAACACCGTTTATAAAACCGAAATGAAGCAGTACATGTCATGGGATTTTTAAAGTGTTAAAGAGTAAAGATAATTACCATTATTAAAAAAACAAAGATACTCCAAAATCCCTCTGGAAAGAACATTTGATAAGCTGGAAAATAAGGCTGCGGGTACGAAGACTCATATGAAGAAGATTAATAAGCGGGACACAGTAGATTTAGATAGAGGGGCTACTATTTTGACAATTTCCCCTCTACATGGAAATCTTGCAGTTTCTAAAAATAATTAGAACAAAGATGATAGATGCGAAGTTGCGCATCCGACCGAAAATATTGAACCCATATACTGTGAATGCAAGATGAACAAAGTACATATAATGTGGAACAGACTAACATCTGACAACTTAATAGGCACTGGTAGTGAAAGCAAAGAATCTTTTGAATCGATCTCTCATCGGTTAGAAGCAATATACAAGACAAAGAAGAAAGGAAAGAGAGGGAAAGTATAACAAACCGATATAACCCTCTGGAGTTAAATAACACAAAGGAAACTGAGAACCGTTAGCCACCTAAACATATCGAAGAATGACTTTTTAACTAAATATCGCTAAAAATTGTGCATAAATTCATTAAAGGCAAACATTTGTTGCAACACAATAGCAATGCTATTTGTTAATTAAAATTTAAAATGTAAATTACTGAATATTTTTAGAGAAACAATAATTTGGCAACAAAAGTTCCCAGCTTCGCAAACCATTAACAATAACTGAAGATTACAGAATAATTTAAAAGATTCCACGATTTCGCTAATACTCCCACGTTTTTACTATCTTCTTCGATATTGCTGACAACAATAAACAATTACTTGATTTACTGGTGCGAAAGAATATTTTATTATCAAATCGTTTTGATGGTAATAAACAATTAATTTTTAATTCTAACATTGTCCATTTCTTTTTCTGCAAATTTATGTTTCCGGTTTTATATTGTCGAATATATTTTGCACTCGAATTAAGATGTGGACTAGAACACATTTCGGAAGCTAATCTGAATTTATAATAAATCGATTTGAATAATGGAGATTTAGTTTTGTAATCAAACCAGAACCATAAACTTGTTTATGTTAATATTTTTCTGCATCTTTTTGCATATAGTGAGTCACAGAAATGAGATTATATAAATGTATAATTCTAGAGTTTCCGTTTATTTTTAAATTGTGCATTATTGTTATTCGTTTTTTATAAAAACTCTAAAATAACAATTTAATAATTCATATAAAAAAGAGTACTTCTAGAACCAAATTATATTTCGTAAATTTTCGTGCATAATTTTCTTAACATAACAGCTCTAATAGTATAGTACTATGATTGATAGATTTAATAGATACGCTACTAGTAAACTATTCTTTTAGAACAACTGATAAAGCGTATAAATATTGGTGAAAAAATTAAATCTGGTGAAACAAATATTGTCGAAACGGATCACAAACAATATTGTTGTTTTCTACAAGAATAATGCATTATATACGTCTATTATGAAATTATATTAAAATTGCCAATTGCAAGAAAAATAGGGCGCTCAAAATTTAAAAAAGCTGACAGTAATCTTAATATATAAAAAATCCGTGTCACTGTGTCTGTTCCGAATAAACTCAAAAACGAGTCAACCGATATTCATGAAATTTGGCATATATATGTAATTTGGTCCAACTTAGATGATAGGATAGTTATTTAAATTAATGGTCTTAATAATTAATAATAAACTGATCATCAACGTTGGTTGTTGTTATTAATCGTACGTTCCATAAGTCAGGAACAGATGGCGCCTTGACCAAAAATATTGTACATCGACTGGCGCTTCATTGAACATTAACTGTGATTCATTACGATTAAAGATATTTAGAGTATATATACTATTGAATAAATGTTATAAAAATGTTATGTTAATTTGTGTTAAATTTGTCTTTGAAATCTGTCTTAAATCACTCAGCCACAGCAACGCGTGGCCGGGTCTGCTAGTATAATAATAATTTCTAACTCAAAGTATATTGTTTTCAGATTTCAGAAATGTGTGAAAACACGCCAATTGTGGAGTAGGCAATAGAAACTAAACTAAGAGTATTATACCAGTTGTATGTTTAGATTCTCATAATATCATGAAATAAGTAGTCTGAAAAAGTACTGGAAGCAAATTTAATCGTTTGTAAACCTTTTTGTATCAACTGTTAATTTAAATTAAAACTGCAATTAAAACATGAACTCGTTACAAATCCGTGGTTAAATTGACTACTTATTGATCACGTATTTGCTTTTGTAAATGAATATAAAACTAATGTGTGCTTGACCCATACTACTTCTCCAGTTAGAATAAAAAAATATTCTCCTTTGAAAAAACAAGCAACAGCGAGCGCCTGTACTCATTTTGTTTTCCGTAAAACCCACATTCAGGCATTACAAATTCAAAACTGCACTTTCTATGTCAAGTATCATCTTGAATATTTATTTAACTAACAAAGCTCCTCACCTAGGTCATCATCTTGAAGAAATTCATGCTACAATAATAATTTTAATGTAAACTACAATGACCGACTTTAACGTAAGTTTGAAATCGAAAAGTGTGGGATTCTCCTGGTCGTTTGATAAAGAGTTTGTTTATCAAATTTTGTTTGAATTTCTGTTTCATTGATAAAAGCAAAATCATTAGTAAGTACTTTCTCTTTGTCAATTAAATGTTTACGTATGCCACATGTCGATTCATTACTGAATGTAACAAAAAGTGTAGTTTGATCGCTTTTTTTCTGTTAACACAATTTTTTTGAAAAATATGTTCAAGGCAAATTAAACTTCTTATATCGATTGGGTAAATTCAATGTATTAGTACAAAATATTGGCAATGTTACGAATATTAATTGGTATTGATTAAGTATGTACAAAACAGTTTTTTATATTACTGTAACCAATTTTAAGAGTTTTCAGAAATTCTTGATATAACTTATAACTTCGTTATATTGACTTAAAAACTATTGTTGAGATTCTGCACGATATCGTTGTTAATGTAAAAATATGTAAGTCTTGAAGTAGACTAAACATTCATTAATTTGTCAGAAAAATCATAAACTGTAGAAATTGTTTTTATACATTCTGAACTAAAGAAGAACTTTACTTAAAAGAATATAAGAAAAATAAATCAGTTTTATGTTTCTACGAATATTCAAATATTTTGAGTTCTTTTTCAAAATATTTAATAATTGATATAAAAATATTGAAATAAATGTAAGAAGCTTGATCCTGCTGTTTCCATTTCTGAAGTAATGGGGAAGAATATAGAATAAGCTAGAACTTTCAAGGAAATAAACATGACTACTAAATTTTGACATATTTTACTCTCTAATGTATTTTTAGAAACTGTTGAATAACTTTGTAAATAAAAATATTTTCGAGAGTATAATTTGTTCAGGGCAAAAATGGGAAAAAATGTGGAAAAATCGCATGAAATTCAATTTTGAAAATAAAAATCCACATGGAAATTCAAAACACTAGTAGTAATAACTCAGTTTGGGCAGTTTTTTTATTGTAGTTAAATGTCATTTAAAAGTTTTACCATATTTATTTATTTATTATACTTGTCATCTAATAATAATGAATATTTTCAAGCTAAAAATCAGAGAAAAATAAAAAATATGTGCTTGAATATCAAAATAACCAAAATAATCCAACAAAATGCCGGTACAGACTATAAGTTGCCTTTACTAGATTGAAATGAATAACATAAAACAGAAATGTTGTATGCAAGAATTTAGATCGAAATTTTAAAATTAATAATTTGTTTTGAAAAAACTGCATTAACTACTATTTTATTTATTCAAACAACTTGTTTGAAGTTATTAATTTGAAATAAAAATATAATTCACAAATTCTTTAGTGTAAGGGATCGAAATAGATATAATTTAAATTTAAAATAGTAATTAATCGAAAAAAATTTTGTTGACTATTAACACAAAATATTTTAAAATAGTTATAAGCACGTTTGACTTTAAATTAATAAAATTTAAAAAAATGATAATGTTATTAACTAAAGCAAAAAAGGACAATAGTTTACTTTAGTAATTTTAAAATAACCAAAATAATCCAACAAATAGCCGGTACCGACAACAAGGTATGTTGACAAGCTTAAATTGCAGATCCGCGAGCAACACGAAGAAAGCGATGTTTAAAAGACGGATTTCTCACTGTATCACACCGTTAATCACTTAAACAAATTCGGGGAGAAAAATAAATGTGTACGTACCACAAACGGTTTCATGTTGTAAATTCACTAACAATGATCAAATGATACTGATGTTTCATCCCATTTGGCTTAAATAGTCTGTACTCCCTCCATATTTGAGAAGATTCACACTAGAGAAGCACAAACATTCACTTCACAATAAGAAAAATTACTTTTACTATTTTACAATAAGGTTCAATTAGTGTATACCAAAAAGTTTGAAGTATCTATTGCCTATTACAACATCGATAGAGAACAAAATTTGAATTTTAGGTTTGTCGGGTCAATCTTTCCGATTTCATCTTTTCTAGTCAATTCTTTGATAATATTATCGCTCAGATAAATTCTATAAAATGAATAAAGAATCGATGTTAAATAATTTGCAGTTTTAAAAAACAAGTAAACCTGGAGACTAATTTGCCTCTCATTTTAACTTACAAAAATTAAATATCTTGAAATAATGTGTACTAGAATAAATTTAGATATTTAGTGCAAAATATAGGAAGCGCATTTGCATAATTACTCCGGAGTATTATTTGAATCCTTATGTTAAAAATTTCTTAAAGGATAACTGCGGGATAGGATAAGGTATAAAGTAATTACTAAATACTTCTTAATCGATTGAAGGTATCAAAATGTAATTTTTAGCATATTGTATAAAGTATGTTTTCTGAATGTTATTTGTGGCATCTTCTAGTTTATTTTAGATTTTCCATTGAAAACGAAATCCGACAGGATTTTGAAACGTTTGGTTTTAAAATATACACAAGTTTGAACTCTGATGTGGTATTATTCCCAAGAAAATCTAAAATGTATAAAGTATGTTAAATTTTTTCCTTTGGCGTCGCGACGTCAAATTACGGATTTTTCCTTTAATGTAAAGTAGAAATTGGGCTTATTCGAAAGCAACTCTTCACTGGAAAGTAATTATATATTTTTTTAAATTGTACTAGAAGTTGCGGTCATTTGAATTCTAAAAAATATATTTTGTGGGTTTTACCTATATATCAAATAGCTGTGGTAAACAAATTGTTACTAACTGGAGACTGTAGAAGCTTTTGAAACGAAGATGTATCGTTTCCAATTGGAAAAATTGGCTAGCCGTGGTCTAGTTTGCCTAATCACGCTCAACTTTCCACAAATCGCTGCAAACCTTTAAAAAATCGCTGAAATCTGCTGAAATACAGAACATTTTAAGTAGTGGAGGAATCTGTATCTGCCATACATTATTTCCGAATTATTTTTGCCTCCTGAGCAGAATTATCAGATTTGCCTTCTCACCAATCAGTTTTCAGAAAATTGCTGAATATCTTCTGAAAAATGGAAAATTATGAATAGTGGAGCGATCTATGTTATATTAGATTTCCGAAGTATTTTTGTTTCCTATACCATTGATCGTGTTGTGGTCAGATTTATTCCATCAACAGGAAAATCGCTGAAAAGCTTCTAAAATTCGTTGAAAATTATCTGAAATATATAGTAGAAATTTTGAGTAGTGGAACGATCTGCATACGAGAAATATGATTTACGAAGTATTTTGGCTTGCAGAATCAAAATCCGTGGTCAGATTTGCTCGAGAATACTTTAGTCTTAAGGAAATTTCTAACACTAAACATTAAATATCTGACTATATATAAAAGTATGAAATGTCACTCGATTACTGATTTTGAATATTTTGTCTAGATATAAGTAATATGTATAAATGTGGTTGTACGCTATCACAGCGTGGGGGTGCCACTGGAACATTAGATTCTCATAAATTACATGAGTAGTCCCTCACAATGTATCTTACCCTTATTTCAAACCTGTTCTAATATGTCGCGAAGTGATGGGGCACTACTCAAAATTTTCTATTTATTAGAAGAGTTTCAGCGATTTGCTGAAAATTAAAGGGTGATGGATCAAATCTGCACACGGATTTTGGTTCAGGAAGCAGAATGTTTTTAACAATTTGGCTAAACCTGAATGATGATGAAACAAATCTGACAACGGATTCGGATTCAAGAGAGAAAAATTCATTGGAAACCATATACAGCACTTTAAGTGCAGGCAACTTTTTTTTGCTGTTGTTGGTCGGTAGTATTTATGGATTTCGAACATATTGTCATATACCGTTGCTGAATAATTTTTATTACCTCGAGCTGTTCTTCCATGATCTAGATGAATTTCTTTCGAACGTTTCATCTGCAATTGAGGCAGATGTCATCAGCGGCGCGGGTGTAAGTAATACTTTGTAGGATGCTCAAGACGAAACTTTTTTTTAGTTGTTTATAATATCACTCCCGATTTTTCCCTTTTTCATATCACAGCAATTTTCTTCTAAACTACTTCACGGAAAAGGTTGCAATTTGGTATCAGTATATAGTTTGGTCACCCGATCAGGAGTACATATCGTAAATGGAGCAATTTTGATTTTAGGGGTACTTCTGGAGGGAAAACTAAAAAAATCGACCTTCCTCCCCTTATCTCCGAAACTATAAGACGTAAAATTTTGAAAAAAATAGAAATAATGAGAAATCTCTACTATTAATTTTGGGGGTAAATTACAGAATTAAATGGAAAACATAAAATTAAAATTGTTTCAAACACATCATGTAATATATATATATATATATATATATATATATATATCTAATGAAAGGGCTCATTATGGCGAGAACAAACATATTTTTTTCTAATTTTTTAAATAAATAATTTAAAAAGTATTAACAAAAATATCAAAAATTTTACCCATTCCCCCTCACGTTATCTCCGAAACTAAACACTGCAAAATTTAAAAGAAAAATGGATATATAGGGCCTCGCCTGAATTTTACCGGAAAATACGGAAAAACCTCTACTGTTATTTTTTGGGGAAGGGCAAATTATTGAATTAAATGGAGAATATCAAAATTAAAATAATTTCTAACGCTCGTTGTTATAACGAATATAAATATAATTTTTTTATATTTTTAAAATAAATTATTTAAAATATATTAACAAAAAATTTAAAAAATTTACCCATTCCTTATCTCCAAAACTATTAGACGTCAAAATTTGAAAAAAATTAGGGGTATGGGACCTCACCTGAACTTTACTGGAAAAACCACTAATATTAATTTTAGGGGGTAAATTATAGCATTAAATGGAAAATACAAAATTAAAATTATTTCTAACTCATCATATAATTAAATTATTATTATTATTAATTAAATCAAAGGGCTCGTTATGACGATTACACATATATATTTTAATATTTTTAAAATGAAAATTTTAAGATATTGTATTAACAAAAATATAAAAATATATATCCATTTAGCACTTTACACCCCAAACAAATAACAAAGAAATCCCTAATACTAATTTTGGGGGCCAAATTATTGAATTAAACGGATAATAAAAAAATATATTATTTAAACGCATCATGCAATACATCAAATGAAAGAAGTTATGAGGAATATAAATTTATTTTTTTCATTTTTTTTAAATAAATTGTTTAATCGATATTATCAAAAATATAGAAAATTAACTAAAATTTTTTATAAAAATCAAGTGAAGCAAAAAGTCTATTGTGCGGAAAATAAAATATATTTTTAATAAATTTAAAACGCCTATTTTAAAAGATATTTGGATAAATATAAGAAAATACACTCATGTCCTGCTTGTCTGAAACTGGAATATTTGAAAAAGATACACTTTGATTCACCTACATTGTATCAAATCTTGAAGGTGGTACAGATCCGTTAGTATTCGAGTCCAATCGCACTTGACCAAATTATTGTAATTGGTTAACTATATGCCAAAGCATTCCTTAATTTTTTGTTGCACTTGTTTCTTTTATTAATATTCTGTGAAATCTTTTCTCTCGAAACGATATACTGGTATTTTATTATTCTCATTTAAAGATGTGATGTTTCGTTGGTAGCTGATTTCTCACAGGAACAATTTTTACTGTGTCATTTTTTAACATTCATTTACAAACCATTTTTAATTCACAATTTTCTGGACGCGTTTACTTTTTTAACCAAAAAGATTTTAGTTTCTGTTTGAGAAATATGGTAATTTTACTTAGAGAATTTAGGTGCAAAGTTTCGGTTTGACAGATTCAAACCTTATTGTTTATTGATTTAACCCAAAAATTTCCTTTATGAAATGACAAAATTGTAATATTTGTAAATCGTCTCCTAATACCAGTAACAGCTAACGTTCTCATAAGCGCGTGCTAAATAAACAATATCCCCAAAATAAAATATTTTACTTTTTAAACAAATTTTCATAATAACTGTATTAAAATTAATAATGAATAGCAAATCCATGTGGACCAATTTATTCTATGGGACACTGATAGAATTAGTTTATGTATATTATTGAGGAATAATCATCCAAATGTTCAATGGGGGGACAAATCAGGTGATCTTGATGGCAGTTTCTGAATCTCTCTATTAGGTCTGACATTATGTTGTTGAAGGATTGAATTTGGCAAGATTTGTTTGAAAGATTGTTAACCTGTACCTGCTTGCAGTTTATGTATCACTGAACTGTAAGATTGCCGCTGAAAATAACTATACATACGACGCCTCGTACCATTACACGTTTCTGCCTTGCAGATTGACGTTCAACAGTGAAATCTATAATTTCTCTCACCTTGAAATCTCAATAAGTTCATGCCTCTGGATTACTTAATGAAACACATCTATTAGCAATTCCAGTCTTATAGCATTCCAAGCAACAAGTCTCTTCTATGGTGTCAAAGGTAACACCTAATCAAGTAGGTAATTTCTTAGCCATATTCCAAGCAATCCTCGATTAACTGTTATTCTAGAGAATATCCGTCCTGCAATTGCAACTGGATCATCTTTTATTTCACGTACACTGTCCACTCTATTTATGAGAGTATCAAGTCTAATACATCCCATTATCACAAGACCTTTAACCAGTCTAAAATATTCAGACCTCATCATTGGACTACCTTCTTCTAACTCCTAATAAGATGTATGGATCAAAATTTGTTGTAGACCAAAATTCTTGTCTTTTTGTATTTCGAAACAAATCTAAAGTAACCCAGAATAATTGAAATTTACTAATAAATTAATTTAAAGTCCTCAAAATAATTTCTGTGATCTTTGTTGTTTTTAGCGACAAAAATATCTACATGAAAAAAAAAACGAAAAATTTGAATACAAAAAATTATTACTTTTGAGATAAGTCGTAGAAAGAAATAGTCTTTAAATAAATATTCATATATAAGATGTTAAATTTTTTGTTGTCCAATATATTACTGTTATGCCCATTGTAGAACGTCGATAAACAGTCAAATTTTAATTGTTACATATTTTATTAAATTAAATTATTAAGGTGTCGCAAAAACTCTCATAACTGACTCAATACATAGTGTAATACAAAAGTCAATACTAATTGGGAGTATAACTTTTACTAGCGAGAATTTTACTATTTCTTAACGGACTTCAAAACGAAGGAGGTTCTAAATTCGTCTGTATCTATGTTTTTTTTTTATTTTTTATATTTGTTCAGCCATTACTCGCCTACGGCTCAAGGAATTTCCACCTTTTATACTGAACCCTGGCGGATCGCGAAGTTGTCCCATATTTTTTTCAATAATATAGCTTGTACCGTATTTTAGAAAATGGGGTAAAACTGTTTTACCGATTTTCTTATACAGTAAGCTTTGGTGGAGTCGCTGGTATTAAAAATATGGAAAATTTTCTATTCGGAACATGGGATAAATTGAAAAGAAATTGGATTACTTCCGGGAGATCCCAAAGTTGTACTATATTTTTTCAATAACATAGCTTATACCGTTCCGTAGAAAATCGGAAGAAACTTTTTTCCTGACTTTCTCATACAGTAAACTATGGTGGAGTCTCAGGTATTAAAATGTTAATTATAACAGTATTCATAACTATTGCAATAGTATTCCAAGAAAATGAACATTCACACTGCAAATCAACGAATAGAAGAACTACAGGACTGTAAGTTTGTAGGTGTATTAGTCTGCATACTTAGGTGTGGAAATAATATAGTCTATATATACTCAATAAAACAAATATCTCGTTTATATTTTCTACAAGTATCAAAATGTATAAACGATCAATTATTTTGCAAAATCTACCAGGTTTTCTATCTATGCATTACCAACTATGAAACTATTTTATTAGGTGGAGCCCTATAAACTACAACATTTTCAAAGATTGGAAAATACATTATGGAGAATTGTTATTAAAAAGTAATCTATAGCTAATGAAATTATCAAGAATTAAAAAAAACATTTACTGCTGAACCGATGTATCATTATGAACACCTATTAACTAAAAATGCTATAACTAAGGATACAAATTCCAATTAGACTTAAGTCTGTAAATAGTAAGTTATATTGTAGCTATAAATATGATCTAACGGGTGTTCTAATTTGAGGTTAGTTTTTAATAAAATACACAAATTATTTCAGAATGATCAACTCTTTTATTTCAAATGATAGTACAATTGTTTCGGTTTAGTAATGGAAAATAATATCTTGTAAGTGACCACCTGCTGCTGTAAGACAAGCTTCTAATCTTTTGCCAAAGTTTTCGATAATTTTCGGGCATAACTGCGGTTCAATTATTTGAAAACAGTCAATAATGTTCTCCTTTAGATAAGCAAATTTTCTTTGCTTTCAAATAGCTCCATAGGAAAAAATCTAGAGGTGTTAGGTGGCCAATTAATGTTTCCTCCTCGAGCAATTATTCAATTACCAAATTTCTCTTTCAAAACATTGATTATTTCTGCTGCTGAATGACATGTTGCACCGTCCTGTTGGAACCACATATTCTGCACATCAATTTATTTCACACAAAGTTAGTAATCATCGTTCGATATCGATCACCATTCACAGTAACATCATTTCCGTTCTCATCTTCAAAAAAGTATGAACCAATCACTCCACCAGCCCAAAAACCACACCAAACATTCACTTTTTGTGGATGCACCGGTCATTAAATTATTTCTCGTGGATTTGTTTCACCCCACATTCGACAATTTCGCTTGTTAAAAAATCCACCCAATTATCGCTGAAGATGATTTTGTTGGAAAAATTCACATTTTCAAGTTACTGTTGTATGGCCCAATTAATGAATTGACGACTTAACCAAAGTCTGTTGGCTTTATTTCTTGCGTTATCTGAATCTTGTAAGCCTTTAAATGTAGATCTTTGTGCAAAATTCTGAATAAAGTGGTTTTTGGAATGTTCAATTGCTGGGCATGATAACGAATTGATGTGTTTGGTTGTTCAAGAACATTAGCATTTACAGCTGCAATATTTTCTTCTGAACGTCCACTACGATGATATGTTTTGTTTTTTTCATCTTTTACTGAACCAGTTTCTACAAATTTTTGAACAATTTTTCCAATGGTAACATTTGACGGACAATTTTTTCTTCCATAATCTCTACGAATTTTTTTTCCAACTTCTGCACAGCTTTCACCAAATTTAAAATAAATAAATCATATATCTCACCATTTTTAATAGCCGCAATATTCCTACTTGTCATCTGTCAAATAACATATGATATTATAGTATAAAAAATATAAATGGCGGCAAATTTAAAAAATAACCTCAAATTGGAACACCCTTTATTATGTAACACCGAAATTGAAAACTAAAAAATTAAGTTCTGGGAAAACAATACTCCAGACTAAAACTATGGAAATGGATAGAAAGAAATATCGGTAACAAAAAAGATCGCGCAAGATCTAATTATTCGAATCGTCCGTGCTCTCAGTACAGTTACTTAAAATGGTATTTACAAAACGAACTAAAAAAAGGGAACCGGGCTAATGTTACGAAAAATAAAACAAATGGACATATAAGGTACACTATCAACGTAGAAAATATCTGAGAAATAACATCTCGACAATGATGAAATAATTTAAGTCACAAATGGAGATCACGAAGAAAGACAAGAGGGCCACAATTATGATAGAGAAAGTGCTGGTTTCAATTGGTCACCGATACTGAGAATCATGGGCATGCATACTGAGTACTGGGCAAACGAGCTGTGATGAAGATGATAATTACATCCACTAGAGATCCTGTTTTCCGTACAAATAGAAAGAATAAATCTAGCAACTAAAACGGTTGATGAGAAGAAAGGAGAAAATACTTTCCCAGCATGTTTTAATAATAATAATGCTACGGAGTTTAAAAGCACATAAAGCATATTTGGCATCTGTATTCCGGGTTTTCGAAAACCTGCAAACGCAACACAACTTATTTTATTTGTTCAGAACCTGTGAGTTGCGTCACCTTTAAAGTATCGACATTTCAGAAAACGGTTAAATTTCATTGGACTTCAATCGTCTTTAATCTGGTAGTTCTCACGGAATTTCCACAGTAGTCGACCTGCTATCATCATCAATTTCTCAATAGTAAGCATGCATTTCACCCCTAATAACTAGCTAGTTACTAACTCGTGTCTCTAAACAAAACACAACTGCATTCCATTCCTTTTTCTAATGTTGTGGTACTCTACACAATTCATAGTACTCAACATCAACAATGAGAGGTAACACTAAGCGTAAGCGACATGAAAGGAACAAATGAATAGCGTGTCACAAACTAAACTTAGAAGTAATTAACCTTTTTTTGTGAACTAGTGATTGCAATTTACATAGAGGTTGCGAAACTATTTCTTGAAAATAATTAATTAATCTTGTCCATCTCTTGTTCAATGACTAGGTTTACAGGTCATCTATTCTGACCATGTTGATAATAAACTTGACAACATCCCATAATGATCGTCATATGCGTGCCTCACTCAGTCTTATTATTCGTTCCCTATCAACTCCACAAAGTTGGGTAAAATGGGCTTGTTGGTGTACGCTATGAACCTTAAAATGTTTAAAAAACACAACGAAGCTGTTTCTAAGACATTGGCTAACCAAATGCAGTTGTAGTATTACCTTTCATATCTATAGTTTTTTGACAAAAAAAATATTTAGTACTCAAAACTCAATAATCATTTCTTATATTAGGTAGTAAATAGCATCAACAGTAAATGAACATAGGTGGATCACATTACTAGGTCACTCCGGAAATTTACTTAAATTACATTTTTTAAACCCACTGATTTAGATGTTTTTCATCAGTCTAACTCAATAATTCTTACTTACTAGAAAATTCCATTTTGGTTTTATCTAAAAATGGTAAGCGAGGTAAATCTCACAAAAAAATGTTTCAGTGATTAAAGCAACTTATTATTTGTCTGAAAAATCTGTATTAGATTGAAAGCAACTTATTTGGAAAATACAGACTTAATTATATTTTTATACTTGAATTTGAATAGAACTGATGACAAATGTGAAGCAATAGCTGTAGCTCGACTTGTAAACACTTATATTTGCTTTTCGTGACTTTTGAAATATCTGATGGCAACTCTCACTGGCTGTTTTATTTTTATTTATTAGTAATTTTAATAGGTAGTTTCAGCAATTAGTATCACCTTTACATAAAATATTAGTTTAGTTAATTACGGTAATGTTTAAAGACGACGTTAACATTTTTAAATGAATATTAATGCAAACAGTATAATTATTTATTAAATGATCTAAGTAAGTAAAATGCTGAAATCGCTGTTTGAAACTATGTTGACGATAATTTCACGTTATTTATGATTGATATGTTTTTAGTGATATTTAGAATCATATTTGGGTGAATGTTGTTTAACAGTTCATAATCTATTGCATTAATTTTTAGACGGAACTCAGACTGCAGTAAATTGTGAGAGAAACAAATTATAAAAGGCATTCTTTTAAGATTTAATAAACATGACCTTTATCTCACATCAACAATTTCTCCGTGCTTTTGTATGAGAATATTTTTTCATATTTTTTATATTATAGTTTATTTAGTATACAGACCAGAAAAATCTACCTGATAAAGAATAAAAAGATGCGCAGTCATTGGAGACTGAACGATGGAAATGAAAGCTTCTTACGAAATATACTTCCCATTTCTCGTGATTTTCCTATGTCTGTTTCTCTTTCTTTGTGTCATTCTTAGTAATAGGTATCTATAAATTTCAGGAAAATTAAAATAATTGTCACTAATTTTGTTACGACTCAAGTATAAAACCTAATGTGTAATTTAATACTTAATTTAAATATATAATTTTGAAGTAAAATATAAAATTTGTTGAATTATAATATTTCAAACATACTTCCACTATGTAATATTCTGGCAATATATAAGGATGTCACTTTAATTTTAACAAATTAAATTATTTAAGTATATATTTTTTAAATATCACATCATCCCCAGAGTATTCTTCAAAATAGCTGTTGAATATATTATAATCCAGTAGATTGTCCATCTAGTGTCTTGTCCCTTGCCAGCAGTCCTACACACTGCCATTTCAGGGATTACATCTATTACCTGGGTCTTATTTCGTATCCACTCTATTCTGTTTCGGTTTCTTCTTGTTGTTCATAGCATGTATCTTTCCATAGACCTTTGTGTAACTTGGAGTTTATGTGTCATTTCAGTTTTCAGAATGCAAGTTTTGCAGCCGTATGTCAGTAAAACACATTGATCAAACATTTTCTTCTTGAGATGGACTGGCATTCGAGATTTGAACATGCAAGATAGATCCGTTTATTTTTTCTGCTAGTAGCGAACCCGTTGTGTGTATTAAGTTACCCAGGTATACGTATTCTTTAACTGCTTCCACGTTTGTGTTATCTATTGTGATATCTTGCGTGTCTACCTATTCGTTGTACATTATTTTCGTTTTCTTGATGTTCATTTTAAGGCCTATTTCATTGCTTACTGCCTTAAGTTATATGATTTGCTTTTGCAGTTCCTTCGAGTTTTTGGCAAATAGGACAATGTCATCCGCAAATATTAGATCATTGTGATATTCTCCTATATTTAATCCTTTGTTATTCTAGTCTAACTTTCGATGCTTTCTAGCACCGCTGCGAATAGTTTTGGTGATATTGCGTTGCCAAGTCGGACTCCTCTGTTAGTGAGAAATTCAGAGCTGCCTTGGTATATTCTAATTTTGGCTTTGGCTTCCCTGTATATGTTAGCTAATGTTTCTATATATCGCTTGTCTACACCTTGTTCACTCATGGCATTGAGGCCTTCAACTGGATGGTGTCGGACGCTTTCTCGAAGTTAGTGAAGGCTAAGGCAAGTCGTATTTGATATTCCTTAGTTCGACTGATAACTTCCTTAAGAATATGTATATGATCTATGGTGCTGAAGCCATTGCGGAATCCAGCTTGCTCTCGTGGTTGAGCGGAGTCTAGTGTACTTTGTATTCTGTTGTTAGTGAATACTTTGTACACTACCGGTAGAAGATTAATAGGTCTGCAGTTTTTGTTAAATTTTCACCTTTGAAATGCCCTCTTTTTATACCAGCGGTATTCTGGTCACTTCTTGAACTTGTTATTTAATGCTTTCAGCTGGACATTTTTTCAGTTTAATCCCCACATAAGTTTGTCATCCTTGTTTCTTCCATCTATAAACTTGACCATTTTGCCGAAATCTACTTACTTTGTCATCCTTGTCTTGTCGCCATCATCTTAATTTAAAACAGAGAATTTTAATGTTTATTAGAACGAAAAGTAAATTGTGTGGATTTTATATTAATCGGAAATTATATTTGTTTTTTAAATACAATTTATTAATTTTCTATAAAAGAAGAGACTCTTATTATATTACCTGGTTTCTGTTTCTCACACTGAAAAAACTAAGGCATATGAGTATATAAAGATCAAGGTAGTGTGGTGTCAGTTGGAACTAAGTGTCGAAACAAATGCAATTTAAGTTTTTGCAAATAATATGCTAAGAACCTACCACCTAGCACAATTCCTTATCCCAAGGGAGGGGGAGCAGGTGGGCAAGTTTTGGCTTTAAGGAATAGATCGAAATTTGCATTTAATACATTTGGTTCTAACTAAAAGAAATAATTATGCGCGTAGGTTTTATTTCACATGCCAATTATCGGCAAGAGAGGTCCAGCTGGCAACTGCTTGTCCATGGCACTTTAATTTTTAAATCGAATTTGGATTCCGACATTTTAATTATATTTTTATGTAGATTCTACGCTAAAAAGCAGGTGGAGTTTATGCTTACAACCTCATACGTAAACGGTTCGTTGTATAAACTTGGAAAAAGTAAAATTTCCGTGTGGCTCTTAGAGAAATCTGAATTTTCAGTAGGCTATTTTGAAAGAACCGACAAGAAACACAAATGAACATTACTTTGATTTGTTAATCATTTGTGGCGAATTTGATATAGTTAATGAAAGAGTCTGTGAAACCTTTCTTACGCAATATCCGGATAGAACAAAGCATACTTATATCAACATGAGGCAAAATCCAAAAAAAAAAATCAACATATCAAATCAAATGTTTAAGTTGTGGACCATTAACCTCCTGACAATACCTAAGACGGTTTTCAAATTCTCGTAACAATTCATTTAGCGTTTGTGGCAGGATTCGTTGTATTTCGGACCTAATTCTAGTTTTTAATTCCTCGATATTTTCCGGCTTATTGAATGAGACTTTCGATTTCACGTAACCGCAAAGATAAAAATCTAACGGGCTTAGATCTGGAGACCTGGCCATTCGATATTACCTCTCCTTCCGATCCATCTATTTGGGAAAATATTGTCAAGATAATCTCGAACTGTTCGCGAATAGTGCGGGAGCGATCCATCCTGTTGAAACCATACCGAATCTGCCAGTATATTGGGCTTTTCACCATTCGGGTATAGTTCTGTTAAACAGGGTATTATGTCATTTTGTAATAGGTCTAAATACTTTTCCGAGTTAAGTATTCCGTCAATAAAATAATTTGGTCAAGTGCGAGTTGGACAGGCATACTTAGGGTTCCGTACCACCTTCAAGATTCGAATATTCCAGTTTCAGACAAGCAGGAAATGAGTGCATTTTCTTATACTTACCCTTATATCTTTAAAGGAAGCGTTTTAAATTTATAAAAAATATACACTTTGATTTTTCACACATAGACTTTTTATTTTATCTGCTTTAGGATTCGCTTGATTTTTATCACAATACATATGTATTTAATTTTCTAATTTGGCCCCCAAAAAGTAACATTAGAGTTTTATTTTTACTAATAAACTTTCAGAAATGCCTTTTATAATCTACTGTCTGAGTTTTGAGGCTCTGTAGATTGGAAGAAAAACGGCAAAATAGGTCAAAGTTTAAATTATAAATTATTAAATCTGTTATTCAAATTATTTAAAAATATAAATAAAATATATTTTTCAAATTTTAAATAGTGTAGTTTCTAAAGTGGCAATTAAGTCGATGTTTAATATTTTTAATATCTTTTATACAAATGATTTAAAAATATGATATATTTGTAATTCACATAATGAGCCTGTTATCTGATATATTACATGATGCGTTTGAAAATTGAATCTTTATTTTCCATTTAATTGTATAATTTGTCCCTAAAATTACTATGGGGGTTTTCTAGTAATTTATTTTCCGTTTAATTCTATTATTTGAAGGCCAAATAATAGAATTAGGTATTTTTTTTTCATATTTTTCTTAAAAACAAAAAAATGAGGTCTTAGAGTTTGGGGAATAACGGGGAGAATGGGTAATTTTTTTAAAACATTTTTTAAATATATTTTAAAATATTCATTTAAAAAAAATAAAAAAAATATTATTGTATCTATTCCTCATAATGAGCCCTGTGATTTGATATATTACATGACCCGTTAGAAACAATTATAATTTCTTATTTTCCATTTAATTCTATAATTTGCCCCCCAAAATGAATATTAGGGGTTTCTCCTTATTTTTCCAGTAAAGTTCAGGTGAGGGGCTATACCTCCATTGTTTTTTCAAAATTTTCCAGCTTATGGTTTCGGAGATAGGGGGGGATGGGTAAAATTTTTTATATTTTTGTTAATATCTTTTAATTAATTTATTTTAAAAATATGAAAAAAATATATTTGTGTTCCTCAGAATGAGACCTTTCATTTGATATATTACATGATGCGTTTGAATTTTTTTTTAATTTGTATTTAATTCTATAATTTGCCCCCCAAAATTAACATTAATGGTTTCTCCTTTTCCTGTAAAGTTCGGGTAACGCTCTATATTTCCTATTTTTTCTAAATTTTAGGCTCAGTAGTTTTGGAGATCAGGGGGGGGCGCTCGATTTTTTTAGTTTTTCCCCCCAGAAGTACCCCTAAAATCAATTTTTTTCTTTTACGATATGTACTCCTGATCGGGTCACCAAACTATACATTGATACCAAATTTCAACCTCTTCCGTCCAGTAGTTTAGGAGAAAATGGCTGTGATGTGACAGAGGCAGAAATCCTGAGTGATATTATAAGGGTATCCGTATATTGTATATACGGAACCCTAAAAAGGACCCACAGTTGAAGTTCTCACACTCCGGCCCATACTTTAACTTTCTTGGAAAACTGTGTATGACTTTCCATAATCCAATGTGGGTTTTCTGATGCCCAATATCGAAAATTATACCTGTTTACTGAACCATTTAAACAAAATGTTGCCTCGTCGGAAAAAACTATCTTACTTGAAAAGTGCGGGTTGGCATTGCATCTATCCATCATTATTTCGCAAAATTCTACTCTCCGGTCCAAATCATCTTCAGTAAGTTCCTGAACTAAATGAACTTTGTATGGGTGCCATTTATTTCTATGCAAGCATTTTAGAACAAAAGATTTACTTATTGACTGTTCTGCGGCTATTTGTCTAGTGGATTTGTGAGGATTTTCTTGTAAATCGAGCAAAACATTTAATTGTGTCCTTTGGAAGATATTTGCTTTTGTAATTGTGTCTTACGTGGCGAAATTCTAGAAACTTTGAAACTTTGCAACTTCTCTTGACAACTACTTATTTGAAGTAAAATTATAGTACAGTTTCTATGGAAATAAATAATTGTTAAAAATCATAAAAATCAGACGTAAATAAATAGGTTCAAATCAACAAACACCTTATTTTTACCGTTGTTTTATTAACTTTAGAAAGAAATGTAATTTTTTAAATAACTGTTAATTTTCGGTATAGGACATTGTACATGAAAAATACTTATAATTCAATGCAGAATTCAAAAATAAAATAATAAACAAATGTTTTTATTTGAAAAAATGAAGTTGATGGTCGCAATTTATTTCTGGCTCACCCTGTATAAATGAGTTTTTATCATCACAAAAACCGCAGTCCAAAAAAAAACCGACGTGTCCGAGCGTTTTTCCAAAAAAACAACACCTAAATTTTAAATGAATTTGTTCCAACACACGCCTCCTCACTTTATTATTGAATAAAATTACGCACCTGCCCCTTCAACCCTTCCGAAGCAACAACTACGCCTAAAAAAAATTAAACGAAAAGGGGTAGCCTGTATTTCCGCGCTTCATTTTCTCTATTCATGAATGTAAGACTTTATGATTTTTAGATATTGGAATAAGAAAAATCAATCTTCAATTATAAATTTGTTAAATAATTAATAATGTCATAAAAAGAAATAAAGTATGAGGTAATTTAGAATATCTACAATATTTATAGTTTAAGTCATAGACGGTGTTGAAATTTTTCTACAAGGTTTTGCAACATCTCTGCGCGGATTTGATTAAATTCTTACCTTAATCGGTGTTTTAACTCATCAATATTATTTGGGTTTCCTTTGTAGGGTTTTGATTTTAAGTAGCCCCACAAAAAAATACTGCTGCTGCATAATATGGTGTAGCTCCATCTTGTTGAAATCTATTTTTATATTAATGTCTGAGGGGTTAATTTATTCTATCATTTAGTGTGCCCCAAACGTTCATTTTAACGGGATACTGAGTGTGGTCTTCCCGTATCCAGAGAGGATTTTGAGTACTCTAATAGCGATCATTTTTCTTGTTGACCGTTCCATGTAGGGTAAATTTTGCCCCATCGGAGAAAAGGATATTGTTGGGAACCATCGGATTCCTTTGGCTCCTATTCCTTACCATTTCACAAAATTAATTTAGTTCCTGAACCAATTTAATTTTATATGGATGGTGTTTTTTCAAAATTCTCAATAAAGATGTTTCACTAACAATATTATAACCAACTACTTCTCTTGTAGGTTTCTGTGTGTTTTTCTCAACATTTAACAATATATATCCCATATATGTTAGTCATTCAATTTGTATGAACATTTTTCATTTACAGTCTTTATTACTCAGAAAATGAATTTATCCGTTTTTTAGGGACCTTACTGCATAATTATAGTTGTGCCTAAAGACGACCTTATCATTTTTTAATTTAAGATTAATGTGAACAGCGTAATTATTTATTATATGATCTAAATAAAATGCTAAAATTGCTATTTGAAATTGTGTTGACGTTAATTTCAGCTGATATATGATTGATAGGTTTTGAAAGCTATTTGAAATGATATTTGAGTGAATGTTCTTTAAAAGTTCATAATCTATGACATTTATTTTTACATCGAACTGAGACGGAATCTTCGCAGAAAGAATTAAATTGTGAGAGAACCAAATTACAAAAGGAATTCTTTTAAGATTTAATAAACGTTTCATGACTCATGACCTTTATCGAACGTCTTCATCAATTTCTCCGAGCTTTGGCATGAGTAGAATTTTTTATAGTTGAAACATATTCGATTTTCAACCATAATTTATATGACAGTTTATTTAGTGTACAAACGTTCTAACAATAAGTATAAACAAACTTTCTAATTAAAAAGTGAGATGTAAAAAAAATTACTGAAAATGGGTTACATAGGTGGTTTCGTTTTCTTTTTAAGTAATGACTCACAAGCACGTAGTCTGGTGAGATTATGTTGTACGTGATTTTTACTAAACAACTAAGATGCTTACATGTGAATTGATGATGTAAAAAATGTTTAAAATTAGCAAGTTATTTTAATTATTCCTAATCAACTTCAGGAAAATTGGATTCTATATTAGACGTTAATGCATGCTTTATCAAGTACAAATAATTTATATTTAAGAAAGAATCGACTTCAACTGGTTTTTATTTTAGAAAAACCGTTTAGAAACCGTGTGCAATCAATAATTATTTTCTGATATATTATCTTTTCCTATCTGATTTAAGGTACAATTATTATATATATATTATTATTATTATTTTAGCACATTCTTATCCCCCCTCTCTCTAATTTGTATTTTTTTCTATATTATCCACATATTTTTAACTTTTTTATTTGTTTTATTATTTGGATCATTTTCTACAAATGTAACTCTCATTCACTCTAGATTGCAACCATCCTGTATATGTTTCTGTGTGTTGGTCATCCAAAATAAATTATTTGTCTATCATTTTCTGAAACACCCTGTACAACTATAATTCCACTCCACAGGGTGTTGCGCCTTGTAGAAGTATTAATCCTCTCCACATAAACATAGCCATTTCAAACTATACATTAATAATGACACCTACATTGTGCATTTTTGGAAAGCCCCCTCATTTATTTTGAGAATTGTACATTTTAATCTAATCTTAATTTTTCCTAAATTAACCACGTGCGATACCTAAAGTAATACTAAAATTGACAGGAATCCAAATATGGAATAACATACAGAGCTTTCCATTTTAAAATGTAACTTCAATATCAAATTCCATTCTGTAGGTAATTTTTAGTTCTCACCCCTCCCCTTATCCTCCTTTGGTGGCAGAATTTTCCGGAACTCAACATTTGGCCAACCCGGTATGTGAATATTCAAAATTTTATTACATCATACCACCCATATTTACTTTAAAAAATCACTTTGTAATTGTTGCTGGTGTATTTAGAATATCTGCAATTGTTTTTCTGACACTGTGACACTATTTGCAGGAAATGTGCACCACCCTAGGTATAGAGCCCTTACTGAAATGTAAATTTTTTAGGTTACGCAAAATTTTAATTCACATACAAGCACAACAGCAATAGCAAGAGAGTTGAGAATTTTCCAAAAAACGTTATAAATTCAGTTTTTATTGAATCTATATAGTTTATTTTCTGTATAAAAACCGGCGTAGGTCGATATCATTTACTTTTTTGCTGTTTCTAATTTTCTACAAGCAGATTATAAATAGCCTTTTTTACATTAGAATCAACAATCAAGATTAATTAAACAATTCGAAATTCATATCCAAAAGATAAACATTCTGTCTATCATTTCTTTAAATTGGTTTGCTATATTTGACAAAAATGAAAATATTGAAGATAGTAAATAATAGTAGCTAAAAGAAACAAAAACTGGTAATTGCATTGACCCGATATTTCATTTACTAGAATTATTGTCCGAAGAGTAGCTTTTATATTTATTCTAATAAAAACTAATAGTAAAAAACGCATTTCACAAAAATCAGTATTTCTATACTTAAAAAAAAATTATAAGGCCAACTAGTGCTTGGGAACTTAAGGATGTAATTAAAATTAACAGGAATTTTCATTTTCACGAAAATATTATAACGACTATTCGAGGATATAAAATCAATCTAATAAAATTTCCATATTAAACTAAACTGATGCCCATGGCGCCAGCGTAAATTATTGCAGATGAAACTCTTAATTAAATACTAAAATTTATTATGACCTTGCCAACAGATATAAAATTTATTACTGCTTAAATTTTTAATCACTCTTTGCTGAAATTATGCTATTATTAATATACAACAGTAGTGAATTCGTGTAATAATGGGATATTATAATTGATATTATAACTTTTCCACTTTTAAGGCATCGTCAAGTTGATCTTTTGAACGTCTACAAGTATTTTGCGGACCTAGATATTATCGTCATATCAAATTCCTTCAAAAACTATAATTATTATATAAAATATTCTCCTTTTATCTGGATCCGAAAAGTTGTCTCTCATTTTCACTACAAAATGATTATTCAAACCTAATATAAACAATAACTTAGGACCAGTTATAAATGATGGTAATAGTTTACAGTCCCACAGATATAAATCAATATCAATAAAATATAAATTACAAAATAATGATAATACTTAAAGATCAGAGTGCGACAACCTAATATTGCATAGTTAAAACTACAGTAATAATATCCAAAATGAAATTGTAAATAAAATAATAACACAACAAAATAAAACATAATCAATAATAATTAGTAAAATTTAAAACACTAACCACAGATATATGTATATAAATAGAACAGACATTTGAAGAAGGCAAAAGAGGTGTTTTTTACTGTAAATGAGTTACAAATAGGCTGCAACAAGTGTTTATTCGCTTCCAAACTGTTGTCTCAATTTTTAGCATCTTTGTTATAATTTCCGTATGTACAGGGTGTCCCAAAAATACTGGAACGGCTAAATATCTAGCTCGAAATGCGTTTCCGAGAAAAATGTTCCAAACAAAAGTTGTAGGACTTTTCCCTGGCTATTCGATGGTTTTGTCCTTGATACTGACCTTAAAGGTAATTTCAAGATCAAGTTTTATTTTTTAAATGGTACCCCTATTATTTAATACGAATTTAGAAATAGCTGAACATTCTGCTTTCGATATGACCTTGAACGTTACCCCGAAGGTTAATTTAAGGTTAAGATCATTTCTTTCAGTGATCTCGATTGGATTGCATTTTGGACAAAAATACTCCAAACAAAAGTTTTAACATTTTCCCGGGGCTTTTTTTTCACTATAGGAACTAACTTTTTCCTTGTGATGTAGGAAGAAACTGAACTCTACATCCGAATATGACTTATGCATGGCCGTGGGTATGACCTTAATAAAGGTCATGACCAAGGTCATTCATGGGCATATTGATGAACCAGCTAAATATTGTGGGCCATCTACGGATAGTAAAATGACCTTAAAGGTCAAGAAAAATTCTAAAACTCCTGTTTGGAACATTTTTCTCTAAAATGCAATCCGAAAGAGATCACTGAAAGAAATTATCTTGACCCTGAAATAATCTTGGGGAGGTGACCTTCAAGGTCACGACCGAGGTAATATAGAACGCAAAAATTTCTGGTCAATCCAAATTCGAAATAAAAAATAAGTTTCATTTATAAAATAAAACTTGACCTTGAAATGACCTTAAAGATTAAAGTTCCGATACTTTGGGGCTCCTTGGACACTAGTAAGTATATCTGATCTAGAAAATAAGAGGATTAATTACAACTCACACTGTATACTGTATGAACACGTCCAAGAACTAATTTCTTTAACATTATATTAATTGAGCAATTAGATATTCTTATGTATTCAACGTTAAAATAAAATGAGTTTTCTAAAAAAAACTGTTACGTACATGGGGAAACACCCTGTAATAAAAAATATTTAATAGTATTTTTTGTGCAAAATTTATGTCAAACAATGTGCAATAAACGGAAATAAAACACATTACATATGAGAAATCTGCCTATATTTTGAAAACAAGTCATACAATTTTAATAATATTCTGCTCAATTAAACACTGAACATTTGTTAACATAAAAATGTAATAAAATACAAAGTTGCCGGTGAGAACTTAAAACTACGGTGTGGTACAAAAAACTACCTATTTTCAAAATGTACAGTTTTTGCAATTAGTTTAACATCCCGTTGAGTATAAAGATATGGATCATACGAGGGCTGCCTTTTATATTTCGGGATTAGAGAACAAAAACAAATATTAATCATCGAAAATCGCTTTATTGTTTTTCAAAATATTCCCCATGAAGATCTATACACTTTTGCATGCGTTTGAACCATTTGTCGAAGCACTTTTTCCACTCTGATTGAGGTATCTCCAAAACATGCATTCTGAACGCAGCAACCGCTTCTTCAGGTGTCGAAAAACGTTGACCTCTCAGTTTGTTTTTTACGTACGGGAATAAAAAGAAGTCATTTGGTGACAAGTCAGGACTATACGGCGGATGACTCATCAAATCGATGTTTTGAGTGGTCAAAAATGCAGTTGTTTGAGCCGATGTGTGAGAGCTCGCATTGTCGTTGTGAAGAGTGATTCGTTTTCGGCGGTTGGTTTTCCTCATTTCTTGGAAGACAACTGACAAAAAAATGGTTGTGTACCACTCAGAATTGGCTGTTCTGCGTTTTCTAGTGGTACGGTTGCGACATGTCAAATTTTTCCGAAAAACAAAAACAAGCGATCATTTGCTTGGAAGTGCTTCGTGCGCGAACAACTTTTGTTGGATTCGGCTCATCTTGAAACACCCATGCAGTCGGGCTCATACGCGTAAATCCACGATTCATCACCTATCACTATGTCATAAACGTGTTTTGAAGCACCGCGATCGTATTTTTTGAGCTTTTCTTTCGACCAATCGACACGAGCCTTTGTTTGAACAATTGACAAATTGTGTGGGATCCAACGCGAACAAATTTTTTTGACATTCAAATGTTTATGCAATATTGAATGTATGCTGGTCCCACTAATGTGTAAGGTTGACTCAATCTCACGATAGGTCACATGACGACCTTGCAATATCAGTTCACGCACAGCATCAATGGTTTCCGGAACAACAACTGTTTTTGGACTACCTTCACGAAAGTCGTCTTGGAGTGAACTACGACCTCGATTGAATTCACCATACCATCGATAAACAGTGGTCCTTGATGGAGTTTCATCGCCAAAAATTAAATTAAGTTCATCCATGCACTCTTGCTGACTTAATCCACATCGAAAGTTGTAAAAAATAATCGCACGAAAATGTTCACGATTTAATCCCATTGTTTGGCCGAGATGAATCCTTTAAGTTACTGCAAAACAACAAATAGCGCTCGTATGTCAAAACGTTCTGAGTACGTATAACCTCAAAAATGTCAAACACAAACACTAGGGTTGCCCAATCCCGAAATATAAAAGGCAGCCCTCGTATATCTGTTTAATGTCTTATTAAAATTGCAACACGAATGGTTCGTACAGGGTGACTCATTCATAGGAGAAAATAATATATGCCCTCTCTAGCTATATTTATGGCTTACACTGTATATTTTATGAAGCACATCCAAGAAATTATTACCTTAACAAGATATTAATTGTGCAATTACATCTTCTTATGTTTTCAACGTTGTAATAAAAAAAGATTTTATTTCAAAATACCCTGTAATCCACCAAAACTTATGGCAATTGTTTTGTGAAATATTTATGTCCAATAAACTACAAATCACAATTTCTCTAATAATCGGAAATAAAACACGTCCATCATTGGAGAACTGATATTAAAAATGCGGCATTTTCGATGTTTAACAACCTATATCTCGAAAACTAGTGATAGAATCTGTTTGAGCCCATGGAGTGTTTTTGTCAGACCATCTACAACATACCAAAATTTCAAACAATTTGACGAAAGTCCATTTTTCCTTGTCCTTTAGTCATCTATTTCTCTCAGAATATCTTCGGGGAAGAATTCATGTACAGACAACCAGTAATTTTTCGAAATAGCCTTACTACACTTTGTCCTCTGTTTATATATTTCAAATACTTATTTGAAGAAAGAAAGCCCAAAATGAACCAACAAAATAATCAAAGACCTCCTCAACAATCCTTTCGACATTACTGAGAAATGACTGAGAAACATCGTGTATTAAGGCTGGGGTCTTGCAGTACACCAGAAGTGACACAAAAAATGACTAGATATATGAGTATTGGGGAGAATATACAAAGTACCCTCCGTGTATCTGCGAAACTATTGAGCCTCAAACTTTGAAAAAATAGGGCCTATAGGGCTCATTCTAGGTTTACAGGACATCCTAAGCTAAACATAATATTAATTCTGAAGTCAAAATATCACTTCCGGCCAAGATGGCAACCATGTGTGTGTGTGTGTTAGCGTAAGGATTAGAATATGATATAGTTTAAATAAAAGCAACATAAAATTTTGTTTGCGGCATCGTAAGATGCTTATAAAGTGAATAGACACTTAGAAAGTGAATATAAGTGTTAGATTTAGAAATAAAGCCGAAGGTCCAAGGTTGCATCGTCCTGTAAATAGTTACACACATATATTACATATACTTAATTAAAAACTGGAGTCTAGTCGTTAAGGTCGAAAGGACCAATAGCCTTGTTCTAAAAAGGCAGTAAAGCTGTTTGGAAGAAGAAGAACAACTTAAAATAGAAATTGCAATTAATAAAGTTTTAAAATATAAAGTTAAAAAAACTTAAATTGGCATATTCCCCTAATAAAAGAATGTTTTTAAAAAACTACTATTTACTGAAAAATCTACCCAAAATCATGGTGGTAATTTGGAAATCAAATTAGAAAATTAAATGAAAATTAAAAAATATTTGTTTTATTTTTTAGACGGTATATAATATAAGAAATGAACTTTATGAGAAAAACAATAATTTATTATCATTATAAAATGTGTGGTTTAAAAGATTTAAAGGAAAATGGTCAAAAACCGGCCCATATACAATATGCCGTTTATTTCCGCAACTATTGAGCTCAAAATTTTACATACACGTCATGCTTCAGTTTTCCGTTTTTTTTATTGAAGCGAACGCTTCTCAACGGGGCCCACATTTACACATATGAAAATAGTTGAGCAAGGGAATAAATTGTATAACCTGAAAGTAAATAAACTAATATAACATCTAATTAATATTTCTATATTAATTTTTTCTAAACCTGCACAAAATTTACCTTTCTAATAAAAACTTCAAATCGCTCTTTGCGATATATTGCCAGAAAGAAGGCTATTAATTTCATACACCTTTTGTTAATTTTTTTGTCGCATTTACAATTCATCGCATATGATCTTCAACTTGCAAGTTCATAATTCAACAAATATTATGTGGCACTTATAGAAGTTTAAATTAAGAAGTAAATTACACATTAAGATTAATACATGAGTCATGACAAAATAGTGACAACTATTTTAATTTTCCCGAAATTTATAAACATTACTAATGATAACACAAGGAAATAGAAACAGAGACAGGAGATAACAAGAGACGGGAAGTGTAATTCGTAGGAAGCTTTCGCTTCGATCGTTCAATATCAAATGGCTTTTTTTCTCTCCACTCCATTTCCAAGAGTTGTGTATGATAAAATAATTGAATAGATGTATATTTTTTATAACATCCCGGTATACCCATTTTCAAATAAATACACTCAATAGTTTTCCATATTGAAATATTTATACAAACATACCTTTCTTGCATGCTCAGTACCTACCGTCCCGACGTAGGTAAGGCAGACAACCGATTAACAACTCATCAGTCCTATCTATAGCTCTATGTAAAATATTTACTTGAATCAAACACTCCATGAAAAATTGGGTCACTAGCTCTTAGTCTATCATTTGTTACACACTACTAATATCTTGGAGTAGGGTATTTTTTCTTTTGTAGTAGTATATAAAATAGCTTTGTATTTTATTATAGTTTTTTATACCATTTTAATGTAAGAAGCAGCATAAATTAAAATTCTAGATTCAAACAACTGAAAACATACAACATAATGGTAGCATGTTAGCCAAAAGCGGTAGATTTTCTCCAAATTACAGTAAGTGCAGCTGGCAGTAGAGAAAGAAACCTTTCTCGTATTCCAATAATCCTATAGTTATTTACAAGGATCCCACCATTTCTTAATTCACAATAAATAGTTATGAACTAGTTTTAACAGGAGTAAAGTACTGGTAATTATTTTAAGACTTAATTATTTGCAAATAACGGAAATAGTCATACTTCTAACCGTTTTTAACTATATCTCATTTCAGAGCTAATTTGTTGTTTGTTTTTCGATTTCCATTACCTTATTTTTTACACATTTTTTAATCTATCAGACTAGCTGTCATTACCGATAGTTTAGAGGTGAAAAATTAGAGAAGTGGTAATTAGTAAAATGAGTGTAGAAACATTGGGCTTCACAAGGATTGATTTTTTTGAATCTGATAACTTAGTATTTTTCCTGGAAAATTCATTGCCACCAGGGATAGCTTAGTGTTAAAAAATTATTTGGGTTACAAAACCGGCTTTATATATTTGTATTTGGTAGCTACAAAACCGGCTTGAGAAAATTAAAAAAAGAGCGTGCAGTCAATTCTAGATTAAAAAAAGAGCGGCATGGATTCTACGAGGATGAAACGTATAGAGCCCTCTCGTACGAGATATAAAATATAAATATCTCCCTCATAATCTCGATACTGACGCCTTGTTTTGTCTGACTATGTTTTTCGGAGATAAATTTCTTGTATTTGAAATTTCATTAGTATATAAATAATAATCACTATTTTGATTAAATGATTCGGAAAATTAAAATATAGATCAATGTTATGTAGCATTTAATCGAGAATGGATCCTAAAGTTCGTGGCTAATTTAAGTTTTTAGTAATCAATTACAATCTCCTGATGACTGATGGGAAAAAAACATTAGATGTTATTTTATCATTCTAGTATTTTTACAAAAAAATTCATTAATGTTATGATTTTAATGTGTAATTTAATTCTTAATTTAAATATTGCTTATCAAAGTAGCTCACAATTTCTCGTCACCTCTTGAGCTTGTTATTTAATACTTTCATTGGACACTTTTTTAGTTGAATACTATTTATAGACTTTCTAACGTTGCCTTTTTTGTGGAGTTCTAGTTTGTCATCATTGTCTCTACCAGCCATACACTTGACTTTTTTCTGCTCTTCGGACTTCTGACGTATGTCGTGTCTAATTTGAAATATCGCAAAACAGATATTCAAATGTTTATTATAGCAAAAAGTAAATGTTGTGCAGGCGTATATTAATTGAATGTTATATTTGTTTATTTACTATAATTTATTGATTTTCTATAAGGGGGAAACTCTTAATACATACATTGGACCCAGTTTCTCACAGAGAAAACTTGAATGAGTATTTCAAGATCAAGGCAGTGTGGTGTTGGAACAAATGCTCGAACAACTGCAATTCTTGCATTTGACTACCAAACACATCTATTTTCGTATGTGTAAGTTTGGGCCTTCGCTAAGAAGCTTGATTCAAAAGGCTGAAAGAATATGACATCGCCAGAATTTTTTTTTTTTTTTAATTCAGCTACCTTAATGTTTCAACCCGTCAAATCGCTCCTTTAGAGGGGATAAATTATTATGGTGATAAAAAATAACTGAAAAAATTGGATTCCGCTCATTAAAGGTACCTCTTTTCCATAATAAATCTCAGCAAGAACGCTGTTGCACTGAGCGATGTTGACGTGGTACGGGTGGTCTCAAAAGAGTCGCCAGTTTTTGGTTTAGAAAAGGGCAAATGGTAGGTTTTGGCTATTGTGAGAAAGAGACGTCGATGGATGGGCACCCCTACCCCTGCCGGGCGATGTCCATGGGTCGTATTTCAATTTTTTTAAATTGGTGAGTCACAATTAAACCTGAATTTTCTTATATCTCTTCATTTAAACAATACTTGGCAGTCGTGGTTTTAAATTTATTTAATTACAGCTTGCTTAATAGAAGCACTAACGCTAACTTTGAATACCAGACGTATCGAGTAACATGGAACACACAAATAAGAAATAGTATGTATTAATACTAAAAGCTGTGATTACCTAAATAACTATTTATGTGTAATTTCTTATTATATTCTTATTTATACATACAGTGTGGCACAGCTAAATGGAATAAATTCGATAACGAATAAAGGAAGGCGTCTTAGGAAAAACCCTTGGACACGTCCATTTGTATTTTTAAATTCGCATTTTTTTCAAGAAAAAAAATTATATAGGGAGTGTAATGTGACAATGGCCAATCCCAATTTTCTTATTTCAAATGCAAGCCCCTGTACATATATATATATATATATTTGGATTCTCCAAAAAATTCTAGACTTAATTCATGTACAATGTCCTACATGTATCTTCAAATGTTTTGGAAATATTAAGTGTTTTCAGGTTATTTAAAAATTAACATTAAAAAAAGAAAATTATTTGATTTCACAAATTCGCTACATTACACTCAATACTTAACTCCCATTTACCTCTTGATATTGAGATCGTAAGTAAAAACCATTCCTGCGAACCTTTTTTGGATTTGAAAAAAGAAGTTTTTTTATTTTCGTCAAAATTCATCTGCCTGTCTCCCTGCATGACAGTGGTGATCAGCGTCAGTGCTATTGTCGTTTGAATTTCGTTAACAGTGCGCAATAACATCAGAAAAAATGGTTCATTTAACAGAAATGCACAAATTAACCATTATACAAATGATTGGTTATGGAGATAACACGCGGATACAATATTTCACGAAAATTTTCCAAATTTGCCGCCTGTACCCCAAAGAACAATTAGCAAAAGGGCAGATAAAAAAAGTATAACACGAAATTGGATATTATGCTTGAGTTTGAAGAAACCCACCTAATTCTGGTCGCAAAGCAGCTTCAGCGTTCAGCTTTAGCCACACGTCAATTTTTCGAGTATTAAAGGAAAGTAAAATGATGCCGACTCAGGAGCTCATAGAAGACGAAGATGGTAAGGTTGATCCAATTCGAAGCTGTTTTGTTTTTTACTGAGAGCCCATTTACACTTCACGGTCAAAATTGCCGCTATTGGTCTAAGGAGAATCCTCACATACGCAATATCCTGAAAAAGTTAATATTTGGGCAAGAGTTGTTGGAAATCATATTGTAAGTCCCTTTTTCATTGATGACAACTTGAATGAAGATAAATATTTAAAACTGCTCCAGAATAATGTCGTAAAGTAAACCCACAAGTTCCTGCCAATACAATATGGTTTCAGCAAGATGAAGCACCGTCCCTTACGAAATCAATGTCCGACAGTACCTGAACCAAATTTTCCAAATCGGTGGATTGGGAGACGCGGATCGATAGAATGGCCAGTACGATCTCCTGATTTGACTCCATTGGACTACTTTTTAGTAGAGGAATCACGCTTACGATTAGAACACTAGTCACGCCTGAGATGTTGAGTAACGTTAGAAGACATATCTATACCAGCATTTTGAACATTTCCTACACTGATATTAATGGTTTTTTGTTTTTTTTATATTATTAAGAGATAATCAGTATTACTTATTAAGTTTTTAATATAATGTAGGGAATTTGCGAAATAAAATATTTTTCATTTTTAATATTAATTTTTGTAATAAATCTGAAGACACTTAATATTTTAGAACCAGTTGAAAATAAGTGTAGGACATCGTACATCAATTATGTCTAGAATTTTTTGTAGAATCCAAAAAATAAATAATATACAGGGGTTGGCATGTAAAATAAGAAAGTTGGTGCTGGCCACTGTCACATGACACACCCTATATAATTTTTTGATGTTGAAAAAAATGCGCATTTAAAAATACAAATCGACGTGTCCAAGCGTTTTTCCCAACACACCCTCCTTTATTCGTTATCGAATTTATTCCATTTAGCTGTTCCACACTGTATAATGATTCTTTCCATGTTAAAAGAAAAAATATTTTAAATGACGTACATCTATGCTCGATAGACCTTTAACCTACGTGATAGTGGATATTACTCGAAGCTCATGTAAAAGAAAGTAAAACTTGCACATCAAGAAACGATAAAATGATTTCCGCATTCGCGCCGACATTTGAAGACACCTCCGGTGAAATATGGTCATTTCGTTTGTTGTTTCATTACAAAACGACATTTTCTAACAAGCCCGTCTTATACAGGGTAGTGCATTAATACAAATGCTATATAAATGAATTTCTGTCTTCAAATTTCTCATTTGCACTAATTTTAAAGAGCAGGTTGCGTTGTGTTATGCAAAGAACTTTAACATTATTTTGTATAAAGTTTCCTATCTTGCTGTTCATCCGGTTCTTGGTTAGAGCCGTTATTGTACACGCTGGTGATTTGCTTGCGTTTATTTTGTGTCATGTATAGAGTTCGGGTTTAAATAAGGCTGATGTAGTTTGCTTGTTCGTGATGTTTACTATATGCTCCTCTATCCATAGGGAAATGTGTGGGTTAGTGATTCCCACGTATAACTATTCACAACCTCAACATGATATACTATAGTACAATACTCCATGATTGTCTAATTCTGTTTTATTTGTCGGGTTGTCGATGACTTCATCTCTGTTCGCCTGAGGTTTAAATATATCTAATATAGAGTATGGTGGCTGCTTGCTTGAACTCTTCTATTTTCTTGCCGTTTTGTTGCCATATGTTTGGGTTAATTCTTTGCTTGATCGTGTTATTTTGGTTTCCGTTCTTCTTTAGCAATACTTGAAATTGCGAAGGCTGATGACTTGATATGGCGCTTGGGTATGTGTTGGTATGTATAGGTTTTCTATAAACTCAGTCTGTCCCTTTAGTGTTTTGATTAAAATTCCAGCGTGAATTCTGTTTTTGGTTATTTCAGGTATTGATATTGTTATAAAAATCATTTAATGCCGGCAGAAAAATGTACGAAACTTTCTACATATCTTCCACGTATCGAATCCATAACTTTGGTTTCATTTTAGTATTTTGGAAGGCTTCTTCTTCGAGGGACATCATAAAAAGTTGACTATTACTGGTGGTAGCAATGGGCCCATGGCAGCACCCTCTATTTGTCGCATATTTGTCATTGTATGTGAAATATATTTTATTTAGACAGTGTTTGGCCAGCTCTATGTTGGTAAACTCTCTTTGTTGGCTTCGTCTAATGAAAGGCTCGGGGTTTATGAGATAGCCCCTACAGTCATGGTCATCTGAATGTCTTCTCGCGAATTGTTTTTGGTTTTCGATATTTATAGGTGACTTGGTGTCTTCTGAATTTGGGTTTCTGTTACTTTTGCTAAATTTGCTTCTCGTTCTAATAAACATTCCAATTTTCTCTTTCCGTTATTTTAAATTAGAGGCTTGACATACATCAGAACAGAAAAAATTGCAATGTTTGGATGATATAGACAAAGACGGCGATCTTATAGAGATTAAACTGAAAAAGTGTCCAACTGAAAGCGTTAAGTAACAAATTCAAGTACTAGAATCCCGATGGACTAGAAAGAGAGTATGATGTGAATTGCTAATTATAAATTATATTATAAATAATATTAATATTAAGCCACCGGCTTTGGCTATTTCCATTCAAGGTAGATATTCTAAACTTTTGCATACTGATTTATATCCATCCTATTGCTTCATCAGCGGCAACCTAATTTAATGCATTTTGAAGGACACTTTTTTTAATATGTATTGTAATAATCTATATTACAACAGCTATTCTGAATATGAGTCTCGAGATGTTTCGATATTCTAAAAATATATATTTACTTAAATAATGTTCTAATAATTTAATTTGTTATAATTGTAAGAATATTTAATATGTGAAGTATGTTTGAAATAGTATAATTCAACAAATTTTATATTTTATTTAAAAATTAACTGACACGTCATATTGTTATATTTAAAATAAGAATTAAAATACACATTACAATTAATATTAGTCATAACTAAATAGTGACAATTTTATGTCACCACAAATTTATATCCATTACTAAGAATGACGCAAAGAAAGAGAAACAGAGACAGGGAGATGACGAGAGACGGGAAGTATATTTCTTAAGAAGCTTTGCTCTGTTTCCATCGTTCAGACTCAAAAAATATTTGGTAGATTTGAAATTTGACCCAACAGATCTATTTAAACAATTTCCTTATCTGTTTGATAGCCGTTCTGTTACGTATGTTATTTTCATGGATAATTGCTGACTGAAAATAAAACTAAAAATTTACAGAGACAAATGCATATTAGGAAATATTCACTAAATTTATGTTTAGGTCTTTTTAAAATATTATGTTAATGATTGTTGCGAAGAAACAACTAAAACTTAATAGAAAACAAAAGAAGGCTAATCATTGACTCCACACGTACCTACAAGCGAAACAATTCTACTGCAAATATTCTTCTCATTTACGTACTTTTAATAGTATAGGGTTTGCCTCATACGTTTTATGTTTTGATAAATAACAATGACAAAGGATTACCAAATTTAACACACAGCACTGAATATTCACGATAATAGAATTCCATTTGTTTGTTCACAACTTTACTAGACTTATGCAATTATTGCTTTAATACTCTGAGCAAAGACACTAAGGACCTACACAAACATTCTGATAATTTGAAAACTTTTGTAATCTATTTGTGTTTGTGCTTTCATCCTTTTACAAATTGGGCAATTCTGGTATAATTATTGCTCAGCTCAAAAATATCATCACTTTATCTCTGACACTTTTCTTCTTACTGATTTTGAGTTTAAATATAAGTAAAGGGGATACTGTACTCATATGAAAAATATGAGAAATAGCATAAAAGCATAAGGCGAGTCTTCAGCCTGTATTACCTGAAATTACTTTACTTCGCCAGACGTCCTCAAGACAAACTGAATTAAGTGCCCTGTATGCAGTACATATTATTGTAGCATCAAGTGAGCTCTTCCTTGTTTTTACTGCTAGTTGTTCAAGAGCAATACCAAAAGGAGTGCGAATCAAATTTCGGTTTGTTACAATTCGATCTGGTTATATTTCAGTAATAGTGAAATATCCATTTTTTTATATCATATCAGTATCACAAAGGTCGAACATTTTGCCAAACATAGCTATAATAAGCATAAGTATAATGTTGTGTGCGTTTATCGGTTAAAAAAAGTACCAACTTTTTACTGAAGAATAAAAATGTTTTATATTTACTTAATTATATAGTCATACAGGGACCAAAACACTATAATAGATGTGATACCGTACATATAGATGAAAAAAAAAACATTTAAATAAAATGAGCATATATTATATTGTAATGTTTTTATTTTCACAATCGGGTTCTGTTCAGTTCATGGATTTATTAAAACACACAGTCCAACTCACTATAATTTATTTCGACTACTTTAATTTATATTCACAGAACTATTTATAATATATTTTAAACACCTGATCTTTACTATACAGCCGTCGAATACTGAATGAATGCTTCCTCAGCTCTCCGTATTTATATATTTCTTCTCGGAATTCTCCAGAACGTCAAACAGCCGCCGAGAGTAGACTAGAATTCTTCGTGAACCTATCAAAGCAAGCCGCCGACCTAGATGCCGAAAGAAAAACTTGGAATTCCCCGAAATATCGGATGAATGCCGATTCCTTGAATTATCGGAGGAATTCCCGTCATAATGTCATTCTGTAATTGACTGAGCATATAATAATGTGTTATACTACATATGGCAGTCCGATAACAGCTGGCGACGCAATATCTGATGATCTTCCGAGAAGATAAGAGGAAATAATACCAATTATTAGTCCAGATTCCACAACAAGAGTATAAAGACATTCAAATTCAACCTTTACCATTGGCGGAAACTACAGGAGATAACAAGAAGTTCAACTGGGGGCAAAATTGCATAATTTAGTGCTTGAAGAAATGCCGTTTTTAAATTTAAATTTTCCGAATACTATTTGAGAGACAATTGCAAAACTCGATTCTTCTATCAAGATTTTCTGGATAGACTTTTTAGGAAATGTGTATTTTATGTTAAACCAGTGTCCTTTAGTTTTTCCAGACGCTAGTCTGAGACACATACATATTTGACTAATCAGGAAAGTTGATTTTGATGAGTTCGCATAGCATAGGAAAAATTTTTACTTTTTTCCTTTTAGTTTCTAATACCTTCTCCCATTATGCTTCCATACTGTATCTTGGTTTTCGCAAAGTACTAAACTCAGCCAAATGTTCATAATATATTTTAAATATTGTTCTATGGGGCTGTAGAGTTTCCAGATATAACTTTAAAAAATGTTTGAGCTGTTTTCGAAGTGTTTGTATCAAATTTGTATTTGTCATTGGAATTGTCATGTTTATAACATATTTTTTGTTCAACCAGTGTGACATTTCTTTTTATTTAAATATTTGTGCTTTTAAGAAAGTAAATTATAATAAGTTGTATATTAATAAAATGCAGATTGAAATGCATTATTTGTGTGTGGAACAGTCTAATGTGGTATCCATGTGATAATTAAAGTGGTTGCAGTTATCGTATAGTTGAAAAAAAACTATCAATGAAAATTTATTTTTGGTTGTGGTTTTCCTCATCAAATAACGGGACAAGAATAAAAATCATATCTGCGATGTTCAATTTGTTCGGATATCTTGGGAAGTATTTGTAAATTTAAAAAATGGCATTTCTTCAAGCACTAAATGACGTAACTTTGCACTCATTTAAACTTCTTCATATCTTCTGTAGTTTCTAAGATCCCAATGGTGGGGCTCAAATTTGAATTACACTGTATAAGCGAGTCGAGGTAGTGAAGAAGTGTGGATAGCACGTAGTTTTACTAGTGAAATATTCACCCAAGATATTTCAGGAGTACTTTGCCACTCAAGGAAGTCATTAGAGTTTGGCGAAACTCAGAAAAGCCTGGGATTCAGAGATATCAGAAAGTCCTCCGCTTTTTGGAAATCAAAGCTGACAGTTACTCCGACATTTTAAAGGGTATCGTAGCGTTTCACAACAAGCATGATACTTAGACAGTGAACTCTATCATACTACCAACCAGGAAATATTACATGTAACACTTCAGACTCGATTCAAGCTGTCTACATAACACTGCCGAGCCTTTATATAGAAGACTATGCCACAAATGCACCAAATATAAGTAAGTATAAAGGAGCAGACATACTTGTATCGGTAGAAATAAAGACATACCCTTCAAGTCGAGAACAAAATTTGAAGATATTCTGGGAACTTGCCGATGAGAAGTCAAATTTCTACCAGTTTTAAATACCAAAGAGTATAATAGCCGGAAGATACGTGGTCTTGAGTAAAACACTTGTCAAAGTACAGTCCGTTATTCTTTTTTGATCTGGGGATTAAAAACTAATCATTTCATGGGTGAAATACTGAATGTACTAATGTTGTGTAGTTGTGTTAAAAATTAACATTTCCAGTTGATTGATTTTAGAAAATGTATTGCCTATCGGGGTTTGCCTGTTTCGGTAGAAAAAATATTTTATTTGGGAAGTTAATATTTGTCAATTATTTTTCACAATATCATTGTATTATTAAAAATATTTTGCTGGTTAACCTAGGAGCCGATAAGAATACTGCAAGTACCACAAGGGGATAAATCCTGGTTGTCAAATCCCCAAAGTATGAAGAACAAATGGCAGACTGCCACCCTCATTGGGGTACACTAAATACACTGCAGTTCAATAACAAAGACGAAGTTTGTCCATTTACACTCTATGAAATCGTTTCGAGATGAAGACGAATCTGTTCGAGATCATAAGGACTAAAAGGAGGGCCGAGCACTATAAGAAAATGTAAAATTGCTATAATTGACCCTGAAGCAACACTTTGGCGTTGGGAATAGAGGAAGTTCCAAAGCTCACAAGGATTTTTGTTGATTATTCGTGAACATTGTAACCCCATATAAATAAACCGTTGACCTAAAAGTGTCAGTCAGCCAGAAAATGTAAATTAAGATCCTCAACAGACGTTAGAATTTTTGGCATTTTGAATTCTGAAATTGCATATTTTAGAGTATTTGTAAACATAAAAAATAAAATTTATTATATGAAGAATACTTTGCTGTTTATCTTGACTTTAAAACTATTCCTTCCTATGTACTGAGCCATTTCTGTTGTTTACCATAGGGGGAAAATGTGTTGTACGTTCTCAAATTCTTCAGTTGTATATGCTTTTTTTCGTTTATAGTTCTTTAGGTCTCCCGTAGTTTTACAATATAGAAAATTCTAAGAATGTTCCCTTTTGTATTCATAGTTCATACGCCACCGATAGCTTCTAGAGCTACTCCTTCATACACTCCATAATCATATTGACGCCAAGGATATGTGTTCTAGTTTCAGTTTAAATTCTCTCTTTTTACTCTTCTGTACTATCTAATAATTCCAAAACCAGATAGAAAAGTGAAACCACTAATTATATAGTCAAAACAGTGATTGACTAACAAATCATAATTGAATCCAAGAACACACGCGATATGCATAACTTGTCGCCAAATACAAAGATGATGGCAGGGGAAAAGATCGCATATATCGGAATATCGGAGAAATATTAGACATTTAGAAAATCCATTGCGAAAACCTCTACACAGAAAAAAGGACAGAATCAAGATATATACGGAGAATTTATAATGCGTAAAACCCTAAAAGATTGGACTTATGGCGGAACTGAAATTAAGAATTAAGATCTGTCAAGAGTAAACTTGAAAATGAAAATAGACAATACGGTTTAGAGATCGTAATGTTTTTATTCATACTGCAGATTTATTCAAAAACGCTCCGTCGAACTTAGTATAATTTATTTCTACTACTTTTATATTCAACTATTTACAATTTATCTTGAACATCTGTTGTTTACTATACGGCAATCGAATACTGAATGAATTCTTGTTAGGTAGGTAGTCATATCTTTATTGTCAGACATTGAAAAATATGCCACAAATATCATTCAGGAAACAACTTCATTGTCAGAGTTAAATTGTTTTACAAATTTGTTACTCCTAGCCCATAGTTTTGATATTTCTTTACCTAGTTTGTTTTCCATGTTACATTTAATTTTTTCCTGAGCTGTTACAATAATTTTCCCTAAGTTTTCCTAAATTTCCTTCATTCACTAAGATATTCCATTCCCTAAGATATTCATGTTACGTCCTCTTCTGTCTCCAGTAGCGCCCTCCTGGGTTTCTTGGTCCTATGTTTCTTGTTTTCGTCGTAGTTTGTAGCTTCTCGTAGTAGTGAGTTCCTGAGGTTTTTCATGATAGTTATCGCCTTATTCGTTCTTCTTATTATTTCTCCTTTTGTGGTGTGGTCTCTTCTTAGCTGCTCGTTTCTCATATACCATGGTGCTTCCGTCATTCTTCTTAGGGCGTTGTTTCTAGTTTTATGGTGTGTGTGTCGCTGCATGTCCCCATATGCTTACTCCGTACATCATCAATGGTTTTACTGCTGCTTCGTAAATCGTCCTCATTGTCCTCAGGTGTAGCTTGTTTCTCCGTTCTATTAATGCGTTGGTCATGCTGATGCGCTGTTTGGCTCTCTTTGGCGTTTCCTCTATGTGTTTCTATGTTAACTTCTTGTCGATGTGGATCCCTAGGTACTTTACGTCTTCCTGCCAGTTGATGGGTGTTCCTCCTACCGTTAATCTGCTGGTTTGCTTATCCTTTTTTCTTCCTATTGCTATTGCTTAGGGCTTTTCTGTGTTGATCCTGATCTGCCATTTCTTCGCCCATTGTTGTTCCATTTCATCGATATCCTGTTCAAAGTAGATTGTTGCTTGGTTCGCGCTCGCTGATGTTGCCGCTTTTGACTGTGTCGGTTGCGTATACGTAAGTCCTTTTGTGTCTTGTTCCTTTCGGTATGTATGCTGGTATATTGTATAATGCCGGTGGTAGTGCTGATTCCTTCTTTTTTGATATGGTTCCGTCGAGCCTGATCCTGTATGTCCGTCCTGTAAAGTTAGTCCTGGGTTATCCTTGTGGTGGTTCTTCCAAATCCTTATTCATCCATTTTGCTATTACCGGTCCGCGTCCGGCTAGCTCCTGTCAAATGCA
Source organism: Octodonta nipae (assembly GCA_034190945.1). Taxonomy (NCBI): domain Eukaryota; kingdom Metazoa; phylum Arthropoda; class Insecta; order Coleoptera; family Chrysomelidae; genus Octodonta; species Octodonta nipae. The sequence goes on from CM067221.1 coordinate 94,461,275, forward strand.
TTCTCTACGTCAAAAAATATTATATATGTCGGCCTTTTGTTCTCTGTGGCATCCGTCGCGTCCTCTACCATTCTCATTACTTGGTTCTCTGTTGTGTGTCCTACTCTGAATCCGCATTGTTCGTGTGGTATGAATGAATCCTTTCGTCGGCTCTCCGTATTTATATATTTCTTCTGAGATGGCTCTGAAAGGTCCTTCATGGGTTCATGAAGGTACGAGGAATATTGCAATTGCACCAGCTGTCGGCCTTGACTCGCCAGACAAACTACCTCTTGGATTCAATGAAATCCTAATTCCACGAAATATTGAATGAACAATATCAACTGTGAAATATCAAAATCGTGATTGTAGACAGAGCAAATAATAATAATAGACCGGGGATATAAAAGATACAGAACAATGTCAGGTAATGCATCAGTCATTGCCATGGGTGTGCTAATATAAATAAAGGGAATTGCACATAGTAGATAATAGGCAGCATAGAAATACCAATGAAAACCTGGAAAGATAATGCTACTATACTTCATAAAGACAATAGTACACTCCCAATATAAGTAATTTCGAACAGATTGTTGAGGAGGTCTTGAATTATTTGTCTGTTCATTGGGTTTTCTCTCCTCCAAATTTTTTCCTGTAACAGATAAGTATTTAAAAATTGTATATGTAGAACAAGTGTAGTAAAGCAATTTCGTAAAATTGCCCGGATTACTGGCTTTCTGTATATTGATTCTTCCTCACAGTTATTCTGAGAGAAAGAGATGTCTATAAAATGATCAACCAGTATTCCTGTATATAAGTAATGTATTGTATATTGTGTAATACTTATCTGTGTATGAAGACGTTTCAACTCCGAGTATGGAGTCGTTGTCAATCGTTTAGTGTTGTTTTCGAGGTTTTTTTTCTAAAAATTTTCGCTTTGATCTTGAATTTGGTGTTTGTCAAAAAATTGTCCATTGACTAGAAGAAGAAGATACGAGTTTAGCTTTATTGCAGACAAGGAACGGGACTAGACCGAGATATCGTTCTGCTAGAAGATGGTTCGACCAAATAAAACATGCACTAAAAGAAACAGGATGCTCTGAATTGGAAGAGAATGGAGACAAGTCGTAAGAAAACCAGCATCACCAGTATAGAGTCGTATAGGTGATCACTACCCGTCGATCAAGAAGGTAAGACGAAGAAGTACATTCTAATAAACATACCTAGGTACTGAAAATACACTGCTTCTTGACTGTCTATGTAATAATGATATGTAAATTGTTTTTACAATGGAAATGTACACAGTTCACCATTCATCAATAAAGTAATACACAATAAATTACTCATAAACTAGCGTATTGACATTTGGAATATAAAAAATGAATGTCGCGAGGTCGAAAGAGCTGCTAAATTTTATGAGATTGCCATCAATTAAGAGTTCGTTATTGAACTTGTGAAGGCTCTTTTCATGCTACCATGGAGAATTTTATTAGTATTGTGCAAGATCCATTTTATAGTTATAAAAATTAGATATATTCTTATTATTCTTATAATCGTAATGCTAGCAATTTCAGTCATCGAAGAGATAAATGATCAGTGTTTGATTGCCTTGATATTCATATACAAAATAAAGGTATTTGTCCACTTCTAATTAACTGTCCAATTAATCTATTCTAGGAACTTTATATTGACTCTTAGCATATATGAGTAGAGATATTGGGAAATATTTACATGCGATATTTACATTACTTGTATATTCTTGAAATGATATGGAATGACATATTAATTATTAAAGATTTGATTTCA